>CM048053.1:15187500-15822500 GCA_026259375.1 Verasper variegatus | reverse complement strand
AGGCTTTTGTTGCTTTATGTGCAGAGTAAAAGAGGCGGAACACAGTATCCGACATGCATAGTCTTTTTAATTTATCTGCATTCATATGTAGATATCTTTTAGAGATGAGCTAAGATTCCTTTTAATCTTACAAATGAGCACAGACTGTTGAGTCAGCAGACACAAGCTTTCAAAGCCCTTTTCAAACTCGACGTCTTATTGTACGATTGACTTATGGCACTGAGCATATGTGAGACCCTCTGTTCCCTTGAATTCAATCATTCCTCTCAGAAAGCCTTTAAAATAACCTTATTAATCTTCAGGTTTCTAACCCCTTTCAAATAGGCAAATCTTTATTTTGTGAGTCTTTTTGAGCTTCTGCTGCAGATGACATCTCAGCTATCGTGATCTGGTGTCTGTTCTTCTCCTTCATCCGTCCTTTTTCTTGTAAGTCGCAGGATACAAGACTGTTTTATGTCCACACTGAGATCGAGTTGAAGCACATGACAGGTTTCAGGATGTTCCCAGTGATATTGTATCAGAGGCTGTCCTTCTGACTGCAGCTGGATTACTGACATCAGGCCTCACAGACACATGAAAACAGACATGAATAAGATCGGATCTGAAATACTGGGAAAGACTAGATAAAATTGGATTTTGAGGAGAGGAGAGGAGAGATTTTCCCCATAGGAGCTGGGAGAGAGATGCTGCCAGGCTCCATTAGATCACTGCCAGCCCTATAATCTACTCTGCTGCAGCTGCACATACAGTACGTGTAGAAAACATACATGCAGAAATACACACCCAACTCCCATCTGAATATATATGCGTGTATATAGTTTATTTTACAGCTGGGGTGGACTCCTGGATATATTACACACAAATCAGTTTGATGATCTAGAATTTGTCTTAAAGACAAACCGAAGGTAATTGACTCGTTCAACAGAGGATGAGATATGTTGAGATTCAATTCAGTTCATTTCAGTTTTATTTTACGTAGCACCGAATCAGAGCATACGTGATCTCACGTGCACATTATAGAGTGAGCTCAAGATCTGACAATATTATAGAGAGAAACCCAACAGTTCCCACAAAGAGCAAACACTCGGTCACAGTGAACACAAAAAAACACTACTAACAGAAAGAAATTTGTTGAGTCAAGAACATACACTGCTCAAACGTACCTGCAAGGTTCATTAGAGTAGAACTGGAGGCCAATCACTGGCATCCAAATGAATCGTAGGATCAGATAATGTTTTATTCTCAGGTGTTAAGGGCCCAGAACAGTAACTCCAGTGACTTCAGAAGTAAGAAAAAATGCTAGGTCATTAAGTACTTACACCGAGACAAGTTTCAATGACCAACCCTCAGGCCAGATCAGGTTATATTATATTATACGTTATATTATGTTATACTGCTGTTATATGGGTAACCTTTCACCTGCTGCAGTATTATGGTACTTCAGGGTGTGAGCGGATGTTTTTTACAGCCTGATATTAATTAGTATGATTATTTTTAACTCTTTCTCAACTCTCACAGCTAATATATCACTTGTATAATGTCAAAAAGTATTAAAAAAGTAAATTGATCAAATATCCTACTTAAATTCAGTGTTGCCCTTTTTGGTATGTAATGGAAAATTCCACTGATCAATGTCTTACTACTGTGAAGAATGTCTTCTACTGTTTTGACTGTTTTCTGTGCACTTAGCTGATACAACATCAATGTCTTCCACCTCCTGTTGACCTTTATTTGTGCAACTGTGTGCTGGATTTGATTCCTCTTTTTGTAAAAGTGATGCCAGACAGCAGACAGTCCTATCTGCTTTCTGTTCTGTTTCCCATTTATCACATTGTATAAAACCCCTCCTCTTTAACTTTCTTGTTGTTGCACTCTGAGCCATGTTGCTGGCTGTGTAACCCTCTGCAGAGCTAATAATTAAAACTCTAAGGCAACTCCAGTCCGAGAAACTCATTATTTCAAATCTCATGATAAATTTCCACGACAGGTATTTCCTATTTTGTTTTTAATATAAGTGTTTATATTTGCCTCAACAAAACAATGACTATGCAATAGTTGCAACAAGTCAACACTGTCAGGAAAAGAGATTTCACTTGTGACAGTAAAAGTTTCACAGACATGTTTATTTTGAGCATTTAAACAGTTACAGTAGTGGGGCACCAATCAATTTTTCAATACTGATACCTTTGGGTATTTAACTAACAAACTGCTTTATTTGTCTCTGTATGGAGAGCGGGATCCTTCTTAACCTTAGTTGTAAGGGTAGTCTGTGAAACTCCTTTGATTTGCGCTTGTCTCCCTGATAAATGTACTGGTGCACTGCTGGCACATAACAAAGAATGACTAATTTAGTCAGTATCAAAATCTGATCTCAATTTTAGATTGGTGTGTCCATGGTTTTCAGATATGTCCATAACAACCATTTATATGTATTCAAACGAAAACCATATAATATATACAATATTCAATGTGGAGGTAGCGGGGAGAGCACCTTCACCTGGACCAGAGGATCAATCCCCTCAGGTGAGAGCTGTCAGCAGATTGATCCTCTGGTACAAAAAGCAGCAGCAGAGCTATGTTTGTATTTAAGTTGTGTCTGCAACTTGCCTCTGAATAAAATGTTAAAGCCCGAACGGCTTGTCTCTGGCCGCTGTGACGAGACCCAGGTGGCATCCCTAACTGCCACATTCAAAAATGCAATTTAGCTGCATACGAACTAAATCTTTAAGAGGAAACTGTTGTTTATAATGGCAACAATTAGGAGAAGGAGGATGTCAATACTTTGGTTTAGAGAGAAGCAAGGCACAACAATTCCCAGTGAGAGGCAAGAAGCAAAGGAAAAGTCAAATTTGTCTGACAAAAAAGCAGAGACAAACAACACACACAAGTCTTCCTGACATGTCTCACCCTCCGTATCACTTTAAAGAAGTTATAAAATTGAAGAAGGAAAGTTGAGGGGTTCCAGGTGAAAAAGTTGCAGAGAAAGTACATTCAGATCCCCCATACGTCCCAGAGAACTCCAACTCTGTATCTCTACCTTTAGATACAGTACATAATGTAGAGAGCAGTGTGTTTGTGTATATATTGCTGATACATTTCCTTACTATATCCAATGTCCCCATGGCAAAACAATGCTCCCATGCAGTTAACATCTCTCCTTTCCCTGGTCTTATCCTCCTGGTTCATGCACTCTCCTCCATCTCTCCTGTCAACTCCACTCAGTGTTTTACCCAGCAGCCCTGGGCATCCCTTATGGCTGTTCATAGCACTAATGGGGCATTGAGAGTGTATTGGAAAAATCAACTAAGTGTGGTTGAAAACTATTTTGTAGTTGAAGAGTAACTTTTTGCAGACCTGTCTAAAGGCTTTTAACAAACTGTTCAAATGCTTTATGACCTGAGCTGTTTTATGGTCTGAACTGTTGTTGACCTGAAAACTGTCAGACCCTTTTGCCATTTATTTACTCTCCAAAGAACTGAATGTATGTCTGCTTATCTCCTTAGGAAACACATGTAAATCAGTTGTCTGTGTTAAGATTCCCCTCTCTCCTGCGCCTACAGAACCAGTCTGAACTGGTTCCGAGGGACAGCCCTTAGTCCTCCTAAATAAGATCCTTGTATTTGACTGTTCTCCATCTTCACTCTTAGATCCTTGTGACTCTTTGTGTTGATCCTTTCTGCAGAAAGTCCCTATTAAAATACACGTAGATAACTTTGGTGTTTCCAGCCTCTTGTATTTCCAGATTTCCATCACAATTTGGTGTCAGAAGTGGGATCGCACGACTGGACGGATCTGGACTCGGTGTCTACGGTTGAGTGATCTTCTTGGGAAAAAAAAGTTTCCAACCTTAACCTCCCCATTAGGACGGGTGAGATGCAGGGACCGAGACCCGAGCCCAGATCGTCTCAGCGCTGCGATCTATCTGGTGACAATCTGAGATTTCAAGTGTAATTTATACCAGCAAACATAGTGTTACGGAGAAGTTGGTCTAAGGGGATTGGATCTCCAGACGGTTGAAAGCCCCGTAAATTTTTGACCAAGGTTTAGAAGAAACCTGGAAGGTAGACTGACGAGGTACCTTTAAAGAGTTTTTGTTGAGAGCACAACCACAGACTAGGACATAATACTGAGTGTATTTGCATTGTTGAAACAAAACTCGGAAAGCGCGCTATGTAGAGAACTTCTTTAAGGCACTATGATTCATGTTGGTCAGGCAGGATATTTGAAAGTGTATTAAAAAAAAAAAAAAAAGAGATGAATTGAGAAATTACCAGTAACTAAGTAATTACAGGAGGAAATTACTATTGATTATATTATATAGGGGGTATTACATTATTTTGAGGATGTTTATATTACTAAGTTTCCTATTTGCTCCTTACGATAGCGTTTTGGAGATTGACTGAAGACGTAAGGTAACTAAAACTTAAAATAAAAAAAATCTTTACATAGGTAAAAGATAAATGTAAAGATTTGGATAATGGAACTGATCTGAGTAATCCTAATATGAACTTCATGTGGAGGAACTATGGTGACACAGCACTAAGTCGGATACAAGTGTGGATGAAAGAATGTGGGTTTCCAATTGGGGGAGTTTTAGTATAAGGCAGCTAAAACAGCTGAGACTGAAGCTAAAGGAGAAAGAAAAAAGTAAGTCAGGCCAGAAAAGTAAATCTTGCATTTCAGGCAGATAGGAAGGTATGTGGAATGTGGTTAGAAGAATTGCATCAAAGGGACAGAAAACACACACTGGCAGGGACAGATAACACCTCACAAATGTCTCAGTGTCTCAAAATGCAGGTTTCCGACCTCGACTCTTCCCCGCCGAGAAGACGACAACCAGAACAACACCAAGCTCCACCAGAAGCGGATGTTCCACACGCAGGAGCACAGGCTCCACAACAACCTTTTCCAGCTAATAACATTCCAGACCGCAACTCCTCTCTTCCCTTGCACCAGACAAGCGGGCAATATGGACTGGAACAGGATCCAGCCCAAATCGCGATGGTTGAAGTGACCTGATGTTGCCAGCCTGTTAAAACGTACAGGCATCAAGTGGGACTCAGGAAGAACTTAATAAAAGCACATGCCGTTGATGCGAAGAAGATAATTAAACATGAAGAAAAGAAAAAGAAAAGAGAGACTGATCTGCATAAAGCCTCACTGACAATGTTCAGAGGTACATCGCGGAGGCAAAAGAAGAGGATTTCAAGGAAGGGGGGGAGACGGCAAATGGAATGATGATTGGGACATTTGTTTTCTCTGTGGAGAGAAGGGACATTGGGCAAAAGATTGTCCAAAGAAACAGCAACAAGCTTACAAAGCTGATAGAACCGAGGTGGGGATGGAGGAGAGGGAGGAACCAGCAACTTTGAACAGAGAACGAGACCGTGAGGGACACCTCACACATCAAGAGGGTGAATGCACCACACCAACACAAACACTTATCACAGAAGTGAAAGATTTTGTTTGTTTGTTTGTTTGTTTTTTAGAAAAGAAAGACAAACTACTGATAGGAACATATGTTAAATATGCCAATGCACACACTCACCGTGCTAGGGAAAGAGATTATATTCCTTGTAGTTTTAGGAGCAACACATTCAGTCATCAAGAGTGATATGTTTGACACACATCCTAAAATGAGCGAATGAGTTGTTAGATCTGTGTTAGATTCAGGAAGCACGCATATAACAGTGAAGCAGCATTACACTTAATGCGTATGAATGGAAGCTCTGTTCATCTGTTGTCACATCAATCAACACTAGTGGATAATCTAGTGGATAAGGCACATTCAGTCAAGAGCAGACACCACGTGTATGCATCCAGAATATTTACACTTACATGTACACGAACACAACAGGGAAAGATGCATGTTTTGAAAAAAGTGTTTAGAAAATGATTTACATCTGTTGTTCACAGATACAGGACTGTTTAACTGGTACCAGACACACATACAGATGCCCAATATGCATATGTATATTTGCAGTATACAAACAACATTTCAAGGGCTCAAGGTAATCATGATGTGGGTTTAATTTAAAGCATGGAACCTGTGGTTATCACACCATGATCTGACAATATCCACTGAAACAGCAAGCCATCGATGGTATTACACCAGTTTTCAACTCTCTATTGAGGACAGGTGTAATTGTTCCTTGCAAGGATTCACTAGGTTGCAATTTTTGATAAATTACAACCTGATGATTTGCGATTCATCCAAGATTTGTAAGTTGTCAACGCCGCAGTACAACAACGCGTTCCGTTTGTTCCAAATCCTTAAACAACCCTTTAGCAAGTTCTGAAGGATACTAAATGATTCTCTGTTGTTGATCTGGCAAATATATTCTTCAGTGTTTAAATTAATAAAGACAGCCAATACTGGTTTGTGGTTGAGCTCAACAGAGAAATGTATACATTCACCCGCCTTCGTCAAGGCTATTGTGAATCACCGACCATTTACAACCAGGCACTAAAAGAAAGCTTAAGATCATTAGCGATAACACCAGGAAGTGCACTTTTACGATATGTTGACGATTTAATGATTTGTGCTCCAACTGAAGAATATTGTGAAAAGGATTCTGTGGCTCAAATTAAAACATCTAGCTTCAGAAGGACATAAGACAAGCCTGAAAATCTGCAGTTTGTAAAAGAACAAGTTTAATTTTTAGGGCATGTGATCACAGCAGAGGGCAAATCCCTCTCCCCTAAGAGAGTATTAGCAATTCAAAATATTCCAAAACCTGTCACAAAGAAACAGGTGATGTCATTTCTGGGAATGTGTTCTTATTGCAGATCATTTATTCCTAACTATGCTGTCCTCGAGGAGCCCCTCAGCGTAATCGCACATGGGCAAGGCTACAAGCATATAGTTTAGTCATATGGACTGATGACACAGAGAAAGCTTTCACTGACTTGAAACTGACCTTACAAACGACCCAGACTTTAGGACTACCAAACCCTGACCGACCTTTCACACAGGCAGTTGACAAGAAGGGGGGCTGCATGACATTAGTGCTACTCCAAGAACATGGGGGCAAACAGAGACCTGTGGCATTTTTCTCAGCAAAACTTGATCTTGTTGATACAGGCCTACTTACTTGTCTTAGAGCTGTAGCAGCTTCAGATAAGACTGTCATGGCATCCAAGGATTTAGTAGGATACTCCCATTCACCCTGCTGGTCCCAAATGCTGTGTCTATGGTACTATCTATAACATGCTAGTCTGTTGGAAATGTATAACATCACTGTGAAAAGATGTAATGTTTTAAACCCAGATACTCTTCTTCCAACAGAAGGAGATGGTGAACAACACAACTGTGTAGTACCAATGACTGAAGTTTGTTTCCCCAGACCAGACTTACAGGAAACACCTTTGCAGAATCCAGACTTTGAACTGTTTGTGGATGGATCAGCATCTCGCAATTCAGACACAGGAGAAAATCAAGTTGGTTTCTCTATGGTAACAGCACATGATACATTGATTGCATGACCACTCCCTGCTTCTGTCTGCACAAGCAGCAGAGCTCAATGCTCTCATTGAAGCATGCAAATTGGCTAAAGGGAAAAAGGGTTCATATCTACACTGACAGTAGATATGCATTTGGTGTAGTACATGATTTTGGCACAATTTGGAAACACAGAGAATTCCTTACATCATCAGGCAAACCAATTGCACATCATGCTCTAGTGTCTCAGATGCTTGATGCTATTCTCCTCCCCAAACAGGTTGCAGTATGTAAATATGATGCTCATACTTCTAACAATGACCCAGTATCACAAGGTAATGCCAGAGCGGATGGAGCAGCAAGAGCAACTGCTCTCCAGCCACTACCTGCTTCAAATGCTCTCTTTCAGGTCGACCCAACCACCCCCACGGCTGACCTGCAGGAACTCCAACTTAGAGCAACAGCAGATGAGCGTGCACTTTGGAGGAGATGTTGGCTGCACACACACAGATGGGGTGTGGGTGGGCTCTTATAATAAACCTAAATATCTGTTTCCCTATTATGCAAAGTTAACGCATGGGATGAACATGTTTCGAAAAGGATCGATGTTGGCTGCAATCCTTGTGACTCTTTGTGTTGATCCTTTCTGCAGAAAGACCCTATTAAAATACACGTAGATAACTTTGGTGTTTCCAGCCTCTTGTATTTCCAGATTTCCATCACAAGAGAGAGAGGGAGAGAGAGAGACGCACCCAGAGACAGATGATTGAGTTTTGAGTTGTGAGTAGGATTGGCTGTCCGGTACCACAGCTCCGTGGTCAAGGTGGTTGCACAGCACATGATATTTGTTAGGGACAAATTTTTCCTGCTGGTGTGTCACATACTTCACTGACATGGACATCCAGGCAGTGATGGTTGGCAGTGGTAACAAACTCTTTGTGATTCCACACATTGATTCACAGCTTTTAACTTAGTTTCATTGTGGAAGTGTCCACTCCTCTTTGTGCGTGCTCGGTAAAAAAACCCAGTTGTGAAAAAGTTGGGTGGTTAGCGTCAGAGTAAGTTTCCAAGAAATGAATGTAATATCTCCAAAAAGACCAAAGTGTGTGTGTGTGTATGTGTGTGAGAGAGAACGAGAGAGAGTTGTTATCAGCAACAGAAATTGCACAAAATACATAAAAAGCCATTAATACAGAAAACGGTCAAACTTGTGCTCCACACCTACATAGTTTATGTGTCTGTAAGCAATGCATTGCGCCAGCTATGGAGCAATTTCAGATGTAAAGCACTGACACCGCAGCAGAGGGCCAGTATTTGTGGCTGACTGTATGTGTGCTGCAGGCAAACACAGTGAAATACCATTGCAACAACGTGATGTAAACTGTGATAAAGCACAGCGGAGAAAAACAAGCATAAAACTGCTGCATCAGTCCTTTAGGTCTGTTCCTCACTCTTGGAACTATGAGAAAGGGATGTAATTGCACATATGAGTTTTTACAGTGTGCACGCTCTTTGTGTTCTGCTCTGTTTGACTGAGCTGGACAGGGAGTTGCTTTATTGGTTCATGATCATTTTATTTGTTGTAAAATCGACTGTTCACTGCTTCATTGAGTTTGATGTTTTTGATGTTCACTATAAAACCCTGGACGCAGCAAGGGTCGTTAAGTCTCTTACACCATGACATTTAGTTTCACTATTTCGTTTTTCTACAAAACAATAATTATGTCTTTTATTATTGACTGTGGTATTATCAGCTGTTACTTACAAGCACAAAACTGGAAGCGCATCAATCCATCTGTCCGTTTATCCATTCATCCATCTGTCCATCCATCAGTTCTGTCCATCCATCCATCCATCCATCAATCCGTCCATCCGTCCGTTTCCCCCCGTCTTTACGAGCAGCGAAGCCACTGAGAATGTTTTCATCACTGGCTTGTTTTGTCTTCATGTTATCATTTTGATGTTCAAGCACAGTCATCATTATCACTGGTTTCAAAAAACCTAAGTTCCCCCCTGCTGCCTGCCTACGTTCACTTAATTGTTACCCATTCTTGTGTCTGTACGCGTGAATTAATATAAATATATTCTAACACGTTCTAACAGGGCTCTGAGGTAACATCCTACATCCTTCAGCTCCTCTAAGGGTATCTTGAGACATTATCAGGCCGCACAGGATATGTATGTAAAAAGTATTCTGGGTCTGTTCTGAGTGCTTTGCCAAGGTGAAAGTTCCTCCATCCAGAAGGGATCTGGTGCAGATACCTAATCTACCTCAGCTGACTCCTTTCAACGTGAAGGAGCATCAAGCCCCTTCCAGATGTCACCATTCTTCACCCTAGCTCTAAGAAGGACCTCATACCCTATAGGAAGTATTTCCACTGCCTGTTCATGAAATATTGTACCTTTGTCCTTACCTAAAGAGAGGTTTGGAATGTGAATCCGCTTGAGAGCTTAGCATCCACATTTCTACCATCAGTGAACCAATTTGTCTGTCACTTGCACACTTCTTCTTACCCTTACTCATGAACAAGACCCCGAAATGCTTGAATCTCCTTCACCAGAGGCAGTGCCTCATTCAAAACAAGTATTAATAACCTCAGGACGCCCACAGTGCAAAACCAGAGCAAAAATTACTTTTGCTCTGGTTTTGTTCTGGGCTAAATCTAGAAAGCTAAATCTTTCTCCTTAATGTCCTTTTTGACCATAAATTGTACTGCAGGTCATGTGTAGACTCTCTGCCACCCGGTGTCTTTCTTTAGTTGTTTGCGAGAGATACATTCTGCTGTATCTGGTGCTTATAGAGAAACTTAGATCATCTTAAACATTAGAAACTATGACCAGGTCAGATGGCATCTGCAGACTGCACAGTTCTGCTCTATTCTGAACTTCATGAAACACATTGACTGATAGCAGGGCAGACACAGAAAAGTAAAGATCACATGTTAAATACGCGTGGATCTCATTTTGGGGGTTTAGTCCCTCCTTCCCTCCCCAGCCAAAAGAGTCATTTGTGGTTTTTAAGAATTATCGTGTCACATTATTAACACTGAGGGAGCGGTTTAATCAGGGCAATATTGGCCGTTCCTTGGTAAGAGAGATAATGTTTGAAGGAAACAAAGCGTGGGTCTGGTTTAACAGCTTAATTACCAGGTCCACCAGTATCAGCATGATACATTAATGGGACGTGTGGTCAAAACATGCTTTGTAGAGCACAGTAAGGAAGGCAGACATCTGTATCATGGCTGATGGAGCACGTACAGTATGTTGCAGTGCAGATGAGGGGCACCTGAAATTGATCAGCTGAACCTGGCAGAAACACAGTCAAACCTGAACAGTAACAGTCAGAACTTCCTGCAGTTACCTATATTGATGTGTCTCTAAAACCACTGACACCTTTTTAAAAGCCCATTTGAACCATGGTTGGGTTTGATGCGGACCTAAACCAACACAGACTAAACTTTGGTCTGTGGGTCTGAGTGGTCTGAGGCACCTTTCACAATCGTACTTTTCTTCTTTGTTTGGTTTATTGGCAGGTAGCAACCAACATCAAGGTGCATTACCACCATCTGCTGTTTCTTCTTCTTCTTCTTCTTCTTCTTCTTCTTCTTCTTCTTCTTCTTCTTCTTCTTCTTCTTCTTCTTCGTTGTCGTCGTCTTCTTCTTCTTCTTAGAATCTGACAATTATCTGCACAAAAGATAGTCACACACATCAACTGAATAATTGGGCATATTGTCCTGATATTGTTCTGATGTGACAGCTGAACTATATGGACAAGATCTCCCAATGTCAGCTTTGCCTGAAGATGATCATATTGTTTGAAACACTATGAGATCCATGTAGAACTAGAAGAGTAGAGTAAAGGACAGCAGTACTCCAGGGCAGTGTGATGGCCCATTTGGCAAATATGTGCAATGTTTATTTTGACAACATGGGCAAGGTAAGGGGCAGGTTTGTCAACCTGAACAGGTGTTGCTGGACAGGAGAGACGGAGGATGCTGGTTGGTGTTGCGTCTCAGGCCTTCAGCAGTAATTCTATCATTCTGTGATAGCAGCTGTCAATGGAGGATGTCTGCATAAGATGCTCGTTGCACATTAAGACCGTTTTTTCCTCGGAGGATAGAAAGCCCAGAGAGAGGCTGTGCAGGAGTGTGAAACCGGCCTACCTACATTGCAGTTTCCAGGCTGTTCAGTTTCCTCTTGAATAGACTGAAATTTGATGGCACAATCTGAATAAGTGCCTGGTCAGAACAGCTTCAGGGAAGACGTACCCTTAATTTAGCAAAATGCTGGGAAAAAAACCCAGACAGAGCATTTTGTCCTCAAGGGTTGGAAAGGTAACCTGTTTGAGCAAAACAAATCAGTGAGAAAGAAGATTGCAGAGTTGGAATGTCTGGTGTCTAGTTCTGCAATGTGCCCCTCTGATAAGCATCCAATTTCATCATTACTTGCCACAGGGTGGGGTGTAGATGCCAACTAAATTTAAGGAGCATAATTATCTAGGAGTGGAGAACCGTTTGCAAGCTAATGACTATAGTAGTGGCTCCTTTACAAAACAAAAACGCACAAAGCGCAGCCAGAAATTGAGAATTGTTACCAGAGTTGTTAAATGACAATACAGGCACCAGCACAAACAAACAAAGTCCCCCGATGGAGGCCACAGTCACATACTGGCACCCCCTGATAGCCATGTGACTTATTCACATTCAAACACTGCAGGCATAATTACAGCAGAGATATATAATTACTGAGGGATTTGATTTAAATGCAATATTCAACCTGATTCTTATGCATCGCACCCGTACAGATAGTTTATGCTACAACTGTTATTCTCTGAACAGCCCTTTGTCTGTTATCACTCTCTAAGGTCTATTTTTAAAATGGTCCTCACAAAGATATAAATGATGTACACACACACACAGAGAGTCTCCACACAAATCAGTTTGCTCACCTGCCTCTCTTGGCGGTCTGCACTGAAATCAGCCAGTGAACACTGGGGTACAAATACTGTTTAACATTGAGCTGAAAAACACAGAATTCCATTTCTGTGAATTCATCGTGACAAGCAACCCCATGTGAATCCCACACTAGTCGACATCTGATTATATAAAAATATTAGGCAGGTTTAATATTTCAAATATGTTATATTAGTGTGGGAGGTGGCTCCTCCTCAAATTAGGAAAAATCCTCAAAGTTCCCTGTAACTGTGCAGGTCGCTTCAGAGCTCAAACCTACTGAGGGTTTCAAATCTCGGAGGTTTAAAATCATTACCTGGCGCTAAATGATTGAATATTATAAGTTTTTTTTCTTCTTAACTTCTCACAAACTTTAACCGTCCTGTAATGCCCAACCATGCCTCTGCGTGCTTGTATCCACCCTTTCTTTCAGTAGATTCAGCAAGGTTGTCAAAGATGTCATGTTTAAGAGGAAGCTATTTATTTTTTGTTCTCTACAACTGTTCATTACAGTCGATAGAATGTAAGCTGGTGCTCACAGGTCAAAAGAACCAGGTCCTGGTGGACTATGTTTTCGGTTGGAGCAAGTTATAAATGGTAATTTAATGGTAGGACATTCAGTTCCAACCAGTCTTGTTTTGTGTGGTCATTCTGCATTGCTGCTGGTGCCAGAAACCCTCGAGGGCCGAGTTTAAGTTCCCTTCTTGCATCTTGGCAGTTTGTGACATATATAGAATATCTGAGCTATAGGTATCTTGGCTCTCTGTACACCCCCTCTCTTAGTCCGATAATTAATCTGCATGTTATGCTGATGAAACCCACCTTCATCTGTGTTTCCTCAAAGATAACCCTACTGTCTTAGCCAGAAATCAGGGCAATCTTCTCCAAACAGATGTCGGAACATCAGCTTGAACTCAAGGTCTATAGGACAGAACTCCTGGGCATCACAGACAGCCCTCTTTAGTAGCATTAGTACAAGGTTCAGGTCCACTTCACTCAAAGTCAGTAAGAAATCTAGTCATCCTGATCAATGACTTTCACCGAGCATGTTTCATCTGACATGTCATTCACCAATACTCATGAAAGATCAGATGTTTTCTTTTGTCTGTGGCTTTGAACAGAAGCATTTGTTAAAGGAATAAATTTAGGTCCAGCTGACAGCAGTTTCTCTGCTATTGGCCTCCACTACTGCCTGCTTTCCCTCATATTCTCTCACCTCTCTGAATTTCTCTCTGTGCTCCCTCATCACCTTCTCCTCAATTTACTAATTTTAGAGGAAAAAAAACACCCTGTCTTCAAAAATGTCATCACTAGCTGTAATATCGTGATTATGGCATACCTTTAATTGGTGTGCAGCTGTTTCCTTGACCTGACAAAAATGGCAGTTCCATCACTACATTTTTGTCTTGTTTGCAATTAGGTTTCTTTTTTAAAGGCTGTTTGAACATCCACAAATGCCGCAGAGGTGACTGTCACCACACTACCACTGTCACTAAAAACTAAGTGAGAGTGCCTCTCTGGCTATTTGTCTGTCAAAAATGAGTAGTGAGAAGTGTAATCATACAGCATAATGGAGTCCTGCACTTTACATGTACACATGTTCTATGCAACATGTCCAGGTAGCGGTAGTTCCCAGAAATCCAATTACATCCCTGAGTGGATGTTGGCAGGGGGACGATGCACACAATGTACCAATATAAGTCGTTCATGCATGTCTCATGTAGAATAATGGAACGGCATATATGATTTCATCTTGTACATTTTAAGGTCTTTTTAGGAGATTCAATTCAGTATAAGGTTAATATCATGTGTTTCAAGGAGGAGGTTTGGACATCATGTATTGAAATAAGGTAATTCATAGTTAGATAATAGTAGTAAAGGTTAGATAATTCTATAATAACCTACAGGCACACAGGGACATTGGACAAAGGGCTATCATTAACCCTGAGCACAATGATTAATTGGTTGGAGGTCCATTATTTTGTCCTCACTCTCTATGACAAAACACGCCACCTCCCTGTCTGGCTCCGCTACCCAAGTGGGCTTATGGAAGTCGCCGATAGCATGTCCTATCCTTACACATCATTAATCAGTCGATCTGAGGACTGCACACATGCACTGTACCGCACCTTAACTGTATTGTTGAAGAACCAGAGAGAAGAACAAGGGAAGCGTGAAGAGGAACAATGGAACAATGGGGGGGGGGGGGGGGGGGTTCTTCGCCCTCAGATAAACAACAGCGCACATTAACTGGCAGCCTGCGGCCAATAATGGCTGTCCCGCCAGATCATCTTGACTGTCAGATTTTCTTTCAAAACCATATCTAACAGATATTCAGTGTAGCAGGTGCTGATCACCGGCACGGAAACAATATTCATAGAATCACTTCCTCTTTAGCAATCTGTGTTCAAAGTAAAAGCACACCATTCATTTTATTGCTGTAATGCTTTACATTGAGCATAACATAAAATAATTACAATTTATAAGTAAGCCACATACGTGAACAGTATTAAAACAAATTAAGTTTCATTTTAGTAAAAACATTGACTGTAAAATCTTGCCTGAAAAAAAACCCTTTAGAATTGTTTAAGGAGGACTCACTTATGATAAGGAATAATTCTGCAGTAGCTCTGGAGCTTTAACGCTTTAGATCATTCCAGACAGGCAGATTTAGAGTGGGCACTACACCAGTAATTTCGATTCAAATTACCTATCGAATAAAAAGAGCGAGGCAAAAGACAAAGAATCTTTTCAAGATGTAGAGACAAAGAATAAAAGAGAACCATGTGTTGTAACACACCGCCATTCCCTTTTCACCCATCTGTCTCTTTTTAGATTCCTTTCCTTTCTCCTCTCCGACTTCTGAAAAGTCTCTCCGGTTTGTCTTCCTCTCCCCAATCATCCTGTCATCATCTGTCTCTCTCGGCTCCGCAGCTAGCCGAACACCTGCACCTGTTCTGTAGCTCTGAGCTTAAGTTTCTTCTCAAAACAAGGAAGGAGATGGCGAGTAAGGAAAAAAGACAGTCCTGGAGAAAAATAAACAAATCTTCCTTTACAAAAAAAAGTATGAAAAACTAAATAGAGATATTGAGATTGTATTCTATAAAGCAAACTGTAGATACAGGCTTGCATAAAAAAAAAATTATATATATAGGGTGATTTCTTTTCCAGATCTGCTCCTCTGCACTTTCTTGGCAGCTCTCCTGCTCTTGCTTTGTCTCTTTTTCTTCTTTATTTACCCTCTTCTCTTTGGCGAAAACTGCGATAATTTCTCCCGGGAGTTCTGCGATCCCACTTCTCTAGCATCCTATAGACAACAACAGGCATTGATAATTTGCCCAGGGACTGAGTTATGATACCCTACGTGGCACACATGAACACACCACTAAGATGAATGGAAGGCCTACTGGGTCCCTGTGGGGAGGATTTAAGAATAATGGTTTTTTTTTACGACAGAAGGTTCAGCTGCACCCTTCTGTGTTGTCCATAATAAAGTTTTATGTTTCATTGACCCGCAGCCTTTTTTTTCTTCAGTAGGATTCCTGCCCTTTCATCAATAGTCAATGATGTTTAACACATCAGGAAACAATTCATGAACTCTGAACCATAAAGTGTTGCCGCAGATGATATGACCATACAATATGAAGGTCAATTGATATCTGTGTTGTGAGGATCAATATACAGTCGACACATGCAAGGTCTGGGTTTTATTTTCTCTCCGGGACCAAGGCTTCGCATCGTCGGAACACAAACACAGCCTCATTGATTGGGATCGATCTGTCACATCACACTGAGGCTTCTTACATATAAAGTTGTTCATGGAGTAACAGTCCACAGAACAGATTGTTGGATGTACACATTTAGGGGAACAATGAGCAATGGTTTTCATTACAGTTTAATCCGATTATTCTTTGTTTGAATGACTCATCGTCCAGAGTATGAAACATCTAAAAAAAGACAACAATGGGATATTGACACATTCAAATTCCATGTTGTGTCTGAACTTCAGTTCAAATCCTCAAAATATTGATTTCAGATTGATCAACATTAACGTAGAAAAACAGCAAATCCCTTATCGAGAGGCTGAAATGAATAAATGTGTTTATTTATTATATCTAAAGAGACAGATAATTTACATTGGTCATTCAGTCCATTGCTTTGTTTCTCTTTCAAACATCTTCTCTAAAAACATCGGATCAAGGATCCTGATTGGCTTCTGCTATTCAGCGCCACCAGCTGGTGAAACTGTTGATTTACAAATTGAATTGTCTTGACCTCTATGATGGAGTTGAACCAATTTCATTTGGACATCGACCGTTCCCAGACGACAAATCCTATTGAGCTCACTGTTATGGCTGCATGAGTTCCTGTTTTTCTCATGCTCCACCCTGATTAAACCGATCATTCGTCAATGAGGTGCACTTGGCCAGTGAATGAAGGTTCTTTAAAAAACTCAGGATCAGAAGGGAGGCTTCCAGTGTGGGGACTGCTGGTTCTGCTGGGCCTCAGCCTAGGATTTTAACATTGTGTGTTTTGTGTCGTTTGATGTTCATAAATCCCATGGTTTGGGCTGTTTCGATAGTTTCTGTTGTTGGTTGGTGTCAGTGGTGATCAGTGATCTTAGATGTTGTATTCGCCCCACAGGGCCACATAATCGTGGGGCGTAACATCCATCGACTTTGTTCAGAGTCAAATGTTTTTCAGACAAACTGCCATGAAATTCTATTAAACGTTTACATTCTCACAAAAAGGATTAATTTCCCTTTTCATCTTGCACCATCAGGTCAAATATCTACAAACTAAATGATTCCCATTAGCCTGAGCTGTACTTCATGTTTATGGATAATTATCAAATGTTAGCATGCTAGCATGGTGAGCAATGTGTTAGCATTTGAGGCTTGAAAATCCACAAGCAGTGCAAGGGTTAGGAGATATAATCAATCAACAAACTAATCTCCTACTAATATGTTGGTTGATTAATTTCACAGTGATTGACGACAATATTAATTGACCTGTGATATCAGCACTTTCAACACTATGCATCTGAGTATAACTCTTAAAAGCAGCGTTAAACTGAGTTTTCTGTAATAGGGCCTTGCTGTAGTTTATAACATTCAATGTTAAAGGGACAGAAACACTTCAGTGTCTGTTAAAATACTTCAAGGTTAATTTATGCAGTGTATGTGCAGTGCATTATATAGCTCATATTTAGCTTGTATGCAGTAATTAGCTCTTGTGCATCGGAGCAATGTTTGGAACATGTTTCATTTAGTAAAATCTAAATTCAGAATATCTTTAAATTAAAAATTTTCAGAGTTTTCCTTTCACAGACATGTTCAGAAAAACAGGAAAATGTGTGGAACATTCATGCGAGGGGTGACACCAGGGGACAGCATGAAGGAGGCAGGACGTGATCTGCTGTTGAAGTTGCATGATTTTGTTTACAGCAGATCAACACTGACGTAATCCCTTATCACCAAAAGCTCTTTCCGAGTTCTTTGTCTTTATCAGTGTCTTCTACGTGTATGGAAACTTTTTTTCATCCCGTGATATTCATATATTTTTTCAGGTTTGCATCTGTCATCAACAAACCCACTCACTAGCTGTGAAAGTTTGTGACATTTTCGTGCTTGGACATTTTTACTCTGGCAGGAAAAATTCGGGAAAATGTCAGGAGCAACTGACTCAGACAAGTCTTAACGTAACTACAGAGATTATTAGTGGAACAGACAAAAAAGATTGGTCAACAGAGGAGAAGAGGTAAAAAATAATTAACTCTTTAATAAAAAATACATTTGTAAATTCTGCAGCATTTACTTCTCTCAAACTTTTCCATCGACCCAGGAGGAGAGACACAATGAAAACCAGCTGTACAGTAGGCATTTAAAATAAATCACATCCTGGGAAGCAAAACATGAGAGAAATGGCAAAAGAACAGCAAAAACAATACAAGTGACTTTAAAGTAGCAGTTTCTAATGAACATGTTTTTCTTGCAAACAAAGAGCTGAACAGAGGTTTTTTTTTTTTCTTTTCAAACATCAGGGTCAACACCACAACAGGACAATGTTTCTTTGGGTTGACACCACAAGGTTCAGTCCTTCTAATACAACTACAGCAGCTTGGTATAAAGACAAACAACACGTGGACAGAGCGGAGGCAGCCCTCGCTTCCAGTTGTCCTCATGCAATGATTTACAGTCAGCTCTAATGCAAACACAAGCCAGAAGGGAAATGGCTGAACTGACTGTGGATCAGTGGAGGAATTTCCCAGGGAGGAAAACTGAGTCACCAAACACTTGATACTGAAAACGGTGTGCGTTCAATCGCTGGGATTCATCATGAAAGAGAAGACAGCTCCATGGTATTTTCAGGACTGGGTGGCATTGATGGATGGACAGACTGGGAGGTCACAGGTTCTACAGCAGCCTTATTGCACACAGTGCTTTTTTTGTTTTTGTTTTGTTTTTTTGAGCCTCTTAGTTCACTGCAGAAAACAGGCTGGTTGTGGCTCCACAGAAGCTTTTTTCAGGAGCTGCCCGAACGTTTCTGCCCAAACAGATTGTGCTCAGACGTGTCACATACTGTTCATGTTTTTTGAGGCCATACAGAGGGGTTAGTGGTAATTACATGGATGGGCACCAGTTGGCAAAGATGGTTCTTTGTTGCTATAGAGAGAAGCACCATAGGGATCATGTGTGATGACCAAACATTGTCTCAGTATTGCCGATATAAAAGTGAATTTTAGAGGTTAAAGCTTATTAAATGCCTTTTATTGCCCTTTCTTTCACCAGTCTTCAAATAAAAAGTTGATATGATATAAACAGCAGCACAGGCCCAAAGGTTTCTATATTGAGTTTTAAAGCATTCATTGCTTGACTGTGACAATACACTGGTAGAATGTATCATGTCCGGCAGTGACTTCAGCCAGAGCTGAGGTGTCCTGGAAGTTTTGAATAATTGCCCCTGAAGCTCCTGACCAAATTATCACAGTCGTGGTTTTAAGTGATGATTATGGAACAGGATCTGTGCCTTGGGCTAAATTTCTCTACGTTGATGTTATTGGCTGCCAACGTAGTCTGGAAACATGCAGAAAATGCAGAACTGGCAGGAGTATTCAGCTGAGGAATAAGGAAAGTCTGGGGTCTGTGACTATGTTGCAATGGTCATAGATCAGACGCCGGTTGCGCAAAGATATTCTAGACTAGTTTAACTGTAAAACTAGTCCTAAAGAAAAATTTCTGTTTTTTTTTTAACCTGGGCCCTATGGTTGTTAATGTAGTTGGGTAAACGAATGGTACTTAATTCTTTTGGAATCAGTCCAGTAGATTGTCAAGGCGGCAGTGACGACAATATAATCTTATGGTGCAACTGTGACAGTCCATGAAATGTCTCTAAAAGGGATTTCTCGCCGAAAATACTTTTTAAGGGGTTGATCTACTGGACTGATTCAAAAAGGTTTTTGTAAGTAGGATTAATTTATACACCCATAGGTCCCAGAATGAAAAATACTGGAATTGGCCTTTAATTTAGCACTTAGATTTGTCTAATGCATTTCTATTGGTTAAAAAAAAAACAGCTATTAAAGCTTACTTAAAACTAAGAGCCATGTTTCCATGGTAACAATCAGTGACAACTGCTGACCAGTAGCACTGACACACAAAGAAAAAATGGCTCATAATTGTTTATTTTAAACAACAATCGTTTGGAGCGGCCCCAGTATTTCATTTAGGGTACACACAGTACATTTAATTCTGAAATGGCAGGCCCAGTCACAGACATGACAGTCTTCTCTTATTCCTAAGCATTGTGTAAAATAAAATAAAAATGTTGTTTTGTGAATATACAATACATGTCTCTGTATAAAGGTGTATTGTTTAAACACTGAGTATAAACTGTAGGTTTTAAGTGAGTCTTAAAAACGGCATCTCTGATCATTTTCTAGATTCAGGTCAACACTTGACTGGTTTGACCTTTGACTCTTACCACAGAGTGTCCAGTACCACGTTGTTAGTACCCTTCCCTCACTAAATATAAAATGCACATTTTTTATGGACAATCTTTGTGATGACACACAGTCAAATATTGATTTGTTGGGCACAGATGTTGTGGAAGTCTATGATTTATTTGTCACTGCACTTGAAACCCTTGCCTCACATGGTGATGCAGATTCCTCAGCTGCAAAGCAGGCTGTTCATTCTTAAAGACCCAACTGTACATTCACTGCACAAGCTTTAGTTGAGACAGTGGTCGGTACATATGATCCCAGTTTTCATTCCAACTCTCCAAGCTCTTGACAATTAGAAAGTGCTTATGTGTATATTGTGCTCTTCATCTCATGGTGGCCTCTACAGCTTCACTCCCAACCTGACTGTTTAATGACATTTACAAAAGAAAGGCATTAAAGTGTCTCTCTGCACTTGGCCATCAGTGTACGAGCCGCAGTGATGATTGACAGTTTCAGGCCGATTCTTTTTTGCCTTTAAAAACCTTGAAAAAATGCTGGATGCCGTTAGACAACTTCGACGGATGTAACAATGACGGATTTTTCAGAACAAGGTTAAAATATGTCCCAAATTCTTCTTTGCTGCCCCCCGAGTTACTTTCCTGTGTCCATGGTCAGTCTGAATGAACCATAATGAATTTGTGATAGTTCGGTGATAAGTCAAATAACAGTCGTCTGATTGGAGGTGTCAAACAGAAAGAAGTCGAATCACCTCCTCTGATGATGTTTTACTGAGGATGAAGTTCCAATCAGAGCTCAGCAGCTTGAGATTTCTGTCACCGTCTGCAAATAGAAATAAGATTTAGATTAGATTGAGAACATTGTGAGATGACGCGCAAAATCCTCTTCAATTAACTTGAAAGATATTTACATTTATTTGCAAGACCGACTTATTGAGGGAACTTTGAGGCTTTTAAGCCTAGCTACACATTAGAAGTATTTAAATAATTTCAGTAATATATACTTTTCTATAGAACAAGACAGAAAACTTTCTCTAACAGCCAACTACTGTATGAGCCTCAGCCTCATTGACTGCATTGACATGTGCACTAGTATCCCGGTTATATGACCTCTGAAAATAGTCAACCTGCAATGTATGAAAAAATAACACCAGTTAAGTCAATAGGTCAAACTTACATACAAACCACATTACGTGAACAGTAATAACGCAAATTAGTTTTGACAAAAAAAGTCTGTGGAAAATTAAAAGAATCTAGTTGATCATGGACATTCAACAGCCTCATTGCAGATAAACAAGGTAGGATGAACACAAAGTTTTCTAACTTTACTCTGCACCATAGACGTATTTATTAAAACCTCTTTTAAGCATGCCCTGATTTCAGTATCCTGTATGAACCCTTATCCCGCTTTTGACAAAACCTATTTATTAGCTGGAGCACTCTGTAAGTAGCCAGGATACTGGTGCATGTATACATCTTATCCTGGTTTCCAGCTTGTGCCGACTGATGCTCATTATGTTTTTTCCTACGGTCTTATGAATGGTTTAACACAGCCTGTAAAAGGATTCCCTACGTGTACGGAAATTGTCTCTCCATTCTGTGTCACTGAACCCATGAAGACCAAATCCCACCAGTAATGGCTGCATACATCCACTGAGCTCTGGTTCTGTGCCGTCGCAGTGACAGCATGCCACCAACCAGTGGGGGAAATGTTGAAAATTGATGGTAGGATGTGTTGTTGTAGCCAAGGTAACATTGAATGTCAGACGTGCCAGCGCACAGTGGCTGGGATACTTACGGGGACATGAATTCCCAGATTTCTCAATGTTCCATGCAAACACCAGATCCCGAATATATATGTACTTATCACTTCCTCTTTTGAGATTTGTTTTCATAAAGCACAACCTTTGTTTTGTTTCTGCAATCCTATGTATCAAGCTGAATTACAGAGCTTAAGTTTTAAAAGATGTGAACTGGGGTCTGAAGATTGTGCCGATTGCGTAACAAACCTCTGAAATAGCCAACATGCAGTGAATGAAACAATAACAAATTTCAGTTTCATTTCATGAGAAACACCGACAACAAAATCTTCATTGAAGATTAACCAAGCAGGATGAACACAACATTTACAAAAACAATCAAAAGTGACAGGATAAACTGTTTGAGGAGGACTCACTAATGACAAGGAATAACAGGAAGTAGCTCCAGAGCGTCAACACAAGCCAAACAAACAGCGCGTTCCAAACAGGCAGATTTAGAACCGGCACTGCCCTTGTGATCAAAACCAGGATAAACCTCACAACTGGAACACAAGTGCACATGTACACACAGTCATTGACACACTGCTGCCGGTCTGCTGTTAACTTCTTAATAAACCACAAGTAATAATATAGGAGGAACAATATCCAACAGTTAACTCACTGAGCATTTCCTCTCACAACGACAGACAAAAAGCCACAGATGCGAGATTAAATATCTGGATCAAGTTTTAAATGTAGATTAGAGGCTCTGGTTGTTGTATTATGTGATAAAGCATAATTAATAATAAAGGGGACAGATGGATAGTTACTGCTTGGCACTAATAGGAGAGTGCGGCCCATTCAAAGTTATATATTCTATGTGGGAAGCTGTGACCCATAAAACTACAATAAGACACAGTGCAGTACCTCTGCCTTGTGGATCCATAGTTATCTAACATCTGCGTGCTGGCCACTTCCAGGTTCCAGTCCCACGTCTCCAGCAGCTTCAGACACTCGGACCTGCTCCCCAGACCTAAACAGAACAACTGCTCCACCTGCAGAGACACACAAACATACATCAGTCGTACAAAGAAGGCTGGAGTGGGGGAGGGAGCAAGACTGAGAAGGGTCACAGCGTAAGCTACTGAATGGGCTGGAACAACAGACATCATCTCTTTTACTCCCTCATATGAGTGGTATTGCTGCAGTAAGCACATTGTGAACTTGTTTGAGTCTTTATAGACACTAAATGTCTTTGTTCAAACTTCTGTTGCATAGATTGACACCTCTGCAAAGCGTTCCCTCGTGCTCACTCCCCGACTTCCATCCCCCACCGTGGCCCCAGCGGCAGCCGGTTAAGATGGTGCTGAGGTCTGCTGTTGACACATCAGTGAGTCCATATGCGTTTTATTTATAGCCGGCTCATTGCAGCAGTAATGACCTGATTGTCCCTTAAGGATCGACAAGGTTGCTGCTCATTATACCCTGATATGAAGTGAAGACTACATTAGGCAACTGTGAACGACCACTTGTTTGCACTTATATCATGTGCAAAAAAAAAAGTTATTATAGAAAAGGACTTGAGGCCGGACCCGAGAAGCAGTAAAATGGATCTCTGAGGTCTCTTCTGCAGCACAGCAGCGTTACCATCAGGACTCTGGTTCTCTTTTAATAACCACACAGATGCAATATCATCATCCACTTCACGGGATCTTTATTTTGAAGGACCAGTAACATGGGGTGTTAGGATCTGTGCACAACTGTAGCTTGGAGAATTGGCAAACGTTTCACACCAAATGGTGGATTGTTGATAAATAATTATTCATTCATATAATTATTCTTGAGATCTTCCTCGCTGTACCTTGGCTGAACGTTTTGCATTGTACCAATATGCAGGAAACAGTGGTTTTCTTATTGCAATATAGATTTACTTGCAATATAGTAGTAGCAGTATATATTGATAGAATGCTAATAGATTTTGTAAGCAAAGTGAGGAGGTATAATACGTAATGTATCTTACCTTAGACCTGTAAAATGTTTTGCTGTTTATCAAGTGCAAAAATCTATTATCAACTGAAATAGTTGAAATTTGTGGCTGGGCTCAGATAGGATGAAGAGTCCAGACTGATCTGCAGGGAGCTGGAAATAGAACCTCGGAGGTTTGCCAGGCACATCCAACCGGAACCCGGGGTGGACCTAAAAGTCCTGGAGGGATTGATCCCATCTGGCCTGGGAATGCCTCAGGACCCCCCAAGAAGAGCTGGAAAGTGTGGCTGGGGAGAGGGATGTCTAGGATACGCTACTTGGTCAGCTACCTCCATGACCGGAGCCCAAATAGGCAGAAGACACCGAGTGCATGGATGTAATATTTGGTTCAGTAAATGGCTGCAGTAGTACATGCACTTTTTTAAAGTCCTCACCTTTAGGTAATGCACAGCTTTCTGGATGTTCCAGTTGTGGTTCTGCAGGGCAATTTGGCACTCCTCTATCGTGACACCATGAACTGCCTCCTGCACCTAAATCACACAACAGTGCTGTAAGTCTGAGCAACATCCAACAACACCTAACTGTACATTCCCCTGCCTCCTCTTCCTCACTCCTGTTGATAGTACACCACCGTGTCCTTTTCTCATGATGAAATCCCCAGTATCAACTTGACTTTTAATAGTGCACAGACAAAAAAAATAACTTTTGCCAAAATTCAGAGCTCCTGTTTACTTTTAGCTTCACCTGACTGAAAAAGCTGATAATAAAAATTCAAGTGCTGAGATTCAAGCATCATTCACAAGGCTTTTTTCACTAAATGAATTAGAATTGTTTGGGCTCTTCTGATTATGTTTATATAAATCCACCTTAAACTGTTTCTGATTTCCACAATGTCACCAACAGTGAGCGTGATGGGAATTCCACATATTCTGTAGACAAATGTTTATTCTTTTTATTTGATCAGTATTTTTTTGCACTGTGTGACATCAGCTCCTGCTTCTTCTTTTATTGTTTGAACTAACAGCCACTGAATTTCAACTGCATGTCTATATCTTGTATTGAACTCCTCTGAAGTACAATTTATATATAATCCCACATTCCCACTGCAGCCACAGATCTCAGTATCCACTACAAAATACCAAGTGGCTGATCAATGTGGAGCCTTCGTTGGTTCGCAGTGACTCTGAGTTCCAGTTCAAGTCTGGTTCAATCGCTGTCAGAATCAATTGGTCGGCAAAAAGAACCTAACTGGTCCCTCGGCCTTTAAATACAATTCTTAGCTAAATTAATTAATCTCCAGAGAACAATGACATATTATAAATAATGAACGAGTTATGAGAAGTGAAGAAGTTTTCATACTTTGACCTTGTGACGGGAATGGATAAACGTGTTTGTATGCAACCAAGTTTTGAAGATATTCAAATAAAGCTTTTAACCACTTTAATTTAATTCAAACTCATTGGCTTTTGTAAGTTCAGCTACAAATTGAAAGTTGGCTCTGATAATGATGTGAAGTTGAATAGGCAAGTAATATGATCAATAAGAAGAGATATGAGTAATTAAACACTATTAATGTGTGGGCCGGCAATTTCCACAACTTCTCTCAGTTAAGCCAAGCGTGCCCACACACACACACACACACACACACACACACACACACACACACACAATGGACGACCAAGCAAGATTATCTTCTGTTGCCCCCTTGTGTTCAGTGTATGAACAAATGCAATATGTTGTGCACCCTAACATACATGTATACAGTACTTGTTTTGTTTTTTTCAAGAAAAATTATAATACCAAACCATAAATCAAATATACACTGACTGAGATACATTAAAGGTTTATTACTTCACACACTAATTCTACTGAGTAACATCACTGGTATTTCATTTTATAGCTGTGTGATAATGACCTTATTACACATTTACTCATAACTAATGACCCTGCCTTTTAGCCACTGCAGTGGACATTTATTCAAGACACATTTTCTTGTATGTGCCCAGGCTTTGATTGTGCAGTTGCACTTTAGCCATAACTATACTTATGTGAGTAACATGAGTCTTTCTAGGTTGTAGAACTCCCATGTTGAGCTGATGTACAAGGCTGTAATTCTTCTGCTGAATTACATATGAAAAAGTGAGTAAGAGGAGCCGTGGATAATATTTTTCTACAATATTTCGGAGAAAATGTTACTTGAAGAAATATACAGTTAAACAGGGGGAGATAAGGAGCTGCTGAGGAACCAAGAGTGAGGGGGGAGGGTGGAGACAGGAGGGAGGAGCAGAGGAGAGAGGCTGAGGGAACAGTTTTAGTATTATTAGTAAATTCAAATCTATGGACACAGTTTAAAAGCATAAAAAAACATATTGCATAGTTTTCATGTAATATATTTAGTTTTTTTTTTTTTCAGCACATGATTTAAAGCATTGAATTGAATTATATATATGCTTCATGAAGTTGCAAAAGAAAATCCAAACCACTCTGACCTTACCATTTTGACCCTGTCAGCTGAGTTCACTCCTCCATCTGTCCTGGCACAGGAAGCGGTGATGGCTGGCGCTGTCAACCCTTCCGAGCAGACGCGAGGGAGACTAAGTGATGTCCTCATCCCTGACCGTGGTCCACACAGACTGCTGTTATTGTTGGAGGAGAAATTAGCCTTCAGCTCACCCAGCTGGACAAGGCCCTGTCCCTGGGCATGTCCCTGGACAGTCTGGTTGCTGACCACCATGGGTCTGACGGTGGCAGTGTTGGCTTGCCGTACATGCCTTTCCTCCATACCACTAGCAGGAAGGCTCTCTGCCTCCCTGAAGAAGCGATCGTAACGGTCGAGGTACGGCGGCCTCTCTGGCAGAAGGTAATAGTGGGTGTTACTCACTTTACATCCGTCACGTACAATGGGGAGGATGCAGGGGCCCTTACTGGCAGAGTCCTTCCCCTGCGCCTGGATCACTTTGGGTGCAGCATATTTGGGATCTGAGGCGAAGCTGTGTGTGGTAGGCATGAGTTTACCCGGAGAGGTGGAGAGGTAGGAGCCATAGGCATGTGTGGGGGGGCAGGATGTAAGGGGAACCTGCATGGTGATGGGGCTGGGATAGATTCTCTGCTGGGGGGAGCCCACTAACAGGCCTATGGGGCTGGGAGTCCTGGAGCCCGGCAGAGACAAAGGGTTCCTTGGAGGGATCTGAGGTGGTCGGTTCTGATCCGGGCCTGAAATGTCCTCTGTGGCATCTGCAAGAGTTGGGGAAAGAGAAAGATCTCTTGACCAGCGAGCAGATGTGTAGTCACCCCTTTTTATGGGGCGAGGTGGGATGGGGACTCGAGGGGGGATTTGGGGTTTGTCTTCACCGGAGGGAAAGACACTCTGCTCTTCCCCCTCCTGGGTCAGAGAAGTGTGGGGAAACAACGCTGATGTCTGGGATGGCGAGCTCGGTACGTTGAGCCTCCTCATGCACTCCTGCTGGAGTTCTTGGAAGATTTCTGCCGACTGAGAGAAAGATGTGGACAGGCCCTGGCTCTGCTTGCTGGGGAGGAAGAGGTTGTCCTCCAGGCCCTGTCTGTCTGGACCCCTGGAGACGGGAGCATCAACCTGCCCCTTCTGTCCAGAGGAGGGAGCCACGTCAGCCTCATCTGGGTTAAGAACATCGCTCTGCTCTTCTTCAAGCTGCTGCTCTGAGCTGTTGATGGAGCTCACCTGAGTGAGGAAAGAAATTTCTCACTATTACTTTGGCTGCTTTCAGACATGCACTGAACTAGATAATCCCCTAAAATGATCCGGAGGGGCTGTTTGTGAGAACACTTAAGTCAGAGTCAGTTGCTTCAGACATTGTCCGGAGTTTCTCCCGCCCCTAGTAAAAACTCTAGATAATCTCTGAATGAGCCCATGTGAGAATACAGCAGGATTCACCACAGTATTTAACGTGAGCGAGAGGGCGCGTTGATGATGTTTCTAACAGGTGAAGGACACAAAACTGAAAGAAAACAAAAGAGAATGCGAATATCTCAGGATAAAAACGGCGCCATACACATACAAGACGGCGACCACAAGCATCAAGAGTGTTTGGTAATACGGGCCGATGCCAGGGTTGACGTGGTGTAAACAGAACCATGTGATCTCTACAGAATGTATACGCTACGTCCTGCCTCTGCAGGCTACGCCACCTCTAACCTGAACACTCTAAAGATTTGTGTTGTTGTGATCGCGTCTGACCAAAGAATCTCATGCTGCGTTCTTCAGGTGTGAAAGACAAACTACGGAGAATGTCCGGACCCCATTGTGCAGAAATGATCTGGAGTTCATGTCTGAAAACAGCTTATGTAAACATCGGCTTCAGTCCACTGTAGAACAAACTGATAACAAAAGGAGATAAACATTTCCATTGAATTGTGGCATAGTGTCAAAGATGCTGTATCACCTCCTACCGTACCTCCATATCATCTTCATCGTGGGCTACATCGTCATAGGCTGGGGTTGGAGGTAAAGGTCGTGCATCCCAGTCCACTACTGGTGTAGGGTGAAGGGGGCGGGGTAACGATCTGGACGGACTCTGAGGAGGAGTGCGGTCCATGATGTTCTCAGCTTCCAAATCCAGCTCCGCCAGAGAGGGGATCTGAACTTCTACCACAGGGGAGGGGGAGGGAGTGGACGGGGGGAACTCCTCCCCAAAGTCAATGAGGGACACTTCACCGTTGGGGTTGTAGCCTGAGCCCGGGCTACGGCTAATCCCCTGTTTGGAAGCAGAGACCCACGCAGCAGGTTTAATTTTTAAGCTTTTGACGGAACCAGTCTTCTGAAGTGATAATCTTTTTAGTCCTGCAGAGGTCAAATCCTCGTCCTCATTTACGAGATCGTAGCAAGGCTCTGCAGACACAAAACAAACAACACTTTTATTAATTTACTGAAAAGTTTTAGAAAGACACTGAAGTTCTCCAAGTTCACTTCACTCCACAAAACACACTCCAAAAAAGACTGGGACACTGCAAGGACAGCAAGACACTGCACAGCTGTTAGAGGGACACAAGGGTGGATGGATGAAGAAAAATGTGAGGAAAGAAATAAAAGCAGAAAAGAAAATCACTGCAAACCCGAAGATAGACAACAACTATGGGATGTACCTTTGAGTAGTGGAGCTAGGAGGGAACAGAGAGGGCAGGAGCAATGGGTGAGGAGCTGCTGAGAGAGACCAGACTTACTCTTGATTAACACGGCTGGTTGAGGAGGCCGGGGAGGAGGCTCCTCTGTAGAAATACAAACAGAAACCACCGCCGCAAAAAGCAGAGACAGAGAAGAAGAAAATATGACATGAGCGAATATTAAAAGATTAGAAGAAAAAGCAGGAAGCAAATGTCAGATACGAAAAGCTTTTCAAGCAAACGTTAGACACAAGCTGTTTTAGTGTCGTTCTTCTGAAGCAAGATCTCCACTACTTATTTAATATATTCTTTATTATTCAATATTTAAATTGTATCATTATCCATCACATTATCCTTAGTTTTTAATGCTATCATTTATAAGTGGACTAACAATAAGCAACATTAAAGATATGTTTGTATTCATTAATATTTATTTAGATCGGTAACCAGGTCTATATTTGCGATGGGGATTGGTTAAGAAATTTAAATGTTTTTTCTAGTACAATGTGAAAACATACCTTTGATTTAAGATCACATCAAGTGACTGAAATTGAAATTAAGGTCAGTGCCACAGCACATATTCAGGTCTTACTTAACTTTATTATAATAACATCAGTATAAAGAGCTGTCACTTTTTAATTAAAATTCGAACTCTCATTTGAATCTGGGGGAAAACTCGAAGATATTCGACCTGTGATGACCCTGATGACAGTCTAAAGGTGTATCAGACCGACAGCCCTGACGATCAAGTCCAAACTTAACAATTTGATCCTAGAGTAAGTGGATACTCAAAGGTCTTAAAAGAATACATCATCTACAGTGTTTGTCACTTATAATGATCGTGATTGTGGCATAGTTTTTATTAACAGCCCTTCTACTCACTTTTAGCTCGTCCTGGAAGCTGTGTGGGCCGAGTCCCACTGAGATCTAAACTCAGGACGTCAGGAGGATCCAGGGGGTTCCCGAGGTACAAACTGCAGGGAGGAGAGCAACACACTTCATTACTGTTAATCACAATATAGAGAAGCTGTCTAACCTGGGCTATATTATGCTGCAATAAGCTGGTAAAATAATATCTCACTTCCATCTAGTGGTTAAAGTTTATTACTTGCTACAAACCAGCAAAAACTAAAGACCCAACATGTTCCAATGAGGGGTTATAATTTTATTATTTCACATACTTATGTACTAATTAAGTAATGATGACACAACAGAACCACCTCTCCAGGTGGCTTTTACAAAACACAAAAGATACTTAATAAACAAGAAGATTGTTCTTACTCATCGATCCTGTCAGGGAAGCCCCAGCAGCGGCGAGGGTTGCTGTCTCCGTGTCCAGTGTGGATGAAGCTGTTCTTGAGTGGCCGGCTGATATCATGAGCTGACAAACCCGCCACTGATGTCACCACATTCCTGGGGAACGGCCCCACCTGAAGAGTGCGCTTGTTTTGACCACGCCACCAGTAGTTCTCCGCCCTGAAGGACAGTGAGGATGAGACAGGACGAACCACACGTTATGACACAGAGTCAAGGGTCTCTTGGTCAATGTCTGCATCAAGTTATCCTACTCAATCTAATAAGCAGCGTGAAAATTACACAACATGGCATTTAGATTTACGGGAATTCAAAAATGTATTAATGAGGTATGTAAGTGCAAATATATAAGGTTAAGTGAAGACTGACTTTATGTAAAAACTGTAAAACTGTATGTATTAGTAGTGAGGCTGGGAAGTAACTTATACGGCTAAAACTTTATTTATCCTCACCTTCCCTCTATGATGGTGATGACATCATTGAGCTGGATCTGTAGTTTGTCAGGTTCTTCAAAGTCCTGCAGAGAACACATGTCTGTGGGCATGCTCTGAAACACACACAGAGAGGAAACATTTACAAGTTGTTCCTATGGTAAAGTGGCTCTCAGTTATTTTCAACTTTTTTCATTTTCTTCTGAAACAGTCCACTAGGTGGCGCTAAAAGCCCACAAAAGCAATAGATTGCTGATGGGGCCCAGGCTAATGCCAATCTGGTGTCCTTTGTTTAGTTGGTTTGCATGAAATTTAGGAATCCTTAACAGTAAAAAAAATAATAAAAGTAACAAGTTAAAGAAATTCCGTACCTCAAGCAGGAACTCTCTCAGGGCGACAAAAGTTGGTCTGTCATCTGGTTTCTGTGCCCAGCACTGCAGCATGACGTTATAGATATCCTGCGGACAGTCCTCTGGCTTTGGGAGGCGTTCACATTCTTTATCAATTTTGTGCAGAATCTAAAATTTAAAAAAAAAAGAGAGAAAAAAAGACGATGAAAGAGGACAATTTAAGTGAAGAAATTGGACTAGTTTTGTGCGTCTGTCTAATAATTCATCTTGCATTGTGTTTATGAATTTTCTGTATATGATGTCTACCTGGCTCCCATTGAGACCCAGCCAAGGCTCCTGGCCGTGTGTGAACATCTCCCAGAGGGTGACACCAAACATCCACGTATCTGTAGCATGGGAGAACGTTCTGGTCTTCAGACTCTCGGGGGCGCACCTGGAAAACATCCAAGAATCAAACATCATGAACCAGTACAAGTGGAATATAAGGGGTATATGGATTCTTTAATCGTAGCTGCTCTGGCAGAAAAAAAGGATTTAAAAGGATATATTGTTTTGAAACGTAACAAATATTACATATCTATAAAAATGAAATCAATAGGCACATTTCTAGATTTCATGAAAGACTTGTCGTCTGACTGCCAGAGACAAAATATAAGCTGAGCGAGCTTTGTTTTATGAGACAGCAAAAGGTGAGTTATTTTTACACCCTGCCCTGTAAAACACTCATATTCAAATCTGGATCATTTCAAAGTACATCTTTTGTTATTGTGTGTTGACTTCAGTCCACCCACCATGCAAAGGGGACCTTGCGATGCTCCTGCATGACATAGTGCTCATGGTTGCTCGGCAGCGCCCTCATCAGGCCAAAGTCACCGATCTTCACTCTCTGAACCGAGGCCAACAGAATATTCCTGGAGAGACACGTTCAAATATTACATTTTAACGTGCATATGCAACTTTTCACAAAGACAGTGAGTGTTGGTGGGGAATTAAGCTGAAACTATTTTTGATCAATCAAATGTTAGGTTTTGTTTAAAGCTCAATAGCACAAGTCTTAACAGTTGCTCTCCATACAAAATAACAACAACCAAGAATGATTGAAAGCTTAAACTGTCTGTTGAGAGAAGAAAAAGTCCAATTCAGATTAGATTCAACTTGACCAAAAAGAGGTCAAAGCTCAACATCGTTCCAGAAATTGACCAAGGAACATGTGGTCAATCTGTAGTTACATTTAAAATATGATCCCACGATATATAAAACATATTTGTTGTCCCGATCTGAACAAGGCCACACTCAGGAGCTACTGTGGAGTTTCACTGTAGGCGACATATAAATATTGAATCTGTGAGGAAAATAACTCTCAGGGTATAAAACTAGCAGGACTTTAATGGTCAGGAATTTTCTCACAGGTTGAAAAATCTTAGTGTTTGGTATTCTTTAACAACTATGTGAAACCATTACTATTTTTTCACAACTTTAACTGGGAAAATTACTAACTTTTATCAGCCATTAAGCATCGGAATAGTTTCAACTCTTGAAGTGTGAAAATGAGTAATTTAGGAAAGACCATTAACTTAGACCACCCAGTACAGGCAGCCAACAACTGACTCATTTTAGCCATGTGCCAGGTCTCCCTGTAATGGCCTGTAAATTACTGGGTGGAGGAGAAGGAGAAGAAATATAAATGATTTAACATACCAGTAACAAAATGTCCTAAAAAAGAAGAATGTCTAAATCAAATAAATACACGTTGAAACTAAGCTGCTAAAACCTTGGTCCAAATTCGAAATGTGCCCCTCACCTGGCTGCCAAGTCCCTGTGTATGAAGCGCCTCTGCTCCAGGTAGGCCATGCCACAGGCCACCTGTACAGCGTACTGACACAGAGTGTGGATCAACACTGGACCCTGGGGACGGACACATCGCAAACGCTCCAGCAGAGAACCCAGAGGAGCCAGCTCCGTCACCTACACAGCATGGAGGGAGATAAAGAGAGGGTGCGTGAAAAGAGGAGAGTGGCAATCAATAGTAGAATATAAAAATGAATAGTTAAAAGAACAGAGGACAGAGGATAAAGATGAGAAAAGAAAGAGTGCGATTTGAAGATGTGAAAAGAGGATGAAGAGATGTTGGTGAAAAAAGAGAATGTGAAATAAAATGAAGAAACAAGAATTGAAAGAAACGTTGGTAATAGGTGATAGTAACAGGGTCCAAAAACAAATCAAATAAATAAATAATTTCACTACAAAGTAACAAAAGGTTGTAAATAAGGGCAAAATATCAGCCTTCATTTCAGCCCACCATCCTCCCATCTCCAGGCATGACAAAAGCCTTGAGAGGCCTGACCTGGGTCAGATCGACTTTAAGGTCATAAAGCTGAGAGAGGGCCTGAGAGTTAGTGTGGGTGTAAGTGAGAGCACAGAGACGCCAAGAAAAAGCAACTCAACCAGTGAATGAAGTCCACGTGTGCATATACTGTAGCTGTGTCTCAAATCGGGGGCCGCATCCTTCGGAGGCTGCATTTGAAAACTGATTGTGTCTCAGCTGCTCAACTAGACTGTCCCAATTTGAAGGCTCCTTCAAATGCAGCAACAACAATTGCGTCGGCTCCATCCTTTGTCGGCTTTGTAGACTTGGTCCTGCGAAGGACGTGGCCCCTGATTTGAGACAGAACTTGTGTTTGTCTGACTCTGTACATTCCTCCCTGTGTGCATGAGTTTTCTATGTGTCCACTGTACCATCTTCATTGGGGGTGTGAGCACCACACCGTAGAGGCGAATGAGGTTCTGGTGGTCCAGGGAGTGCATGGCGTTGACCTCGCAGATGAAATCCTCCAGAGCGTCGGGCTGGCTGAGCACGTCTGTTTTCAGACACTTCACGGCTACATTCAGCTGGAAAGACAGTCAAACCATTTCACATGACAGCTTCACATTCTTTCACAGGAGCAGGGTATTGTTTTCACCCCTGTCTGTCTGTTTGTATCATTAAGAAACTGTGGCAGAAAAAATACAGTATATATATATATATATATATATAAATGGTGTATATATAGTGTATACATGCCACACACAGTGTTTGCATCAACCCTATGATAAGTTATATAAGTTGATTGCAGCAGGCATGAGGCAGGGAGCGTAACGTGTAAATTCTGCTGCGAAGATCACGTGTTTTTGTTTACAGCACTTTAACGCCACCCTCATCAGCAACTGCTCTGGGAACCTACTGCCTTTTTTAGTGTCTTCTATGTGTATGGCATCTATTCTTCATCCTTAGTTATTTGTATTCTGTTTCTTTTTCTTTACAGTTTTGCGTCTGTATTGTGTTAGAAATGTCATCAGCACACCCACTGTGCATCCTCCAGAGAATCTCCTGCTGTATTCTCATATGTGCTCATTCTGACATTTTTACAAGGGGACTGAGAGGAGAAACTCCAGAGAATATCTGGAGCCTCTCACTCTGACATTTACGTTGTCACATACAGCCTGCATGCATGAAAAGCAGCTTTAGAGAACTTAATAATTATGACAGGTGTATATCTTCTCACCACCTTCCCTGCAGGTGTCAGCCACTCTCCTCTCTTCACGACGCCAAAGGAGCCGTCCCCAAGCTTCTCAAACAAAGTCAAGTCCTTCTCAGGGATGAGACAGGTCAGGGCTTGCTGCTGCCCATCAAGAGGACCACCACCAGGCTGTGTGGCCAGGACTCCCTCCCCCAGGCCCAGTGGAGGTGTGGGGGACAACTTTCGAAAGGAGGAGGCCGGCTGACCCTGCTGGGGGATGTCTCCTCCGTCTGGGCGCTTTCCACTAAACACCTAGAGAGGAACAGAAGAAGAAAACTAAACATATATATAGAGGAAGTATGGTGAAATTGTAATATGTGAAATAGTCAAACGTTGCAGTGAAATAATAGAGAAACTGCTCTAGAGGCTGAGAAGACCAAGAACTTCCACATTTGTGTTTTATCTTATACTGAGATTATACCTGTGCGGCCACTTTGTGCTCAGGAGACACTGGACTGGAGAGTGTGGGTGGACAGAAAGAGACGACACCAGACACTCGTTTATGGTTCTTAACTTTAACAGCTGCTCTTTTCCATTTCTATAAGCTTAAAAGAATATTTTTCACTTTCTCCGTCTCTTCTCTCCGTCTCTTTCATCTGCTCACCCCCCTGCATTCCTCTCCCACACATAGGATTGACCCATGTAGGCCTGCAGGGATCAACACTATTTGGAAGTTTCTTGCATTATCAGCACTGATAAAATGTTATGTTCCGCAGGAAAGAGGACATTTATGGTAGAACTAGAACTACTGAAGCTTGAGCCAGACAGTAGCAGTCTCAATGTGGCTCACTTTGGTTTGGGCCTCTTCATACCGACAGAGTCACTAAGTTCACTGTAGCTGCTGAAGCTCCTAAAATGACGATCTCAATTCACCCTTAGCGTAAACATTGAGCCTTATCCTCCTCCATGCATCCTCCTCTGCTGCATCTGGACACTTGGTGAATGTGCAGCGTGAGGAGCTTGTGGTTGGAAAGCAGAGTCATGTTATGGGGCAGCGTCCACTGTCACATAAGAAGTGATGCACAGGCTCTTATCTGGGCCTGAGGGCACGTGGAGCAACCTCTTGTCCTCCATACTATAAACACAGCCCTTATATGCACAGAACTACATAATCGTCCCCTGACTTCCTCCAGAGTTTCTCCTGCCAACCAGGTAAAAAATCCAGATAATTTCCAACTGTCTGAATGAGCCCATGTAAGGAAAACAGCAGGAGATCCCCTGGAGGATTCACTGGGAGCGAGTGGGCGTGTTGATGATGTGTCTAATATGAGACTAAGATGTGTTCACATGTGAAAGGCAAACCCTGGAGAAAGTCCGGACCCATTTTCCAGAGTTAATTGTCTGAATAGCTTAAGAAAATAACTGGGTGTGGGTTGAATAATAAGCGTAAAACACACATGGTGGAGTGTTTTCAAAAATAACTAGAGGCTATGCTGTCAGTCAAAATGGATTAGTATCAAAACACGCCCTCATCATTAAGGGAGAGAGACATTTTGTGACTCTTGGCTTCAGCGCTGACGACACAGCAGGAATGACTGAGCTCATTAGGAGGCACTATTAGATTTAGTGAATGTTTCTGTGTGCTGGCATACGTGTGTTTGTATGAGTCCTTAAGCGCTTTCAAATCCTAAATGTGAACCTGCACAATGTGTGTGCTGTGCAGAGCCAAGAAGGGAAAGCTTTGTTTAGAGGCCCTAAATAAGACTGTTTACTAAAATAGGAATGCACATAGGAATGCTGCTGATACCAGATAGTAGCAGACAAAGCTAAATTTGCACATCATCATAATTCCTGCCAATAAATAACATGAAGTGTGTCAGAAATGAAATAACTCTCCCTTCCTTAGAGGTGAAATATTTAATTTAAAGCATGAATGAAAGACGTGTCAATTCTTGATTGGCTCAGGAACAATGGCCAGTATTCAGAAATCATCAGTATCATCAGTGAAAAAGAGGTGTCAATGAATGACTAGGGCCGAACATATTTGACTGGCCAGATATAAACAGTAGCGAGGGGTGTGTGGTTTCACATTCACACTGGACCAGACATGACATAATGCTACAGACCTTTTTTAAAAACACCACCAGCATCTCTCTGGTCACACTGTGTGGTGAGTGGGTTTCAAATAGGAGGCTCGGAATTCTCTCTCTCTCTCTCTCTCACACACACACACACACACACACACACACACACACACACACACACACACACACACACACACACACACACACACACACACACACACACACACACACACACACACACACACACACACACACACACACACACACACACACACACACACACACACACACACACACACACACACACAGGGAGACAGGGCAGGCTGAGGAAGCAGATTACTCCAGCTGAAGATGGTGCCAGACGCAGAAACAGACAGGTGTAATTATAGATGGCAAGCACCGTCCATTGGGCACCAGGACATCCACTATGTACAGCCAACACACACACACACTTGTTTGTGTGTAGGTACATCAGTCTCACTGTGAACCTTTACCGAAGTTTTCTGTGTTTATGTGAAGAAGTAGTGCTGCGTGGTTCTGTCTCTTTAAGGGAGAGACTTTATGCTTCCTGAGAACATTTCTGTGAATGCAGCCTGCTGCGAATCGGTGTCACCGGCTCTTGTGACTTGACTCGTGTGTTCATGCGTTTGTCTGCGTCTGAATGTGGACGTGCTCCTCTTCATGTGAAGGGTCAAGCCGTGTTGTACTCTTGGGGGAATGTTCCCTACAGACACACACATCTGTGAGGGACAGATGTGTTTTTTCTTCAGAAAAAAAGCAGCAAAAAACAACAAGAACTCTCTTTGGTCTCCTCCCCCAAATTGTTGCATGTGTCTTGTCCTAAAATGATCCAGTAAAGCCAGAACCTTGTACTGGTCAATACGGTTGTCCCGGGATGACCAGTCTCACTCCACCTCCAGTAAAAAATGCTGTTGCTTGAAATGCATTTCCCAGTTTAACAGAGCAGTAGTATAAAGTGCTGCTGAAACAGACATACTGTATCTACTAAAATCTAGTCTTACCATGTCTATGTCATTTTCTATACTTTTGTCCCCATTAAAGAAATGATGATGGCAAAATTAGCTAAGCAAGAATTTGCAAAATGTGATCATATTATATATAGAGGTGTAGATGGTCTTAAGTTATTATGCACTAGTTTTAATGACCACTTAAAGCAGCCATTTACCCATTCACACACACACACATTCATACAGTTACCTTCTGGGCCTCAGCAGCCTCCCACAGACAGACCCAAACTCTGCCACATAATGTCGAGCACACTATATGTACCATAATAATACGCTATGTGTGTGTCTATATCTGTCACCTTGCTCATCCAGGACTTGCGCTTGCACATGGCTCTCCTCCTCTTCACAACTTCCCACAGACGTCTCTGCCCTTTATCAAGAGAGTAACAGAAGAAAAAGATGAATACAGTGATGTCAGTAGTAAATCTCATAAGACACAAAGACTGCAGCTGCTTCTTCTTGTATTGGTCCCACAGGATCACTTCAGAGCTAAATTACAAGAATTTTAAATAATATCCCACAATACCATGATTGGAAAAACACGGAGGAAAAACACTTTATGCTTGCAAGGAATGCAAGCATAAAGCATCTCTTACGCATAGCTAAGCATCTCTTACTTCCTTTACATCTGCTGGTTGTCAAATTTGTCATCAATATAGTTCAGGGGACCTTCAAACATACAAGGGATATTCACCATGTTGTCCTATTTTTAAAAAATGATCTCAACTACACACATGATAAGTTTTGTCAGTGTATCTTAAACAACTGTAACACGGTTGTGGTGATAATATCTGTGCACAGACATTCAAACACTCAAAACTGCCTCTGTGGTTGTTCCCACTACAGAAGGTGTCTCCACACACACACACACACACACACACACACACACACACACACACACACACACACACACACACACACACACAGAGTGAAGACAATACCAGCCCCATTGTTGCTGTAGTTAAAAAAGAACTGCAAATTACAAGGGTAGAAGAAACAACAGGGATGTGAGGGAATGTATGAGCAGGAGAAGTGGGTGTAATTAAACTTAAGTGGCTCTGCAGTCGAGGAAGTCCTGAGGGTTCCAGTAACTGGATTAAGAACATTACTGCTGCCATCCTCTTCACAGACAAAAGACTGGTCTCCTATTATTGTACCTAATCACCAGTTGTGGCTTTAAAATGATATTAGGGGTATTAGTGATGGAGGATTGGCTTCAGCTCTGCTAAGTGTTTAGTCAAATGACACGCTGCCATTACTGCAGACAAAAGTAGTATTTAAAGCCACATAGTGTAGATGAAGACTTTCCCATTATGTAGTCGTATGAAAGCACAGGGACCATTTGGAAGGACACTTCTAGTGGCTCTGCTGAGACAATGAAACATGAGGCAGAGTTCTACGGCACTGAAATGAATCAGGCATCTGTCAAAGTATTCCTGATGACATGACAGCTGATCAGAGAGGAAACAGGAGTCTAGGAGACAGATAGTGTGTGGTCCATATTGTTCAGTGAAGTGAACAGGGAGCACAAAACAAGCTGGGCAGTTAACAGTCTTTAATATTCTTCAGAGCTTCTGATTGAATTGATTTTCACCACTAAAGGATATTTGCTTATCTGCAGAGAAACAAGCAAACCACAGATTAAGAGTAGTACTATGTGGTCGGTGCTCAGGTATGTGAGTGGCTCTGTGAAACAGAACACAGGCACAACAGTGCTTCAAGCTGAATGTTACATGGACATCTGCAGCCAGTGGTCAACATGGTAACAGTCTCACAAAGACAATGCTAGCATACTAATGTTATCAGAAATGTGCACCATGTTCATTCTCTTAGTGTAGAACAGTTGTGTCTCAATTCAGGGCTGCTTCCTTCACAAGCTGCATTTGAAGCTCCATCTGAACCAACTGCATTGCAGCAGCGCAACTAGACTGTCCGTGGCTCCTTCAAATGCAGCCGACAAATGCATCCTTCCATCCCAGCGAAACGAAGGCTCCGACAAGTGGATCCGTCAATCAACAATCTTTCCCAGGACTCATTGCGCTTCAGTGAAACTGTTTTTTCAAAGAGGTAATGGGGCTGGCTAGTAACTAGACGTCTAATGCTTGAGCATCACGCTTCAACTCAACCAACAGCTAATGGTACAGTTGTTAAAAAAACCAAGGGCCATTCAAACTTTCCCTGTGTGGCATTCGTCAGCTCTGTTGCTTTGGCCTTCATGGTTGACGCAGCCTGTGAAGGAAACGGTCTCCGTGGGCCCGGTAGGCCGCACCCTCCCATATGACAATATGACATAAAGAAAATATTGATTGACACCAAATAATTTCCCTCCCATTTTAGGTAGTTCTTGACACACTGATGAAAGAATTTTCCAGATAATAATTCATGGATCTGGAAGAAAATAGACAGGTACATTAGGGGACTGTTCGGCCCTGGCAGATGTAAGCCATTCAAATTCAAATTTGGGTTCAGTCTAACATGATGTCGTCTCTTCAGGATCCCAGCAGAAAATACGTAAAAACAAAAACACATCCCCTGCAAATGAAGAAACTTTAATATATGTCATTAGAATGACAAAACTTGCACAAATGCACGTGCACACACACACACACACAGTCTCACCAGGTCGACCCATGCCGATCTTCTCCAAGTCTTCGTTCTTCACGTAGTCGAAGTGTGACAGCCGCGTGACGTTAAGGTCATCTCTGATCCGCAGGAAGTATTGCTGCAACTGCACCTCCATCAGCAGCTCCAGCAGCCATTCTGTGCCTTCCTCACACTGCATGCTACTGCCCAGTTTCTGCAAAACACACCCACACACAGAAAACAGGAAACTGAGTTTAAATCATTCAACATTCATTATTCATTGACAGTTTTCTCAATGCTTGTTCCAGCGTCTGCAAAATATGGCCAGAGAGAAAGAAAGGAACAAACAAACCATTCTTTTCTGTAACAAAAAAGAGAAAACTGAGCTCATGGCCATTGTGTGCACGGCAGTAAATGTTCACAGCACAATGAAATACCTACTTAGATACTCAGACATTGACATTTGCAGTCCACTATACATAAACACACACACACATACACAGGAGATAGGGTTGCCATCGCATAAACAAGGACACACAAGGCAAGGGGCCAAATATAGAATGAGCTGCATGTCAATGGGCCAACAAACAACTGCACACTAGTTGGGATTAGACAGATCCTGTATCCATGAGGTGATAATACACCACGCAGGCTGTGATTGCATTCAAATGATGAAAAAGCACAGAAGTTGTATTTTTGGCTTCCTTGCTGCAGATAGTTCACAGACATCACAGTCTCTCTGCAGACAGAGATACATGAGATGAATGATGCACATCTGGTGTCCATATACGTCACTGAAGACAAACGAGAGGCTCCTAACACTCTGACCACACAATATATATACTACATCCCTCCATACAACACTGAGTCAGACCATCGATCTTCAACGTCAAAACAAAACACAGAGTTTAAAATGTCATCCATCACTGTCTGCTCAATGTAACCAGCTCATTCTTCACAGAACTCTGAGTTTTAGACCCACGACAAGAGCTCATCTACTCGTCCATAACACCGGCTCATTCTCAACGGGGAAGTCAACCAACCTAATCAACTCCGAAATGACAAACATTCCTAATCTGTCGAGATTTACTGGGAGACCTTCAGGGTGGATGCTCTGGGGCGTGGGGGTCAGTCCACCGAGTGGTAATTAGACTGTGAATGAGGAACTTCCTGTGTTGGCTGAGGCAAGGTTACATGGTCCAAAGGAAAATGTCAGAGGGGTCACAGCTTCCTCTCTGTCATTTAAACTTTTAATGGGCTTGGTTAGAGGTCACTTCCTATTGCTTAATGACTATGACTGTGAGTTAGAGAGGATTTTCTCTCACACATACAAGTACAGACTTAATACTGGGCCATAAAAGATACAGTTTGCATATGAACAACAGACTGAATATGTTTATATGTTTATAATGCTGCTTCAGAATGAGTGGTCCTGGTCTTTCTACATGCAAAAGTCTGACTGTGAGGACAGACTGCCGGGATACCCAATGGTTATGCCAGATGTCTGTATCCTGATACAAATTCATAGCTAAGCCCATAAAAGTGGGTTAACTGATATCTCTTTAGAAACGTCCACACATGCAGCTTTGCCTCTCCAAGTCAGCAGGGTGTTCCGTCCATTTGTTCCGGTTAAAAAAGTCTGTGAACACAGATCATTATTTGATGTAAGCCTGGACATAAATCCTACTGACTGTTGACAGCAGAAATGAGCAGAAATAAGAAGTACTCCCACATAGCGAGTAAATAATCTGAGGTAATATAATAACCTGTAAGAGTTCCACTTTAGGATTAAATGCAGCTGCAGTCATTTGAATCCATCACCATATTCTGCGTTTTGCTGCATCATGCCTGACCCTTACCCTGAGAAAGCTGATACTACAGTCGTTTGGGCTGGTCCAATATGTGCTAAGCTGTGCCAGAGTCTGGCATGTGGCATGTTTACTGGATCTGTAGTTCATAATTATAGAGTTTCAAGCTCAAGTTTTATCCTGATGATTTACACTTATACTTGGAAAAAGGTGATTTGTTCAAATGTAAAACAGATAAATTAACACATGTAAAATAAATTTGTTCAAATAAATTTTTTTTTGGAGTATCAAATATTCATCTGTGGGGTGGAAGTCTGTCTATGGGGCATGAACTATTACCTCCATTATTCTCCTAAACGCAGCTCCCAGTCTGATCTTCTCTGGCAGTAAACATGTCAGTGTTATTTCACTGGACGGTGCCAAAGACGCAAGTCAGCTTCCTCTTGGGCCTTTTTCCACGACAGTGTCATAACTGGGGGATGAGGGGTAAAACTCTCAGTGCTAAAGCCTTGTATCATATCTCAGTGAACCTGCAAACTCATTTACAAAACTCATTAAGCCAGGATTGCTCTTGTTTGTTTTGAGAAGGGTGCTGCATGGAAATACAATGTCATACATCCATTTATACAGGTGCTTAAGACGGAGATGGGCTTTAACTAAAATATTTCAACCACCTGACACTTCAAGAGGAGAAAATTTGTAAAGTTTGCTTCATGTGTAGATATTTTAATAAGCAAAACACCTTATTTTGTATCTTGACCTTTATATTGGATAAGAAGAGGAGGATGCACATTGCGGAGGTGTGAGGTCAGCAGGAGAAATGCTATGTTCAAACTGTTAGGTGTGACTTGTTGAATGACTCTGAGTAAATCCCACCAGGGCCAGAAGTTCCAAGTAGGACTTGGCTCTACCGTATCGTGTTATTTCTAGAAGTTGTGGTGAGGGGCTTTAAGAGGAACGTGCAATGTTTCAACACAGTTTTTTATAAAAGCAAACATGGAGGCCACAAGTTTAACACAGAGAGGAGGAAGGAGGGTTGTAAGAATTTATACGCAGAGAAACAACATGATGTCCCTGCTGAGAAATGCCTCTAGCCTGAAATCATTCCTCATGGTGGTGGAGAAATGCACACACACACACACACACACACACACACACACACACACACACACACACACACACACACACACACACACACACACACACACACACACACACACACACACACACACACACACACACACACACACACACACACAAGCCTCCCAGAGGATAGCCTCAGTCCAGCTGGTGAGTACACACACACACACACACACAATACCATATGCACGATACAGATGTTGCATTCTAACATCTGGGTGAACCACATGATCCATGTCATATTACCAAAGCATTAAATTCCTGAGCTGACAGGCGCAGCAGACATCAGACTTACTCGATATACGTGAAAGTGTGCCAGGAAGGGGAATGACTTTTTCAGCTTGTCAAAGCGCCGCATCCTGAATTCCTTCGTCTGGATGAGTGTAGGTGCAAAAAAAATGTGGGTGCACGTTTTAAATGGCCAGAGGTGGCTGCTCTTCCGTTAAATCATTACCAGAGCCACGGTCCTCCCACTTTAACGTTCCCAGTCTCTGAGGGAATTCTAAGAAGCGCACACGCTCTCCAGATCTAGACCCACAGCTCCAAACCCAAGAGGGGGAAGAAAAACATCCTACGATCCTGTTCGCAAATCTACAACATTCCATGGCGGGGAAATCCTCCTGTAAGCCCCTTCTTTACCTTCAGCTCCCTCAAGAAGGCAAAGAGGCATTCATGAGGCTCTTTGGAGAACTTAAACAGTTCTGTAATATCCAAGGACAGGCTGGAGAGGGATTACAAACTGCTGTTTGTAGCAGAGAAAACCTCCCAGCTCTGCCCTGTGCCCAGTCCAGCCATGTGTCTTCCTCAGATACCAATGAGCCAGTCATCCAAACTTACAGGACTTCACAAATAAGTCACTCCTCCCTCTCTCTCTCCCTCTCTCTCTCTGTGTCTGCCTCTCTGTCTCTGCGCGTGCAGCTTCTGTCTGTTTGCTTTTCCTTCCTTCCATCTAGCGTGGGGCTAAAAATAGGAAAGACTTCTCCCCAATTTAACAGCTTGCCAGTTGGGCCGGCAGCAGAGACGAGAGAGTGAGGGTCTCTGGTTTCACATTTTAACAAGATGTGTGTCTACGTGCTTTCAGAGAACAATAATATAACATGTTTACAGCCATCTTATGTGCTTTCGCTGAATGTGGAGTGCTCTTTTTACTCAGTTGTTGTGTTTCTCCTGTTTCCTCCCATGTACCCCCTCTCCTTGCCTCCTCCTGCTCTTCTTTTCCCTGCTCTGCCGTCCTCCCCCCTCCTGCAGGCCCTCAGACTGGTCCGTGCAATGCAGAGCAGTGCGTGGTGCAGAGGACAGAGGCTTCATGGTATTCAGGCCGGAGAAGCATTTGATCCAAGGCCAAAGGGTTACATTCAACTGCAGGATGGAGAGCTTGTTTCCTGTGATGCAACGCCCCCAAACACTCATACGCACACAGGCGCACAAACGCACACACGCGCACGCACACACGGCACGCACGCACGCACACACACACACACACACACACACACACACACACACACACACACACACACACACACTCACTCACTCACTCACTCACTCACTCACTCACTCACTCACTCACTCACTCACTCCTGTCCCACTACTCTCTTTCCTTTTCTCTCAGCCTGCTGATCTATAAATTCACCACAGTGATGAAAGGAAGCACTAACTGAGTGATACAGCAATCTGGGGATAAATATTATAGTATAGAGTTATAAATACAAAAAAAGATTATTGGCAGACTCATTTTATAAAAAAAATGTTAGTTGTAAGAAATAATTGGCAGATTTAAAACACAAACCATCATCTTCTGTTTATATAGTCACACATCCACATCCACTACATCACTTTACTACATCACAGAGACAAACTCCTGAAGGCTATGACAAATTTAGAGCTAAAAATGAAAAGCAGTTGTTCTGACCAGGTCACTAACAGCAGTTTACTCCTTCTCTGTCCCTTAACATCTACTCTGTCCCGATCCCTCACTCCTTTCTTCATCTCTTCTCTCCTTCCTCCCCTGACTCTGGCCAACCCAACTCATTTTCTTTCTTTCAGTTCTGCCTTTTATTTCCTGCCCCTATTCCTCCAAAAATGTTATCTCTCTCTCTCTCTCCCACTCTGCTGACTAATCAAACCCCTAGCTGCTTGTCAGACCCTCAGGAGTTACCAGCCGCCCCTCATCCTGCCTCTCGTCACACATTATTCAGCAGATTTTGGTCTTTTTACTTCACAGGTCTCTGCTCTCACTGCTTTACTTTTTCCTTTGATAGTCAATGTATCGACTCAGTTTTGGACTTTGACCTCGGCCTTTCCACTTTGGGGAGTTTTCTCAGTCTCATTCACTGCCTCTCTCCTCTGCTTCTAATTAGGATGTTTTCTGGAACAAGAAAGAGTGGAGATCAGATGGTGGAGTCGTGGAGGGAGAAGAAAGAGAAAACGACAACAATATGGAGGTTATAAAGTGTTTGATTAAAGACAGGAGAGCAGACTGCTCTGAACATGTGGTGCTGTGATAATGAGTTTGTTGGGGGGGGTTGTTTGTATCCATGGAAATCCATTCACAACAAGACGTGCAGTTATCCACTCAAAAAGTAAATCGATGATGTAAAAAGAAAATTAATTAACAGATTCATGATTATCATTGTGTCATATTTGCAATTTGTTGAGTGTTAGCCAGTTTCATCCCCTTTGGCAAAATGCAACACTGGCATGACTAGTCAGTTTCTGGCACATTTTCGACTCAGCAGTCAATCAATTTATTTTATCGGGTTTCACTTTAAAAGCCCAATTGACAAAGAGTGTTAGTAGAAATGTGTTTTACTCAATGCTGTTGATAAAGTAATTATACATGTTTTTAGTTCTTTTGCTACGATCAAACCAAGATTCTTAATCAAGCTTAAAGAAAGGGTGGTGACGTTTAATCACAAACACTGACATGATAACAAATAAAGCCACAATGGTTACAAGTCTATAGATAATCTTATTTTTCTTTCACATGTTTCATGAGCAATTGCTCCGTGTCTGAACCTCTTATTTAAAGTTCAAGTGTGAAATCCTTCTGTACTTGTCTCATTCTCACAGTCACTCCGACCCAAAGCTGACGTCATGCATCTGGTTTTAAAATATTCAAGTGCATATGTGACAGGACAGGAGAGGAAAAAAGGCAAGACCATTTTCCCCTTTGAAAACACATATGTACACACACACACACACACACACACACACACACACACACACACACACACACACACACACACACACACACACACACACACACACAGTCTGGAAACACAACTCCCTGAAGTGAATTGTGGCATAAGTGGCGTAAAATTCCCTGAAGTCCACGTGATCTGTGCCGAAAAAACTTTTATGATTATGTGGCTTATTTTCTTGAGAGGGAAAAGGCAGAATGAATTCAACATCATTACAATGAAAAATAGTGAACTGATGTTTGTTTAAGTTTAGTTATGTAACTCACATGACTATGAAACAGATGACTTAAATAGGACTTTAATAACACACATTCCTTCAAATCAGCAGGAAGAAGCCTGTGACTGATTCTTTGACCGAGTCATTAGTGTGTGTGTGTGTGTGTGTGTGTGTGTGTGTAGCACACGGTAATGGCCACTTGAACATCACTCCTCACATAACGATGGTGCTCAGGAAAAGGAGGAAACCTGGTGGTGACAGTAGAAGCTGAACTGTGCTTAGTGGAGAATGACACACTGGATGAGACAGTGCTTTGGTTACTGTACTATCAGATATCTGTGTCAAATCAATGGAAGGAATGTGTCACAGTCAGCTGCCTCCCGACTAAGGAGATTAGACAAATACGATTAATGGTCAGTTAGCCAGCCTGCAGCTCCACCAAGACACCATGAGGTGGCACCAAATTATATTATGGGGACTGGTGAGTGATCTAACTCACTGATGTTGCTTCTACTAATAGATTTGGAAACTAATCAATTAGTTATTAGCAATGATTGCAAACCTCAACCTCTACATTTCACAAGTCTGCGCTTAAACTCACACACTAATTGTCCATTCACATGCCTCTTCAGTGTGTATAGGCTGAGTTGTGCTTCCTCAAACCAGTGTGCTGTTCAATATTAACCTTGATTTTAAATATTATTAACTGGGAACAACTGGGGAACTAGCTTCAGCTGATGTTAATGTTATCACTTCCCTTTCGAATAATATGGCCTGGCCTAACTGGTATGAATGTTTCCCCTTTGTCCTCTTTCTTAAGCACACTGAGATGATAGACTGAGTGCACATGCACATACACATCCTGGAATATCTGAGACACCTGCATAAGGAAACTGTGACATGTATCACTCCTGATACAGGTTCCTAATTGATTTCTACCTCTTCAATGCAACAAGTTATGTAGTTACTGTGATCAGCAAAACAAGGACATATGATGGCAAACCTTCCACTTGGTTTCTATTTAGAATTCAAGCCCCTTATTATACTTTTTCCAAATCAAACAATTTACAGCTACCTACCTGTCTGAGCTGCATATTCAGGCACTAACTGAGTGGAGACTAGAAGCGTCTCTGTGTGCAGAAGCCTATAGCAACAGCCAGCTGAGTGTGAGGCATTTAGGGGACATCTGTAAATTGCAGCTACAGAAATAATGGATTACGATCTCCCCCTCTCAACAGGCTACTGCACGCCTGTCTAGCTGCTTATATCTGGTCTCACACACACACACACACACACACACACACACACACACACACACACACACACACACACTGTTGTGACTCACTAGCTGTATTATCATGAATTGACATCATATTAGTAGCTTGCCTGCTAATGAGATTATGAAGAACAAAGCTCTGTGTGAGGTCTGCATTATGTCTGAGTGCTGTAACACACTCATATACATGAATTCTGTAACACGATGCTCACTGTACACAGACACAGGCACGCAGAGGCATGCACTCACTTCAGCTGGATTCACATTGACGTACGATGTTGGGAATTAAGATAGCTTAGTGGATACGGGTAGACACACTGCCAGAGCATTTCTAAAATAAGTTGCAACCTTTTGGTGGCAAAACATTTATCTGTGGTTTGGTGTTGGATGCCAAAAACCGGAAAAGCAGAGTGAAGTAATAGAACAAGCATGATTAATCCCGATTACAACTCTGCAAGCAAAACATCTATACACACCCGCACACACGCTGCCTCTGAGGCCTGCATGCACAGACAGACAGAGCTGCGTCATTTGTGATCTCACAGATAATAACCCTCTGCCAGAGTCTGGTGTTCATGTTTTCCCTAAATCCCTCCACCGTCCACAGCACATCATCACTCACAGAGTAAGGAGGGGCGTTATGTGAGGGTGGAGGAGAACTGACTGTAGGAATGAAAGGGGCCCTGGATACAAACAGGCTGCCTCCGGGCCAGAGCCTTTTGTCAACAAAGGTTGTTTTGGTGGCTTGACTTAATATGCATAATGCCAGGGACCTGAAACAACCCCCCACCAACACTTGCCAGTGTCGTCTGCACCCTGGAAACCCAGCCAACCTAAGCCAACCCGCCTCTGATCCCCTAAAGCTGGTTAAAGAGGGGAAAGGAGGGTGTTGGTGGAAAATGTCGGTCAAATGTCACGATTGACCTCCCGCACACAGTCGACAGTATGTGGACCAAAAATCTAGGACAACATGTGCTCCAATAAGATAATGGGGAGTAATTATTCTCACCATATCTTCCGTTTGAAAAAATATATATAGCAGATGCTTAATAATACTTCTGGACTAAACCAATTTTCAGAAAGGGGTTTAACAACAGGGGCAAGGCTCGCTCACTAATCCCCTCATGGTCGAAAACAGAGCAAAGGTACGTTTGCTCTCATGAGGTATTTTAGTTTGTCACAAGAATAAAACAGACTTCTCTCTATTTTATTTCCTTAGTCTCTAAGGAGATGAAGTGGACGTATGCAGTGTGTGGGTCGTGTGTGTGTGTGTGGATGAGAAAACTGCTGTGTTCAGCACAAGACTGCAGCTGTAGAAAGAGGCTGATCTGATTCAGTAACCAGGGCAGCTGCAGCATCCATCGGCTTAACTCCACTGAACTAGCACACAGACCCTAAACAGCACACAGTCCACATTCAGGACATTATAACTGTTGCACAGATCAACACATTCATCCAGGCCATCAGATTTTCAATACGGGATTAACCCCTGCACAGTCACACAGGACTGGAGGCTGTGGCAGTGCACACTGGGTGGGAGGAGGACCGGCTGCGTCAAATACATTTTCCCACCAAAATTATAAAAATATATAATTATTGCAAATTTAAGAAACACATATTATCGTTCTAGATATTAAAAATGTCTACAGATTGTGACTGAACATACTCATACACAAACATTGTGAGTGTGTGGGACATGTTACACTGTAAAATCCTCATCAACAACCAAACACACATTCTACAGAATAATGACAAAATTATGCAAAGTGCATAAGACACACCCTAATGCTATGGTGAATTTTTTGTTTTTTAATGTAGCCTGGAACCATTAGTATATAATTCTGTCACTATGCAACTAAATAAAGATTTAAGAAGGCAAAAACATCCTCATAACAATGGCAGTGCTGGCCTCATAAGGCCTCGGCCTGTCAGAGGGTAGGAGGGAATGAAATATCATATGTCACTGATTCTATTCGGCAGCACTTCATCAGCGACCTCATCATTTTGTATTTAATAATGCAACACACACTGGGACCTGCCCTGAGAAGGGCTGTGTATGGTGCCACTGGATTCGTGGTGGTGTTGACATACAAGTGTAAAAGTGTTAGTCCTGTGTGACAGATGAATGAGTGATTTATGAATAGAATTACATTCAAACAAACCAGGAGGTCTTTTTTTACAGAGGCATCTGACTTGCAGTGCATTATAGCTGAACCTCCATCCTTCCATTATATATATGTTTCTTATCCCAGATGACATTGAGCGAGAGGGGGGGTACACCCTGGACAGGTTGTCATCATATCACAGGGCCAACATATAGAGACAACTGCTCACTCTCACATTCAGACCTATGGACAATTTAGTGTCACCAATTAATTTAACCCTGAATCTCCATGTCTTTGGACTGTGGGAGGAAGCTGGAGTACCCAGAGAAAAGGACACACGGGGAGAACATGCAAAGAAAAGAGCCCAGCCGAACCGGCATTCGAACCAGGAACCCTCTGGCTGTGAAATGACAGTGCTTCCCACAATGAAATCATGAAGTAGCGAAATGGAATTTAGCCGATATTACTTTCGTTATTTAAATGAAACATAAAATACTTATTTCAGCCCAATTTTTATAGATACAGTTCCTCCTTGCATGCTTCTTGGTCACTATGCTAAACCATCTCACCACAGCTAGTACACACTGTGGCACTGACTGCAGAGTAAAAGGGACGTCACCAGAAAACAACTACCTTTGAAAAATGACCTAATGTTTCTTTCTTTGTGGGTAATGAAAGGAACACACACAAATGCTGCACATCCAAATTCACATCTGTACGCACAACAAATATGCATATTTAAAAAAAACACTGATTAATATCCATATTAAAGATCAACTTATGGGAGAGACATCACAGGGAGACAGCCACAATAGAATTCCTAACACTTGCTGAAATGTCTGCTTACTCTTTATCTGTCAGCCATGTTTGTCTAATGCAGTGTGACAGGACTACTACAGCGTAATCAAGGGAACTGCAGGAGTCTACCTCTTCATCATCGTTGGGCATGCGTTGGTAGTCGGGCTCTGAGGTGTCCTGCAGCCTCTGGTATTCCGCCGTCTCCCCCATCATGGGGCTCCACCACCCGCCCGGTATTTCCCCGGGGCTACGTGTCCTCAAAGTGCTCAGATAGCCACAGCTCCTATCAGCGGGCAGCCCACGCACTTACTCAGCCAGTGGTTCAGTCAGCCTGCCTCGAGGTCCACACTGTCATTAGGAAGACAAGTACAGTGATCGGCATGTTATTCACAGTTCAGGGCTACGTTATTTCAGATGCTGGACTCCTCCCAATACTCCCACCTTCATTGTCATCCTCATTTAAGTTGAGTCAGCATGTGAAGAAAATGGCCGGACAATGAATTCCTCATTTTCACACAGTGAGTACAGGGCTGTGTTCACCGACTGACCAGGTGATCAGATTTTACAGATGACTTCCTGCAGACAACGATTCTTCATGCAGCAGGAACATGATCCTTATTTTTGGATTGATGTTTGCAGGATTCTTCCTCCTCTGTTAAAAAAAATAAATACGATCCGCTTTTTGAAAGAGAAGTACAGTGTGTCCCTTTCATGTCAGTGGTTTCAATCTTCAGAGAAAGCTTCAAACGGTGCAAAGCGGATCATTTTGCCAAAATAATTTATTGATCGTTATTGTCCCAGAAGGCGAGGAAATCCCTCGTGGGTCCTCAGTGCTGCTGCAGTCAGGATGGAGCGCTGGGATGATGCAGCCGAGGTGTGGCGCTTGAGGGTGACAAATCTGTCAGGCTCTATTTCAGTCGCTCCGTCTAATGCCACGATAATGACCTCTCCCCTCAATCTCTCTCTTGCTCTACACCTCGCTCTCCACCTCGCTCATCTCTGTTGTTTCTCTCTCGCCTTAGTGCTGACGCATGCTCCTCATATCTGGCGATGCCCCTCTCTCTCCCCCGTTTCTATTTCGGTGCCCCAGGCACATCACTCCAACCGGCTCACTCCTCTCACTCCTCTCACTTCTCGCCAGGAGAGAAATATCCCAGCAGCAAAGAGGAGAGATTGTCCAGGAGCTGCTTTTAATATTTTCACCTGTGTTTTTTCATCCTTCCTTTGTGTGCTTCCATTTTTCTCCCACAGATCTTGAGCAGCTGTCCAATCCAACAGGCAGTGCAGCTATGACGATCACGTCTAAAGTCTGAGAGGATTTTTAACGCTGCTTTGTCCTAAATGGACTTCCTGGTTGCTCAGTCGATGCCTAATCCCTTGCTGTTGTTGTTATTGTTTTCCCCCCCTCCTCTCCTCTTTTCAGTCCTTCACCCTCTAACCTGCTTTCCGCAGCCCTCCACTCATTTTTTTTTTCCATTTCAGCCCCTGCTCAATGATTTGGTGAATGATCGCCTCCTCTATTACCGTGGCAACATCAACCAATCCCACCTCCTCCCTGCTCTCCTGTGTCCTGTAGTGACGGCGCTCCAGTCAGCAGTGGTCCTGATAGAAGCAGCCAATGACGGCGATGCAGGCCGACTGGGGAGGAAGGGGGAGGATAGACCAGGGCCAGAGGCAGGGGAGCCCTAATGAGGAGAGTTAATCTTCCCTCTGAGAGGGAGAAAAACACAGCCATGCTGCTTTGTGTGTGTGTGTGTGTGTGTGTGTGTGTGTGTGTGTGTGTGTGTGGGTGGGTGGGTGTGTGTTTGTGTGTGTGTCAAAAGTACCTCTCCACTATAGGGAGGGTATCCAGGCCATCTGGATCTTTGCTGGGAGGACATCTGGATGGAGGGGAAATAGAATAAAAGAATAATGTATGTGTGTGTGTGTGTGTGTGTGTGTGTGTGTGTGTGTGTGTGTGTGTGTGTGTGTGTGTGTGTGTGTGTGCGCGCATGTCTCTGGGTCTTTCCCAAGCTGTTGTGTGACTACAGCACCATTGCATTCAATGCACTGATGCCATTGACCAGGGCTTTGTTACATTTAAATGACAGCAGTAGAAAATATTGATTTAAGTACACGTTGGCTAATGCACCTCCTCTCCATCCATGTCACTCACTCCTTATTCTTCCCTCATTTCTATCCTTAACACTTCCTTTCCTCTCTTTCTTGCGATTATCCTCTGTTCTCCACCACCCCTCTTCTCTCCCTCTCTCTGTGTCCACTCCAGTCCTGTCGATGTCCTCAGGTCAGTTATTTGCTGCCCGCTGAGCAACTTTTGCTTTTTTTTTTGCTCCTTCGCCTCTCCTCTCCTCTGCACTGTGGTTGACTCGGCTCATCTGGAGGCCCAGCTCTCACACATGTGACCCGGCACGCAATGTCGCATCTCAAAAAATGCAAAACATGCACACACATCCCGCTCCCACATGACAAACAAATAGTCCTAAAAAAATAAAACAAACTGTATGTGTCCCGACACAATACATAACAACACAGAGACTCACATGCCTGGGCCCTTCTTCTGCTTTTCTCTCTGCATGTCTTTGGATGTATAGTTTGGGGGGGGGGGGGTTGTCTCTGGGGTTTGGCATTGTACTGCTCCTCCTATTTTGTTGCACAACTCATTTTAGAGTCAGACAGATTTTTCTGTCTTATCATGCAGCGTTTGTTCTGCGGTGTACAGAGTGTAAGTGGAGCAATCCGATGCTCCCAACCGCTCATTGGACAGTCCAATGACTTTCTGGCATGTCAGAAATTTGGGTCTGCCTCCATCAGGCTCTCGCACAGTTGAAGCAGTGTCATGAGTCAATTCCCTAAATCAGCAGCTTTCCCTCATTGTGCCTGCGTGAAATGGCAAAACGCAGAAGTAGGAAATGTGGTTTATGGCAGGAAGCAATTGCGGAGCAAGAAAAAAAGGAGAGAAAGGGGTTCATACAGTGTGTAGTCGCTATAGTGATCCGTTTACAATATAACAGCCTCAAACATATTTGCTTCCTTTTTCCAAAATAACCAAACCAAAATGCCAACATCTTCCAAGCCACCATCCATATGCTGACGGCTCTTTTTTTGGACGCCTCAGTACACAGAAAGAAACAAGGATCAGCGCAGCATGTTTCTCCCTTCTTAGTACTGTAAGCAAACAAACTTCAACTTCTTTAAAAAAAACACAGGTTGGCAGCTGGAGGAGCCAAGGCAGCATAGGGTGTGAGCGGTCTGGTTGTGTCAGACAATCTGACCGTACAGTGGGAACACATAAATCATGAGTTTTGGCTCGTACAGTGTGAGGTGGAATTTAACAACAGCATTTGTAAAGTCGCACAGTGCATGCCCAGCTTCAGCTAGATTCACCAATGCCTCTTAAACCAACCTGTCTACAGTGTATCAATGTATCCCTCCATTTATGTCTCCTTATACACTGTCAGAGGAACTGAATTGACAGCCAGTCAACATCACTATCATCATCTCTCTCTATCTCAGCAGTGTCTCCCTCCCTGAGCTATTTGTGGATGCCCATTGTTTCCATCTCTTTGCAAATGATATAATGAATGAAACAAGGACTCATCACACTGAACTGTCAGTATAACATGCTCATTACCATCCACTCTGTCAATGAGTACCGTCATCCCACATATTACACATGACTGTGTTTGATACACGTACAGAGACACTGCAGCTGAGCATCCTGTTCATACTCCCCACAAACTAACTCTTGCATACATCAGTGTTTGTAACATATGCCTCACCTGATGGGAAGTCTGTTTGTACCCAGCTTTCTCACATTTACCCTCCATGCTGTACAGTGTGCACAGTGCACACGCAGCGCACCTCTGACGGTGTTTATTTATTCATACAAATCTTGATTTATGTGCTGATGTGTTCATCATTTTGATATTCATCATCATGTTGGATAATTATTGGTAACCCTGAATGTGCTCTTAGTATTTACTACATACAGGTGTCAAAAGGAATGTGCAAAAAAAACTATTTACAACAGTCAAACAACATTAAATTGATCCTAAATACAATTATATTATTATTTCAAATGGCCTAAATTCTTTTAATTCTGTGCTGTCACTAAATTGTATTTCATTGGACGATACATTTGTTGTTTTTATGAAGCACTTTTTTATTGTATTCTTGTTCAAATCTCCTAAAAGAGGATCTTTCCACAGATGCTGATGATTCGTAAAGCGTTTCACAAATTCTCTTTCACAAACCTGGAAAAAGCTCTTTAATATCTAAATACTGGTCTGTGACCTTTGACCCCAGGGGCTTTGTTAGCCATCTTATGTCAGGGGGAAGGTAAAGCCGAGTCTGTTAAAACATGTAAACGCCTTCTTCTTCCCCATGATGGAGAGCATAAAGAAGCAGAGCAGACAGGCTGTGGGTGTAAACGTCTCTATGTTCCCAGCCCAAACACCACAGGCTGTTCTGACCCTCCCTCTAAGAGACCGATCAGAGTCCTTGAAGACTGAAAGAACCGACTCCTGGGTCTGTGCCGTCTCTTTACGACTGTTGGTGGGTCGACTCTGGGGGCAGCACTAAGCTTTCGAACAGGAGCTGGATGAAATCCCTGATGTCTGCGACTGATGTGGGGTTCATCGGGTGGAAATATAATCAGGGTAGTAACTAGACAGTGCAGCAGAAGAGGCTATGGTGTACTGTATCTATAATGGCTCAGTGGAAATTATTACGTTTTCTTTGGAACTTTATCATATTGCTGTTATGCTATATGTGATATCTGTATAAACCTGCAGATCAAAGGCTAAAAGCAACATGCTCAGATTACTGGAGGCCAAATTAATAACTGCAGACTGATATCTAACAATATAATAATACCAATGCTTTGAAAAGTTCTTTTCATTTTATAGATTATGATCGATTAAAATAGACTAAAATGAATAAATATTTAAGAAATTGATGCTGCAGAGAAACAGTAGGCTCACGTAATGTGGATGAAGCTCCAAACCCACTGAATTCTACACATAATGCATCATCAATCTTTGGATATCTAAATCGTTCAGCCTCTATTCTCCCAGTTTGTAATGAGGGATTTTCTCTTGTACATCTGTAGTCATCAGGCCTGAGATCACATCATTAACATCATCATGGTTGTTTTCTCATTACTGTCGTCACATGCTTCCGCGTCCTATAACTGTAACAACAACATTTATGTGTGAAATAAGTGCAGATCCTCTGTGTGGAGTTTATTCACATCCATGTGATCATAGGTTTTCAAAACCTGATGAATTCTTAAACAACTGGATGTCTTTTAAAACTACATCAAGCTGCAGAGACAGTTTACTTCACAACCTCATCACCCTCTCCTCTCCCAGAACACATAACCCTCTGGTAACAAATCAAGTACCAATCCACCATGTGCACAAACTTTGAACACAAAATATTTTGTTTTAACAAATGTATTTTCTTTACGTAAAGAAAAGATTACATTTCGAAATTACAACAGATATTTTTTATATGTTGCTATAGTTAAGATGTGTTTTTGCTTTGGGGCGTGTCACACTAAAAAAACACCAACGTGAAGGAAATATTTCTTCTTAAAGGCCACGGCAGCAACACCTACTCACAGTTTCTGGTCAGAGAGCAAATCTTGTTGACTTAGGTGATAACTTCACCTGAGGCTGAAAAACACCACACAGGCTCCCAGATGATTCACCACTCTACGATATGAAAGAGACGTTCGCATTGACCAATGACTGAGTCAGTGCTCCTAAGAAAATGTTGACATATATACGTCACCGGCCAGTGAGGAAGCTGATGTAGCTGTGGTCAGGGTGTGGACCGTGGAGAAATGGTACAGTAGCTCCTTCTCCTCTGCTTATATCTGTTTCTCTGTTAGCAGGATTACCAAAAAATAATACAACTATTTTTTTTAAAGGTGGTGGAAGGGTGGGGTATGGGCGAAGTAAGAAAAACAAAGCATGTAATCCTTATAAGAACTGTATGAAACAGTATGAAACCAGATTTTAACTGCGCAAATAAAGATTGGTGCTTTTTACATTAATTACATTGTCCATTTATCTTTGTATTCAAGTGGAATTAACTGCATAAAGAAAAGTGACCCTGCTACATGTGAACTTTTTGTGCCTTCACGTGGTGTGGGAATTATCAGAATTCCCAGCTATATCAAAATTGACACAAACTCTCCCTCAAGTCGGAACAACAATCCTAATGTCTGCGAAAACTTTGGTGGAGGAATTGCTGACATCGGCACCTAAAACCATAATTTTACAGTCAGCTCTTAAATAGTATCTTTTAATGTATAGTTGTCGAATGTTGCCCTTTTGTCATTTGCAAACTATTGCAAACAACTACACAACACCAATATTTAGCCAGTATGTTTTTAAGGTAACTAAAGGATTTGGATGCCCGTGCGTCACACCTGATCCTTTAAACATTTAGTTTACAGCCTCCGTGGGTTTTTTTTTCCAAAGTCCGACATCAAAGCACATGAGCACATTGGAGTCAGAACAACACCTACACATCTCAGGGAATGGGACCTTCTGAGGAGCACATGTATGCTCAGTAATATGCAGTGTGTGAGGGATACAGCCTGATATACAGCATGTACGTCATTCTGACTATAGTGTACAGTGGTCATATTTTCAATAACAACACAATTAACAGCTTGAAGTTAAAACCATATACTAAATGAAAACGGTGTTGTTGAATGTGGCCCTCAATCCAGCATGCTCGGTTGGGATCAATCAGAGTTTGGCAAGAGTCAAACCTCCCACTGATTTCCATTCACTGTTGAACACGCGATATTTCATTCACAGTCGTCAGGAGGAATATTGTCCTCAGCCAATCCACTCTCATCGCCTCTTTCCTAGAAAGATTTCCACTTCTCCTCAATCAGAGGGGGACAGGCATGTTCAATAATTGCACTGTGGACAAAGGAGTGTGAGAAATAAAAGAATAAAAGTGGGTTCTTCTGAGAGTATGTGACAGAGAACTAGAGATAGATATACCTCCATGCTATATAATCCTCCGCTCTCATGCCTTCTTTCTAGGAAGAGCTGCAGGGGCATGCGAGTGAGTGATGGCTTTCCCTCGCCCCTGCAGGATAAACAGGTGAGATTTAAGAGGGTGATCTAAAGCCTGTGGGGGCCAAACTAGGCCAGACCAGAACAGGATTAGGGGGCAGGAGGACGGGATGAGGGTCCCACTGTCTCACTTAATCTGTGTGTGCGTGTTTGTGCCAAGGTCACAGGTGATGAGGTATGCAAATCATCAGGAGCTAAAGCTCTCTGGGTCACTGTCATCTGGATGCCTGGTCATACATCATGCCAACAGCTTTTCATCTGTGTGTGTGTGTGTGTGTGTGTGTGTGTGTGTGTGTGTGTGTGTGTGTGTGTGTGTGCGTGTGTGTGTTGACATTGAACTGACACTGCACATACTAACTCATTCTCACCCTCAGCTCACATGCCAACCCTGTACTGGAATCAGTGTGTGTTACCTTCCATTTAAACTGCATTGCTATCTATAGCCATGTTAATAATAATGCCAGTTTCTGTGATCACTTAATAGAATTCTGACATCAAACATTAATTGATACATTTTTCCATTTGTTTAATTGATTAATTAATTTGCAAACAATAAAAATACTCTTACCAATAAGTGGCTAACTATTCTAACCATGTTGTCAACCTGGCTGTGGCTCAGGAGGAGGTAGAGCGGGTCGTCCATTAACTAGAAGGTTGGCAGTTGGAACCAATTCTGTGTGCCAAAGTGTCCTTGGGCAAGATACTGAAGCTCAAATTGCACCGGGCGACTGTGCCAACTTTGCTGTGTGAGAGATAGACAAAGTGCTGCTCATATAGATGCACTGTATGAGCACTGTAAAGAGCTGTGGGTGGTCATCCAGACTAGAAAAGCTCTACATAAATACGGATGATTTATTCAATAATTTGCTTCAAACAGCATCACAACAGACAAACCTGTCAAACACCTTGCAAACTCTTAACTATTTCCCATCTGTAGCACACAAGGGGGACAATTGCATTTCACTAAAAAAGTCTCATAGGTTCACAGCCACAGTTCTTAAATTAATTTGTACTTGATTATTGACAGACTGCCTTGATCATTACTCCATCTGACCACATGAGGGCAGCCTGAAGTAATGAGAAGAAAAAGTAACTTAAAAATGTTCATGTTTATGAGGCAGGTGCAAAGAGACCAGAGAGGATTATTAATCATGGATTCAAAACTTAACTTTGTTTCTTTAACAGCAACAAGAGCAGCAAAAACATGTTTTTAAACTAAACAAATTCAAGGATTTGTCCTGTCGTCATAGTGAGGGAACAATCTGTCAAACAACAGACCACAAACACACGTCTGAAGCAAGCTCCACACAACAATGTGTGTTTGAGATCAGCAGCCGGACTTGATGGAGGAGAAACCATTAAAACTAAACAGTATGGCACAACATGACTGAAGGCCGCAGCTCAAAGTGATGCCAGGTGAGATGTTAATAATTCCGTCTGTTGTTTCCAGGCACATAATCTCTATTTTTGGAAAAAGCCAATGTGACTCCCTGGGACTGATAATGTCAAGCATGAGTGCATTGTTTTGTGCCGGCTTAATGATTTCTACCTATACACTCACTTTGCAAAACAGAGACATATAAACATAGAAATATCACATCCAGCATCATAATAAAATTATTGTAAAAGTCCAATTCTAATACAAATACTAATTACATATTCTCATCAAATTGAAGCATTAAAACAAATTCAACTTGCCATTGTTCAAGACTTTAAAAAATGTAATTCCTTAAAATATATAAAGACTTGTTTAGAAGTTCAGGCGCCTTAGTCTGTTCACTTCATCTGCTTGAAAATGAAAAAACTTTGATTGTGGTTTTGTCGCTGCATGTAAAAACAAGGGCACAGTATGTGTGGGCGTGTGTGTGTGTGTGTGTGTGTGTGTGTGTGTGTGTGTGTGTGTGTGTGTGTGTGTGTGTGTGTGTTGACATTGAACTGACACTGCACATACTAGTAGCGTGGACTCTGCAGGATACACTGAATTACATCATCACTCTGCAGGTGTCGAGTGTTTGGTCAATATGTAAGCTGCTCTTCCGGTCCCCTCTACCCAGGAGTGAGTGACTCAGATAAGAAAGAAAAAAACACATTGTACCCTGTGGCCCTCTCTGTGTGTGTGTGTGTGTGTGTGTGTGTGTGTGTGTGTGTGTGTGTGTGTGTGTGTGTGTGTGTGTGTGTGTGTGTGAGAGAGAGAGAGGAAAAAGAGAGAGAGATGCACACAGGAAAGCAGTGCAACCATGATACATCTGTCAGTGAGGCTCATCGGCATCGCTACAAAGAAAGTCTATTGTTACTTTCATACTTTCATATTTTTGTTTATTATAATAATTATATAATAATTGGCTATTATAACAACACTGACTGGGGCAAGAAGCATGAGTTTAGCGTCCTAAAGAAAATTCAATTCAATCTAACTGAGAGTAAAAGTTGCTCAAGGGAACAGTAGAGCATAGATCAACTTCCAGGTCGACATGCCTGCTGACTTAATTGTTGCTAACCCTGTCAGAGTGTCAGTGTAAAACAAATATTTGTTCAGAGTTTATTTTCTAAGCTTTTGAAGTACTCAACGTGCTTGAACAGGGAACAATTTTTAATATTCATATTTTCAATATCACAATATTTTCCATATTCATGTGGATATTAATGGCGTGTGGCTTTGCTCAAAGCTATAGAGCTGACTAACCGCTCTTTGTTAATCCCAACCCATTTAGAAAAATCCTTGATCCACGATTGACAGTATATAGTAGATCTCACGATATCACGCTGATACACAAAGTCTGGACTAGATTCTGTTTACAAGGCTAATCACAGGTGCATAGTGGGCAGTACTCTGCATAACAAACACATTGGGAGCTCCAGTCTGTGCTCGTGAGTTACCAGTGGGACAAGGTGATCTATTACAGGGATCTGGAAACTTAATGCGTTAACAAACCAGCCATCATACAATACACCCAGGAGCGACAGTCTGCAGGAGGTGGTGGTAATGCAAGACATGTGTATGTTTGCAGGTTTAAGAGCCCAAGAAAGTAGTAAAGGTGACAGGAGAGAAGAAGACAGTGAGGTGTGTGACAACTGGTCTGATGGAGGCATACGCAGTCTGGAGCAATGGGGGGTGAGTGTAGTGTGACAGCCGGATGTAAGTTCAGGGTTAAAATAACACTCTCTCTCACACACACACACACGCACGCTCCCAGAGGCTCCCTTTCCTCCTCGTTCTACTCTGTCAGTCCACCCCCCCCCCCCCCCCCCCCCCCCCCCCCCACCACCCCCCCCCAGGCCCTCCAAGCATTTAGAGACACTCTCCACAAAAAGCACAGTCACTGGTCACTGCTGCTATTCTGGGAGCTTCCCAACTCCCTTCTAGTCACTTCTGCTCCATCCTCATACTTTCTCTGTCCAACTTTCTTCCCCCAAACATCAGTGTTTATCTAAACTCTGTGGAACAAGTAACTCAATCATTCTGGGAGCATGAATTATACTTTGGTTAGTTAAAAATGTTTAACTAAGCTGTTTAATTAAAAATGATGCAAAAATATTTATCATCATCAGCGTTTTAATTTTTTTCATAATTTTACTTAATAAGTATAAACAAGTAAAAGACAGTGGTATTACAATATAACAGAGGCACTAAATTTGGGCTTGACAGTCTTTTTGTCATTAAATATGCCTTTGTAATGAGAATGAAGTTATTTCCACACTGCTTTTACGTTTGAATGCCTCGTGTTTTTCTGCTCCTTGCGCTTCAGGATTCAGGCTTTTTACTGGTAAGTACCACCAGAGAAACAAATCAAGAGGAAACACTGCTCGAGTACATATTTGAGTGAATAGACTTTTCTTCACACTTAATGTTTCAATCAGACCTTTGTTTTCAGTTGTGCCTATTCTGACCTGATCTTGCACTGTGAGATAAGCATCTTTAAAACTCCTCCTGCTCCAAGTATAGAACCGTTTACGGAGCTAAACGCTGATGGTCGGCCGCTGATAAACAAACAACCTGCCTGGTAGCAACACTTGTTCATTTACATGGTGTCTCACAAAACAAAAGCATATATAAACTGTTGGTGAGTGCGCCCACACGCACAAAGGCGTGCTGGCACAGTTCCTACATTCACAGGCACACATACTGTACACACTCACTCAGACGGTTCCTCTTGCTTTCTCAGCTCACTCCATTATCATTTCTCTTTGTAATGTGGCCTGCAGACACCTGTCAGGGTGTGTCTGGCTGGCCAGCATCCTGTGTGTGGGTCTGTCTGTGTCTGCAGGGGTTTCTGCTGAAGCCTACAGTGTGACTCTCACTTCCTCCTACTTCACCTCATTAGTAAAGAAAATGTGTTGAATGTGTCCTGGGAATAGGAAATAAATAACTCATCCCTTTTGAATACACACACACAAGCCTGATATAGGCTTTTAATCAACATTTTAGTCAACATCCATCTTCTGTTTTTAAGTATGTGCAACTATAAAAACAATGTTTTTTTATCCCTTTCCATGGCGCTCTGCCTTTCTGACCTGCACACACACATGTCAAACCAACATGACATCATCCCCGGTGTTTGCTCCTCCACACTTCAAGGTGAATAGTTCCCATTCAGACACACTGAGTTGGTCTGTGGCCCTTCCTGCTCTGAGGAAAGCTGTTTGGCATGACGTCATGTCTGCATAGCTCTCTCTTTACACTCTCATTATTGGTCCATTAGAGTTCCTCTCTCTCTCACACACACACACACACACACACACACACACACACACACACACACACACACACACACACACACACACACACACACACACACACACACACACACACACACACACACACACACACACACACACACACCTTACCTTAACCATCACAAATAAATGCTTAAACCCAACCTTTACCAAAACACTAAATCCAACTCTCGAGCCTCAAAGAGCAGCAAATTATCGACGACATAAGCCCCTATGGTTTGTGTGTATTCAGGTTCAAGTCCGCACAGGGAAATAGAACAATCCAACACACACACACACACACACACACACACACACACACACACACACACACACACACACACACACACACACACACACACACACACACACACACACACACACACACACACACACACACACACACACACACGCACACACACACACACAGGCACCATGACAGCATAGCAAACATTATGACAGATAATCTTTCAAATACACAACCAAACTCATGTGGGTGTTTAAAGAGTGGGCAGTTTGACAAAAACCTGCACAACACTCAGTCACACCCAGCTGCTGTGAACTCACTGTTACAGTGCTGTTGTCTGAAACCCTGAATGTATGAGCATGTACACACACACACATATACAATACACATTTAACATAATCATCTTGTAATATTTGAGCCATAGAAACCTGCTTCTCTCTCCTGGTCTGAGTCCAGCCTCTGCTCCGATACTGTAGATGCTGCTCTCAGGTTGAGGACAGAAGGCCAACCACGAGCAGATGAGACCCAGAGTCCATGGCACTGCAGGATCAGCACACACTTACATGATTTCATCTCCATCCATTGGTCAACACAAACCCAGGTGTATGCTGCAGGAGAAGCCTGAAACAAACAACAAAACAAACAGAAATATCGTATTTAAGATTTGAAATTTAGCTACCAGAATTAAAGAAGCTCGACTTATGGCTCCTAGTGCCCCCGCAGAGAGGCTTATAATATTGTGATGAGAGTCAGAGCCAGGTCCCTGGAGAGGTTAACAGGGGCCCCCTGCAGACACATGTCCAGTTTGTGTACTTGACGAACACACAGGATGATAATAAGTATATAGTATATAATAATAAGTAACTATTTGTTCTTTGGGACACTCTAGCCTAGTCTACAGTAAAATTTAAAAGACAAAATAAATAAAGTAGGTTATACTACATTTACATGTTAGTATTAGGGCTGTATTGAACAAAATTTAAATTAATAAAATTGTAGAGATTTCCAGAATGATATTATGAGAATGAAGTGAAACTTTAACAAGAGAAAAGTCAGACTAAACTTATTTCCACTGAATTCATAATCTTGAAGAAACCCTTTGAACGATAAGCTCATAGTCGACCACAACATTTCCTCCGCCACAAAAAAAAGCAACTTCCTCCATTTCTATGTGATTCTTTCTCTGAAACTTGATGGTGCTGATGCAACAAAAGCTTAGGTTTTATGTTATTTGTGAAACTTACAAATAACATAGAACCACTTATGCTTCACCTTGCTCATTATAACCCAAGCAGTCAGAGGGATCTTCTGATACCCCCCTCTAAAATGACACATGGCCTAAAATAAGGATTTAAATCTTATAAATAGTTTGACTTTATTTCTTGTAATATTATGACTTTGTTCTCAAAACCTTAGGGGGGGGATTCACTTTAAGTGGCTCATTTTAAGTTTAAAAAAAGTTCCACATTCACACATTTTGAGATATCGCACAGAAAAAAAAATTCTCATGAGAAACATAAAGTTCAGTTTAACCTCAACAACTCTTTGTTCAGCTTCCTTCTTATTTAAAGGCAAATGAAACCTAAAATCTACAGCGGTGACGTTCTGCTTCACCACCAACCTTTCAGCAACAGCCTTCCACCCACTCACAAGCACATGACAGAGCGCTGGCAACACCTGAACTAAGTTCACCACAGAGATGAGTAACTCCCCTCTTATAAAAACAACTGCAACACTGAGAAGTTTAAAAATCGTGGTCTCATGATTTTGATATTTTTGATTAGATAGATATCTGACAGTAAACATAGTTGAAGAGAACATGAAACTCGGACTCACTGGAACCTGCTGCATCAATAACCCACATGAAGCTGCCACCGGATGTTAGCTGTGAATTAACTTGACATTTTTCCAAACCAGGTCTGGGGGGCTGGGGGCTGGGGTAAGAATGCCTGAGGGGCCCTGGCTGTGCAGGAGAGGGCAGTATGAATGAATCAATGTGATTCACACAGACACACAGGGACACAATCCACCCACCACCTAGTAAAGTAGCTGACTGGAGCCTACAGTGTCAGATGAGAAGTTCACAACACGGAGAAAGGCCGAGCTATTCTTCCACCCTGCACGCGCTCCTACAAATGACTCCTTTGTCTGGGAGATGGAACTGAACAGTGTGACATGACCACGCTGGACAGCAACACGCTAATCATACACAAACTGATGAGCTGTAAACCAATACACCCACTAAACAGGGACAGCTTTTAAGTGTGACAAAAATCCCCGGGCCTGTCATTCATTTATCGACATGCACCACTCAGAGGCTAAAACCAGTGAGCAACATCTTTTTCTATTGACAACCATCTGTAGCATGAGGGCGACATCACACGACCCCAGTGGATTTTACAGTTTTGTTATGCAACGGTTCACCAGTGGGCAGGACGGGGAGGAGAAGGCAGTCCATGGCCGCAGACCCCACCCTGGCACATAAAGACAAACAAACACCACCCTGTCCCTAGAGAGTGTAAGAAAGGCCAGAAATAAACTGCTGCTCACACAGCGGAGCTCAGAGGCCACTTGAGTAAAACCCTTCAAGATCAGCTCTCATGCTGAAGTGAGTCCAGCGGATCAACAATGACAACAAGAGAGCACTGTTGACTATCTCTTTATTATAACTGGTGCAGTGCCCATTATAAATCTGCCTGTTCTGAATGGGCTGCTCTCTTGTTCTGTGTTGATGCTCTAGAGCTACTTCAGAATTATTCCTTGTCATTAGTGAGTCCTCCTCAAGCAGATCTACAATATAATGCCACTTTTTTATTGTTCGCTATTGTGGAGATGAGGGAGGAACTGACAGGTCAGGACGACTTTATACTCAGCAGGGGACAAAGGAAAGCTGCTCTCAGTGGGTCATGCGATACAGCAGAGGACAGCTACACTTTCTCTACAGGAGAGAAGACAATATGAAGAGGAGAGGGGAGTGAAACACAATCTTCTCTAACAAAGGACACAGGAAATCCACTTCTCTCCCCGCTGTGTCACACACATTCACACACAAACATTATGTATGAGTAATACAGCAGCAGAGAGAAAGAGGATATTGCACACAGTGTGTAGTGTTTCATTTCTTACACTTCCTGGGTTGATCTCACACCTTCAACACAAACGTATGACATGTAGACTGAGTGGAAGACAACGTTGGTCATGGAAAAGCTGTCAGACAATAAAAGGGTTTTACACAGAATCAGTCTGAGGTTTTCTCTTGGTTCACAAAAGAGTTTAGTTTAGTTTTTTAAAGAGGCTTAGTCATATAACATCAGCAAGATATTCTACAGTTGAGTCTGTGGCAAAAAGATGCTCAACAACTTTAATCTCTTTCCAAAACATGTTTGCTTCATGTCTGCCTCAAACAGATAAATCTACCAACATCTGATCTGGGTCATCTTAAAGATACTGGGCACATGAGGCCAGCTGCACCTCAACTGTGTAAGCTGTCATTTTTGCCCCCGTTTTATTCCAGGACAAATCTGTAAATTAAAGCTCCTCAAATAGTATCAAGTGGATGGAATCTTGTCATAGTCTGCACCCAAATAAAATCATGAATATAATATTATAATAATATTATATTTTGGTATAATACCCTGCTGTTTGGTTACACTGTAGACACAGTAGACATACCTGTCTGAGACACAGGCAAATAAGAGCAAGATAAACACATATTTCTTGGTGCATTTATACTTCCTCTCTTTTTCCATAATGACCATTTCACTTAGTATGGATCAGTTCCATAAAAAACCTGTTAGAGATTTAGGTTGTCATTATGCATTAAGGCGATGGTTAGAATAATTTCAGAACCAAAAAAATTGTTTTACTCAAGCAAACATTAACAGTAGAGGATATATAAACCCTCATGACCAATAGACACACTAACAGAGTATTACTTTACAGGAAGGTGGGAGATGATGTAGTCTTTCAACCAGGATACGGTGTTTTTCAATAGTGAAATGATCCCACAGAGCCAAGCTGTTCATTTATGTGAGCACTTCCAAGTGGAAGCAAGAATTTGAGAACTACCTCTACAAACACAGAGGGATCCTACTGAAACATTTAGCAGCTACTGCCTGTGAAAAGTGAGAAGAAATACTATTCATACTCTTCACTACTGACTGAAATACAACAGACAACCCATAATATTGAAGACCAAGATCACACATCCTGGACCATTGGCAGATTTAGCACCTGTTGCATTAGACTGGACACTGAGATAAAAAACAAAAACAAAAAGTGTTTAACCCTTTGGAAAAACATGATAATGAATAATGTAGAGAAGATAATAGATAGAGCCCGACCGATTCATGGGTTGACCAATAACATCAGCTGATATCGGCCTTTCATAGACATAATAGTGTTATTTTCTTTTTTAAGATATGAAAATCATTGTGTTTACATTTTACTTATCAGATATTCTCTTAATTCTGATTTAATATACTTGGTTATATTTGTGTTTCATTTTCATTCATAGTTATTCATAATTAAGTTTATGGTTAAACTGTAAAATATGAAGCCTCGATTAGATTCATTTGTCATAAGGGTTTGAATACAACATCTTAAGAATCATTGCCAAATTTATTTTCTTATTTATATATCTGCTAATATCAGTATCAGAAATGTTTCTTCCCCCCGATATCGACCCTAAAGTTACATACTGGTCGAGCTCTAATAATAAGACTTTGTTCTCAAATTCAGTCCCATGGAAATCAAGTAGGTTTTTCTACAAAGCAAAGTCAAATTTCAGCCTGTGCCAAAACTCAAGTAATCTTTTGACACAGGTATGGAAATGTTTCAAACTCTGTTTTAAACATTAAAATGAGTCTCTCCAGGGTCATGTTGTACGAATGGACTAGATATTGAGGTGATGACAATTTTTTTGTCTTTCCTCTGTTAAACAGAAGGAGATGAGAGCTGCGATACCAACATCTTTAAATTTCAAACTGGTTATTTGTCTCTCTCAAAAGCACCTTGGCTTCCTCATTTGAACACATCCAGTGCCCGTCACAGCACCAGACCTCAAAGTGTGCTGTGAAACAGAGGAGCAGAGATCCTGTGGTATAACACCCTCAATGCCTATTGCCTGTCGGCTCCGGGCTCATTTGAGATGTATGTTAGACGAGAAATGATGCTTATATGTTAACAGGAACATTAAAATCTACAACCAAACAATCGCAAAGACCCTAACCCCATGTGGCGTTGCCTGACTTATCCCCAGTCTACTGTACGAGAGTCACCTGGACTTTACACTGCTGGAAGACAGTGGGTCAATTTGATTTTATAGTCAACACTGGAAACATTAAAGGTAGTTGCACCAATAAAATATCATGTATCTGCAAATGGCTTACATAATGCTACACATAAAACTTAAGAAACTTTAAGCATAATGAGTGTGTTTGTGTGTGTGTGTGTGTGTGTGAGAGAGAGAGAGAGGAGATCAGGAAAAGCTAATCTGCATATTTAGTCAAACATATTTTCTGTTCTTGGAGATCTGATTTCTTAGATGAGATTTTGCTATACAAAAAGGAGCAAACGTCACTGCATCACTGCTGCTTGCGGATCTTATTAAACTAATTAAATTTGTTGCAAAAAGTCCCCAGACAAACAAGCGTCCCCGTGATGAGGATCATCCCTCACTAGTTATAAGACACACATGTGGTGCATGTATTCATAGTTATTCCCCATCTGTCTCCATTATGGCTTTACTGGTAATGTGCGGTGCAAGGCCTGGGCAATATGACCAACAATTCTATCAAGATAAAAATGTTCACATCAGTCAATATCAGTAATATGATGCGTCACATCACTTTTTATTTTAAGTTGTAAGACTGAGTGAAGTTTGTAGTTTTAAACTATTCTGTATGACCAGAGGATGACAAACATTTGCTATAAACAACAAAACATTTTACAAATCTGTGGTGGATCAATTATGTGTTATACCTCCTAACTGTGCGTACATCAAGCATTAACATAACAATATATATTAGACCTTTCTTATATTGCTATAATGATATTAATTATATAACAATAATGATTAGCAGAGGAGGTTCATGTCAGTTTGTCTGTTAGTTAGCAGGATAACAGAAAACCTACTGGACAGAATACCACAAAATTGATTTTCACCAGGAACTATATGTATTTACAAAGAAATGAACCGAATGCAATTTGAAAACTATTTCTATTGAATGCTCCCAGGCACAAGTACAACACCTGAAAGCACAGCAGCGCACCATCATGTCTCTGAGGATTTACACCCGCTCTCTCCCACGAATGTCCCCACGTATCAACCCTGAGACACAGCTACACACAAGTGCTACACACAGTCCATCTCAGGTGTGTGCAGCTCGCACCATTAGTACCCGGGGTTGTGTAACTGCAGCGTTTCACAACGTAGACAGTGACAGCTCCCACCTGCAGGTTCTGAGACTTCACTGGGTGACATGACAGAAGCTGCAGCAACTGACCCCCCCCCCCTCAGTGTTTTGCCTCTGTGTGTCAGTGAGTGTCTCTTACCTATAAGCCTCAGAGATTCCGCCTCAGAGACTCAGCCTCAGCGACTCAGCCTCAGAGACTCAGCCTCAGAGACTCAGCCTGTCACTTGCTGTCACCTCCTGTTCCGGTGCGTCTCCAGCTACACGCTCAGCAGCTCTGACATGTCCGACCACGTGAAGGCTCCCGGCGGCCGAGGCATGAGTGAAGCTGGGAGTGGATCAAAGTTAGTTGAATGGTTCACTGTGTCACCAGCCCCGTCCACACACACACTGATACGCGCGCGCGCGCACGCACACACACACACACACACACGCACAGTCCGGGTGTGAGTGTGTTCAGGCTGCGTCAGTGCCTTACTGTCTTTGTACGACACAAAGATCGTCTGTGTGTCAGAAGATGGATCACTCCACTGAGGAGGGAAAAACACCTGTTCTTTTTTTGCAAACGTAATCAGTTAGTAAATAAGTCAGTTAGTGTAATTACCTCAAACAACCTCCAGTATAGATTCTTGTATTCATTCATCTATTGCTAGTTCAATTTCCAAATACAATACTGTGATGAATCATGGATTGGATATAAAGATGGGGACCTGTCCAGGGTGTACCCCTCCTCTCGTCCAATGTCAGCTCAGTGTCCAACCCCCAGGGACCCACAAAGGATAAGCTGTATAGATGATGGATGGATGGATGGACGGATGGATAGATGGACAGATATAAAGATGGACGGCACGTCTCCACTTCCTCCCATTACCCAGAAATTAAGCCAAAATATCCTGGACACGAACATATTTGGATTTGTCAGAGTATGCGCAGTAGCGATCGGTGGATGGAGCCATGGTAGCGAAGTCCCGTCGATGCACATGTTCGACCAATCATGAGTCAGTCTTCGCTTTCAATCGTAATGTTTCACCTTGTTTGTATAGCATCAAATAACTTTGATTAAAGAAAATGGGGGAGGGGGCTGTCAAAAATGTATCCCACTCAGAATATATTTGAAATAAAACATCATCCCAAGGCATTACCTAAAAAGGATAACAGAAGTGACAAATTGCTTGTTTAGAAAAGCTTTGCACAGTGTTCTAAGTGGGTAAACATTTTCTTTATTTATTTATCCATTATTGGCCTATAAACTGATACAGTTCAAAATAAAACTAATCCAACTTTGTGTGGGTGTGACATCAACCTATTCATATGTACTAACATTAACACTGTCCTCTGTACAACCATCTTCTTAATTAACACTGTCAACACTGTTCACCCTGCAGCAGCTCAGCACCTCAGCATGGCAGGTCTGTCGAACTAAAAATATTGTACAATGGGTGTTTTCGTGTGTCCTCTTATTGTATCTTGTCTGTTTTGAACAGCTTGGTGGTAAAACCAGCTTGGGCCTGCTACACCTGCGGCTCATCAGCTGAGGACCACAATTCTTTAATATTTGCGGCCTGATACCAGAACATATAGTGGTGAAGGGAATGTGAACAGTCTCCCTGACACCTCACACATCCAACCTATACCAGGAGGTCCACAGTCCTGGTACAAGTCTGTGGTCTGCATGTCCTTGTTGCAGCAAGAATCAGGAGCAAAGTGAGTCATCTTTGCTTTTATCACATCTCTGGTACTCATTCACTCATCAGCCCACTCTTAAAGGAACATGCCACAATTTTGCAATATTACTACACTTGGTGGCTGCAGGTCTCTACTCTGTATAAAGTATTCAGACATATTTAATTCATAATATTGGCTGCTTTTTGTGGGATATTATTGTAATTAATGGCCCTTCACAAAACCATTTGAAGAGTTGTCCCAGGAAAAGGTTTCAGACCATCAGATGACCACCTCAAGTATCAACTCAATATAGTGAGGGCCTCCTTTGAGCCCATCGTGTGGCCAAAGAGTGTCACCACAACTATATTCTCTGAATGTTCATACAGTAGCTATCACAATAAAGAGCATTAAGCGTTTATACATCAGAAATAAAATATATATAAAAAAAAAAAACACACATTTACAGTGTGAGTGTTTCAAAGACAAGATAACGCAGTATAATTTAGGCCCATTTGCCCAAAAACAATATATACTATGGGAGTGACTGAAGTGAAGAATTACATTAAATAACAAGTCATTTGTCAGAATGGATCATAGGTTTGTTTATAAGATTGTTACCATATCCAAATTTTACAATAAAACACATTTTTGGAAAGTAAGCAATTATTTAAGGTCCATTACAAATACATCAATAACCTATACTCATGTAAATCTACAAGATGTTTAAGACACAGAATGTTTAAACCAATAATCAACCACAGCTCGACAGTTATGATACAACTGTTTATTGAAGCAGAATTGTATACAGTGATAGGAAAACAATGCAAATTTAACAAATTTTCAAACACATTCTTATCCAGGTTTTCAGAATTAGAAAGCTCTCCAAATAAATACAAATTTTGCAGAACAAAGGTTTCTCATTTTGTTTGTAATTTTATTGCCTAAATAAGAAATGCCCCGCAGATCTGAACAGTTTTTTATAGCGCCGTGACGTCAGAAGATTTCCACAATACCACACTTACTGAATAATGCTGACCAGATTTAGCAGTTGAATTAAAGAAAAAAAAAAAAGGAACCCAATCAACTATAACATTCAGTGTAACATTTACATTGATTTCCCTTCCCCAACATTTTCATCAATCATTTAACTTTGTATTTAATCTAAGCGTGTTGCATCATAACAGGCATTAACACCAGTAACGTTTGATTCTAGTCAACAGGAAAATAAGAAAATGCAGAAATGTCAAAACTAAACTAAACAAGCCAAAACTCATTTAAGTACTTTGTGTGTAGAAACTGTTGAATAATGAAGCCAAAAAACAAAAAACAAAACAAAAAAAAAAAAAAAGGCACAAGGAAATCTGAACAACAAACAAATACAGTTAAAACAAAAAAAAAAAAGTACTTTCGCAATGACACAATCATTAAGAGCATCTCTCATATCTGCAGAGTGGTCATGTTTTCTTGCATGTATTGAACCACATGACTGAGCACAGCGGCCCCACACAGGTTTGTGTCAATTAAAGCTGAAGACCTTCCACATCACATCCATTCACAAAATACAGATGATTAAAAATGTCAAAAAGCAAAGAAACCGATAACTAAGAAACCAAGAACTGATTAAAGACGTGCAGTTTGCGTGACTAACAGAAAGTATTTTAATAAGCGCTGCTGTTGATGAAGTCATCACAAATCACTTTGAGCAGAAGCTGTACCCTGCAGTCTGAGAGGAAATAACATTACAGCAAAAAGATCAAAAGATGCAGACCACATGTGCAGCAATATATACAAACATTATGGGAAACACTGTTCCCGATAATAAAAAACATCCACCCCTACAGTGAAATATGGAGGGCACTGCCTCCGATAAGGTTGTCAGGACGAGAAGTGTACATGAACCAAAGATCCAGCACTGACTGGAGATCAGCTGTGTTTGACCAAGCCAGAGTCATTAAGTCTCTGCAAACTGAACAGGTTTGCTGAGAAGAGTCAGATTGTGTTTGTGTTGTCTGTCTGTAACACTTCTGTTAGCAGATGCTGCTTTCGTCATTTCAAAAGTACACCTGTCATAATTATGGAAGGCACTGCTCTCGATAACGGTGTCGGAACGAGAAGTGTACATGCACAACAGACGCAGCACTGACAGGTCGACCAGAGGCAATATTTGTCATGTGTGACCAAACCAGTGTCGGTTATGTTCAAAACTCTGACTCTTCTCTACAAACCGTCAGAAAGTTGTCGTTTGCAGTAACGGCCGTCAGTCAACATGAACACTTCTGTTAGCAGATGCTGCTTTTGTCATTTCGACAGTACAACTGTCATAATTATGGAAGACACTGCTCCCGATAAGGTTGTCAGCACGAGAAGGGTTCATGAACCAAAGATCCAGCACTGACTGGAGATCAGCTGTGTTTGACCAAGCCAGAGTCATTAAGTCTCTGCAAACTGAACAGGTTTGCTGAGAAGAGTCAGATTGTGTTTGTGTGGTCTGTCTGTAACACTTCTGTTAGCAGATGCTGCTTTCGTCATTTCAACAGTACAACTGTCATAATTATGGAAGACACTGCTCCCGATAAGTGTCAGGACGAGAAGTGTACATGTACCAGACGCAGCACTGACAGGTCGTCCAGAGGCAATACTTGTCATGTGTGATTTGTGACCAAACCGGTGTCAGTTATGTTTGAAAATCTGACTCTTCTCTCCAAGGCGTCAGAATGTTGTGTGCAGTACCGGCCGTCAGTCAACATGAACACTTCTGTTAGCAGATGCTGCTTTTGTCATTTCGACAGTATTACCGTCATAATTATGGAAGACACTGCTCCCGATAATTCGTTTTTTTTATAAAAGGCAATTAAAAAAAATAGATATATTTATAGTGATCCCTGCCACTGATAAATAAATAACATAATAAATAGACATACGTTTTTGTTTCAGTGCCATGTGGTTGGAGATCTTCTCCCTTGCTTTTTTTTATATTTAAAAAAGGCAGATTTGCTCTCATATCAGGAGTTGAAACGTATGAATGAGGACGTTGAAAACTTGCAGCAACTGAAGCCGATTGTCCCAAATCTCCTGGATGTGTTCTGTGCGGCGTTAATGTAAATTAATTTTGACCTCTTACGATGAGCAGAGTAGCAGATTTCAGCACAGTATGGAATAGCTACCAACACAAAACAGCTCAGGTTTGAATGAGAGGCCACAGCAGTGGAAAGACCAGCAGTTAGGAAATATTATCATGGTAAACAAACATAACCTCCTTAGCTTACTGTATTGAACTTTTATGTTTCAAGAACCTCAAAAGCTGGTAATCAGTAATTCATGCGATTATGCCCCGATACTGTGCTGAAAATGCGTCACTGTCACTACATCTACATGCACCAATGTAAGTAGTACTACCACATAATGTGGGAATTTAAAAGGAAGCCAATGTATTGAAGATTGTGGTATTTAAGTACCACATGTTAGAATGAAAATCTCTCCACAGTGGAAAAAAAAAAACTGTAATGTTAGGGCGGAAAGCTGATATAATTTCGTTTGGCTTTATGGAAAATTAAATGGGAGACGAAGTGGATTATCACTGAAATGTTGAAAATAACGTTACCAAGGTGATAACTAAAATGGTATCCATTTAGAAACTGCTCAACTTTCATCAATTCCTAAGAATACTCTTTTAAAAAGGCTGTGTAACTGATTTGTAACATCCTACTGGTTTTCACACTACTTGTTGTGAAGAGGACCAAACCATAAACAAGGGAGACTTTTTTTTTTTTTTTTTTAGATCTCAGTTGTTAAGGCCCAGATGTCCCCTGCTAGTGAGATGGCACAGCCCTGAATGGTCCAGGTCGCCAGGGCCAACTGTGTACGAAACAAGTCAGCGTCTGCCTCGGGGCGGTTGGTCCCGAGGCTGTTGAGGTGGTTGGACAGATGTTTGAGAGTGTGCGCACCGGAACCCAGGAGGATGTGGCGGAAAGGACTCTCTGTGGGAGACACGTAGGGTGACAGGAAGTTCCTTTCCACCTACAGAAACAAGCAGAGAAACACAGGATGATGAGGAAGAGATGTCCAATGTTATTTTTGTCCCCAAAAATCACTGGACTATTTTTGCATTACTAAGTTAGAGAAAACTAAAGCAGTGAAGCTAAGAAGAATTTTCTTTGCCTCAAAGAAACTGACTGAAAGTACCACCCTCTTACTTAGGATAAGCTTCACATACTGCAAGGGGGAGGCTTCTGCTAGTGGCCCAAAAATATGTAAAGACATTTTGTTTGAAGAAAAACTTCTTGACCGTTGATACAAGTTCAAATTGTTTTTCACAGAAATTAGAGTCAGCTCTTTTTGACCATATATTTGTTTGTAGGGTTTACACTAGGGTTGAGCCGAATACTCTGATGAAACAAGTATCCGGTACGGATAATGTACTTTTCGCAGCACGAGTACCATCCGAGTAAAATGTGTCAATATCTGTACTTGTGATGAATGAAAGTCCTCATTGTCCAGATCATTCCTTAATAGGCCAGCCACACAGAGCTCTTCCCCTACACTGAGCCTATAAAAAGTTCACTGCCACTCTGTCCACAGGGATACTAATGTGTAACAGTTATTTACGATCATATATTCTAGCCCAGCTAGATGCACACGGAGCAAGCGCTCCTCTCCACTAGCCAAGTGAGTCAGGCGACATGCACAGGCTTAACAGGAAAGGGAAAACTTGTTTAGTAGAGCATGTCGAGTATGAAAACCTGCATTTTACTTAATACTGCATGTGTTGTCTTCATTGATTCACTGAAGAATTGTTTCAGAAAAATTGTTTTGAATAGTTATCTTACTATTGTGATCAAAAACTTGTTCGGAAGCTCAAGTTTAAGGCTGTTCTGTAAATAGTTTTCTAATAAACAATATAGCAACTTCTGATCAACCCATATACATATCAGGCTTAAAATATAAACTTCCGATTTAAGCCCTGCCCACTTTGGGTTTAAGTCAGAGTACAGATAATTTAGTTGGTTGAACAGATAATGGTGTACTTACTAATTCCATATTATACTGCATCATGTTTATGAATAGCTTTTTTGTTTGGAAAGCACCTTTAGCTAATGAGCCCTAAACTATAGCGCTATTACCGTCATAATGCGGTCATTGAGGATGCGGCACTTCTCAATGTTATCCAGGTCACTGTTCTCGATGTCGTTTGCCAGTTTCTGCGTGGCACGGGTAAAGGAGCCGGAGGCTGACATCAACCACTGTACTGTCAGGGACTTGGGCAACACCTGGGATTTCATCTGGAAAAACAAATCACATCCACAATGTTATTAATAATATATCTGTCACTTTGAGCCAAGTTGATCTTGATTTCTTCCAACAACTTGTCCTTAATCCATTAAGATCAGATGTGATGTCTGCATGTATACACCTTCAGATGTAACATAGGCATGTATACATCTTGCGACGTGTGAATCTCATCCACATCTAAATCCAGAGTTTGCAGGCTTTTTTATGTTAAAACTCTAAGGAAAGGACAATGATTTGCAATGAATCCAAATGTTTAAGCTATCAAATGTATTTTTCTTAAGAATCCATCTTGCGTCAAAAGGCAGAGAAATTAAAGCTTTCTCAAATGTTTGCAATTCTGTCAACCCTTTAGAAAACCCTCAGGTTTCATGGTTTGTGCATTTCTATTCAACGCCTCAGGTCTTAAAAGGATTAAGGGATATTAGTTTGCATGATTATAATAACTGGACACTCACCCTCATAATTTCCTTGACTTTCAAATTGAACCGAGCCACCTGAAGACGTATAATGCTGCTGTACTTATTCAGGTCCATTTGCAACAGATGATCGTGGACCAGCCTCAGTGCAATTTGACCTGCGAACTGGGCTGCTACTACAGCCTGTTGAGGGACTTGGTTGACGGTAGGCGATGTTCAGGTTTTCTGGGGTGTCCAGCATTGTGCCAAAGAACGGGTAGTCCTAAGAGGGAAAATTCACACTGGTTGACCTGGGTTATAGATATAGTAAGTATATTTAAGTAGAGAATGACTTACTTTGTCACCAGAGGTGAATCTGAATGAGAGAGAGGGAATGCCAGAAAAGGCAAGGAAGGGATATGCAGCATTATCCATCTGTAGAGGCTCCAAGCTGGAAAACAAAGAGATTAAGTAGTGGACATCTGCAAACATGGAGTATGACAACTACCATTAACATCCCAGTGTGGATGTGATAAAGGTGAAAAAGATTTTGCTTTCCTGGAGATTTAGAAAAACTAACTCTGAATAGGAATGCTACAGTCTGGTCAGACTTACATATTTTTTTCCCAGTCGCCTTTTGAAAAACGAGAAAAGAGAGTGCCATCTTTGTTTGGAGCCGTCACCTGAGAACCAAACATTATCATCTCAACACTTAAAAAAAAAAACCTAACACATTGAAATATTGATTTCTTTTTCTGAACAAAAAACTTGCAGGCTGGTGAGATATTTAAATTTCATTCACTCAAAGTCCTCATGCTGAGGGTTTACCTGTCTCAGCATATTCTCAATCAGGTTGTGCATCAAGGGGCTGGCTGCTACTTTAAATCCACTGTGACCTGAAGAAGAAACATTTTATTCAGTCATTCTGAAAAAAAAAATCCACTTGTGTATAGTCCAATATTGGCTCTTTTAGTCTATACCAACACCTGAGGGAAATGTCTGTCTCTTTAGCTGCTACATGAGCCACTTTGTTCAACAGCTAGTCACTGACTGTGTCCCTCAGCCCTTTAATATTGAGCATTTAGTATACAATGGGTGTTTAGAGCTTTCTCACTGCAACAGCTGCTTGCTACAGCCAAAAACGACAGTATAGGATCAAATTAAACTTTACAGTGTAGTGAAGTTGCAGCTGGACGACTCAACAATGAGCTGAAATTATAAAGCTCTGTGGAGATGTAGATTTGAGAAATAATTCTCGATAAGTTTATTTCTTTAAGCAACCACTAAATATCCTCAATTTTAAAATTGTTATTTAGACTGATTTATACTGCTCTTACAAGTCAATATTAGATATCAGTACCTTAAATAAACATTTACATAAATAGAATTGCACTGAGAAGAGTGTATACCTCCCTCTTAAAGTCAATCAAGCTGCACATACTCATAGCTACCAGTCCCCCTAAATGTGCCCAATTCTTTCCATCTAGATACATAAATTATTCCCTGGTTAATTGATAAAAACGTATTTTAAAAACACATCCCAGAATGTTAAACATGATTAAAATCTGGAGCCTCTCCCGATCCACTAATGGTTCTTCCCTGACCCATACAACATCGCTCCTCTATGTGTTGTGGTATTCCGTCCAGTAATGCTGCTAACTAAGAATACAGATAAAAACAGAGGCCATAGGAAACCTGATGATGACATGTCCAAGATGTTTCTGACAATGGAGATTAAATACCTGTTATGATACCATCCAGGTTGATGTAGGAGAAAGCTCTCATGCCCAGAGTGGACATATAACCCTAAATAAACAAAGAAAAACAAAAAAAGACAATCACATTCAGTATCATTACTACATAAAAGCTGCTGATCGAGGTCACAGAACTCATGCAATTCTCACCTCCAACCACTCAGTGGCGCCAATACTCCCATATTCTCCAGCACTAAAACTAGCGAACACAATGCTCCTCCTTGGCTTGAATCCATCTGTGAAAGTGGATGACAAAAGCATGTTAATAAAAAAGAGCATAGCCCTTGCGTAACAAAATAATCAATTTCGACTGCAATTCCAAGGAGTAGTTTCTTTAACTCCTCCATTACATACATTAGGCAGGATCTGATTCGCAATATTAAGTGCACTTCTCACCATTTCACATAAAATTGAACATCTGCTGCCACATGAGACTTACCATTTTTCACCATGTCTGAGATGGAACGGGCCAGCTCAACAAGGACACTGGTGCCAACGGTCGATGCAGCAAATCCTGGACCCCATGCGTCCCTCTGTGCACCAATGACCACATACCGATCTACATTAAAAAAAAAAGTAAGACTCATCACTTGCATTATTTTCAGTGACCAAACAGTATTTCTTGTTAAAACATCTCATTGTACCTGCATCCACGAAGCCTTTGATGACGCCGAAGATGTTATTTATCTTTTTCTCAACAATAACATTGTTGACCTCCACAGTAATGCCATCGGTCTCATCTCCTAGTTTGTTGTAGCATTCCCAGTTTTCCGGTGCAACCTGACCCCCCAGGTGCCTGTAGGACACACAATAAACTCTGTGAAAGCTACCAGAAAGAATATTAAGAGTGCAATCACATTATTTTAAAAAGGCACAACATTCATGATGAACTTTTAAGATTTCCATCTCTTTAGGGACAGTGTTTCAGATGGTCCACAGCAGATGTGCACCTTACTTTAGAATTTTAGTAGCCATGGCTAGGGTGATGGTCTGAGCCAAGATTTTTGGCAGGCCTGAAGACTGGACAGGGGGGAACTGGGTGTGGTTGAAGGAGGGGAAGCCAGGGGTGTAGGGATCCCCTGAACCCATGTGGACCTGTGACAGACAAAAAGAAATGTTCTTAATCTGTCCTGCGAGCTAATCACTTTTGGAGGTAGTCTGAGTCTTCAGATCACAAGGGGTCAGCACCAAGTACAGAGCTGAATGCACCCAAAGCATTTTGGAGCAGGTCTGACATGCATGTGGCCACTTCACTTTTCACCATATGATTGAAATGCATTCTGGGCCACATATGAAGGAATACCTACTGAGATGATGTCCTCTGACTTGCTACAGTTCACAATTTATCCAAGTATTTTTACTCTTCTCAGTGATTTGTTTGCAGAAACTACCACAATCAGTCACCCAATGATATCCATTTCTTTCATAATGGGTAAAATCTCTTCTCATAGCAAAGCTGCACAGAGATCATGGATTCTCTGGATTTTTTCCCCAACAAAACCATGTTGTTGGAATAGATCTAATTCTTTTCTCACTGTCTGCATAGACCACTTACTTTATGGGGTCTAGGCTAGCAGTGAAAGCAAAGCAGAAAGACTTGAACACCATCTACTTAAGCATTTGTTTATTTATCGCCAGTCATAGCACCATCACAATATTCAACAAAGTTATCGCACGTTTTCTTAATATCCTGCAGGCCTAGAACTCATCCATCAATTTATTGCTCCATGCCACCAACAATAGTTCAATCCTACATAAGGTATCTTTAAATGTATAATACTGTATGTACACAGGAACAAACTAAATGTCCTCACTCACATGTCCGAAGAGCTGAGTGTTCTCTCCAATACTGTAATCAGTGGGGTCTGCATAGATTAACACAGCAGATGCATTCATTTTGGCAGCAATGGCTACCTGTAAGCAAAAAGAAAAAAAGATCATGGAAACTAACTTCACATATTCACACCATTTAAGATAAAATCCAATTATTTTTTGTTTATGTAAAAATTCCATACTTTAGAGGGGAAACATGAAGAAAGTTTACAATTTACTTCATATTAAAGTAGTTTTTCTTGCTGAAACCACTCACCTTCTCAGCATAACTGATTTTACCAGCTCTGACCAGCAGGACTTTGCTAGTCAGGTTAAGGTTCCTGTTCACCAGCATCATTAAGTCATCTTCCTGTCCGTAATGTGCATACACAACAGTACCCTGCACCAAACAAAAAAACAAAAAATTAGAGCATTTTTCTTTATTACTACATTTTTTCCAGGCTTAATTTAGCTTGTAGCTTACCTTTGCTGTTCCATTGGCACTGTAGGACAGGAACCCAGTTAGACGCTCTTCGGTCCAGTTCTTGAAAACAACTCTGTTGTAGCCAGAAGCTGGGGGGTCCTGGACCTTAACAAAGTGCACATCAGTCCAGGGGCGCATTCTGTATTGTGTAAACTTATTGACCACCTTGTCCCTGAGCACTTCATCACCAAGAGAACCAGCTCGGTGCTCATCATAGGTAAAACCTCTGCAAAGAGAGGAAACAAATTATTATTATTATTACGATAGAAAACAAAGAAAATATGTGTGAGTGGCCATTTTGTAAAAGACACTGACTCACAAACTGTAGGGATTTAAATTTACCTAAAGGTTGCTTCAAAATTGGATGCATTGAGTTTTTGAGCCAGGCTTTTTTTGACATCACCCCAGTTCATGACAGGGGCAGCACCTGTCTCGTAGGGCACAGGAGCCTTTTCCTTTAGATAAGGCTCCTCAGTGGTGGTTGAAAAGCCGTGAGTCAAGTCCTTCTTATGTTGGGCCAGGTAGCCAATCAAGTACCCTAAGTTAGGAACAACCAAAGAGTCAATGATAAAGAGAACAAAAGCACAAATTTGTCCACAAAAGTAGACAAAGGGTAGGTTGACAAAGTCATACTGCGTGTTCTAATGACACAAATACAGATTATTAATTAGGAAAAAGCAGAGGTCCTAAGACTAATCCCTGCTGAACTCCAAATAATTTTAGAGTGATGAAATTTTTATGAAAGATCTTCATTCAACAGCCCCTCTTACCAATGATAAAGATGAGGAGGGTTGCAACTGCCATGAAGCAGAGGTGCTTGGGTGAGCGTCTTAACTTTTGAGCCATGTGGGGTTTGCGGGGTGAGTTGTGATTGAGATGGTCTCCAACTCCATTTCCCCCAACTTCCTCATCCATGTCAGAGGACAGTTTCATCTCCACCTGGCTGGTGTCACCTTCCATGTTCTGCGTCAGGTTGAAGCGTGTGTAGGAGTGTGGCTCCCCATTAAGCTGTAATGGTAGAAAAAGCATGTGTAATGATTCAAAGTTAAAACAAAAAAAGTTAATTTGTTGATGGAATCTTATGATTGCGTGACAAAAGCTGGATTCTATGACAATGGAATATTGTGAAATGATGATTGGCTTAACATGACACGGAAATATGTTGTAATGGGTGTAAAGGTTAAACAAGCATTCATCCCTAAAATGTTTCAACATCAGCTATTCTGAATCTCTAATAAGCCACACTTAGGTTAGGGGTTACGGTTAGGACAAAAGTATTTATAAGTTGTAGCTTATGGCTTTACTAATGCTTATAAACTAATACATAAATTGTTCAGGTCTATTTGATAAATTGTAAAATCCTATTTCCTCCTGTCACATTAGTAGCTTTGTTCATTAAGCAAGCACTTCGATTTAACTTGAAGACGGGTCCAATGGATCATCTGACCATAAAAATACAGGAAAAACAGACATAGAACCTCTACATGTGCACCACCAAAACGAAAATTGATCAACAGTTAGTTAGACTCAATGGATTTTGTTTTGACAATTCTTTTTCCAAAACCCACAAAATAAGTTGTTTTATTTCACTTATGAGCTCTTTTCACTTTGGCTAGCTTTTATTTTAGCTTAAACAAAGTGGAACATTTAACTCATCCTCGAGTGCACATACGTTACTGTACCGGTATGACAACACTTGACATACACAGCAAGTTGTCTGACAAGCATTGCTTAAGGGCTTAAGCAAATGAAAGACTATTTCCAAATGTACAACATCATGTGCCAATATGAACACAAAAAAAATGATCTGCACAAATATTGAATGTCATGCAAAAATGCCTTAAAAACGTTGTTACCAATAATTCTACAAGTTTACTTTTCAAATTATGAAATTCTTAAGTTTGGCCCTTGAGCTAAATTTAAACATCTTTGCATTTCTCTGTTTAGCCAAGTCTCAAATTGTTTAATTGTATTAGTTTTAACTTTGTAAAGAAACCCCAATGGCCATTTGTGACAAGTGAATTGCTGCTGATGAATGTTTGAACGGGTTATAGCTATATTTGCACATATAGGCTTATCCAATTTTGTATTGATAGCTAAGTATTTTAGCACTTTTTATCACGTCTTCCATCAGTCTGTTATAATTTTGAACTGTGTTTGGATGGATGCCTCTTTTTGCGGCAAATCAAATCTACCTACCGATACAAAGAAATTAACCCAACACTAACACTTTTGAGTTCATATTGGCATAGGGCTTTGGGTTTTTCCATTCAACTATATTATGTGACAGGTGCTTGGCTGAAAATTAACCAGCAAAAAGTTACTAGTTTCATGAATTCATGACAAGTTACACATAAAACTCTACTTTAGACAGAATCTTTATTACTCCAGACTCAAAAAGTAAGACTTAGTTTGCACAATATACAAAAACCTAAAGTATTCTGCTTGCAAGCATGTTATGCAAGTTGGCAACCCATCAAGTCTGCAGTTACGAGTGTTAGTAACGCCATTTTCCAATTCAGAAACAAGTATGCATTTGTTAATGATACATGTCCTGCTGCAAAGATGATTAACACCAGCTAAAAAGGGACTTTTCACAGCTAAGCAACTCTCTAAAAGTACTAATGATTAAAATAAATTAAATTTATTTTAATAAATAGATTGTAGGATTTAGGTTGCAGTAAGAGTTGAAATACTCACAAATTTGGATATTGTAGTCCTTGCCTGGTCCATTGCTGCTTCACAGGATACTGAAAGGGGAGGCAAACAAAAAAGTCAGACTTGAACACTGAAGAGTCGCTGTAAAATAATGACTTTTAATCTGCCACATTCAAATCTACCAAGATTTACCATTTAAAACTCAATTAAAGACTTTCATGAAGGCTTTACATCATTGCAGTGTAGACGTATCGTGTTATGGGAATAACGGGGTGTCCAAAGAACACGTCCCACCTCTTGTCCAAACAGCCATTGGTTTTTCTCTGCTTCCAACTAGAAAGACAGCACTGTATCTTCACACAAAAGACCAGTGTCCTGCACAGGTCAACATAGACTCCATGCCATGTGAACCAATTGCCAGAAGAGCACAATAACAGAATAACTAGCTTCCCACAAGCTTCAGTTCAATCCACAAGCCAAACAAAGTAAGGTTCAGTCTAACAGGAGAACTAAGAGCTGAAATACAAGTCTTCTGTATATTTTCTTAAATATGATAATGCACAACTAGTGGAATAAGATTCATGCATCCGATAGTCCTGGGGAGAAAGACCTGCTGTGTATGGCGCTTCAAATATGGAAGGTCAGAACATATGTAATATAAAGCATTTATGACAAAACTTATCTTTGACAATAACTCATCAGAATCCTTTTGCTTTCATATATGATGACAGTCTATATAGTGCTTACAGAAGTCACAGTATAATTCAAATGTTTAATATAACCTCAAGTGTTTATCATAGAATCATATTAACTGATGAATTTAATCTAAAAACTGACTTGAATGCATGTCTGAAAGCGGTTTCTGTGTTTTTAAGCAAGATTACACAAAAACTACAGGATAGATTACCATGAAACTTGGAAAGGTTGCTTTATGGTCCAGAGAAAAAAACATCAAATTTTGGTGCAGATAAGGACCAGGGGGTAGAACACAAGTTTGATCACTTTCTTAACAATCTGAGATTTTCACTAATATCCCATAAAATAATTCATTCACATTTAGGTAGCTGATTTCTATGTGTGTGCAATTCAGTGCAGCTGGATTAAATATTAGGAGACTATTGGTGTAGATATGCGCTCTACTGAATGCCACTCTATTAGACATTGTGTGATTTTATTGAAGATGTGATCATTTCTCTTTTTAAAAATGTATTCTTAAATACGCGTTGATGAAGGAATGCCAGTACATGCTGTAAAATTAAATTATATGAAGAGTTTCTAAACTCCTGCCTGCAGCAATCCCATTCACCAAAGAGAACAAAACAAATGAGACCAAAGCATTTGTCATTTTCAAATTTTTATCCTAGTTAATCTTATGCCAGTAAAAAAAATTAAAATAAGTGTGCACATGAAAAGATGGCAGTACAACTCCTCAAGCAGTAAAAGAAGAAATCCTTATCTGACCCTAAACCCAGTTGTAGTGAGCAGACCGGATGATTTGACTGACCGAGCTCACATGACTTCTTCTGCCCTGTCTGACCTTCAGAAAAGAACAAAACTGCCTAAAAACAAACCATGTCTTATCAAACCCTAAAGGGAGTTAATCCCACAGCTTTTAACTGATCTTGTATGCAAGAAGTATATGGCTTCAGGGATTACACCAGTTAAACTTTGGACTCAATCAGTCACTGAGAACAGTTTCATTGACAGTAGGACCAAGCAAAACCAACATGCTTAAAAGGGTGTCAAATTTGGGTCATGACTTTTTTATGCATGATCTGTTAAATGGATTCTGTAATTACCTGTTCTGTGTAAAACAAAGTAATGGAGAAGAGGTAAGGTTAAAACAAGAGACACAATTGATAATAATCGGGGTGATTATGATGTATGCTGTGCAGCCTAACAGAAAAATTCTTAATGACCCTTCTGGTCCAATTTTCCAGCTCCACTGGAAGCAGATCCCAGACTGGACATTGCGTGTGGGAAAATGCCAAGGGGGGACACGAACCCTCATGTAGAAATTCCTACCCCTAAAGGCCGAGGCAAGAAAAAGACTTTGATGTGCTCCCTACATCATGTTTCTAAAATCGCATTGATACTAAGCCTAAACGTTTACTCCAGGCAAATGAGTATGCCGAAATGGTGGAACCTGGCCAAACAATAACTTTGCTTCAGAAAACACTGTGGCTATTGCAGGCATCATGACGTACAGCTAACTTTAGAACATGGCTTGCCCTCAGACAGCCTTGACTTTTACCTCACTATAAACAGCATTACCTCTGAAGGTCACAAATTTAAGTCAACTAGTTAATGGTTGAAGAACGCTAGCACATAGCCTACTTCTCAGCACAATCTGAAGACATTGACCAATGGATTTTAAAAAGTGGCATCAGGCCAGGATTAGTTCTTTGTAAAGCCAATTGCTCTCTAAGGTGAACAGAACCATGTCTATAATCTTACATACCAAACATTCCATGCATTAGCATAGCTAATACTTTAATCAGCTTACGTGAACTTTTAGTTGAGACCTACGGATATTAGCAATATAAAACACTTAATATATGCAATAATGTATATGTAAATACCCTATAGACTAAACAAAAGCATCTTTGAGGTCAATTTTCAGTCTCTAAACTACAACTAAGAGGCATGACTTGTATCTCCATTGAATAATTTCAGACACGCGTGTGCAACAGAGATAGTAAGAGCCACACCCTTCTGGGAACTGCACAAACAGCCATTGCCAGTTTGAGAGTCATGACATGGCCCTCTGAACATTAAAGGATAAAGAGTTAGGACATTTACATATATCAAGACCATTAAAATAAAAAGTGAAACAGCCTAGCATGCTCACCTGTTATAGGGATTTTTTTCATATAAATATTGCAGACCATAATGATCAAAGCAAAAAGACATTGGAAATAGTTGCTTTTGAGCATGATTTCAGTTCAACCACAAGAACTTCATAGTCCTGCAGACAAATGAAATGCTGTAGTCTAGTTTCAAGGTTAAAAAGTGTTGCAAATGTAGCTTCCCGGTCAAGTTGGTAACTGAACAAATCTTTGAAAAAAAGCATTGCTTCATACATGGTTAGTAAACATTTGGCAAGGACACCTTTGTTGTAACATTACAACATCACTAATGCTGAGCATCACTGAGAGTCAAAGACAATGTGCTTGACTCACTTATTGTATGCAAGAACAATTAATTACCTTATTGAATTAAACCAACAAGTGTTAATACACGTATTTCACTGTAAAGGACAGCCATATGTAGTCATGTACGTGACAAACACAGTTTACCAAGGATCTCAACTTAGAACAAAATTACATGACAATTACTAGCTACCTTGCACACATCTGTCAAAGGCATAACATCATGATAGCTATTATTATGATGATGACCTAGCCTATCTAAAGGGCTCTGCCATCAGCCAGTGGTCAGGCTGTTATTACACTTGTACTTTACTGAAGTTGTTTGGGTTTGTGAATATTCAGCTGTTGTCGCAAAACAAAAAAAAAAAAAAACAGTTGAGCAGTTAAACCTTGCATCAAAAGTTCCATTGTAGCATAATACACAACATGACGGTTAAATGGGTGTGTAACAAATTAGTGCCCTTCCTTTAATTTGTACACAAATGCAACTGAAAAATACCAGTATACTACCCTCCGCATGCACTTAGAGGTCAACAAAGTCATATACAAATGTAATATCTTCTCTTCTTTGTTTAAGAGTATATTTTTAAATGTTTTCCTTGTAATCAAACTCCTCAGTAATCAGGACCAATCAAGATAACAGTGTTAGATGGGTGTAAGGGGAGCTAAGAAGTGGCAAAGCTTGGGAATATAAAAGGAATAAGTCGGAGTCGTTGTGTAGTGGAAAATCATGTGACAGTCACATTGGAAAAAACTGGTCCAAGAAGCTCATAGAAGGGGGGGAAAATAATAATCAGGCAGAAGTAGAACAGGCAGGCAAATCCCCTTCATAGGGCCTGCACAAGTACTGCAGAACATTCTAAGTTATAGACCGAGGACGCAGCCGTGTTCGAAGCAGACAAGACAACAATCACGATGATGCTTTTTACACACAGATTGTGGGGCGGTTTATCTCAAAATTAAAGGATGGAGATACTTATTTGATCCACAGGGAATTTTAGGCATCCTTAACAAATATGGATTTACAAAGAAAATACAATACTTAAGTAAGGAAAACAACCTACACTCTAAACCAATTAGGAATAGGTACGTGTGTTTTTCCTAAAGGAGGTTGTGCAAATAGTCAACTACTGAACTTGAAAGAAAAATGTCACCCTGAAACCCAAACCACCTACTATGCATAAGTGAAAGTGTGTTTTCTATATGGGCTGTATCCAGTTTTATCAAACACTGAACTCAAGAGCAAAAGCTGCAGTCCATTTAAGCAGCTGTCTGAACAGTGTTCAGTGACAGCTCATTCGCAACCAAGCCCAGTTCCTGCTCCACCGCCATATGTTAGCATAACGCCCCTGAAGCAGAGCTAGCTTCACCTGAATGTGCACCTGCAGTGAGAGGGCTGGAGGTCGGGGTTAGCATTAGCATGCCCCTACTGTCAGCCAAGGTCGGTAGACCGTGTCCTGACACCTCTGATGGGGACACGGTCAGTGTCAAGTTGCCTTGCGTGACTTCCGCCTCCAGTCGTGATGGCGCAGTGGTATCCGCAATGTGACAGCGGTGAGGGGCCTCTTCCCCACGGCGTGGCAGGTGGCAGGTGGCCGGACCGCCGACACGCTAAACACACCGCAACGTGAGCGTCTCATTCTTCACGTTTAGCTCAAATGTGAGGACTCGCTCAAAATGGACAAGTGAAACCACGCGACATTGAAACGATTATCACAGGAGAAAAAAAGCGGGCTCGTTCACGTGCTTCCCGTTTTACATCTGTAATTAAACCCTTTAATTGTCCAGCTCATTTAAAAGCCAGTGTCCCGGTTGAATCTCACCTCTTCTCACCGGATGAACTGTGACACGCGGTTGTGCTCCTCGCAGCTTCTCCCGCTCCCTGCTCTCTTTCAGGAGGAGGTGTCTGTGCCCTTGGCCACGCGTAGTGCATTTATACCATTTCCGTATCCTGTCATCTGCGGCGTTCAGTGGCTGCGACGTTGACATCTAGAGGCAGGCATGTGCACAGACATTTTGGGGGACAGGTGCTCAAACCAAAAAAACCCGGCACCCATCGCCAAAATTATTTATGAAATTAAAAATAATAAGAAGAAATAAATAAATAAAAAACACAGTAGGATATTTTCAACTTATATATTTATTTTTGTTAACAAACTAACTCAAATTATCAAATTGAATAAATAAATGAATAACAGGCAAAAACAGACAAAACAAGGCCATATTGTATTACCAAATAATATGTTATTGTTGCTGCCCCTGAACATAACTCAGTCCTACACTCTGTCTGTCCTTCCTCATCTGTGATGACATCTGTGATCTGGACCAGGTAGGGTTACTGATTCTCCCTCATTTGTTTTACTAGTTGATGGCCTGATCCAAGATAAAAGAGAGCTGCTACCCTGAGCTGCTTGCTGCAGTTCCCTGTCCTTCTGCTTTTGGAGTCTCTCTTTTCTTGGCATTATAATTTTGTAAATGAGATAAATCAATGTTGTGCATAATAATCTAGAGTGACTTACACAATCTCTATAAAGCTGACAACACAGTACACACACATTTTTGTTTTACTGTTTTCTGACAGAGTTGAAGAATAAGTAGCATTACACTAATAATATACCACAATATACCTCACCAGACTGTCATGTAGCTCAACTTAAGACCTACCTTTCATTTCAATAATTACGATTTTAAATGAAACAAAACTAGTGAACTTGTCTAATTTGTAGAACGGTAAAACTGCCTTTAAATGATCTGCCTGCCTGCCTGTCTGCCTGCCTGTATCTCTCTCCCTCTCTCTCTCTCTCTTCATTAAACATGACAAACGTCAGTAAACAGCTGGACAAGGCTTTGAAATCACGGATTTCGTGAGTTTTTTGTTGAAACGTCGGACCAGTTGCGACGTAATGTTTTCAGCAGCGCTAATGTTGTGGTTAATTTATCACCAAACAACGTCGGGGGGTTGCACAAACACCGTCTTTACCCATTTGTCTGATGCTGCGGGTCAGAGAAGAAGTAGGCTGAAGCCGTTTGGCCTGGAGCTCAGCACTGCATGAGCACTAAATGGAGGAGGAGGAGGAGGGAGGGGCGCGGCGGGGGCTTGAGGGCCAAGGCTTCATCTTTATTCCTCCCACAGATTGTATATAAAGAGATTCCTCCACAAACTCTGCACCTCCTGCTGGACCATGGCCTCCCTGGCTGGACTCTGTCTTCACCTCCACAGTTTCCCTCACAGTGTCTGTGTCTTGATCGTGTTGAGGCAGTGACAGAGAACAGGACGAGAGGAGAACTAAACTCCCCCGTGGACAACCCCTCTCATGTGCCATCAGCCATCAGACTGCACAACTCTATTTTCTAGACTTTAATTCTTACACCCTTGTGCTGCTACTTCCTTGTGCTTTGTGAATTTTTTTTATTTATTTCCCCTATGAGGATATATAAAGGTGCAACTTATCTCTCGTCTTACTTCTCCCATTTCCTCCTTTCAATGCAAATGTCAAATGCAAATGCTTGTTCCCTCTGGTTTGGATAATTTGAAACTGTCCAAACTTTCCAATATCTGCTAATTAATGTAACAATGAACACAGTGTTGTGTTCTATTACTATAGACAAGTATTGGACATATGTGACCTAAAATATATTACACTGTGGTGCATTTAAAATGAAGTGCAACTCAACTGTAGACACAGGTGAGAAATCTAAAGTGCCCTGATTGGTCCATTGCATAGAGCAGTGAACACTACTGTAGCTGTGGCCATGGCAACAATGGCTTGGTTTATACCCATCCACATGCCAAGCCAAGCCACTTCTTCAGGAGTGTGGAAGGGAAGGACTCTCTTTGCTATTGACTTTGGTCTCTGTAACTAAGCAGAGTTTCTATATATACACGAAACGGCTGTACAAGAAAAGCAAAATATTGGACACTTAAGTCAAAAGTCCTTCTTTCCACAGGACCTCGAAAGCATTTTTGGCAAAGACCAAATTTGTATTCATGTTTTATTCATGAACTTAACTCTGAATCCAAAATACCCCAATAGCTGCTGCTTCCTCTTAAGAGTCAATTGGCTTTTCATTTACCATCTGTTCCATAAGTGTACTGTATATAAATTATACATATTCTGCTATGCCTCCACTGACATTTGTCCTAATTGTCCTGCCGAGCCAGCTCGACTGGTTAAAGTCATATAACCTAATAACTATTACCTCTAAATGTGGCAGTAATTATAATGGAGTGTCCATTTGCTTCCTATAGGTGAAAACAGACACATGACACATCCCCCAAATAGCTCCTTGAAACATTTGATATCTTAAATTGTTATATTAATTATTTTTCAGTCACAGTTTGTTTATGTACAGGCAACAAACATACGTGTTTGGGTTTAAACAACAAAACTGCTTGGAAAACATGCTGGTTTGTGTTAGGGTTGGGTGTTTGGAGATTAAGACCCTTTCGCAAAATAAACCACTTATAGAAAGACAGCAGCTTTTCAATGAAGAGCTTGAATCTCAAGTGCATATATCCAACCCTGGTACAAAAAGTAAAAACAACACTCGTGGCCATAGCTACAGACACATGGGTGCAAATAGCATCCTGCTAATATTAAGACCTATATATTTTATTCATAATGACTCCGCTATCATCAAGAAGTAAAAAAAAACATCATGAGAAATTTACATTTTATGTTTCAAATCATCAGGAAATCTTTTAAGATACCTGTTAAAATACTATAATCCCATGAGTATTCCAGTGAACTAGATTCTCAGCTGAGGTTGACTTTGAGCGTGTCACAGACAAACTGGCGTCTCTCGTCTGCAGCTCACCTTGAAACAAGAATAAACATAATACCAACGTGCCAGGGACTGTTTGGGCTGAAACCAGAGAATAACATTTATTTCATTCAGCACCTGTGAAAATATCAGCTTGGGAAAAGGAAAAGAAGCGTGGGCCTATTTGGTTTGCCCTCACTGAAGTCATTGTTAATATCCAGAAGTATAATATGCTACAGTATTATACAATTTAAGCTTAAAGTACAACTCTCTTTGGGTTTTACAGACAGGGTTGAAAGAATCAACAACCCCTCTGATTGGGTATTTGTGGTGGGCCGCAGCAAAGCAGACGCCACTGTCGGTCAATTATTAGTAAATCTTTGTAAACATGTGATACTTGTTTTTTAGTGATGCTGGGTTTAGCAATCTGGTTTGTTTACCATCAGTTGTAATTATTGATTATTGAGAAAACACAGTCTTTATGAGGTTTTGTTATTGTGTCTATAATTGCTCTTTTGGGTCTTCAGTAATTGTATGTTTATACCTTCATGGTGCCCGGTCACTTTGCATTTTGTGCAAACCAGTCATTGGGTGCTCTGAGCTCTGGTTTTAATCATTTTCCTGCAGTGTAATTTTCCCACATTTTGTGTGACATGAAAGAGGAGCTGAGGTGGCTTTGTTTTCTGTACAACATGCATGTTTGTACGAAAGATACCTAAAGCTACTGTGCAGTATATCTCCTGCCTCAATGAAACAGTGGACATGATGGGGATTTATTCTGTCGTCTCCTGGGAACAGCAGTCTCACTGTCGAGGATTTAGAGTTCTGAAAGTTCAGCAATCCTTTTTTACAGCGAGTCGTTGTTGCAGTTTAACGCCATCGTTGACCAAGAATGTAAAGTCACCATAGAGCCTGAAGTCAGAATGTGTAATCATTGCTTGGCACTCTGATGTGGTCTGAATGGTGCTAGACCTGTCGAGGAATAAGTGATTATGTCCCAACCTGTGTCGTTACATACTGTAGGTTGAAGGTGAGAAGCACAGCAGGAATAGATTTCCTACAGTATCTGTAACTGCTGTGAAAAAAACTCAAACTGTGCGAAAACAGTGGAGGAAAAGTTTTCTCAGAAGAAATGTCACAGAGGTCTTTCAATGGAAATGAAGGGATTTCCTTTTTTCTTAAAGGAACCCATGCACAGAATCTGTTTGCAGACTCAGGACTAAACCAAACGACACATCTAAAATCGTCTGTTCCACTCTCACTCATGATAACATTGTCTTTGGTCAGTAAATATCAATGTCAATCTTTTCTGATAGTATTCATTAAACTGTTGGTTGTAGGCCAAAGCAGAAGCATAATGTATATTTTATTTATATTTTATCAACAGTCTTATCCTACTCTGTTAGTTGGAAAAGTTGGATAAGACACTATATTGTACAGGTCTTTGATATTATACAACTCTCTTCATACGGCCCTGAGCAGGACCTTATGAGAAACAACAATGTATTCCGTTTCTCATAATGCTGCTGAATCCCACTAAACAACATGAAAACCCTCCATTCTGTTTGTTTATGTGGAAAAGAAAATCCTGAGATCAGGCTTTGCAAAAACAAACTCTGTTGTGGTGATCTTCCCCCAGTGAGAGGGAAACGAGGGTGGTCTTATACAGTAACCACAGCTGGACATATAATCTTCTATGGATAAAGCCTTGTGTTGCAGGATCTGACAGAACAAGCCTGTTAATGATACACAATGTTGTATTTATGCACATCCATATACTGTTAAATATATGACTTCCGCAAGTCAATACTGTTAAATTACCAGGTGCTTTGTTCACTCTGAAACTGCAGGTGCTTTCCATAGTTATTGTATTTCTGACAGAGGGAGTGTAAATAGATTAACACCTGCAAAGAGACAAACCACTGAACCTTTGCAAAACCCGACATCCAGCAAAAAGAGAAAATCAGCTCACACAGTCATTTCTCCCTTCCTGTTATTTCAGGCTTGAATCAGTTTGAGGGTTTCAGGACTTTTCAAAGCCTCGTTCATCTGGTAAAGGCAGAGCAGCTTTTCATGGGCTAATGTCTCAGAAATAACATTCACCCATCTGGTTCGTGGTTAGCTTTGGAGTTGCCAGGGGCGTCACATTTCGTACTTGGCCTTGGGTTTTTTTTCATTCTTACTGGAAACTGTAGCGTCTGACACAGGCTCCTGTAAAACCACAGTTGGTACCTGCAGAGGGGAAGCAGACCAAGACAAACTCTAGTTTCCTCTGAAATACTACATGTTACTGTGCAGACAAAACCAGCTCTGGCTGGGGAGTATTAAGGGGAAAAGGAAAAACTCTTTTTGAACTTGTCATTACCTCCACTCAGGAGGTTATGTTTTCACCCCTGTCCGTTTGTTAGTTGGTTTGTTTGTGAGCAAGATTACACAAAAACAACTGAACATGGTGAAAGGATCCGGTATGGATCAAGGAAGAAGCCATGGAATTTTGACGTGGATCCGTATCAACTGGCAGAATCCAGGGATTTTTGCTCACTTTCTTTGACAGAAGTGCAGATTTGGGGTGTCGCGCTGAAATCTGATTGGCCCCTGATACACATACATTTTATATTTACACAATGCGATTTGAATAAGACTTATTCAAATTAAATTATATTCGCGTTTGGTCACATTGGCTCGGCTATCTATTTGATTTTTACGTGTAATCTGGAAAAATGTCAATATGAATTACGTTCTTAGAAGAACACAATGTGTTTGAACAAGGGATCATTTTCAAAATATATTCAATGTATGGCTTTGAATCAAAGCAATAGAGCAAACAGTGAACAAGGAATGACCTCTTAAAGAATCAGGAATTGTGGATGGATGTTGGACATATAATTGGCCCCACTGTATAAATTGTGGCCCCTTTATGGCCCCTGATTTAGAAAAATCCTAGATAAGCCACTGCTTTAACATCGCAAGATAGGCTGTTTTTCTGTATTGTCACTGTTTTCTCAGAGAATAATTAATGAAACTGTTTTATTTGAGTGTTTGAAATTTGGATTGGCTTGATAAAAGTTTTCAGGCCTTGGCGAAAGGTATGCATTCTACTTGTGAGCTATTATGCTACTTCTTGTTTTGAATTGGTTTTGTTTTTCTAACAGAAGAATCTGGAGTCTAACCATCAGTACCAGTATGATTTACAGAAGCAACGCTCACACATTCTCTTTCACTCCGATTCTGCCTTTTTTCCGTAGAATATTATCTGCCGTGCCCTTTCCCTCAGCCAAACAGTAATGCATAATAAGATACCCTTATCACTGTCCCACCCATGACTTCTGTAAGGGGGGGTACAATCTTACAGTGTGAACACTACAATCAGCCTTGAACAGTAGCCTGTGTACACTTGTTAGTAACAATGGGATGTGGGTCTGCTCCTTTTGAATGGACTTGAGACTGGATACATGTAGAGTAGAATGTGTTATAGCAAATTACAGCTGCAACTAAGGCTTCTTTAGTAAAAAAAACTACAAGTAATGAATGGTGATAATTGTATTAATAGTAAAAATAGAGAAATTAAAAGAGGTGGGATGTAGACACATCAAGCATGCCCATTAGGATCCTAAAAACCAAACTGCCACAACTTATCCTTCTACACCAAAAGTAAAAGGCAGCCGTCACGCTCGCTCGGAGAGACGACTGTGGATGATGCAATTCTCTTCTCTGATGAGGGCAGCTGAGGTCCTGCGGAGGGTTGAACAGCCCTTTTCATTTTTTTTTGCTGTGCTGCAGAAAAACGATACACTATCTGTCCCAAAGCACAGCTCAGCTCTTGAACCCAGGGCATGGCTCCAAAAACTCAGACATCTTTAGTTACGTAATAAAACACGTCAAGTTTGAAACGGATGTGAACAGTCTACCTTTAGATATTTTGACTTTTGGAGCTCAGTATGAGCCTCTGGAGGCGTGTGCATGTACTTATATGACTTGAATTAAAATACAAGAAGAGAAACTAGATTGTTTTCCACTTACTATTCCAGCAAATACACCTGTCAAGATTGTTTGACAGAGAAAATATATTGAGTATATTTCAACAAATATTTGGTGTCAGCACAATTTAGCTGACCACCAGGAAGTGGTTGGATAAAGTACAACAACCAAGAGTGCAGTAAAAAAATATTTATTGAACAAATGTTAGCTTCACAGACTTCCTCAGACACAAAATGTGCTTAATAACATCATAAAACATCATTCTCATTCACACGTAAATTTACACGTGTCCACAACAGCAATCATCACCCACAACACACACGTCTTCACATCTGCAAACACGACGGACACCGTTTCTTTTTAGTGGCTGGGTCGGAAGGGAAAGGGCATCCCCGCCATGAAAGGCTGACCCGGGTACGGAGGGTGAGAGGAAGGGTGGGTGGTGAGGGGTGTGTGTGGGGTGTGTGTGGGGTGTGTGGGGTGTGTGGCGATTGGAGAGTGAGCTGCGTGGGGGCTGAAGGCCAGCGGAGGTGTGTGGATGTTGTTGTAGTACATCACGGGGCCCGACAACACCAACTGGAGCAAACTGGAGACACAGTGAAGAGAGGAACGATAAATGTAGTCATTTAAACACCTTATGTTTATATAATATAACAAAGTAATTGAACAACATAATTTGCAATGGGCCCAGGTCAAATTTACATTCGTATTAAATTTCAAATCATTTTGTCAATGAAGCTGCACAGCTCAGTCTTAGATGAGAACTGTCATTTTTCCGGCTTCAAAATTGGATTACTTTTGGTAAACAGGCCAACTTCTACAAGTAAAATAATACAGAATAGTATTTATGTCATAAATTATTTACATTCATTTTTGAAAATTTGTAGAAACATGCATGAGTAACCACATAACCAATAATCACACTGTTACACTGTTTAGCAGGGTGCTTACTCTAAATATGTTATTCCACAGTTTTAAATTACAGGAATTGAATCTGTATTTGAGTTGCACTTGCAGGGATGTTTTAATAAAATTGATGGAATGTTTACTGGTGCTCACTTCAACATCACTGCTGTAAAATGTAAAATTCTAGATCGAAAACATTCTGTGGAAATGATGTCCTGAAAGAATTAAAACACTGATTTGGTTCTCACTTGTTGTGGGGGAGGCGGGAACAGATGGCTCTCAGATCCTCTACGGAGACAACATGACACGTAGTAAGCACTCAAACACCACAGCATGATGGAACAATCCACATGATGAATGTACAATCCCACCAACCAATCAGTTACTTATCTAACCACCGACTAAAATCTGTAACTTTTCATACATTGCTCTGTGCAGGTCTACAGCAACGAAGGTGTTGTATATAGAAAGTTATGTGAAAGCCTCATAATCATTTTAAATACTTGAAGATGTACCAGCGAGGAAACTGTGATGCCTCCAGATGTATGCTTAATTTTTTTACAAATATGGGGTAAAATGTACAGGTTGTTTTGAATGAACCTGATGAGCTTCAGCCTGATAATGACTTCTGGTTCAAACTATCACCTGGCAGGAGTCCTTCTGACACTGTAACTCTCTTAAAGGAATAATTACCGAAGAATGAAAATTCACTCATCATCTACTCACCACTATGCTGATCGAGGGGTGGGTGAAGTGTTTGAGTCCACAAAACACTTCTGGAGTCTCAGGGGTAAACAGTGATGCAGCCAAATCCAATACCATTGAAGTAAATGGGACCACTTCTCCAGACGTAAAAAAACAACAACAAAAAAACACAACCTGCCTCCATACTTCTCGTGTGGTGTCATCCAAACGTCTGCCAGCCACGACATTCGTATTAGACTTGAAACAAGGTCATTTACACTGTGTTTTTAGCCTAAATGTCCTCTGATATCCTCCTTGGAGCCACATTCATGTTCTCACGGACACACTGGTCTGAAGAAGAGGTCACTTTGGCTGCAACAAAGTTTACCCATGAGACTCCAAGTGTTTTGTGGACTCAAACACTTCACCCACCCCTCCATCGGCATAGTGGTGAGTAGATAATGAGTGAGTTTTAATTTGTCTGTGAACTATCCCTTTAAGCTGCTTTCAGACATGCAATGAAGTCTGCACAATTTCTGAGAGGCTGAGCGTGAGAATGCAAATGTGAGAGTCAGTTGCTCCGCACATTTAAACAAACTTTTCCTTAGTAAAATGTAAAAAAACAGAAGTGTCGATGATGTTTCTAACACATGATGGACACTTAAAAGAGAAGACATACACGTATAATACGGCAACGAAAATGTCAACTTGGAAAGGCAACACGACTCAGGAGATTTTGATGATAAAGGCTGATGTCATTGTCAATGTGTTCTAAACAAAAACTGTGGTTTCTGCAGCGGAAGTTAAATGTTGTGTCCTGTTTCCTGCGTGCTGTACCCAGGTGCTACCCCCCCCCCCCCCCCCCCCGTATCCACACTCTTACCTCTTGAGCAAAGCAGGGCTCCATTGGCCAGGGCCACCTGCAGGGCCTGTGCCAGCCTGTCCAGGGTCAGCTGGGACAACAAGTGTGTGTCTGCAGAGGACGTGTGCGTATGTTTGTCAGCCTGGTCCAACAGTCTGGAAAGGTCAGAGGTCAGCGCAGCCAAGGACTCCAACTGGAGCAGCGCCAGGCGACCGAAAAGCCCCTTCTCATTTAGAATATTTGGCAGGAGCATGAGGACCTAAATGTAGCAGATGACAATGGGATAACCTTCACTGTTGTGTACTCTAACATGTAGAGTGAGTTTCGAAATAAAAAATGTCCCGGACTTGATTAGTACATGTACATAAATCTGAATTTAAGATCCAAGAACACACATGTACCTGTAAAACACTTAGATGAAGGGCAGAGAAAAGAGGCCCCGTCTCTTGCTCATTGTCAGTGCTGCCATTGGTCAGCACCGGCTTCTTGTCTATCCTGTAGGTCAGCGGTGCTTTAACGCACCAACGCACCAAACCCCCCAAAGGTGTGACATCAAGCGAGCTGATTGGCTGATTGCCAGAGAGGGGTGCATTCAGGAAAGTGATTAGGACCAGACGAGGGTCATCTTGGATCCACGAAACAATCATCTGGAGGAGTTCTAATGGAGGGGTGAGTTCCTCTACACACACACACACACACACACACACACACACACACACACACACACACACACACACACACACACACACACACAAAAGTTAAATTGACAAAGAGAGATAATATTTAGGGGTAGTATTATTTTTAGCCTTTTAAAGCAACAAAATACAAGAATTGCTCCGCTATACTTGGGGTCCCCCTTCAGGTAGCAGGTGTAATTCATGTTTTTATCAGTGTGGTAAATACAGTCTGGGTTCGAGCCGCTCCATGGTCAGTGGTGAACACATACATTTGTTTACAAGCTGACGGAAAAGGAACGGGCAACCTCAAAAAACAAAGAACCATGTCGACTGTGAAGGTTACAGGAATATGTACAAATATAATGCATAGTTATATTATATATGTTATTACACTATATTTGTCCCGCCAGAATTTCAAAATGACACTAAAAGTTTTTTTGCTGTTGTCTTTGTTACCATCACTCTTTGTTGTTATAGCTGCTTGCCCTCTGTTTGTCTACCTGTTACTCTGCCTGTCCAATACTCATTCTGGTCTATTTTTTTTCACCCTGCTACTTTTTCGGCATTACACAAATGTTGCAGCATAACACACCAGAGTAACAATTCCAGGTGTTAGGGAGGTGCTGTGGCAATGACAGAGATGCCATTCTCCCTATTATAAGTTTATTTACCACCTCAATAATATTTAAGGCATTATTTCTAGGTTCAAAAACTACAATTAAAAAGGTGTTGACAATGCATTGGTTCTGCACTATTTTTCAAAGATCAAATCACATTTTATGGAGATCCCAGTTGGAAGATATTTTTGTACATTTGTGTCGCGGCAACAAAGTACCTGATGTGAGGTCATAGAGGGTGGTGACGGCGGTGATGAACTGACAGCAGAAGCGTGGGCTGGCACTGTGGATGTTCTGAAGAGTGGGGACTGAGCCTGGCACCATGCTACAGTAGTCGTCTACCAGCACCTGTGCCAGACGTATGCAGAACAAACGGTGGGATCTCTGCAAGACACAAACACAGGCTTATGTTCAGTGCATCCACATTCAGTACACACACATTCAAAACAAAACACAAATATAAAGACCAAATAAATCTCACAATTAATACCCATCTGTTTCGAGTATGTATTTTATTCCTGTTTTAAACCTCACCTGTAGCCAGGTGGCAGCGCATTCCAAGATAGGAATCCTGCCCACAGCGACTGCCATTGAGACCAATTTGCCTAAAAGTGCCATGCGGCTTTCATCAGCCTGGTTGCCTTGGAGACTGAAGAGGGCGGAGAACATAAGCTGACGGACAGTGTCACGACTCTGCTCCTGAAAACAGCTGCACATGATCTCCAAGAGCTGGAGCTCCTGGAGAGCGCTCATTCTCTAAAGGAAAGGAGAAAACATGCGCACAATCAATTGTCTGTTTACATTTGCGTGTCTGTCTGTTATCTGCACACATGCATGTCAGGCTCATGTCTTACCCTGCCAGGGGTGTTTCTGTCCTTGGGTGTGTGCAGAATGAACTCCTCTACCAGCTCCACGGTTTTGGAGTCAACCTGAGGAGGCTGCCTCCCCGACTGCACCAGGTTACAGATGTAGATGTCCAGGTGGTACAGCAGCTCCTTGGCTGCACTCAGAACATCCCGAGGCAGCAACGACTGACGGATGTCCCCCATTAGCACCTGACACAGACCCACGTGAAAAGTGCCACTTCAATTAGAGGATGTAAAGATGTTTCAGCCTCTGCTATTACATGCATCCTGTAATGTAAATATCTAGCTATTACATGACAATGCATTGTTCTCAGCCTATACAACAAAGAAGAAGAGGAAAAAACAACCACGTGATGGGCTCAGATTTAAGAAGATCAATTCCAAACTAGAGCTAGGAGACAAAACAATATCAATCTATCATCAACTACTGACATCATTTTCATCAACAGCAATATTACAGAGATTCATAATGTCAACTGCGAACACAGTGAGGAGGTATAACACGTCAATCGTTTATTTCAGATGTGTAAAATGTTTTGTGGATTTCCATTATAAGCTCATAAAAAAGAGTTTATTACCACAACCTTCACCCAGGAGCAGAAATCTGTCTCTAACTTAACAGAAATAACATTATGACTGCTATCTTGATAATTACCAGTATCAACTGATGTGTCAAATTTTATCTTTATATCAGTTTTGGCCGCATCGTCCAGTCCTATTACAAACTCATGTTTCACAAACTGATATTTATATATATCAAGTCTGAGCACGGTCACTTAGTTAGCAGCATATCACTGACACAGGTTATTCAAAGTGCTCTACAAGCAAAACAATATATAAATATATTTATTAATAGTGATTCCAGCTGTAAGTTCACTGCTGTAACGTCACGTTGTTCAAGCGGAACACAAGCTTCACATTGGGTCTGTCCCTCCCTGCTACAGCTAATGTTAGCAAGGTTAGCTAAAAACATACTTCTCTATTCCACAACAACCCTCGCGTCTCTACAGCACCACAGACGGCTTCTCTGAATCAAAACGTGCACTTAAACTAGCCCTTACCTTAAGATGTTTAATTATACTTAATGAATTTGCCGACGATGGGGCTGGTGAATGATCCCAGAACGACAACGGAATCACTTCCTGTGTCTACGGAACCCTGCATGGGACAAAAGTAATGAGGTCGACTTCCACCGCCGAGAGGCTGCATGTGCTGCGTGAACAATGTCAACAAAGACTGTGGAGTCCGGGTTTATCTTTTTACCATTTTCAAATAACACAATGCAAATAAAATGTACTTATTTATGCACTTATTCTGCTTCTCATACAGACTTGTTTTGTTTATATATATATATATATATATATATATATATATATATATATATATAAGAGTTCAATTCATTATTAATATTATTGCTATTATTATATATTTTTTTTTTCTTGTCTACATTACATTTTGTATTAATATTATTCATAGATATTAGCAGTTTTTTATATTATAATATATGATATTGTAATGACATATAGGTACATGATATGATATTGTAATAACATATATGCAAATTATATAATATGATATGATATGATATTATATTATATACTGCTGATAGGAGTACTGTGTGGTAATGTGGTGGTGGCTGATCTTGGACGATAATTACAACAAAACTGCTTCAATGTGCCTACTCACACTGTTCTGTTCTATTCCATTCTACTACTATATTACTGACAATAACTCCTCCAATTGTCATTGCTGCTCCATCCATCTCTATCAGACACTGTCTTTTGTATAAACACTTTAAACACATTGATACACCTTTCCATTATGGTAAAAACGGTTTTCTAATCAATTTTGTAAATACTGTGATTTCGTCACTGCGTTCAGTTACACACGACATCTGTCCGTCCCGGGAGAGGGATCCCTCACATGTGTCTCTCCCTGAGGTTTCTTTGTTTTTCCCCTGTTATTAGTGTTTTTTGGTAGTTTTTCCTTTCTCTTGTTGAGGGTTAAGAACAGAGGATTGTCGCACCTTGTTAAACACTATGAGACAAATTGTGATTTATATGGGCTATAGAAATAAAAGAAGATTGACTGATAACAAACGGGACTGGTGCATTGTGGATTTAATTGACCTTTTCAGTGTCAGACTGCAATGACTTGCAGACGAGCTGCTGTTTTCGCCTCTGCACAGAAACTATATATCATATTGGAAGTGACTTCCACGCTGTAATCCTCTCTAATCTACGCGGGGGCGCGCCCGCAGGCACCCGACCGCCTGCTGATGGAAGGAAAAAAAGGAAGCGCCGGTGCACTCTCTGCTGCGCGCTCCCGGCAGCACTTCGGTCCTGCACTTCACCGTCCCGTCGACTGATCCCGAGCATCCTGCAAGATGACCATCAACACCCTGGCCAAGGGAGGCTGGCACCGGGATCAGATGGCATGCTTTCGAAAGGTGAGGTCCATACCCGCACCAGAGTGTTTATATAGGATGATATCAATTAAGGTATTTGTAAATCCTTCAAACGTACAAGTTATTAAATGTATTCCTGTAAGAAAACAATTTATGAAAGGTGCAATACATCATGTGCATTGTTTATTAGAATTTCTGAGTGTTTAATGTGTTTATATTTATGCATCTCTCCATCTTTGACTGCTTGTGTGCGTGTGTGTGTGTGTGTGTGTGTGTGTGTGTGTGTGTGTGTGTGTGTGCGCGTATGCATGTGCGTGTCCTTTTGACAGATGGAGAAAGTGATTGTGGCCATGCAGGACCCTGACATGGGCATGAAGATGAGAAACCAGAGGCTCCTGATCACTGTCATTCCACATGCCATGACAGGTGAGTTTGCGTGTGTGTGTGTGTGTGTGCGTGTGCGTGTGCATGTGCATGTGTATATCTATATTCATGTTTGTACCCCTGACTGTCAGTGTGCATTGGCATCTGTGTGTGCATGTGTGGACAGGCACATTGCAGCCGGTGTTTGTCCCAGTGGTCATGCATAATGCAGCAGTGGATTTTGGAGAATAGTGCGAGCTTTGCAGAGTAGATGGAGAACGTTTGCCCTCTTTTCTTGAGTCCTTTCTCTCTGTCTGCAGGCCGTGATGTAATTGATTGGTTGATCCAGAAATACAACATCTGTGAGGAGGGTAAGTAGTTTCACTGATAACTACACTGTGTATGTGACAAAGGGTGATGAAGGGCCTGCTAGTGATTCTCCACGTTCAGTGTGACGTGCTTGTTGTGTGTCTCTGCCAATGCGTTGCCGGGATATGGTGTTTTCTCTCTCGAGCTGACGTGGTGGTTATGTGTGGCGGTTTCCAGTAAACAGGAGCAGGGTGAACCCCAGAGGAATCCGAGTTTGATTAACTCACCTGATGATCTGGGTTTGATTAAGGTCCCCGTGGAGGTTTCCACCTCAGGAGGAAGGAGGAGGAGAGAGAAGAGCCAGTCAGCAAAAAAGAGTGATGATGAAAATGCTTCGCACAGCTTTTTTCAGTAGCTGCCAGTCAAAAAAGTAGGTCTCTCTAACACATGAGTGGAGACGAAGATTGATGGAGCATTTCATCATTGGAACATAGCCCTGATTTCAGAGAGATTGCTGGCAGCTCGAGTGTGTTACAAAACATAACAAATCAGACCTTATTATATACTTTCCCATTGATTACAAATGAATTGCCTAAGAATATACATGAGAAAGACAAATGATTACTTCAAACATTTTGACGATTGGTCCATCACCTCAAGAATCATAAACTGCAGTCCATTGACTAGTTTGGCTAGTGCTTCTTCTTTTTCTGTGGTGTTTCACAGAGTCTTTGCACCTTGGAGGTCTGCTGGTGAGATACGGTTACATTTACCCACTCAAGGAGCCAAGATCCCTTGTGTTACGTGCCGATGAGTCGCCGTACCGTTTCCAGGTCAGACGATGATCTGTCACCATCTTTCTCCATTAGCCCACTTCCTAATCCCTCACCCATCTGCCACTTTTCCATCACCCGCTTAAACATCAATGTCCGTCAGAAATTTTCAAATGTCCCTTGTTTTTCTCAGACTCCTTACTTCTGGACTAGTACCCGATGGCCTGCAACAGAACTCGACTATGGTAAGACAAACGCAAACTGGAGGAGAATTTCCTGCTACAGTACGGAAGCAAAAAGAGTGATGTAGCTCTTTCACCTCTGTTTTCCTCTCTCTCCTTGCGCCTTTTGTTTTACCCCATCAGCAATCTATTTGGCTAAAAAGAACATAAGGAAACAAGGAGAGCTGATGGAATATGAAAAGGTGAGAAAAGTATGTGTGCGTGTGACTATCTGTGTGAAGAAAAGAGTGTGTGTATGATGAATTATGCAGCAGTCAGTGTGCTGTAATGGGCCCATGTCATCTTTCCTTTTCTTATTTTAGGAGAGGTACAGTGTGTTGCACAAGAGGATCAACCACACCTGGGACTTTGTGGTGATGCAAGCTAGAGAGCAACTCAGGTACATTTAGACAGGCCAGAGATACACACCCACATACACACACACATTCACACTCACACACACAAACTTACAGTGTGATTCATCTTTAGAGCATCCAAGCAGAGGCGGAAGGCCGACCGCATTGTTCTGGAATGTCAGGAGCAGTCTTACTGGCTCATCAACAGGCCCCCGGTGAGTTCATGTTCCTCTAAATTACTCTACTGTACTCTATCTTACTCTATCCAACACTACTCTACGCAAAGGTACTGGACTGTACCTGAATTGACCGGACCAGCCCCTCTACACTACACTACTCTACTGTTCTCAAAGCTTCTCTATGCTTCTCTACTCCAACATTACTGTACTTTACTAGCCTATCTTATACCCCATTGTGATATACTGTTTACTATTCTGAAATATACCACTATACTATACTACACTCCACTTCACTCCACTTCACTCCACTTCACTATACCACACCACACCATACTATACTATACTATAGCATACTATACTAGACAGAGTATATAAGTATAAGTATACAGTCAGAAGTCCAACTAATGTTCACCCACAGTCCCTTCTGCCTTCTGCATGAAATATTTAACCCATCTGGTAAAAGCTTGAGCTGACAACAGGAGAGAGAGAGAGAGAGAGAGAGAGAGAGAGAGAGAGAGAGAGAGAGAGAGAGAGAGAGAGAGAGAGAAACATAATTTTCTGTCCCTCTGATTCTTACATGAGACAGACAGACAGACAGGGGGTGGCAGAGGCAGGAGGCAAGGGGAAAGGGATGATGGGAAGTGTAGTGGTACTGTGGGAGTAAGAAGAGGGTGAAGCAGAGGACAAGGGTTTGGAGGAGGAGGGACTCCATCTTGTCTTGCCCCTATGAATTAGGTACGAACGCACGGAGAAAAAGAAAGAAAAACCTGGATATGAAAGTCAGAGCTAGTGGAGTGGAAAGCATGAGGGAGGATAAGTGCTCACTCACACGCATCACATGTTATCAGACACACACAAACACACTCACTCACACACACACACACACACACACACACACACACACACACACACACACACAGTGACAAACACACTATACTTATTAGTATGCATATTCATGTATATCTATTTTTTCCAGCCCGGGACACATAATATATTGGACATGGGTCTAGAGAGACCAAATGACTTCAGCACACGAGTTACGCTGGTGAGTGACATCATCACATATCTTAACGTCCTGTTTATGTTCCCCTCCGAAACAATGTGTTTGATAACATGTCTACTATCTATCTCTTTTCTTGTTGTACTGCTTTCCCTCATTCTTCCTGCTGGGATTAATTCAAAGTAAGTAACCAAGTGAGGTACACTATGCTATAGAGTAGACAATTACAATATATTACCATCTTCTTATAATTGTTTCAGGCCCTGACATCACATGGTAGCAAATTCATTGTTCCACATTGGAATTGGCATTCCACAGAATATATCTTTCTGTGATGAGGATTATATATATATATATCTATATATATATATATAGACCACTGGGAGGATGCAATAAAAACAGGGTCAAATATTATGATTGACAGCTGAGACTGACTCGTGATTGGTCGATTGTGTGGACCAGTGAGACCTTGACAACATGGTTCCATTTCTAATCACTACTTTACAGGCTGTGGCTCCAAATGCGCAAGAATGTGTCGTTCATATCCACAATATTTTAGCTTTATTTCTGGATAGCTGGAGGAAGTGGACATGCGCCGTCCATCTTTAGTCTAATTATATATATAGTCTATTATCAGAATAGATCCTTGTTTAATATTTAACACCACATCTTGTATAGGTGAAAAAATATAGACACAGTTCATATGATTTCATAGTATAAATGTGTAAAGATGTCAGTGTGTGACCTAATCCGATGACACTTTCCATTCACAGAACTAGAACAGTGACTACTACAAAAGAGAGGTAAACATCATATATAATTCATATATTATTACTTTAAGTACATTGAGTGTATATTGCAGCTGTGTGTGTGTGTGTGTGTGTGTGTGTGTGTGTGTGTGTGTGTGTGTGTGTGTGTGTGTGTGTGTGTGTGTGTGTGTGTTTACAGATCGAATCCTGTAGAAGGGCCCTCGGAAGAAACCGTATAAAGTCATCCATCTGCCTAGAGGGGTTGGTGTCACTTTGATGAACACACATATGCAGACACACATTCACATGTGCACACACAAGGACTAATGGATGTGATGCTGCCTGAACCCAAATTTACTTCTCTGCCACAGACTCAAACACACACAAACACACTCACGTACATAGGGCTTAGTGCCCCCGCTGTAAGAGCCACTAATGGATTCTTCCTGAAGCAAGTTGGAATTAGTGGCCATTAAGTTCTATGATCTGCAACACTAATACAAAAATACTGTGTGTTTGTGTGTGTGTGTCTGTGTGTGTGTGTTTATGAGCAGTTTTGTGAAATACAGCGAGCAGTACCAGACCCACGATCCCATTATGCAAGGATGCCTTCCCAGTAACCCCTGGATTTCTGATGACACTGCACACTGGTCGATAAACGCAGGAATGTGAGATAACACGCACACATTATAATACACAATTTATAATAAATCCTAACTACAGTCCATGATGGTACAGTAGTCCACATTCTCAAAAATCAATCTATCTTTCTCTGGTTTCAACGTTTTAGCCTCCCTTACCCAAACCCAATCATATTTAAGTTCAAAATAAAGCAGTAGTATTTTGAATGCTCTTCTGCTGAATGCTCTAGTTCTCTCTTAATGTTTGCACTGTTTGTGTGTTTTTTCTGTGAGCAGGGTGCCTACCCCGACACGTCTTCGAGTGGAGCGCTGGAGCTTCAGCTTCATGGAGCTTCTGAATGATGCCATGGGGCGGCGGGAGTTTATGTCCTATCTGGAGAAAGAGTTCAGTGGTGAGCAAGAGTGACTTAAAATACTCGGAATAGTTTACAAATGCAAAGACATAATATCCTAATGGGACGAGAGGCGGACCAGGAATAGTCGTGTAACCATCGTTGTTAACATGAAAACTCGAACAGCACCCAGAAGGGCATATCCCTACAATATTTGGATCTCTTAAATATCAGTCCCCTAAACATTTCAATTTTATTTTCATCGAGAGCAATGAATTATTCTCTGAGTGATAGACAAAAGTGGAAAATACACAATTGAGATTCTACAGACAATTAAAACAAATTCCTGGGTATGCATCCTAAACCGGATCCGGATCTGGATGGGTTCTCCCCTGACACCACATCCTTCCACCAAGTTCCAAGGAATCCTACTAATGGATGAACGAAATCATGACAAAATCAGACAAAATCATGACCTCCCTGGTGGAGGTGATAATAATAGTGATACTTAGAGATGTTAATAATCAAAGCAGGACTAGTTCATAGAAGTAGTAACAACAATAATAATGCTGAATAAATAATAATACAATTGGCTTCATTCCCCCATGACCCTCAGAGGATAAGCAGTGCAGATAATGGATGGATGGATGGATGGTTAATAATGCATCAATTACTTGAGTGTGCCCATATCCTGGATTATTATTATTGACACAGAATATCCAATATTTCTTTCACCATGTTTATTTCATTAAAAACAAACATTTGTTTAAGCCTGAATCACAATAATGTGGCAGTGGAGTTCTGCAAACAGAATAATTTTCTACACATGAAGCTCATGACAGTAGCAATGCATTTACCGTTAATTGATTCTCACTCTTATCAGCATCCAGAATTTCATCATCTTCCATCATGATATTTTCCAGTCCCAGCGGTGAGAGGTTGGAGGGTAGAGGAAGTGGAAAAGAAAATGAATTTCATGACTACTGGGAGGATGAAATGAAAATAATACATAGGAGGGGTAGAGAGAGGAAAGGTACGTGGACTTAAGAGGGAGAGAGGAAGGTAAAGGACAAAAGATGAGAAAGGGATTTCCATACCCCCCCCCCCCCCATTCTGCACCATATGATATACTGCCAGGGGCCAAGGTTTTCCACAGAGGCCACTCATGCTATAGAAATCCTCTTGTTGTGTTTCACCTCATCCTGCATCACTGTGGTTCTGTGGACCTCCGTCCGTCCTCGGCTGCTCACTGTCTGTGTCTCTGCTCTCAGCGGAGAACCTGTGTTTCTGGCTGGCCTGCGAGGACATCAGACACGGAGAGAGCTCCAGGATCATAGAGAAAGTGGAGGAGGTGTACAAGTAAGAGTGCAAGCAGACGAACGTGCAGAAACACACTCTCACGTTCACTGTCAGGTGACGGCCTCTCTGCTGTGTGTGATTCAGAAACTTCCTGGCTCCCGGAGCTGCCCGCTGGGTCAACATCGACAGTAAGACCATGGATAAAACTCTGCAGGGGATCAAACACCCACATCGTTTTGTTATGGATGACGCACAGATGCACATCTACTTCCTGATGAAAAAGGTCTGACCTCTGACTCTACACGATACTTACCTTATGCTATGGCCTTTTCAGTGACATGGTTTGAAGGACTTCACTATTAATCAACTTGTTGTGAGCTGCATGACCGTGAACCCTATTCTAACATTGACAAATAAGCTTTTCAGGTTTGAAGGGATTCCTCCCAATATTTGGACTTCGAGCTTTTACCCAGAGGAAGTTGTTACAGACAAGTGAGAGTCACTACAATGTTACACGTGCTCAACCAATTGCTATCAGTCATTTTTAAGCAAAAAATAACAAATTTAAACCAAATTTATCTGATGAATAAACCTTCATCAGTATAATAAGAACTACACACCTAAAATGTCAGAAACAATATTTGAGAAAAATCTATTTGACGTGATTTTTTTTATTTGGTCTCTGCCCCATCCACTAACATGGAAGAGGCAGGATGCATGAACTATACTGCATCCACACACTAGGGGGCAATCTAGGTGCTTTGGCTTCACTTGTGGGGAGCTCTTATTGTCATCCATGTTTATATAGAGTCTATGGAACAAACAGTGGTATGGGACCTTGAAGAGATCAGGTTTAAATAGGCAAATTCAAGCTGAAAGATATACTGTATATTGTATACTGCAAATTCAACACTAGAAGACATACATTATATTTACACTGTTCTCATATCCTTAACTGAAGTCACTGGAAGACAGGGCAGGGACGTAAGAACAGTTGTCATGGGATCAAATGTGTTTTAACATTGCAGCATTATGTGTTGTCGACAGCTGCAGTTGTCTGTAACAGCAGTGTTTGGCAGAGCGGTGAATGCATTATGTCAGTGAATGTCTTCACAAATAGTCAAATCTGTGTGTGTGTGTGTGTGTGTGTGTGTGTGTGTGTGTGTGTGTGTGTGTGTGTGTGTGTGTGTGTGTTTAGGACTCCTTCCCGAGATATCTCAAGTCTGACCTATACAAGAACATGCTGGCCAAAGCTATTGTCCCCCAGGAGACCAAGAAGAGGTGACATCACCGTTACATTATTCTCCTTTTGCTTTAAAACTCTCATTTGTTCTCCAACATCACAATTTCTGTTGTTCTCAGCGTGTTCCCCTTCATGAGACGCCAGCGCCACTCTAGCCCGTCCCCTGCTCAGGCTGTCATCCAGACGTCAGAGAAAGACGGGGCCAAGGGGGACGGTATCAACTCTACAGCCAGCTCCAATGTCTGATACCAGCCCCCCCCCCCCCGAAAAAAGGTGTCAGACTCAATCACCTTCCGTCTCCATTGTCTCTGTTGGTCACCATAGTAACCATCCAAGAAGTCCTCTTAGCTTAATGTTTCATCTCAAACTGAGATAAAGCGTAATTATTTTTTCTTTCAGAACTGCAACATTGTCAGGGTTAGGATCACAGCATACAACAGAGCACAGGTGTATCATACCATAGCAGCTTCACATCTTATTCACGAGCAGTGGACAGCAGGGAAAAGAGCTTTTAGTGCCACTGTTGAACTCTGTACTGTCGCATATTCACCCTGCACCTTCATCACACTGCTACAGAGGAGGAATAGGGTCGGACAGAAGAAATAACGTGAGAAGAGCAGGATTTTCTTTCCTTTTGCATTTCGAAAATAAGGTCAAACTCAATCAGAGGAAGATTCTTTTGTATTTCTTAGATAAAGTCGGAATGTCAACAATAAAACCGAAACGTCGAGACTAAAGTTAAATGTTTAAAATAAAGTTGAACTAAAGTAGAGGAAGATATTTTTGGGCTTTTGAGGTTAAAGTCGAAATGTCACAAATAAAGTTGAAATCAGAAATTAGACGACAGGTTTTCTTTTGTTTTTAGAGAGTTAAATTGAAACACTGCCAAAGTCAAACTAAATCAGAGAGACGATTTTGTATTGTTCTTTGTGAAAAAAAGTCTGAATGCTAAGACCAAAGCTGAAGTGTCGAGAGTAAAGTTGAAATGTTGAATTTTTAACTTCACAAACTCATCTCCACAAGGTGTTTTGTGCAGGGAGTCACATGTGTTTGATCTTGATATTTCAACTTTATTCTAAAATGCTAAATTTCACAAGTTGATTACTTGAAAAAAAACCAACCTCTAACACTCTTCTGTACATCTCAACTCCCGATACAAAGCCTTCCTCTCTCCCTCAGTAGCTTTTCTAAACTGTAGAATCTTCTGTCTCTCACAAGCAGTTCCAGGTGGGGTTGTAGTTATATAAAATAGTGATTTATTATATTTATTTAGTCAGGAACTGGCCTCAGCATGTCTGTGATTATCGTACTTTCGACTTGTTTTCTTCATTTCATGCTGGAGCTTCACATTGTGATTGTTGTTGCTGTTCATTTTGCTCGAGCATGTTTTCATCCCAATAAAATGTCAAGACAGTGTTCAGTGTTCTGTTGTGTTCTTAGGTTAACTATGTGTGTGTGTGTATCAGGTTTTTTACTCTTACTTAAACACTATTCTGTCTATTTGCAGGTTTTTACTGTAAAATTTCAAATCCTTATTTGTGTTCGAATGTATTGACTGTAGCAGTAACTGCTGCAGGATTTAGGCAAATGCAGTTATTTACATTTGGTTCCAGTCAGGCCTGCACATGTTTTTCCTTTTCTCTACAGTGTTTGAACTGCAGACTGTATACAAACATACATATCGCCAGAATTTACAAACTCTTAACTGTAACTGTTCACTTCCCTCCCATCTTCCCAAGTATGCTGCAGTTTCTTCTTCTGGATTAGCTCCCTCTGCTGGCTCCATGTGTTCAAACTGTCCGCAATTGCCACAATTGGTGTGTAACCCCGAAAAATGAAGGACCGAGTGTGAACATGAGGTGTGAGCAGGTCAAAGCGTACATTTCTGAGTTTTACTTCTCAGACTATTTGAAGAGACTAACTGAAGAGTTATCTCAAAAGAAAAAGAGATAAAAAGATACAATTTGAATCCTCATGAAACCCCTCAGATTTATCTTGGGATGCTCCAACCCCCAGAATGGAAACCATGGATGTAAATAGAGAAAGTAAATCCAAGATCCACACAAACACTCATCTCTTATGCAGGACTTAGACTTAGGTGACATCTCAGGTTAAAGCAACACCAGTTTTACACCAGGACCCAGCTCAGCCTGCGTAAACAGTCGGCTGGTCTTCCGTTGCACTATAGTTTGGATTGCTATATAAATATGTTTGACTGACAACCTTCATTACAAGCAAGGGTGGAGTATTCAAAATGCAGACAAGACATATGCAAATGAGTTGCATCATGGGTAGTGTAGGACCCAGTGTTTCTGAAGCTTGACTCGTACTAGGGACTTCAAATCAGCTTCCACTCTCTGCCTCCACTGCTTTGACTGTTCCTTTTTCAACTTGTCTCGAGTGCAACAGTAAACTGCTGGTGGACCATTACAGACAGAAATAAGATTATAAATACTTTACACACCTTTTAGTTGACTCACATGTCAGCCACATAAAAACACTTTACGAGGATGTGGTCTTTAGTGCCGATCTGTGTCAGCTCTGTAGGGCCATCAAATTTACTAATGGAAGTAAGATATATGGTAACACACACACACACACACACACCCACACACACACACACACACACACACACACACACACACACACACACACACACACACACACACACACACACAAATGTGTATTTCAACACAGGCACTTTCAACATTTCTGAGGATTATGATAATCTGCTTCCCTTGATCCCCCAATCCTCTTTTAGTGCAAGAGAGTGTCAGTCTGAGGATAAAAAAAAAGTCCACATAATAAAAAGCAATGTAAGAACATTTCTCTTCATACAAAATATTTATTTTTGATAGGCAAGTGTTTTGAACAGATTGGAAAGTAGGAAATTAAAACCATGTTTTACATCAAACATTAAATGTCTTCATCCTTAAATGCAATGAGAGCAGTAGTTTGTTGTCGTGGTTTGTTGATCATAACAGCATACTTCAATGTGACAAAATATAAATTATTGACACACACACACACACACACACACACAACACACACACACGAGAAAAACAAAGAAAGGAAGGCAATGCAGGTTGCAAAAAAAAAATCAAACAGTGCAAATAGACAGAACACAAACGGTGCCTTAGGAAAATAAAGTACGCAGAAGACAAAACCAATTCACACAGTACATACAGGAGGCACTGGACACAGCAATCTCAATATACATTCATTAGGTGCCCATTCATACACATACTGTATGGGCTATGACCATTACGTAGGGGAATCAGCTTTATAATCATAAAAGTGCTTCAGAATGGCTGCTGGTAAAATGAGGTGAGGTTTTAAAGAGGGAGGCTAAACACACAGGATGACAGTAGGTTTCAATACAAGCAGCGTCTGCACATGAACATGACGCCGAGACATTTGCTGTTTAAAGACATGAGGAGGCATCCTGTAACTGAATCACTGAATCTGCTGCTCTGTGGAGGAGAGTTGAGAGGCTGATGTCGGCGTGATGGTAAGGCATCTGAGACAGGGTTCATCAGACTTTGGCAAACAAGCGGTTTCACTGGTTTTAAATGGTTCCTGTGAAGTAAATGTTTGTTTAATATTCTTAAATACTATTCTTTATTATTCTTATTCAGTGACCTGCAGTTAACTAGACCCTGTTCAGACGTGGTATAAACATACGCCCTGAGTGATACGATCACAAGTGGACAGCTTTTAGATCAGGTCTGAACACACTTGGTAACACTCTTTTCACTGTGAGAATGCAAATGTGTTCTGGGTCACATATGAAGGACTGCACTCAGCTGATGTCCCGACCCACAGTTTCAAAGTGTATCAAATGTGTTTTTACTCTTTTGTTTGTGGTAACAATGGTCACAGCACAATGATCAATACTTTTTTTTTTTTTTTCAAATCTTTCTCCATATCAGAGCTGTGCATTGATTCATTCGGCCGCTGGCTCTATCGCTCTCTCATGTGCCGACGCACAAACAGCTGAAAAGTGAGATCTGATCACAAGTGGTCACAGGAGAAAAATTCCGGATGGATGGTAAAGGTCAGGTGTGAACAGGACCCTGGTGAACGAAGACCATGTGATACGGTTTGAAAGCTCTGGAAAATGCTTGGAGCTAAACTTGGAGTTGAGCCAGTTTTATCAATCAATTTTCCACCCTGGTCTGTGGGACAAATGAAAATACTGGAGGAGTGTTCACACCAAATATAAATACACCATATTTTTATCAGCAAAGTCAGGGACAGACTGAATAGAAAAGATTCAGAAGAGTTCCACAAAGTGCTATTACTTATACATATTTCACACATTCATACTCTAGTATAATAAAATATGTACATATAGACTATGTACAAACTCCTGGTCATGAGGTCAAAGGTCAGGTGGTCTGCTACCTGAAGGGTTTGATTTATACCTAAGCTGGTGCAGAGGACCACCTTGGAGGTTTCAGCAGGTTTCAGGGGTGTTTGTGTATCTACGGTGTCTGAACACTAGTGTTTTAAGATCCATGAGAACAGTTTTACACAAGAATAGAAAGTGAATATGAAATCAGCAGATGTAAGAGAATATAGATTTAACTTTGAAGAGTCAGAGACTTAAAGACATTGTGGAGCTTATAGAGATGTTTACCAATCAACACCAAGTGACTTTGCTTCCTTACAGCCTCTCTCATCTCACTATGTGACAGTGTAGAGCTCATCCTTGCCGTTCTCGCAGAGAGTGTACCCACAAACCCGGGGTCTCCAGCTCCAGCTCCAGCTCCAGCTCCAGTTCCAGCTCCAGCTCCAGCCCCTGCTCCAGCCCAACGTCTCCCTGTCCTTCTCCTTCGGCGGCAGCAGGAACATCACGCAGCTGGCCATCAGGATGTGCCACAGTGAGTGTGTGTAGTAGTAGTTAGCCTCTGTTGCACCGAAAACATACAAGCATATCCCAACGAGGGCACAGATCGCCCCCGGGATCAGGTAGAAGACCCAGCGCTGCCAAGAAGGCGGGTAACAATGTCGCCGGCGCACCCCTCGGGACACCTGTCGACGAAAAAGAAACTGATTTAGCGAAGTGGAAAAATTATCTTTCTTTTTCTTCTGTTCTGTGTGTGTAGATACATGTTATCTTTGGCACCAGATTGTCAAGTGGTGTTTTACAGAATCCTTCTACAAGAGTCTTACCCATGCAGTGACCATGATCAGCAGTGCACACAGGACGGGGCCCAGCAGGTTCCACAGGCCTTTGCGGTCTAGTTGCATTGACATAGCAATCAACAGAGTCCCGAGCATAACCAGAGTCTAAACATAAAAACACACACACACACACACACACACACACACACACACACACACACACACACACACACACACACACACACACACACACACACACACACACACACACACACACACACACACACACACACACACACACACACGTAACTTTAGCCCTTTAAGTTTCATATTAACTCTTTCATGACAAAAATATGGAAAGAATAGCAACAGTCATCAGTGTCTTACATATTTGAACACATCTCTGATGCGAGCCATGCACAGGATGGTGACCCAGACGGAACAGACAGAGCCCAGGAAGTCACAGTATTGAAGGGTATCATAGTCCATTATACACAGTACAGCTACACCCGGCTGGTCACACGCATGGTAGAACTACACGGACAAAGAGTAGAAGAGTAATCACTGTCAAAGCTCCAAGACAACACACAGCCCATAAATACATACTGTATGATGCACACAGATGTTTACTCAGTGATGAATGTGACAGATGTATAGATTAATCCTGGATGATGAAAATGTTTTGGTGCAATCTAGTCTGGATTCATCTGCTATTAATTTAGATCTTTTAAAAATCAAAACAACAACAACCCAACAGCTATTCATCCAACATCGTATGTGCGAGTGGGTGTTACCGTGGAGAAGAACATTGTGAAGAGGTAGACGGATGCCTCTGTGAAGTAGTAGCGTTTGATGGCCACCACAATAACAGGCAGGAAGATCACGTTACTGAGAGCCAGAAGCAGAGTTGCGGTCAGCTGGCGCCCGTACGACTGAGCTGTCGAATCATCAGTGCAGCCCCAACCATTCCAGCCTACACGCACACACACACACACACACACACACACACACACACACACACACACACACACACACACACACACACACACACACACACACACACGCACACACACACACAAAGTGAACCCAAATTTCCAAATAGATGGCATGACAAAAATATTAAATGTATTACCAATAAGGATACGGTAAGGACAATCATTTTGGTATAATAACAGAGAGACTGCATTGATTGATATTAATTTAGATGATGTAAAGTTAGTGTGTGTATGTGCGTGTGTGTGTGTGTGTGTGTGTGTGTGTGTGTGTGTGTGTGTGTGTGTGTGTGTGTGTGTGTGTATGACGCACCAGCCTTGCAGACACAGGCACCGTACAGGTAGCTGTAGGATCTCAGTAGTCTACATTCACCGTATGTCCCACAATCCTCGACACAGGCACTGACAAACACCTCTGGGATCACATGCACCACTGATGTGTTACCGCAATCAGTGCTGCAAGAAACAAAAGAGACACTTACATTTTAAAAACACACAAAACAACTAACAAGACAAGACAGCAATCACTCATCTAACAGACTTTTGACACAGACCCACTCAAATGTACAGTTAAAGAAGTAAATAGATAAAGACGTATTAGGGCTGCATGATTTGGGAACATCAGGATTTTCTTGAATAAAATCTCCCACACTATCCGATGGAGGACATGGTGTCAGAGTATTTAAGTATTAAGTATTAGTATTAAATTAATTTGTCAAAGAACAAATGTAGGAGTGTGTTGTTACCTGTTGCATGTGAGCTGCAGGGTGAGGTACCATGTTGCTGACTGAGGGAACGGCAGCCTGACCACAGCTTTAGTAACAGTGGCATTCACCTGAAGGCCATAACCTCCAAACAAACCTGCACTCACAAAAAAATATGAGAAATGTCTCCAAATTTAAGTTTTTTGATTTAATATTTATCCTACATCCACTTTTATTTCAAGATATGATGTAATGAATCCCTAAGTGTGAAATATGAATGAATCTTTTCAGGTTTGAGTGTTACCTGTGCTGCAGGGTTGAGACTGGTTAAGATCGAGAACTGGAGCCCATTGAGACAGACAGGCCACCACACTGCTACTGTTCCCCAGCATTACAGCAGTCTGCGTGCACGCACAAACACACACACACACACACACACACACGTATTAAACACACTGCTTTCAAAGAATGGTGTGTGTGTGTGTGACTGTTGTAATTCAGCGATACTCACAGAGTTGAGTGTGAGCTGCAGGTTGAGTGTTCCACCAGTGGCTTGCATGTGCAGGGGGTAGGTGAGCAGAGTGGGGTGTGTGTTTGTGACACTGACGTTGGGTCCACTGACGGGGGTGTACCGCAGCGACAGAACGTCCACCTCCTCGTAGAGCACAGGGATGCTCCACACACACGCAGACTCCAACGACGGCGTAAACAGTGATGCTGAGTCATTGATTAAGGCGGCCGCGGCTGTAGCCAGTGAGCTGTTGCCTGCTGATGTTGAGTTGCTATAGCTGCTGTTTCCACGGAGCTTCTTAATGTCATCATCTGCTTTAAGGCCGACACTTTTTGGCTTACAACCCACTGAGGAAGACACAAATGAGAACAGAGCAAAAAAAGTTGTAGATTAGAACAGATACATAATATATGTGAAACTTAGTTTTGAGACATGCATCTATAGTCACCTGTGTAGTTTGCGATGATACTAAAGGTTACAGTGCGGTTGTCCTGGCTGCTGTCAACGACAACTCGTAGCCAGGTGTCCCAAGGTGGGTTAGACAGCACAGCAGAGCAGCCAGTCCCTGAGCAGTTCATTGATACTGGGCCCTGCTGCAGAGAGGAGGAGCCCAGCCTGAGGACCAGTGAACAGTTTCCAGTGTCTGCTCCCTCCCCTGAAGAACAGTCCGCCACAGAGACGGAGAGAGAAGAGGCAAACTCTGGAACATAGAACCTAAGACACACACACACAAAAACATTACTGTGTACAGTATAAACTAATGAAAAAAAAAAAATACATCCGCATCAATAGAAAAAACACACAAAGGGAAAGTGTACACTACTTACTTAAGGCGAGCCGGTCTGTCAGGTGCGGTGGTCTGTTGGAGGAATGTGCCCTGCTGTAAAATAGGTGTGTCCACCGCTCTCCTGATTGATAACTGAGGCTGGAAGAAATAAGCGCAGGACAGAAAACCCTGACAGACAAAGAGAGAGTAAATGATTTTAGTGCTGTGTTTCATGGGTGACTTAAAAACAGATAAAGAGTCAGAAGTCAGAAGGAAAAAAATGTAGACGAAGGTAAAATTAAAGATAGACATTTTCTTTTCTTTCTTTTTCTGCTATTGGTAATTAAGACAACTAAAACAATAAATGTAATCCTGCTGCATAAACAGAGCCAAGAAGAAGAAAGAAGAATGTGGTTTAGCTGCTTTACAAAAGAAACAATCCTCCTAACCCCCTGATCCAGTAGAACAGGTTACCTGGCCTTTAAATGTAAAATAAACATCAGTTTTAAGTAATAAAAAAAAACTCCTTAAAAACCTTAAGACTAAAATATCAGAAAATATCAAGGGTCAAGTGTTCACAGCTCGATACAAACCTTCTGCTCGATGCGCCCGTCATCCTGAGGCAAGTGGGCAGCAACGTACCAATCACCAGGAGCAGGGTCGGACTGGTTAAAGGTTATGGAGCTGTGTAATGCTGCTGGTAGGGTCAGAGACAGGCAAGGACTCCATAGTGTTTCATTAGGAAACACTGAACCTATCAGGTTTATAACTGGAGGGGCACCCCATCGAATATGGCTGCAAAAGAGAGAGAGTCGAATTCAACAGACATCTGTTTGAGCAGAGAAACGATGATGTGAAGGGAGAGAGAGATGGAAGTCTGATTTCACTAAACAGAGAATGAAAATCATCACAGCAGAAGTCGCTAAACATCAGGAAATAAAACAGTGGAGGAAAGTGCATTCCTCTTACATGGTGACGTTTTTCTGTCCACAATGGAAGTTGTGGAGCTTGGTGATGGAAAACAGCCAGCGAGCGACGGCGGTCTCTTCTGGTATGTGAAACCTCTGCAGCCTCACGTTGCCGTACCAACCGTACTTGGACAACTTCTGAGCTGGTTTGGATGAGAGCTCCGACACGAACGTCACCTGTCCATCTGTGGGGCAGAAGGTTTTCACCGATGAAAATATACAACTTAAAATCATATTAGAATTAACTCCTGTAACTTTGAATCACATGCACAGAAACGTTATTCTACGGTGGGCATTCAAGTTAACTTATGTATCTTTAACAGTGCAGTGCATCTAGAATTACTCTTAAACTAAACAGGTTGAAAACACTAACTTATTTAACATTTCATATGAAATATATATTTTTTGCCAATGAAATGACAACAAATTGTTAATTATGATAGTTACAACTTTCCACAGAGCCAGGTGACAATGTAAATGTCTTGTTTTGAATGGCTGACAGCACTAAACACCCAAAAATATGCAGTTAATGTCATGTGTGACAAAGACAAGCATCAGATCCTCATGTGTGAGAAGCCAGAAACAGAAAACTTTTTGATAAAAAAAGAAAGAAACTAGAACAATAATATGATCCTCAAAATCTTCTGTTGACTGACTTATTACTTAATTTGTTTATTTTTTGTTTGTATCTGGAAAATGACAATTGTTTCCATTCATGTTTCCTTTACTTCTAAGCATTGAACTTCAGCAGCTGTGGCCGTAAACATGAAGGAGTTTAGCAATTTTAGATCTTAGCAGTTTAGCAAAATTGAGCTAAGCCCGCAATGGCTAATCGCAGATAGTGTAATGGAGCAATTGATAATAAAATAATAAATAAATGACCCACCGAAAAAACAATAGAAATGCTAATTGTATACTAAATGGTTCAAATTGTTTTTGTTGTTGTTGTTTATTAATTGTTACAAAGACTGGACCTTGTACGATGCCAGTAATTAGTACAGTCAAGTTTGAACTTTAAATAACAAACAAAGTGTTTGACCCAGAAACACTGACACATCCATGGAGACACCTTCACACTGTGGACATGTGACGCTGACAGACACATGTCCGTGTGCACACGAGTGTAAACAGTGTCTCTGTAGCGTCGGTCATGCAGCACCAAGCGGGGGACAGTTAGCCAACATGCTAATAGCTGCGTCCTGCGTAGGAAAACCAAAACAAAGCTCTCACCGCCTCCTAATGTCGAAGTGGTCAGAGCGAAGAGAAGGAGCCCGCGTAGAAAACAAGCCTCCATGTTTCCCTCGCCACTGCCCGCACCATCACATCGACCTGTTTCCTGTAATGTCACAGTGATCCCGAGCAAATCATTTCTCACGGCACTTCCTGGTTTCTGTGACGACACGACAAACGTCATGGGCTGCCTTCACGGTCTCTTGGAAATATCAACGTCGCACAAATCGAGTGTATCGAGGACAGAAACAGCCAAAACAATAAATAAATAAATACAGTTTATGTATTTCCACACATATTTATTTATTTTTTAAAACGTGGTGCATTTTTTATTTCCACATTACTGTATTTATTTATTTTCGTATTTGTTTATTTAAAGAACATTTAAATAAACAATTATTATTTGTTTATTTAAAGAACATTTTACCTTTACACACGAACACGTTGATTCAGCTCATTCACACATCTCTACTGTTGGTTGTTGAGAAACAAAGAGGAACCTTCATGACAACATGTCTGTCTTATTACCAAAATGTATATATTAGACTCATCATTGCTTAACAATTTAAGCCCAAAATCCTCACTATTACTCATTGTGTCATAATATAAACTCAAACTGAATCGTTTTAGAACATAGGACAAGATGGAGAATATACAAAGGATATTCTCCATCAACTCTTTTTACCACAATAAAAGGAAGAAGTTCTTAATGAACGGTCTGTAGGCTATATGTAATACTGAAAATCAAATCCCCAAGAGTATATACAATTTTCAAGGTTTTTATCATTTATATTAAAGAATGCCATGGCATTTTTAATTTGTTTTTGCTTTTTCACTCATAAAATACACATGGATACAGAAAAAAACACAATTAAACAGATTACATTCCGGGGAAAAAAATCAATGACAGAGTTTGCACTATTTATTTTTAAGCTAGGGCCTCTTGTTTTATCAAGGCACACTGAGCATCACTATGCATTTGAAGTCCCACTGCATTAACTGGCAGCAACAGTATCTGTTGAAGTGCAACAGCTTCAGCTACAGATACTCATAAGAACGTCACATCATCCTGCGACTCCACCCAGCACCACTGAGCGTCATACCCCAGCAGAACAGTCTCTGCAGTTGATGCACTCTCTTGCTCCTCCATCACTTCATTCTGAGAGGCTCTGAAACTCTCCTGAGGCGGACTGCGCTCTGTCTGAATCTCCCCAGACTCTTGGGTAAAACCACTAATATCTGCTTTCACTTCTTTTCTTGCCTTTCTAGATCTGAGCAGAGCTCTCCTGATGGTACCAGCTTCAGCTGTGGGGTCTTGACCTGCGTCCACGTCCTGTGTTTGTGACTTTTGTAAACTCGCACTGACCAAACCGTTGGCAGGGTTGGGTTCAAACTCAGAGTTGGAAGGACTTGGAGATCTCACTCCTCCAGACTCGGGGCTCAGAACATCCAAGTAGCTCTTGTGGAATGAATCACCATCATCATGTGGTGATCGATGACCTGCGGAGTCCTCATCTGTTGTTTCTGTCAAATCTTGAGGGAAGGTCGGACTCTGGCTCTCCCTGTAGGAGAAACACTTGGGATATTGAGTCACATCTGGACTGAAAACCCCAAAATGCATATCCAGCATAATTCAACTAATTTTGTATTGAGTGGTTTACTGCAGAGCAGCAGTGAAATAAATTCATTCATTTACTATTTTAGAAACTCAAATTTCTGGTTTCAAGTCGAGAATACACTGCATGGACACTTGGTAATGATGGTTTACACAAGTAGCTCAAGCACATCAGTTCTGTATGTCCGACTGCCTTAACTTTTTTGACCTGTATTTACTCTGTACGTAGGCTTCTGTAATAATTACCTCCCATGGGACCAATAAAGGGTTATCTTAATCTTAATCTTGAAACCCAGCAAAATATGCACTTGAAAATAGATGTCTGAGCTTTCCCCCCCATATGAGAAAAAATGTGTCCATTTGAAAATTTACTTTGAGAAAATCTACGTATTCTTGAATGAGTATATGAGGAAAAGTAAAAAAAAATGTATATACTGAAAATTCCCAGCCCTACATCATTATAAATGCTGAAAAATATGTAGAATATTTCAATAAATTACAGGTTCATGGGTCTCTGGATAGACAGTTTATGGTAATATTGCATGTCATCTTAATTATAATATTTTGAATCATGTAATTGTACCTACATCTTGGCTTATCTAAGTGCACTTTTTCAATGAGAGCCCCCCTCTCACAGATGATCAACTCTACCTGCAGGCCGTCACAGAGGGCCCGTGCTCCTCTACAGTGACCAGGCTGCTCAGGCTTCCTGATAAGCTGCCGCCGCCACTGACCAGGGATCCCCGCTCCTCCATCAGCCAACGCATGGCCTCGATACCCTCGTGCACGGCCAGCAGCTGCCGCAGAATCCTGACATCGGCAGAGCGCAGCCTTCTCTGCATGGACAACATGGAGAAATAACAACTTATCAGTGATGCATGCATTAACATGTGCATATGAGGGGACCTGACTGACTATATCATATACATTTTTGAACCTGAACTTGATCTAAGCAGTGGGGGGGGAGATGTCACAATGTACATTTACTTAGTTACTGTACTTAAGTGCATTTTTCATGTATCTGTACTTTACTTTAGTAGGTACTTTTACTCCACTTGACATACCAGCAAGTATCTGTACTTTCTACTTCACCACATTTAAAAAAAGCATTGTGTTGCATCTTAACATTGACTTTAATATTTTTAGAAGTAAGAATTGATCCACAGATCCAATCCGAGCAGGGAGTTAAACCCTCCTGCAGCCGCATGACTAGTGAAGAAGAAACACCTGAAATGGATTCGGAAGGGGATTGTTTCATTAAGGAACAGGTTACACTGCACAGGTACTTTTAATACTGTAAACGATTACCTATGTTTACTCAAGTAGAAAAGCTCATGCATGTACAATTCTTTGTCTAGTTATTTGTATTTTTTACGTAAGCAAAATTATTGAGTACTTCCTCCACCACTGGATGTGTGTTTGGGGGTTTTAGTGGGGTGCCTAGTCCTTCTCATGGGGCCCCTTTTATCTCGGGGCCCCCCTGACAGAATGCACTCTATCCCCACCACTAGTGAGGCCCCTGCTAGTGTACTCATTACGCATCATGGAAATAACTGAGAGGCACACAGGGAGAGAATGAGCAGAGGAATCCAGTCAGAATGTGCAGAATGAGGTGAATGGGAGAGGAGCCAGGTGAGGGGTGCGGTGGAGAGACAGCGTCTGTCATTAGAAATAAAAACCCAGAGCAGGTGAAGTGGCTCACAATGAAACTCAGTGGTGGAGACATGTCTAAAAAAAACTGAGCCGTGATCACTGAAACAAGCTGCACAGGTTTTTGTCACAGTGAAAATATGGGGAGATGAACAGGTACATGCAACTCAAACACTACACACTCACACAGCTTTGCCATCTAGCATGTATTAATATAGTATTTATTATATGAAAAATGAAAAGCTGGGAGTTTTACCATCTCTCGTTTCAAACAGCTGATCCTGTCAGAGAAGCTTCCACTGGAGGCAGAGCTGTGGTCTCCCCCGTCCCCCACATCACACCTGCAGCCTTCTCCACAGTCCGCAGTATCCCTCATCCACATCAGAAGACTCTCCGGTGTTTTCCTCCCGACCTTATTTTCCACCTCCCTCATCTCTGGAAAGAAATCCCGGAGGCTCTCCTCTGCCATGGCAGCCGTCTCCCCTCCAGTGGAGATGCTTTTGGATGGAGAAGAGTTTGTGCGTAAAGTCACTTCACCTTTAACTCAAAGAGGCACTCGCACGCACGCACACACACACACACACACACACACACACACACACACGCACACACACACACACACACACACACACACACACACACACACACACACACACACACACGCCACAATAAAGCACGATCTCGATCGCGATCAGACTTGCCACAGAAGCGCAGGACGAGCAGTGAAAACGCTGGAAGCGTGAACGCGCGACTCGTGCGTCCTGCTGACTGCTGGGACCATTCACGCTGCTACAGAGGAATTGCTGGTGTGTAACCATGTACAACATGATGCTGGAAAGTGGAAACACTCTTTGTGCGGAACAATGGAGGGAGTATCACTCCAGCAGGTCACATGGAGAGGCTTCAGCGACACCTGTGCGCACCGAGCCTGCTGCTGCTGATCACGTTTAAATCCGTGCAAGTCAGTTGTGTTTGTTTTGGGCCAAATCCCAACATAGAGAAACTTAGCAGTTCATGGACTTGGTGACAGAAGACAAACAAAACCTGCATTTCAAGGGAATCTCCCTCGTCCGGTGGGGTCACCTATTACCTGGGCTCATATCAACGCCTTTCTAAAGCAGGGCAACAACAGAGAAATGTGGAAGAGAGAAAAGTGTTGGTGACCAGTAGTTTGACTAATGGCTTAGTCAGACTGTAGTCTATGTTTTTATGTTCTAATTATTTATTGCCTTGTTACTTATTTACTTACTTTGATAAGATTAGAATTTGTATTGTATCATGTTGCTGATTAAAACATAAAATCTAACAATAGTAATGAAGGTACAATGTAATGGAGGCTATGATATGGACATCCCATATCCTACTTTACAATGTTAGCAGGGCTAATCTGAGTATTTTATCCTGGGATCATCGCATATTTCTACAACATGTCCACATATTTTGTATTGAAGAGAACATGAAGAGACCGATTATTTATTCCTTTTGTAAACGGGACATTGAATGTGAGAGGAAGAAGGTTTTTTTCTCCACCGGGTGGCTGGGGTCAGCCTCAAACAGGGTGAGGAGATCAGACTGAGGCTTACAATAGAACCGCTGCTCCTTCACGTCTAAAGGGGACAGTTGAAGAAGTGTGGGCCTCTAGTCAGGATGCCTCCTGGTGCCTATATTGGAAGTTTACTGGGCACGGTCAACTGGGAGGAGACCCCTGGGAATGCCCCAGGTGTCTCCCTTGTACAAAATTTGTTGAAGTGAGATATGCTTCAATTTTAATACTTAAAGTTTTTAAATGGAAAGACTCTGATTTCAGACACAGAGATGGGTCAAATAAGCAGCTGACATCTGCCATCCACTCAAATAGATTATTTATTTTTATACGCCTGTCATCTTGCCCCATATTAATTCCTGTAAAATCAGGGCAGCAGTTATGGGAGCTTCCTGCATCCTCATGACGGAGGTTAAGACTTTGTCTGAAAATACATTTATGATGCTTCACCAGTATGAAGGTGGGAGGAGACTTTTTAACCTGATAAAGGATTTTACCACTTGTCACTGTAGTGGGAGGGAAACACCGCAGCATCCATCTCAGACCTGTGAAGAACCAGGAACCTCTATCATTATCATTATATAGACAGATCTTTCTATATATTCTCTCTGTCTCTATATTTTATATAGTGTAGAAAAAATATAGGTCATAATAAAAAAATGCTATATATATATATAGATATATATTTATACATATATAGATACTCACATACCTACATTCCCAAAATCAAATATAAACAAATTTGCATTGTTATTTATATTTAAAAAAACAGGAAGATAATCGTTTAATTGTGTATAACAGGTAATTACAAAACTGACTAAACTTAAATAAGACAAACCCAAGAAGCAAAGGCATGCACACAAGATGAGTAACACAGCCATGATATCTGAAGAGATTATATACATTTGGTTTGAAGTAATGATAATTGTCACAGCATCTTATTATTTTTAAGTTTAAAATCTAAACTTAAACATAGGAGACATTATCGTTCCTTCACACTCGATGTTGCAGAAACATATTTGCCAGCTAAATTCAAATGGCTTGTTCTTCTCTATAATGGCCTGTAGATGGCAGCAGACATTTAAAGTTTCCGGGCACCCGAGTGTTTGATGACTTTCTCAGACAGTTGAACAATTGAGCCATCATTTCTGCACCTCTGGGAATTCATTCATTAAATCTGTTTGCTTAAGCGTATACAGATCAAGTTTCACCAGCGAGGCAGTCTAACTCACAGCAACCCTGAAAACTGAGCCAAAGTCAATACTCTGAGGTCATCTCATCTGTTGGAGAATCATAAAGAATATGCTTTCTGTAATTTTATAGGAGTCTGGGCCATTAATTGTCCAGATTTATTGAAAAATACGCTCACCTCTGCAGGCGAACACGTTCCGTGATTCCTTTAGAGAGAAGCCTAATAGAGAAAGATAATTTGTAATTTCTTTGACCGAAAAAGCAAGTGAGAAGCTGAAAGGAGAAGTGGATTAAAAAAAAAATTGGTTCGTGCAAGCCCAGAGGGGGCTGTAAAATAATACCCACATTTGAAACAAGTGTTTTCGGGGCAGCTCAGACCCCGGGGTCAGTGTTACATGAGGCGGAGGCTAATCGTAAAAACGTTTCACACAGAAAGAGTTATGTTTTTTATGAGTCAGGGCCTCCGACTTCCAGTTTTAGGGAAATCATAAACTTACGCAAACATGAAAATATGGAAAAAATTTGAAAGTCATTGAAAGACCAGCATTATGAGTAGATAAGATTTTACTGCATCTGTCAGTGGAATTAAACATGATTTACCGTGTGTCATAAAGAGGATGTGGGGTGGGAGTTGTCCTGAATTTTTGCCAAACCATGTGAAATGTGACAAGCCAGGTGACGGACATGAAACCACAATCAGTGACGTGGACTGCGTCTGCTCAAGTCTTGAGCAAAGCTTAATCAGATCTAAATATTTTGAAATCCTTGTGGCACAGCCTGAGTCCCATGAGTAAGCCTGAAGCGTGACGTCTGTATTTGCATGCACGCAGTCGAGGGTCAAAAAAACAGCATTACGTTACAAATGAGGCCAGTGGGCCAGGAAATCCTTCAGGTTCACATGGTCTGTGGAAGGTCCGCACATGCAAACAAAGCCAATCAGGGAGGGCAAGGACCCCTGGATTTTTACAGCACAATTACGAAAAAAGTTTCCCAAGAAAAATAAGCTCTCCAGAGTGGAAATCTACATGTCAAATATACAGTACATGGGGAGTTTGAGAACACTTGAGAACATTTTCAATTTTTTTAAATCACAGCGTTGAGCAGACTTGACCTGCCCTTAAAGATGAGTTTGAAGGAAAGGTTCCACATTTTGAGGAACATTTCACTTTCTAGCCTGGGATTTAGATTTAGACTGGCAACAGATCCCTGTTTGCACGCTCCATTAGCCGGCAAATTAGCTTAGCATAAAGTTTAGAGCCAAATCATCTGGATCAGCCCCTGGTGGCTGACTGTAGTAACCCTGTCTCCTCCATGTTAGTGGATGGAACATGGATCAAACTAAAATGTTCAAGTATACGTCAAATACATTGTTCTTCATAAATGGTTTCAGTCTCTTAGCTAGTTCTTATTACACAGATTTTACAGATTCCTTATTTGATGCCATAAAAATAGGTGTTGAAATGTCATGACTGACAGCTAACACAGACTCACGATTGGTCAAGCCCGTGTATGGGCTTTGATACCACAGTTCTATCCCCTGATCACTACTGTGAAGACTCTGGCTCCAAATACACAAGATGGCAGCATCGAATCCAGGGTATTTTGGCTTCATATCTTTATAGAGGGAGGAAGGGTCCGTCTTTATTAACAATGGTCAATGGTCAGTAAAAACATAAAAACGAAAAAATAATAAAAAGTAAGAAACAACAGATGATTTGTTGAGGTATGTTATGGGCACTGTATGTTGGTCCTGAACAGTTTGGTTTTTCTACTGAGAGACAAACAAACTATAACAGTTTCATTGCTCAGCTTTAAAGGTACTTGCGTGCATATCATGCTGTTTGGCATGAGCCAGGCAGCACTTTCCCCGTGTTTCCAGTGACTACTCTATGCTAAGCAAACTAGCTCGCTGGAAGTAACTCTATTTTCAATTTTTTTACCCAGCAAGAATAAGCAAATATGCACATTCCCCAAAATGTGGAACTTTACCTTTAAGGATCTAACTGACATCTTATTAAAGCATAAGAAAAAGGCATGAGATTAAAGAGAAATAGTTATGAACTCCCACTGCTCATGAATTTTTAGTTAGGTGATCCCGCTGCTCTGTGCATCTGTTTCCGGTTAGGGAACCTGCAGAGAGATTAAATGAGTGTGGAAAAGTAATGGATCTCACATGTATGGAGAGGCCCATTTACATCCTGTAATTGTGTTGTGTTTATTCAGGCTGTAACATAAACCACAGATCCTGGAGCTGAGAAGAGCCCTAAAAACAGTATTTACAGTTCACAGGAGGAACACCAACAATCCGTGATTTTCTACTGAGAAGGACCACAAACATTTTAATTACATCAATTGCAAAAGCTGGCATATACTGCAATGTGTAACTGCAATGAGAACACAAGCAGGGATGCACACTGTGTGTATGCTGTGAGGCAGGATTCAACACAAACAAATAACGCGTGCTGTCTGACTACAGGCTCATCAATAGATTCCTGCTGCATCAATCTTTGTTGTTTGAACAGATGGCAGCGGCACCGGAGAGCTTGTGCTGTGCCTGATCGAACGCTTGATAGGAAAGCCCAGAGGAGCCCGTGTCAGAGGCCACAGGGGCCAGTAGATTCTAAGCACATTAACATTCCTGAATAAATAACCCCAGGGAATGTTATTGTGGAGACGTTAAACAGGATTTTCCTCCGAGAGCCCAGGAGAATGGCCAGGAATCACTCTGGCGTTTCCATCGCCCCAGGTGAGGAGGCGCTCAAGGACCCCGGTGCCAAAAAGATTTTTTTAAACCCTGTATACGTCCCATCCTTTCTAAAAATGATAGAAATTGAAGTGCATGAAAGAATTCTGGTAATTGTGGTTTAATCTTCCTTTGGAACAGGGAGTGCTTGATTCTCATTCTCATTTTATTGTTCATCATTCTTTCCGTGCATTTACAAACACATCCGAATCTTTGACCCACATTGAATCCGTCAACAGCAAAACCACTTTAAAAAACGATTAAATAACACAATATATTCCTCCTTGACTAATTTGTATACATTTACTCAGAAGATGCATAGAACTGTATCTTTATTAATCCTGCAATCTTGATCACACAATGGGGTTCACACTTTTTTTTTAACACATCATTGGTTGTTACTATAGTCCTTCACAATGACCAATAGTGTGAAGAGGTTAAATTCAAGCTTTGTCGGAGGTTCTCTGGGAAATTATCTAATTCACATCTAATTCTCTTTTCATATTGTAACATTTAGTCAGTGCCTGAAAATACTTTTTTATTTCCTTGTCTTTTAAATGTAATTTTAAGACGTTTTTACGGTTCTTAAAATCTGTTCTGTTCTCATTTTGAAATCATTTATATGCTATACAAAGCAATTTGAGTGCATTTCTAGTAGTAAGGTGCTGTACAAAAAAGAAAAGTGTTATTATTTTGTGATTTATTCTTGGGATTTGCACTTCTGGGCCTCATTAGGTTTATTGCATTTGAAAGGTACATACGCTCCAAGAATAAATACTAACACACATAAAACTAATGCAGTCTAATACAACAGCCTGCAACAAATATTATTATTGTTAAGTGTCACCACACATTTTGTTATAGTGGGACTAAGCCTGGTTAGAAATGTTTCTATTGTATTTAGACCATTGTTGATACAGATGAGGTGAAACAAGAGCCAATATAACCCCCGAATGACATCTCAGACCAAATTACATTAAATTTTGATATGTTATTAATTATATATATTGATTATTACTACTCAGGCTGCCTCATTAACATCAACAGATAACACATACTGTATCAATACACTGTCCATGGGACCATGATGCAATCAATACATACAGAAACTACATTAAGCATGTCATTTTACATTGATTATAATCAGTACTACATGCCTGAACTACATTGATAGATGTTCAACAACGGCGATAATCCCCAGTGGGATTGACAGTGCAAGTCACATTATACATAGTGATTTGATCCATTGTTAAAAATATGGATCAGAGCAGCTTCAGATATTATTTACAGAACAGACCTTCACATGTCGTTGTGTCCTTGATGCTTCCCATTACTTTCATATACAAGATTAATCAAATGTTACTAAGTCAGTATTTAGAGTGTCATTAGTATTTTTACAACTATAAAAACAAGTGTCGCTTTCTGGGGGGGGGGGGGGGGGGCACACAAGCACATTAACAGAAAACAGAACTGCAAAAACCACACAACGGAAACACAACACAATGAAATTGAAAAACAACAGAAGTTGACAATGCAGTGAGCAGAGTTCTTTCTGCGGTGTTTTTTTGTTGTTTGAATGTCGGGTGAAGGTCACACATGTTTTCTTCTTTGGCCGCTCCAAGCACCTGTACGGTAATAACTCAAATTGAGAACCATCAAATTTGAAGTAGCAGCATCATTTTCACAGATGTCTGGGCAATTGACCCATATATCCATGACTGGACTGCAGTAAGTAACACTGCTCATTTCACTGTCAACATCCACTGTCGCTCACTTTGCGTTGTGGTTGTGTTTCAGTTGTGAGGCTTTTGTGGTTGTGGCTGTTGCATTGGTGTAGGTCACTTCTGCATGCACTAACTCATGTTTATTTGTGGCTGTTGCAGAGAAACAGCAGCAGAAGACATTACTAAGCACTCACATAGTACGTTATGTGTATATTTAATTTGTTAATTCATTTGCTCATCACCATTTAACAACCCATCAAACAGCTAGGATGATGTGGATCTAAACGAAAGCCCCTGCAATTTAATAGCTCCGCTTCTTCTCGGACACTGTTATTGTCAAATCCCTGATGTTCTCTCCCCCTCACTCTCTGTGTGCGTGTTGTGGTGTCAGAGACGCCTGGGGGAGGAGGCAGAACCTACTGACAGGATTCCTCTGGATCAGCCTGCGGCTCCATTATACTCCAGCTCGCCAGATAGGACCAGAGTCCACCCGTTCCCTCCCCTGGTGAATCATACATTCCTGATGCTGGAGGTCAGCATTAAGGAGGAGAAGGAGTACAGCTCCAGACACATTGAGGTTTGTGTGCAATATGTTGCCGTACTTGATTGGGCGATTCTTCACTTTCAGGCATGGGGAGGCATTCTGTAAGCGATCTTTCTCAGAGTTCATTGCCTGAAAGGTCACAACCAAATGCCTGCTGAATTACATGAGAAGGAAAACGAACAAGGTCAAAAGCATGTGGCCTTTTGCCAAAAGAAATACAGCTTTAGTGAGAATGAGTGCATGTGGTACACTCGAAATTTAAAGTTAATCACTGAGGTAAAGTTATACCCCATGTTGCTCTTTGCTCCTTTATTTTCATTGCTCCGTTTTTCTGTCCTGCCCCATGCTGTTACTCTGGTTACTGGCTGAAAAACACACAAGGCCCTATACAAGGGTTCTGGGACTTTGCAAACCACATTACATTGTATGGTACATGCAAAACATTTACATTTGATTGACACATTAAATCTTTGTTATCGCTCCACTACCTTATCATTTGAGGGCCCGAGGAAACACAAACCCTCCTCTGTAGACGCTGACATGTTGCCTCACTGGTGATAGCAACCACCGTGACCAACCTCCAGTCACCTCCTCATGTCAGATACCGAACAACATGTGGCATGAGAAGATAAAGAGCCTCACTGGTGAGATGTTGCTGTACTGTCAGCAAATGGCTGCCGGTGCCAGGTGAGCATATGGACTGCATCAGAGCACGCTGCTCGCGATGTTTGATGAAGTCAGTGTTTGTGTTCTGTCAGCAGTATATCCTTCTTGGCCCCTTTCCCATGGGGCTCCTTCAGACACATATGGGGGTAATTTGTTCACATTCTTCCGCAGAAAAAGAAATAAGAGAGGGAAAATGGCCTTGGGATTTTGGGGCTGGAAAGCAGTTTGAGAGGTTTGGCCTCAGTGGGGGTGCACATCTTTAGTGGCAGCAGAGAACCGGGGTTTCTGTGACAAACAACTTTTAAATAGCTTCAGGTAACATGATAGCATGTGTCTAGAGATTTAATGGAAGTTGCATGATTGTGTCATCAAAATGAAAACAACACAAAAGTCCCACTGATCTGTGGCCCCTCAACCCTCCAATGTCCATAACTCCCCAGAATAGTTGTTGGATGAACTCCACAACATCTCACTATTCTTAGACTTCTGCTGCTATAGGGGGAAATGTTAGGATTTTTGATTGTTGGCAGCTTTGAACTAAAGGTAGCAAGGGAATTAATGAACAAACACAAAAGAATGTAATGGATATCTTCTTCATTCTTCTCTTAAAATATTACCAAGTGGAATTACAAGAGGGAAGACAAACCAAAAGAGTTCACCCTCTGTAGGACATGAATGTGTCAATGTGTCATTATTCAAACTCCACAAAATGTTTTAGGAAATCCAATCATTCAATTTATGAACATCTGAAGTAAAGTTAATCAAGAAAATCCCTTCATCAGACAAAAGGTGGTGGTGGTTGTAAGGAATGGTGTTTTAAGGACCAGGAATATTTTCAACAAAGTTCACGGCAGTAATGGTTCCCAGGTGTTGTTACTGAGATATTGTGCCCAGGACAACAGACCGGCCGAGATCACCACCCCGAGGCCCCGTCACCAGCAATAAAAGATGCTATAAAGAAGGAATGATTTCGATTGTTAGCTTTGCATCCATGCTGTGACTTTCACGGCCAGCACAGCAAGGGACGCCCACGATGAGATTGATGGTTGAGGTGTTGATGTAGAGCTGGAAAAAATCCAGGAGAGAGGGAGACTGCCAATAAAATGTTTGTCATTTAAATCCGAACCCTAAATACACATTTACCCTCACGTGTACATTAGACTGCTGCAGGCTCCGAATCCCTGTCTCCATCTCTGCTGTAGGAAAGGTTGCGATGGCAGAGATTTGGCCTCCCTCTTGATGTTTACATTCTCCAGACACAGGGGAGGATGAAGAGAGAACGAGGGAAAGATGGAAACCGAGGGAGAGAATTACTTACAGCTGTGGCTCTGCAACCCAAAGTCCCCCAAGCCTGAACACTTCTGGGCACGGACACAACATATTATGGCTAACATTGGGGTTTAGAGTACTTTTTATGAGGGGTGTTTGCATATATTTCATGTGGATGAGTGAGGGGCAGACAATAAGATGTTAAAGGCCTGCTGTCTCCACTTTGCCTTTGTTTCAGTCCACTCCAACAAAAACATTTACAAGCGATGAATGTGCATGTAAACAGCAAGAGGGAAATAAGATGTGGTTCATTTCTGTGTGTAAGTGTTTCAGCCAGATAGTGATAGTCCTGCTGATTGTGTGCCATGAGCCAAGTAAAGGAAAACTCTCAGAAACTCCAAGAGCTTGGCACGGCTCAAAATCGGAGGTCTCCTGAGGAGCCAGTCATCATCATGGTGCTCTATGAGTAAGAAAAAAAATGCCCAGTGGAGCTGTAATGAGGTCACTTATCAGCGAGGGTATTTGGAGGGTGTGACTTACTTCCTCTCAGCATCCCTCCATCTGTCAGGCAGAACACAAATGACCTCAGCAACTACTGCCATGTCATGTGGCGTCAGACTGTATGACAGGCTTCAATTTCACTGTTGGAGCAGACAGGGCAAACTTTCTGATGCATGCAGCCTTTATAGCAGAACGAACCAGGTTAAGTCTTTGTCTTCAAACTAATTTTTACGATAAAAAGATGTAAAAATTAAACTGTATATTGATTATTGTTGTTTTTCCTTCATATCCACACCAAAGCAAAAAATGGAAAAGCCCCCAAAAAAGACAATAATAACTCTAAGATGCACCAGGAAGTGGTCCATTGTGATTGTATGAAGAGAGAATAAAAATGTTGGTCCGACAACAATCTTAAGCTGCGTTCTGGAATTTTCTGGAGCGGTTATGTGTAAGAACGCAAATGTCAAAGTAAGTTGCTCCAGACATTTTCCATATCTTATCCTGCTAAATGTGGGAAACATCTTGGAAATTCACAGTGAGCAAGTGGGTGTGTGGATGATGTTTCTAACACGTGTGGTGCGCAAAAGTGAAAATAAAAAGTATACATATATCTCAGGATGAAAAAGAGGTGGCACACATGTAGAAGTCGCCAACAATGTCAACTTGGAAAGACGGGATTGGAGTTTATGATACTGGCCAGTGCCGGTGCTGTAAACAAAAATGTATATGTCATGTCCTGCCTCCTGCAGGCTCTACCCAGGTATCGACACTTGCCTGAATGTTTTCCTGAACAATCTCCTGCTGTGTTTGGACCCAATTTTCTAGTTCATGTTTGAAAAAAGGCTTCGGTGAGAGAAGGGATTGGAACTTAAGAGAAAGAGAGTGAGTGTGTTTGTGTGTGTGTAGAAGAAAGAGAATAACTGATCACTACAGATCAACCACAACTGTGCTACAGAGTTCATGAGAGGAATTTGTAAATCACACAGGGTAATTACTACACAAATAATAGGGGATAAACTGCGGTGGGAAAACACAACAACTGTTTTTTCCTCCAAACCACATGAAAAGGATCTCACTATTAGAATGTTAAGCACCGCTGATCAAGAAAGCCTCTTTGAATCCCAATGAGAAAAATGGGTCCAGCTGAAAACATGAAGAAACACGGTTGAGCCATTTGTCGGTCTGGTGAATACTAAAAATACACTCATGCAGCCTCTATCACTTTCAATTACAGCTGACTATATCTTTGAGAAAATCTTTGAGCGGCGATGGTTTAATGGAGTGGGTCAAGACTGGTTCACAAAGACAAACATTATGTCAACCCTTTGGCACTGGATGTGGACGTTTGTTGGACAGGGAAACCACTACTCAGGGAATTAAAGGCACTGCCATGTTTGGTAGCAGAGATGTCTTTACACCTTCATTCAAACACTCAGATCAAACAATCGATGTTTGGTTTGGGACGAGGCCGAAAGAGTTGGAGAACTTTACTGAGTTAAATAATAACCAAAATATCCGAGTGACATACACCCTATGCTGTAATATTGTCCCCACTGGAAACATTTGTTAAGTAGTAGTCAAATCTCTCATCACAACACAAGAAAACGCTACACAGTAGTGTCGGGTCCAGTCAGTCATCATCCTCTGGTGATCTTAAGAGTGGCTGTTCTGCTAAATGTGGCTTTAAAGGACACTGACCTCACAGAGGTCACACATTCTGTAGGGTGCAGTCTTGTGCCCAGTTAAGATACTGGAAACGTTGAGTAGTCATTGAGTAGTCATCAAAAAAAAGGCAGCTACTACACAATAGAACTTTATGGCCATAAAAACTAAATACATCTTGCAGCTTATTGAACTAATCAGCTCTAATCTCCTTCTGGGCAACGTGGCTGATCCACCGTGAAACCAATCAGATTAGGATACCATGGCCCGTGCGCACACAGGCCTAAAACCCAGCTCATGATATGCTGGCACAGAACCTCGTGTTCTATGATACAACCTGTAGATGCACGACACTATATTCAGTATGATATATATAGTTTGTAGATATAAAACACCCAAAAAAGATCATGCAAGGGACTAATGGAAAATGATGCTGGTCCTAAGCATTCTCATATGTGAATGTACTTCGCCACTCTGGCATAGTTTCTGTGTGGAGTCTATATTATTCCAGAGGGCCATTGGGGAGAGGGGTTAAAGCCTGGAATGTACACTATTTCCCTACAGGAAGTTGAGCACTAAGTCTGCCATTACCCCACACCCAGATCTCCGCACCACACTTACAGTTGGCTGGCTACTCAGTTATAAAAGAAAAGTCAGAAATACTTCATGTCATCTATGACACAAAATTAAAATATACATCACAATACGCTGCTCTGGAGCTTTTTTGTTTTATTAAAGACACTTTATCTTTGATACGTCTTACAGTTTTGTTGTACAAAATATCACATGGCATTACAAAAATATCGAAAGGCATTTTTAATAAAAATGTACTGAAGCTGTCTACGTTGACAACTTCGTAGTTTGTTTCGATTTTTTACACTTAAAATTCACATGTTGCCAACTATACTGGATGACATCTGCTAAGATTAACCTCTTTAAAGCAGCATGTTTAACATTTACACAGGTCTTGACACAAAGTCATAGTGGGTGTTTCTTCAAAAGATAAGACTGACACACACACAAACACACACAACACAGTATTTTACAATGTTAGGGGGCATGCAGGAGGTTCTGATTCTGTATATGATCTTTTTGACATGTAGGAAGAAAGGACTAGTTTCCCTATCAACGTCAGATTTACATTTTTCTCAGATGATGCTTTCAGTCAGTGGTTTTATTTTTTGGCAAAATTTCATTAATATCACGCAAACATATTAGCGTGACTATTTCTCTAAAATTCAATGAAAAGATTTCCGTCTGATGAACACAGCCTCAATGTGTGCCCTGTCTGATTAGTTTACAAGACTTAATGAAATATTAAGCAGTTAAATTGTACCAAAATAATATATATATGTATATATATTTACAGTTTTGCTAAATTGTGCTTTGGTACGGAACTGCTATTGTACCTAACCACTGCTCTAGTCCCTGTCTTGCTTTGGAGCATGTTAGGCTACATCCTTGTGTTTTAATTTGAAACAGCATTTTCAAGTTAAAACGATCTCTGTCCACATGTTAAAACGTGGCCAGCAGCATCTATAAACTTCTCAGTTTCAGCAGCTCTCTGGAGTAGCGTGGATGCCAGGAGTATCCTCAACAGAGTTGATGCATTTTTAAAGGAAAACAAAGCAGTGAGGATGTAGCCTAAATGTCTGCATTGCATACAGTATATCAGAGGACTTCTCAGTGATGTGAATGATCACTTTGATTAATAACAGTAATGTACTGATGATGATGCTTTTTTTTCCCCACAGTGTTCCAGTCTCGAGTTTACATGTGTCTGTTGGAGCAGGTGCCTGTTCTCTGGTTGGAGAGAGGCACACTTGTAGGCTATAAACACTTAAGTACAGAGACATGACATTAAGACACATCGGCATGTACACACACACACACACACACACACACACACACACACACACACACACACACACACACACACACACACACACACACACACACACACACACACACACACACACACACACACACAAGTGACACACCCGACGCTCACGCGCTCGCACGCTCTGACCTTACACTTGCGAGCACCCGTCTGGTACATATAACACAGTCATTTCATTAAATGGCTCAGTGGGGGCTCGTCCGAGCCAGCAGAAAGAGGCCCACATCCAACATTTAAACCTTCACTGTACTTTCCACCTACAATAACTCATGTGCCCTACATTATGGACATAATAAAAGCTTACAAAGCTTTCCAAAAGCTTCACTTCAGGATCATTCAAGTGGTGACAAACAGTACTAAGTTTAACTAAAATAGTGCTATAAATCGCACACATGTACGATGGTTATGTTTGTATTAAAACCAAACTAAAACAGAATCCTTCCTCAAATCAAGGAATTTGTTGTTTTCGTTGCATGATTTGTTTGCATTAGTAACACAGTGAGTGAGTGGCAGGAATATGACTGCAGCTCCCATTCTGAATGCAGCTGAGGGGAGAAGCTACACAGCTGCTGCCATTTCTCAGTTTACTTTCATTTCAGGCGTCGGTCCATGGAAAGGCCCTTTCAGAGTATCTACAAGGCAGATCTCTTTCACAACAGGAGAAGAGGGACAAATATCCCTGGTTCTCTCCATTTTCCATATTAAAATGTCTGGTGAGACTGAGGAAAAAGAGGATCTTTTTCCATTGAGAAGGCACAACTGGCTTGACTGTTTTTCCGTAGCCTCCTCTCATCCTTTGACATCTTCAAGATTCCATATCTGCCTGCATTATCCAGATGGTTGGGGTTTACCTTATCCGGTATTGCCCAGTGGCTATAGTAGTGATTTAAATGGCACAGGTCAGGGTTATATACAGTCTGTTTGCAGTCTTCTCTATGCCATGATGAGATGGTTGCTTCGTTCTCTGATGTCTGCCGGAGGAACAAGATCTTTCTTCACTGGGGTTGGCAGCAGGGTCGAACGCCTGCCTTTGGGTTTAAACAAGTCTGATACACAGAAAACCTGTGGAAGGGAGAGAATAAACATAAACATAACTTCTCAGTCATCATAATTCTCCTGCTCCAGTTTTCTGTTGGTATTTCCCTTTCCTCAAGATACTGTTTTGGGTCCTCCGTTTTGCCATTTACATGCAGCCTCCCTCCATTCTAATTCCTTCTTTTGTTTCATTGTTATGTCCAACAACAGCCAATTGTATGAACCAGTTTACCTTTAAAATTCAAATAACTGCCATAAAATGTTAATTCAGAAACTTTTCTCAGTTAAATCAAGACAAAGGGCTTCAAGTGCCTCTATCAAAAATCTCAGCAAATTTTCAGGCAAGTACATTTAATAATTCAGTATTGTTTCAACAAAGTAATAACTACCATATTCTCCTTCGATATAGAGAAGAGTACTCAAGCTTTTATTCCCTCAAAAAATCTATACTCTTCTACTGAATACTCATTCCTGTCTTTACACTGATTACAACCACAGTGTTTTAACATGAATAAATGAGAGACCATATTTCTTTTAATCCAAGCACTGGCTCTTGATGGATGTTTAGAATAGATTTTTTAAGATGCAGCTTTGAGATCAGTTATTCTTTCCTTTCTTTTGACAGAGCTGCGCTGCTCTCTTTTGTGTCTTTGAGTTATAAAACCTGTCGTATGTAAAGGGTTACATGAATGAAGTTATAAACATTATTATAATTAGCTGGAACACAATACAATAACATTTACATGAGATTAATTCTTAACGGCAGTCTTTAATCTAATATAGTAAAATGAAAATAAATCTTAATGGAGGCACTCACTATGCAGTAGGCCACCACGGCTCCTTGTACAAAACCTACAAGGACATCAGTGGGGTGGTGCTTGTGATCAGAGACACGGGACAAGCCAGTGTAGAAAGACATCATGATGAGTGTGAACTGGGTCAGAGGGCGCAGCAGGCGGGCTCCATGCCAAGTGAAGCGAGACTGCAGGTAAAACTGGTGAAGAGACAGAATAGTTGATATGGTGTGTATACATACAGTGTGTATTCACAGTACACGTGTATTTATGTTAAAAACAATTCAGTAACTCACCACCAGATAAAGCATGGTGTACATCGAGAATGATGCATGTCCCGAGAAGAAGGACTTCCTGAGGGACAGAGGTTAATGTCAGATTTAAGACACCTTATAATCTACAGTTTGAACAATACACTTCAAATTACACACTTTTGAACATATTACGCTACCTGGCCTCTTGGACTTTGCTCTCTGGCCCCTGACACTGATAGTCAGTGATATAGCCCAGGGAGCAGTTGATAGTGGAGAAGTCTGGCTTGCACACATCAAGGAAGTGTGGGCGCATGCGGCCCACTGACACTTTGGCAATGTCAGTGAAGGACTGACTGATGGCACAGCCGAAGACGAACACGCCGACCTGCTTATAGAGAGCAGAGATGTAGGGGTTCCCTACAAAAGACTTAGATCCCTCATTCAGAAAGTAGATCCTGTAGCTTTCTCCAATGATGATCTGAAGGGACAGAAGAGACAGTGATGTCAGTGGAAGTCATGGTTTTGAAAAAAGTCCCATTCCCAACAATCATTACCCTAATTCCTAAGTAGTTATTTCTCATCTCCTGAGTGCTCAGTGAGAACATGTTGATGCAGGACGACCAAAGAACTTTATAAGAATGGGAAAGTAAGTGCGGTGCTTATGGTTCACATGTAATTAATTACACAACTGGCCTCTTTTCTAATAATGTGAATTAAATAATAACCCTATTTCTGTCAAATAATTCCAGAAATGTCTGTCTGAATGTAGCTTGGAAATCTCGAGAACCTTAAATCTTATTGCTCTCACACTTGGCGTGTGAATTGTTAAGAGAATTGTTGAATTTGGTGCGATTTGGACAAGCGATATATTCAGATGAGCAGCTGCGGCTCTGACTCATCAACCTGAATGACGTCTATCCCTGGCGTGTTCGTGAAAATGGCAACGGAAACTGTTTCTCCAGTTTGGGGTTCTGTGCACTGAGTCAAGCTTCACTGAACATTGGATAAACAGGTGAACAGCTCTTTGGCAGCAGTGGTGGTGGTGGTGCAGCTTCAGGGTTCTGTGAGTCAGTGGCTCAATTACTGCAAGTCACTTTTACAGTTTCCAACAGAAAGCTGCAACCAGCATCACCACAGGCCAAGAAACCAGACCATTCCAAACAGTTTTTTTAATTTCAGACTTCCCCTGATGTTTCATTTTCAATGTTAGAACATGAGTTCTAACATTGAAATGCAGTTTTTGCTTGAGGTATAACTGGATTACAGAAAGTGTGTAGGACACAATATTCGTGAACAAACCCTCAAGCTGTTGCTAATTTCAGGGGGACAGCACTAAGCTCTTGCTGATGTATTGAAACATGTGCATCGAAGTCTATGATTTTGTGGGGATGGACATTTGGGACGAGGCCATACTGAGCTTTTTTTCACGATCAAGATGCTATTATGATAGTTAAAATGGAAAGATGTGATTTCCTTTGAAGTAGTTTTAAAAAGGGATATTTAATAGTCACCTCAGCCATTTGACTTCTGGTGCAAAACAGTGAGGCGACGTGGGAGGCAACTCAAACTGTCCGCCATGTATAGTTTTCTGTAAGAGTGTAAATAAACCACCGTCTACAACCGACGATTGAAAAGTGAGGCTCACTTAGGGGGAGATGGAAAGACATAACTCGCAACAGCTGTTCAAGCTGAAAAACGCCTTCCCAACCTCCCATCTCTCCACTGTTGTCTTTCAGTTGCTCAAATGTGACAGTAGTAGAAAGGAGAGAATACTAAGTATTAGGGAGAGTTCCAGGTAGAAAATGGAGGGACAGTGAAAGGAAGGGAGGACAGAGAGCAAACAAAGAGTAGTACAAGAGGAATGCAAATGAGGAGAAAGGAGACGAAAGAGGAAGGTGAGAGGAGGAATGAAGATTTGAGTCTGGAGGGAGTGGGGGAGGCACCACTGGTTCTAATCAGCAGAAGCGCTGAGCTAGGCAACGTGTTGGATTTTGGTGGCCAGACTCCACCAGGCCCACATCGGGGGCACGTTTGTTTTTCACCGCTCCGGCTCCCTCTCTAAAACGTCTCCGGTTTCACAAGGGACGTCTGGCTGTTTTCATGTTAGTATCTTGGTTTCATCAGACATTCTTGAGAGGGGGCACAGGAATAAGTCTCATTCTTGGAAATACTCTGCAGAGGGATAGCCCTTAAGGAGATTTAACAAGCTGATAGAGTATTTTGTTTCCACCATCCAGGCCTTTAGAGCCAGCTAGATACGGCCCAGCTGCTTTCAGGCGAGTGAGAGAGGGAGAAGGGGAAGAAAACAGATCTGGTTTCCCTTGTGTGAAAATGTAACCATGTGAACGAAAAAATTAACTGGCATTGTCACTGTTACACTGAAACCTCAGGCATAATCACGACGGCTAGACGCTGACTTATGTCAAGAGTCTTGTATTTGACACCACGCCGTTTCTCTTTCTTTTAAACATATTTGCATGAATTATAGAGGTTGTGGCCTTTTGAGTGTCTCAGCTCTATTCAGGAATAAAATGAGGCTCTTAATGACCAAATGTTGTTGTTTTCTGGTTCAGGAAACAAAAAGGTTGGCGCAATGCTCCCAGGGGGTGTGATGGGTTGTAAAGTCACGTTTTGCCAGGGGAAAATGAGATATTTGGCAAATTCTTCTTGTTTGGGGCCTTCACCACAATTCCACCCCACCAATTACAGCATTTAACCCAACAACCATTGCGTCAACCATAATTACACGGGGCCGGGACTCCTTCTCACCATGAAAACCCCTGTGGCCCTGAGCCCGCAGAGTAGTCTGCTCCCTGGGAGGAGAGAGCTGATGGAGAAGCCTTCCCATGAGACGAGACGCTGTCCAACTGCGGATCTGCCAGGTGATAACTTCACATGCTATGGCAGTGCTGAGTCACGCCACAGGGCAAAGTGACTTCAGTGTGATCTATCTGGAATTTACCTTTGCTCATCCACTGCTAACTCATCACCAATATGTGGTAGCTAATGTGCTAGTACCTGTTGAGAGTGAGACATTGCTGAATGTGGGTGTTAAATAGGGCCAAATAGATGCAATGCATAAGCAATATATCTATATATATACATTGAACTTTTGTTATATTGATATCCATGGAAATTATATTGCAATATGTATTGATATAGTTGTATTGCCAAGCCCTAAGATAGTTATTTTCTAAATTATTTTTGTCAGTGTCACTAGTGCTATGTTTGTGGAAGCCAGTTGTAAACTAAGGTTGTGAGCAGTCTGGTGTAGTCGGGGGGTTCAAGTTCCACCTCTGAGGAGTAGCATATTCAGAATAATTATTTTAACTGTTTAGCCTAATGGTTAAGTGTACAGGTTATGGACATATCCTCACTGTTTTCACCCAGGAGATTTGAAACAGAGAAACATTCTTCATTTCTCTTTAGACCCCTTGTTATGCCACCTTTGCTTCCCGGCTCTCCCTTTTACACAGACATCAATCCAGCTCTGTGATCTCCTCTAGTGCTGGAATTAAAAGTGGAACAACAATGCCCCCCTATTCCACGTTCACTACCTTTTACACAGAATAGCAAGGTGAAATAAAGCTGCAGCATTCTCGCCTCGAACACTGTGTAAAAGTGTGTTTTTATCAGCGGAGCCATCTAAAGCCCCTGAAGAGATGCCTTGAACAAATGTTGTTGACAGATTGTTATCTGTGCTGGAGCCAATCACATCGGCTGATAACACAGGTATGGAGAGGTGTTGTTACAGCAATCGTGAGAGATAATCTCAGTTTACTCCAACAGTAAGTTAAGTGTGATGGATAGTGCACAAGTGAACATGAACACATGCTGCTATTGTACTTAATCATTACCACTGATATACAGTTGTCAAATATCTTCATTGTTTGAAATCTTACAATTATCATAACCAGATCAGAGCCACCTATTGGAGAAATACTATGATGCACCGTGCACTCAGGATGAGAAATGATTTAAGGTGTCAGTGTGTGCTGCTAGTAAAGGTGAAGGCTGCTGAAACAACAAGAAGTGATGCATTAGGGAACAAAGTGAGGTGACTTACAGAGAGGATGGTGATAAGAATGCCAGCAGCGCTAAGCACACCGTCGCTAATGGTGTCTCCGTTTTTGGCTGGGTACTTGATGGACTCATCATCGCAGTAAAACCCTCTACGGTAAGGCTGAACAGCGCTGGTCTCAATGACCAAGAAAGGCAGGCCGGCTGGTGTGAAGAAGCAGTGAGCGGCACAGAGAGAATGGGGTGGGGGGTGGGGATTGATGGGTGAGGGAGAGAGAGAGAGATGGAGGTGGTGGGTTAATGAAACGCAAATTACTGGGGTCACAGGTACAAGCGGGAGGTAACAAGGGAACACCTGGGACCGGCTCAATTCATTGTGTGGCTGTTATCTGAGACTAATCAAGAAATAATGACTCCAGGTTTTTTTTCTGTAGTCAGCATCAACTGGGCCTTGTGAGCACATCTTTATGGATATTAAAGGACCATAGCTGTTTTTTGTTTTGTACGTTTCAGCCATGTATGATTTGCTTTACTGCCAACCATCTTCCAGAGCACATAATTTATCTTAATACCTAAATACTGCCTCTTCAGACTGCCAATGTTTCCATTAATTTAATAATAATAATAATAATAATAATAATAAAATGACAATGAAGTGGCAGAAACCTGAAGGTAAGAGAAGATATTATTTCGAGGATTTGACAAGACACAATGGACACAAAACAACAAAAAGAGTTTTCAGGAGTTTAAAAACAGTCTATATTTACCTTATATCTCAAATACGAATACAAGTTACTAATGACAGATGTCAAAAGCAAAGCATAAGGCCTGAACTTAAAGCCCTAAGATTAAAAGAGGTACAAAAATGAGACTGAAACTTACAAAGATGTGCTTTGGAAATGGTTGGCAGACAATGTGCAGCACACATGATTTAAAGCAAGTGAGGTACAAAATGTATGCACCACTGCGTGTGAGTCAGATCCTGTCAAATCAATCATAACTTCCGAGGTGTCTCAAGCCAACCATTGGATGAATTGACAGTGTCCCAGCAAATGCTCCCTCGGTTCTCTCGCTGCACCAAACCAGGACTTACTGAGGCCACAGGCACAGTGACGCCCACGGCGGTGAGCACGGTGTTGGACACTGTGCTGCTCTTATAGGGAAGCCTGATGCTGTCGTCGTTGCAGAAGAATCCTCTTTGGTAAGGTGGAAAGGGAGATTTGTGCAAAAACACGGCAACGAGCAACACTGCATGGTTGGACAGATATATGATGATTGATATATGTCAGACCAGTATGAAGCAAAACAGAGGACAACAACATCAGCACCAAGACAAACACAGAAGCACATGAAAAGGCACAGACAAATAGAAATAGGACAGTCATACAAACAGATAAAAACTCTAAACAGACATAAGTTATTAATCTCATCCAGTTTTCTAAACTGACACTGATGCTGTCAAAATAAAATAAACAAAATAAAATCAGTTGGCATCAAAGTTTAAGATTTAAGTGAACCTTAATGCTTAAAATACCATCAATTCATTTCTAAGAGGCTGAGATTGTGCAAGAAGGTTTAGATGTGTCACGCTCTAAAAAGAGACCATCGCTGCTGACTGACAAGAAGAAAAAAATTAAACACACAAACAATATCAGTCCTCCTTCCTTTCCTGCCGAGGCTTTCAAGTGCACTTAAAAAGTCCCACTAAGATGCCTTGGGGGGGCTGGTAGGACGGTGGGGGTGGGCGGTTGTCGTCTGATCAGTTTAGTGTGTTAAAGTGGCAAAACAGATCTTATTTATCTCCTAACAACAAACAGAGAGTGGGTGTGACTCAGATGCAAGGACAGCTTATTCACAGGAGGACTTTGAAATCGGAGTGTGGATGTGTGGTACCCAGGAGATGCCTCCAATCTCTGGCAGAATTTTGGAAAACACACTTTCAAATCACATCAAAGTGGCATTTAAGTGATGTCGGAGCATTCCAGTCGCCCCTTTGAATAAATCTGCAATCTGCCAATACAAAGAAAAGCAAACACCTCTCGCTCACACACACGTTCTCTTCCTCCGTCTCTCTCTCTCTGCCTCAAAAAAGCGAAAAAAGCCACTGGGGTGAAGAGGTCAGCGCCAAGAGGGGCTGCTGAAGGCAGGATGGTGGCGGGGGTGGTGGTGGTGGGGCATTAAACCACATGTCAACAGTCTTCAGTTGTTGCTGAGTCCCTCAGCATCCCCCTCCACACACACACACAGCTGACTGGCCTTTGAAGGTCCAGCTGGGTTGAGCTCTGGTTACAGACAGGGCCCGGACGCTCGATGGGAACTTCAGAACACCGGCCTTCCCTCCACATTCAGCAGGATTCCCGTTATTAACTTTCATGTTTTCCTTCGCTCTCTTAAAACAAGTACCTGAACAGAGCTACAGTCGGCGCCGAAGCAACTCCGGTGGCAAAAGAAAGAGGAGGGTGATTCGTCTTAGAGAGTTCTGTAACAGTAAAAATATACCGTACTTTTTATCCTCAAAGTCTGATCCTCGGTTTGCTTAGTCTGGCCAAGGACAGACCCACACAGACCTTACAGGAGACTTAATAAAGGCTGCCTGAAATGGTGATATAAAACAAAAGCATGCAGGGGCTGAAAGTGCTGGATTTGAAACCTGTTAACCTCCAAAGTCCTGACCCCTCCAAACAGCTCTAAACACATTCACAGACCTGATACGAACCACAAGGTCAGAGGCTGATAGACAGACTCAGAGGGGTGGCAACATAAATTGATGAAATATTGTGTCCACAAATTGTAAATGACCCTGCACAAGGTCAAGAGCCTCAAACAGCTGATTGGAAAGACGAAAGGAAAACACAATGAGGCCCTGTGAGTCAGGTCACGTCTTCCAGACACTCAGCTGGGGTTTTTTATTCTCTTGCCCCTCTCGACCCCGTCCATCCGTCTTAACAGTGCAGCATCAGCACTGCGTATACGGCATCTTGGGATTTTCCCCTCCTACCCTCTTCCTCCCATCCTGTTTCTCAAAGCTGTCCTGCCAACAACAACACCAGTCAGCAAGCGAAGGTATTTCTTTTACATTAGCTCAACAGAAACAAACAAAAAAGGTGGAGGAGATTTTTCTTCAGTTCCTAATGTAAACAGCAGGTGTCTTCTACTTGGTTTTGTCAGTTAAGCAGCTTGCTTAATCAACTGGGGAATTTCTAATTGAAAATAAGCAAACACAGTCAGTAAATGATGACGATGACGAGTTTTTCAGCATAAATCTGAGCACATCATAATATGGTCGAAAACTTACTATTAAGACCTGCTAGTTAGAGTTTCCTATGTTTGTCTATTTAGCCTTTCTCCCAGTTCAGTCCTGGCAGCTCCATGTAGCTGCAGTTTGTGGAAACTAGAATCAATGTAGAGTTAAAGCCCTACCATACTTTGGAGGCATTCGCCAAAACACCAAGTGCGACTGTTAAAATAAACAGACGCACATTTTCCACTTGCAGGGATCTCTCACTGTCTGGCATACAAATGTATACATGTCTGAGGTAGTTGTGGTGTATACACAGATGCAGTTGTTTTTACTCGCAGCAGCCCCCACACAACCTTCACCTGTCTATCAGTCAGTCTGGCCTCCTGCAAAACGTAGTTCATAGTTCCACTGGAGTAAAGAAAATGGTCTGCCTGCTGCTGGGGTTTAATAAAAATCACATTTGCATTGAAGTCCCAGTGGTTAAAATGGCTGATCACCTTCCTTTAGAACCCACATTTACTATTCATATTTCTTTAAGGGAGTGGTTTTTAGACACAAGGTGGTTTACAGTTCACATTCTACATGTACATCTGTTCCTCCTTAGTAGCTACAACCCCAATAATCCATAGAATGTATGCAGATGGATGACGTGTCTCCACCTTCTCCCACTATCCAGAAATGAAGCTAAAATATAATGTCAGCATCTTTCGCATTTGGAGCCAGAGTCTGCATCATGACGTTTTACCCTATTTTGTAGCATGAAGTAACTAATTAAAACCAAACTCATCTTTGTGAAGAATTTATTTGAAATTTTTAGTTTGGTCCATGTCCACTCAATTAACATGGAGGAGGTGGTGTTTATGACCTATACTGCAGCCAACCACCAGGTGGTGATCAAGACGTTTTGGCTTCCCCTTTGGAGAGCTGTCATCCATCCTTTTATACAGTCTATGCCATAAACTAAAGACAAACACACAAAGTACAAGGACAATACAATTGCACAAACGATTCATGCATGTACATAAATTATGCATAACAATATCACATACACAGAATATACAGATACTCACACCATTTGTATACACATATATAGCTATACCAGTTACAGCTGTACAGCTGTATAAACAAAATAATTGTTATGCAGACATTATTCAGTTACTTCTGTGTTCATTGTAACTTCTCTTCATTTTAACAATAAAATTAAACAGCAACTACAATATATTCATTTCCCTTTGTCTTACAAGTGATAAATCACAAATTAATCCCACTTCCAGATGTTTCTTTTATTGTTTGTTCAATATGACAAATTTAGTGCGCCTTCATTTTAGTATTCCTTGAATCTGGACCTATCAGTGATGCCCCAGGGGCATTTCGATTTGTCTATGATTTTACTCCTTTCACAATTTGAGGTCTATAATTGCTGTTTGACTGGGCAGCACTTTGAGACCCAGCTAATGTTTATTATTTCTGGAGGTTCCATTGAGCCAAATCATTCTTTCAATTTCAATTTTACTTGCTGAGGTTTTTATTTTTTTTTTTGCTAAATATCAACTAAATACCACTCACTCATGGGTATCATATAGCCTTAAAAAACAAGTTACTTTCTTTTACTTTCAACATCATTCTCTTGTTTCCCTTTGTGTTTAATGATCTGTCTTCACAAAACTGAAAATAAAGGTGCCAGGGTGGCCAATCAACCGATTTCTATTTAGTGCTGAGCAAAGGCAAAAGCCCACAAAAACACTATAAGACGATTAATCTGGAAAACATGAAAGCCACCTGCTACAGCTTACAGTAAACTGAACCTGATCACCTCAACAGAGGTTGACACAAAAAAACAATACTAAACTGCACACTGGCCCTCTGCTCTCCACAGCATTTAGTTCCAATCACCTCTGAATCTACGTCACTGCCACTAACACTGACAATTGCTATCTTTACTGGCACTGATGGTGTAGTTCAATGGGATCGCAGCGACTAAAGATGGTTCATGTGCATAAGATAATGGGAGAGAGAAATCCCTGGATGTAGCAATAGTAGAAGCGTAATCTGTGAGAGGAGGAGCGGTGATTAACATTACTGGTCCACCATTTCCTGCCTGTGGTCTTTCCCTTTAAACCACATCTTTGGCAGAAAAACACTTCTGGTTTTTGTTGACAAGCTTCTCTTTGGGAAGGAACAAGATCAAACAAAGAGAAAATCGTGGTGGATTTATCCTCCACAGAGACAAAAACTACACTGAAGCTAACTATGGATTGTCAGAAAATGACTGATTAAGCTTTCATGGAATTATTTTAACAATAGGCCTGATTTTTTTTCATCAGTTTTAATTTTGTCATTGAAGGATGCTGCTTTGCTGTTTGCGATCGTGACCTTACATCAATGTTCCATTGAACAGCATACTGGAAAGTGACATTAGTGAACAGTCAAAGGTTTAAGGAGAGCGGCAAAGCTTTTGTAGGACTTCAAACTTCAGTGTGAAAACATGTTTCACCTGCAATAACAACCTTAACCCAATGACTGCAGCTGTCGAACATCACAGGACCTTCTCTGATGAACATTCACGCACACACACAGGTCTGACCTTTTCACCACTTCCCTTAATTACTCTACACTAACACGCGCATATATTGTGCCAGATGTTGAGATCAGAAGAACTCCAGCTGGTGTGGAATGTGAACCATTCTGGAAAACATAACGAGGAGTAATGGCAGAGGTATACAGTACAGGTGTGGGTGGAGACCAAAGAGACGTACCCCTCCTGGGGCAATTGATTAATTAGTTTTCCCCCTTCACAGCATTTTTTGGCAGAGGAAAAAGGAGACTCACTAGCTAAGCTAAAGTCAGAATTTGTAGCTATATTAATAGCAGCCAACTGTGTAGGCTACAGCTGCTGATGGGGAATCACTCTCTGCTTTATTAAATGAGCTTGCGGAGCTGGCGAACAAAAGGTGGAAACCAGGACTGAAGATCAAGGGTGATGGGGTCTTTGCTGTCAGGGCCCCCAACCCTCTGGAATAGTTTATGTGAGAAACTCAGACTTGAAAGTGTCTGCTCATGAATTATCTCTCAAAACGTACTTCTACCAAAAGTCTTTTTACTTTTATTTCATCACTTCATTTGTGGTCTTTCCTTTTAGTATAGATTTTGTATTACTGTACACCCTTTGCCGTTTTTTTATTTGATTGTATTATTTTGCTTGTTGTCTTTGATGCTTTGTGTTCTTATTTGTGAAATACTTTGTAAAAGCTGTTACGAAAGGTGCAACATAAAACAAATATCGTTGTATGATAATTATATGATAATTATTTAAATACATTGACCTTTTTCCCCCAGAAAATAATAGTTTAAATTAGGTTCAAGCAATTTGATATAGTTAGATATTCTAAACTAGCTTGACTTTGATGTTAAGGGCAATGTTGGTAAAAACTTTTCCCCTGAATTTAAGTATTATAATCATATAAAGACAATATTTAACCATTTCAAATCAATTAAAAGAAATGTTAATCAACTGGTAGTTAAAGACATGAGTAGTTTAAGCTAAACAAGATAAGCTGAACACACCTCAAGTCTCCTTCAAAGTGAACATTGTTGACTGAAACAACAGGAAGATGAAAAGCAGACACACACACGCAGTTCTCAGCATTACAGTACGTCAGTGATGGTGGAAGTGACTCTGACGTGAAGATGGACACTCACCAAGGAACAAGCAGAAGAGATCCACGCCGACCAGCAGCTTTCTCCTGCGGTGGTCTTTGCAGTTGTTGTTGTTGTTGTTCAGCGAACTCCCGCCGTTCCTCGTCTCGGCTGCCATCGTTTTCTCATATATCAAACAGCGTTGCATTTAAAAACGCGCTGAGTCTTTTCAAATAAAAAATCAAATCAAACGAGTTCAAAAAAAAGAGTTCAGCTGTAAGCTCTCACTGCGCTGCCTGTACTTTGTTTAGAAAAACTAACTACGAGCGGCTAACGCTCCTACGTGTGTCCTGAGGAGGAGTAGTCATGCTAGTGCGTGTTAGACTGAGAGAAAAAAGGCTCCACCACCGCAACAGACCCCCGCTTTCCTCTGACTTCTGAACGTCCTCCGCTGCTTTCCACGGGGGTAGAGAGAGTCCTGAAGACGGCCTTCCAAGAAAGCCCCTCCTCCAGAGACCTCCCCCCTTCAATTAATGCCATATGCCAGCGCCTTCCTACACACACACACGCACACACACACACACACACACACACACACACACACACACACACACACACACACACACACACACACACACTGTAAGCAGGGGGATTCCACCAGGCTCAAAGGCACCAGATAAAAAAGGCCTTTCCCACGATCTGCACCACAACTTGTATGTTTTACATATTTAAGACAGGTTTTTCTAAATTATGCAGACGACTGCTGTGTCATGTCTTACTGTGCCGTAATGTAAACAGTCTGGTAAAGTAAAATTCCCACCACTATTCAGTCCTTCCCTCTCTTGATGTACAGTATGATGAAGGGGAAATCCTTGATCTGCATTTTGGGCTTCCAACATCACGTAAATCACTTTTTCTTTCTCGCTTTTAAATAGTTTTAAACTGTGCTTTCTGATTTCGAATTTAATTCTTTTAATATTTCCTCTGTGTTGTTTTTAATGTCCCTGCACAGCGCTTACATTTCAAAATATTTACATACAAAATATCAGTAGTGGAGGAAGCTTTTTTAAGTAAATGTACAAATAAATGGACAAAATGTACACAAATAACTTTTCTACTTGAGGGAAATAAGAAAGTACTTGCTTTTAAATAAAGAGCAAGTAAGTAAAAGTGCTTGCTGTGTGTAGGCTCTTTCCCGAATACATCAGTCAACTACGTCATTACTGTGCATGTACTGTAAATTTACCTCTGCCAAGGTTAGCTGTCTGTTTGTTTGTTGTACTGGACTGGACTGGAACTTGGTGGGAGGATATGTTTTGGGTAAGGGAAGAACCGCTTGCATTTTGTTGTAGATCCGGATCAGGGAATTTGTTTTTATTATGTAGATGAGAACTTACCATTCAATAGCAAACAGTCTGGAAAAGTAAATCCCCAGCATTATTAGACATTAAGTCTAGAATATACTTGATACATTAATCTTCCAACATCACTTACATTTCAAGCAACAAATCAGTAGTGGAGAAGTTACTAATTTTAAGACATTTTAAGTGAAAGTACAAATAAATAGAGAATTAGAATGGACCCTAGTCTCTTTAATTCAATCATGCTGCACCAAATCGCATTCAAATATAAAACATCAGTTCATCTAGATATTTACGTTTTTTTTCATCATAATCTATGAAATATACCCTTGCTAATTCCTGAAAATATCAATCTCACAAAGTAAAACAAAAGTTATAACCGTCTTATGTAATACTGCTGACCAAGACAAACGTAAAAATGTACTTCAGTAAAAGTATCCACTATTCTTTTTTACTTTAAATAAGTACTTGCTTTTAATTATGCTTCATGTACTAAAAGTAAAAGTACTTGCAGAGTTGCATATTCCCCGATGTAACAATCTACAACATGAACTGTGCCTACTGTATATATTGTTAAATACAAACATGTCAAGTATACTAGTATACTATACTAGTACAGCCTTTGTCATTAATAAAAAAAATGCAGCTGCAGATGATGCCATTGAAAACTTGCAGTCATATTATATAATGGCCGATTCTCTGCAGTGGCCTCTTCCAAATCCATTCCTGAATGCTTTGTATAAATGTAGTGTAGAAAACACAGATATTGGTAGGTCAGTGAAAAGTACCAGTAGCAAAGTAAATGCACTTTGTTACATCCCACCATTACAAAATACAAGTAAGACTCAGATTCTGTATCTAACTTTACAAAACAAAAAGGTGAGTTAAGTGTAATTACAAGAAACAAGATGAAAAAGGGTTTTTAATCATTTTGCATTAGTTAAGAGTAGATAATAGTACATAATGTAGGTCTATGGCAGTTTGAGTTGTGTAGCAACTTTACCAGTGGGAAAACGCAAACCATGTGGTAAAAATGTATCCGAAGCATAAATCAATGAGAAATATTTATTAGATGTAACAGACAAACCAGAGGAAATCCAAATGCAAAGAACAAATTCATAAACAAGCGACAAGTGAACTGTTGTGATTGAAGTACAGTGACTTCTTTTGTGCACTTAGTTTGCTCTTTTTAACAGCAACTTCAGAAAAAGAAAAGGTGCAGAACACAAAAGTGACAACAAAGTGACATTTGGAGTGTAATGCAGTCACATCAGCAGCTTCATTTCTCATACATGATATTGTTTTCTCTTTTCTCTGCCCACTGGAGTTAAAAAAACATGTTGAAATTTATGGTAAACTGGTCCCAAAGGCAGATCTTCTTCACAGCATTAATCCCAGGAGTCCAGTTGAAGTTTTAGCTGATGAGGTAATCAGAAGGTGTCAGCGTATAGTGGTGGGGGAGGAAGGAGTTCCAGCTCGGTGAAGTCGACCTCCTTTTCACTGTCGTACAAAACAAAGTAGAACATTACAGTTCATGTCAGGGGATGCCAGATAACCTCAAGTACTGCGAGCGCTTCTTTGCCAAAATCTACGAGTACTCCACGAATACAAATAGAGATCAAATGGAGCCGAGCTTCATCTGTTGATTAGAAGGAGACTCAACACTTACGGATATGGAGGCTCCTCAACAGCACACACGAAATCTGGGTACAGACAAGAAGATACAAAAGGTAACATGAACTTTGAACCACTGTCCCTGCAAAATGTCCAACATCATGTCTCCAGGTCACTTTAAACAGATAAATGTTCCTCACAGTTTATTTTCCATGACAGGCGAGACGCCAACCAGTGCTTAGACTCCAGTGTCCTCAAAGTGATCTGTGAGTGGTGTCCTCTTAGCTTCACCAGTATCAGTGAGTGTGACAGAAGTGGTGACAACAGTGCAGTCATGAAAAAATAATAAATAAAAAAGGGTTTAAGTCTGTAAACTCACCTGGTGGTTCAGCACTTTAAACAGGACAGAAAAAGAAAGAGGTTTCTATTACTTACAGGGTTTTTAAACAAACTAATGTTTCATGAAAAGAGAAGACTGTACTTTGTGGGTGTTTGTCCTTCAACATCATCAGCGTCAACAAATTCATCTTTGGTGTGTTGGAAGAAGATGGCCAGTTTCTGCAGGGCCTCATGTCTGGTCCTAAAAGATTCAAGACAACAAACTCATTCTATATTCCTACAACTTATTTCGTACTTGTGAATGACCTGCAGGGGGCGAGGAACACCTGTACAATCCAGTACAGTGCACCTGATTTAAATTCTAGATTTATAAAGCTTATGACGATCAGAGTTTGTTTCTAAAGCTCAGTTCTGAAAAGGTCAGGAAAATTGGGTTTGGACATTTTTTGGAGTTTGTTGAGATCAGACTCATTCACAACAACTGAATAATGTCCGAGACATTCAGGTGAGGGGTGGCGCCTGGGTAGTGCATGCAGGAGGCAGGACATGATGTATAAATTCCATCAGGAAATCACGTCTTTGTTTACACCACATTGACAAAGACTTCGACCTTCATCAATAAAAGCTCTTGAATCTCGCTGTCTTTCAGATATTTGTGTTTTGTAGATGCAGGCATAGTGTTAAATAACGCTGTAAGGATGTATTTTATTTGAACTAAATATCATCATATCCGACTTCAGATTTAAAAATAACTTCATACATCTAATTTTATGACGAGTCTGGTTGGGCTTTTTTGGCATCAGTCATATCTGCAAATTTCAATTTGTGAACAGATTATGAGAAATCAATTAGTCAAATACAAAATTATTCTGCATCTTTTTTGCAAACAAAATAATAATACAAAATTTTTCATGTAAGAATCTAAACATTTGCTTGTTGGAGCTTTATAAAAGCACTTTTACTTCTTTGTTCAGTTTATTATTTGTTTGACAGGTGGCAAACAACGTCAAGGCTTTATTACTGCTGCTTTTCTTCATTATATATGATATCTGGGATTTTCTTTGATGTGGCTTCTTTATTTGTTTCATTACATCCCAAGCTATTGTCTTTGGCCTCTACAGTGCAAGTCTCAAGGAAAACTATCTAAAATGTTATTGCCCCTCGTATACGTATATATTCATAATTATTATCATGTTAAGGGGTGAATGTAGACATATATTTGTAAATGTCGACATAAAAGACAAACCTGCCATGGTATCTGCTTTGACACCTGTGTGTATGGAGACTTACTGTGTGTGTAGGTCCTCCGGGTTGGCATCGCTGAGAGTGTGCTGGGCGCTGACATGGCTACAAGCTGGAGAGCAGGTTGGAGGGGTGAGTTATGCAATGACAGTAAGATGGAGGGGGAGCGGGTGAGGAAATGGCATGGGCACATCAAAAGGATGTTACAGTGTTCCATATGTCAATGTATAACAAAGCAACCAAAGGCAGAGCTGGCATTTCCTTTAAACCACTACTTACGCATCTCAGACATGGATGAGGTCTGCTGGGGAAAACTACTATACAAAATAAAAAGAGAAAGACACAACAATTAAACATATTGTGCATCATGAAAATTCAATCTCAGATGGAATAACTTAAAATGACTTTCATGTGGATTATGGTTTTTGTCATTCTTCAAAGAAAAAGCGCTGCTGAGCCACAGTAAAGGAAGATAAACTTCAGTCTTACTGGCTTTCGTTGGAGGGCGAGAGAGTCTCGTCTTCACAAGCCCACTCCTCGCTGTCATCTGTGACTGTGGGAAACAAATTAGTTTGATTAAACACAGTGTGCTTGCTGATGATAGAGGGTTGGCAGCTGAAACCCTCGTCCCACATGGAATTCCTTTACAATCGCGAAATAACACATTGCTGTCAAACACATGGCAACTTGTCAACACGTCTATACATAATAACAGCTAGTCAAATTCTTTGTTCTGCATTTATCACGTTGAAATGATCAAGCAGCGCATGCAAGGTTTACAGGGTTGGAGGTGACAGTACAAAGCAGAGCCTATTGACACTTACAGCTACTTGTTAGCACAGCGTGACTGGAGGATCTGCAAAACAAAGACAAACAAATTGTGACAAATAGTTCACATTGACACATACTGATGGACTGACAAGCGAGTTGGGTTATAAATCTTACAAAAGGTAGGAGATTAAAATAACAATTTCCTTTTACGATGCTGAGAGGAGAAACTTGACACTACACTGAAAATAATAATGCAAACAAAGGGTAAATGTTAAGTCTAATCAGTGACCAGGCTGCGTTAACCCTCCAAGCTAAATCTCATTCAGTTTATGGAAAATAATTCATGTTGTGTTTATGATATAAAAAGAATGAGGAATTACATTAAAAAGCGGTCTTTTAAAATGGTTAAAATATACATTTGATATTTGTGTGTATGTTACAAAAAAAGTAAATGAAAGTGAAAGATAATATGAATATATAAAGTGTTATATAGTAGTTTTAGGCTGTGGCAAATCTAGGATTTTTCCTAAATCGGGGGCCATAAAGGGGCCACAATTGTCACTGAGGTGCCAATTAAATGTCCAACATGGACAACTCCTGGTACAATACAGCACAAATTCATCCCTTGTTTACTGTTAGTTCTATAGCTTTGAACAAAGCCACACATCATTAAATATATTTTGAAAATTGCTTCCTGTTCAAGCTCATTGTGTTCATCAAAAAAGCTTGATGAAAAAATAACAAATTTACATATTTATTGTTAGTGAGTGACATTTTTGTCCCAGATGTTTTATTATTATTTTTTAAAAGGAGCTCTAAGGGTTAAATCGGTGACCTGCCCAGTACCTGCTGTCATTGCTGATGGTGTCTCCGTCTGCGTTACCTCCTCGTCCTGCAGCTTGGGCCTTCTTCCCAAGTTCCAGCATCTCCTTGATATTTAGCTCCACATTCATGACTGAAATATAACCATCTGAAAAAGCCAGAGTGGAGCAATAACAGAAAACAGCTGAGAAGTTATTACCACTGTGGTGTAAATGTGAAAACATGGGATTTATTCAAGTCTATCACTGTTTCCCATTAATTATCTACACCGAGGTGGCCCGCCATATTCTAATTTGTCCTTTCAGTTTCATAATGAACCACGAACATTTCCACACTACTCATAATAACATCAGAGATCTCTGACTAGGTATTTTGCTCCTCTGCTGCACTGTATATCTGCGTGCAGCGCAGTGCTTGCTCATGCTATCCATAACATTTCTACTGCCCTGCAGTTGTGCATGTACCTACAAAAGGCATACAATGCTCTCTATACTAAATGCTCTCATACTTAACTCTTTTAGACTGTGTACCTGTAACTTTGACACGCATGAGTTACCTTTCATAACCGCCATAGATTGAATTCATTCTGTGGGACATGCTCTCTATAAAACAGCTTCAAATCAACAACTAAGACGTGCTTTTTTTTCTTTATGTCGACAGACATTTTTTACGAAGTGATCACATTAAAATAATAATAAAATACACAATACGTCCAAACTCACACTTGCTGTCTTCATCTCGAGCCAACCATTTGCCTTTGGGGCAGTTAGTGGTGCGGATGATGCCGACCGTGTCTCCACTCTTCACAGGCAGGTCATTCTTGCGGACTTTACTGGCCACCATCACCTTGGCATGGTACATGGGCTCCTCCTCGCCTGTCACCTACAGAGTGAAATTTAACATTGAATAAAGAAAAGCGTGGCCGTGGACTGATTTCAGAACAGCTACGCAGTTCAATTGGCCCAATTCTAATCAGGGGAATATAATTATAGCCTTGAAAATTTGACTGCCTTTTGATACTATGACAAATCATTATGATACTATGACAAAAGACTGACAAAGACACAGCTTTACACAAAGAATTTATTCACAACAAGGCAAAACTATTCCTGACTCACCTTGAACTTCTTTTTCATTTCATTTTCCTTTTTCTCCCTCTCTTTTTGCTCCTTTTTCTCCTTCTCCAAACGCTGCTTCTCCCTCTTCTTCTGTTCTTTACAGTCAGCAGTGTTGGGGCTTTGGCGTTCCTTACTGAAAACAAATCAGACTATTCACGGGCAAAAAAGTGGAGCACATTTTCCATAATGTTTACATTTACCACCTGAAATATATGTGGAACCACATGTGAGCAAAATAACTGAATGAAAAAGGAAACAAAAGCAAATTTCAACATGAAAACACAGGGATCAGGTTTTGGACCGGCCTGTTTTTAATCACAACATCAGTGAGTGACGGGTGACATGTCTAACATACCTGTGGACATGATTATAGGCCGAGTGAGCATGTTCTCCTGATACAGTGGCCCTGCAGTTTGATTACCACAGTAGGAGAAAAATCAATGGCTGCCTCCCATCTGGCAAAAATCAATGTCAATGACACAACACAGGACTTATATGTTTGGAGAAAAAAAAAAAAGGACATACCATGGATTCCGCGGCCATATGTTTAGAGACGCCTCCTCCTTCTTGAAGTAAACCGATTTTTAATTTACCACAGATGATTGTTAAAAGGGCAAAACAGATTATTTATCCATTACACATTGTGGCCATAAACCTCATATTTCTCACTAAGATGATAATAAACACAAATAGATTTAAATAGGAGTTACCATTTGTTGGTGGTCAGCATATGGATCTGTAAAAAAAATATTAGAAAAATAAATCTCTGCCACAACAAAGAATCTATTTAAAAAAGATAATTTTCTTACTCTTCAGACCAGCTTTGCGTTTACGAGAGTTCTGGCCAAAGATAGCTTTGTTGAGGTTTTCAACATCTTCGTACACATTGTCACATGCTTCATAGTAACTGTCCTGTTGATGAGCACTGGAAGGGAGGAAATCAATCAAATTAAGAGTAGGGCGAATACCTTTACCAAGGCCAGACAGTACTTATTGTGCCTGATTTTATTCTATCAAGACCCATGAATGATTCCCTGGGATATCGGTGAAAATGTAATAAGAGTTTACTGGTAATCAGTGCAGTTGTTTTGTGTAACCTTAACAAATGGAACAGAGGTGAAAACATAACCTCCTCGGCAGAGGTAGAAATTGAGATTCCAGTTACAGCTTAATTTACCTCGGATGTGGCTGAATGCCATCATTCATTTCTGCATGGTTACTAAGCTCCGTTTCCTCTGGGACCGAGTGGCACTCAGCAGCTCCCAGATCAGTCTCATCAGTGTGAGAGTGAGAAAGAGGGTCTGCGATCGCCTCCTCACTCTGAGACCACTGCTCTGGCGCAACAGGCTCTGGGAAATCTGAAAAGTTTATTGGTTCAGGGAAGCTGGCTGGATCGAGCAGTATAATATTTTGACTGCAGATGTTCAGATCTTGGGTGACGGAGCTCACGCTGGGCTCTGTGGGATCACACCCTAATAAATCAGGCTGGGAAGCCTCAAAATCTGGGACATCAAAGTCAACGGGTAAGGGCAGGTCAGAGCTGACAAAGTCTAATGCCTCCAATTCGAGCGCAGCGATATCGACAGCTTCTCCCTCTGCTGCTTCAATTTCTGAAATCTCAAACTCTGGAAACTCTGGAGCGTCCAGCACAGGGTTGGGGATGGATGGGAGCTCACACTCTGGCTCTTCAGTTGCAGCTTGGCTAAGACCTGGTGGCACAGCTATAAAAGGAAACCAAAATCAGCACTTGAACAGATGCTCGTCCTTTCTAAAAATAAGGATAATGTAAACTGCATTATTGCTAAAACACAGTCACTGATGTCCAAGTAAAACACAACTTTTGCCTTAATATCCTTCAGTCTGTGGCCACAAAAGTGAAATACAGAGAAGAGCTGGGGAAATGGAAAAAAAATGCTAAGTTCACATACAGTACCATGGGCTGTGGGTAGATGGTGGCAGCTAAGGTCTACTAATGGAGGTCTGGGGGGCTTTGCTGGCTGTCTTCCCAGAGAGCTCAGGTCAGGTAGAGGTTTCGTTGGAGGAGCAGACGGTGAATGAGGTTCAGTCGTCCTCACAGAGGGACATGCAGCTCGATCCCTGCCCAACTGCTTAGCAAATGCAGGCTCTGGACATTTGGAAAACAAATATTGCAAATGCATAAGAAAATTTGGCCGAATAAAAACAGTGTAAGAGGTATGTAAAAGAGTTTTTTGTTCTTGAGTAAAGCTTACTATGTGTTGAGTTGTTGGCTTTGAAGAAAGGCCGCGCTGAAATACAAGCCAGGTGTGGCAAACAGACCGGTGGGGGTATAGGGAGGTCAGGCTCAAAACTTTGTACGTACTTCGGTGGCAAAGGGAACGCCTTGTCTCTTGATGCATAGTCAGGGGAAGGCAGGCTCTTGGGTTTTATGGAAAACAACATCTGCCGGCGTGAGAACTTTCTCTTGGCCCTCTCCAAGGTGCTAATGATTCTGTTGTCGGAGTCGATGCTCGTCTCTGAAGACGGAGGGGTGATCCCCATATCTGGGCTTGACAGGGGCCACTCGACAGTTGAGTGATCACTTTGGACTGAATCACCGTCTTCTGTGGTTTGTCTCTCCATTGAGGGCAACTCAGCCAGGAGCACTAGAGGGTCTCATGGTCAAATCAGCATAAGTGGGCTCCTCTCCATTTTCTGCACTGACTTTTGAGGCTTTGACTGACTTGAAAGGAAGCAGCAAACCCTTCTTCTTGATTTTAGTTCGCGGCAGGACTTCTTTTCGTGACTCTGGTTCTGGTTTGTGCTCCTTTCTGACTGGTGCTTCTATTTTCTGCTCTTTTACAGGCAAGGCAGGAAGCACCTGAGGCATGTGTCGCTCTTTGAGGGACTGCCTCGTTGTGCTGTCTCCGTTAGTGAGCTGGGACGAGGGGGATGTCTGCCGAGGTTGTGGTGAAAAGGAAATTGGTTGCTTGCCTCCAGATGCCTGCAGCCCATCTCGGAAAAAGACCCGGGGAACCACCGGTATCTTGCTTTCCACAGCAATACTGATACTGCTAACCATGGAGCTGCAGTGTCCACCAGGAGGTGGAAGATGTTTGGGTTTCTCAGCAACAGCTGGCCGTCTGTTGTTGGATTGAGCCAGACGGGCCTCTTCCTGAAACTTGGCCCTCAGAGCTTTGAAGTTGATTGCCCCCTCCTGAAAAAACAAAAAATCATGAATCATTACGTTATCGGAAACAGCTACAACCTTTAAATCTACCTGCCACAACAAGGAGATGGGGAAAATGAGTGAATCCTGTTCAATGTAGTTTAACTGAAGTTAATAATCAAACTTTTTTTTTTATTTTTTAATATTGATACATTTAATAAATGAATTGTTTTGAGCTACTTTTTGAATTAAAAAAAAAACTAAATCCTGTAATTTCAAATTTGTATATGTGAGTGTTTGCTGGTGTCCTTAATCTGAAAGTTGTACCGATGTTAAAACATTCAAAATTATCTGTTTTACCAAGAACATACTTACCAGATTAATCAGAAATGAAAATAATCATTAGGCTTCATAACACAATGTGACCTGCTGGCGGTTAAAGGGATAGTTCACCCGAAAAATGAAAATCCTCTGATTATCTACGCACCACAGTGCCGATGGAGGGGTGGGTGAAGCGTTTGAGTCCACAAAACACTTCCGGAGTTTCAGGGGTAAACAGCGTTGCAGCCAAATCCAATACAATAGTGAAAAAGACATTAAAAGGCCTCCATACTTACATACTCATCAAAGTGTCCGTAAACCCAGACATTCAAATTCGACTCAAAGTGGCGTCATTTAAACCATGTTTTTAGCCTAAATGTTCGACATGCTGTGATCCTCCTCCACGTTGAGTGAGTGTGTAAATGCCCTGGTTACAAGTCAAATTTGAATGTTGGGGCTTAAATTGTCCAAATTGCTTTGGATTTGGAACGCTCCTTTCCCCTGTAACTCCAAACGTGTTTTGTGCACTTCAGCCAACCCTCCATTATCGGCACAGTGGTGACTCATTAGATAATGAGTCGATTTTCAATTTCGGGTGAACTATCCAGTCACAGTCCAATTTTGCTGTGAGCGCCTTCCATTGTACTGAGGCTGAAAGCAAATAGAACTACAACTACCTACCATGGCCATAAACGACGATGAGTAGATAGAGCCTTTGATATTCTAAGAACTAACAAGTACTAAGAACAGGTGAGGGATAGGTAACTTGAATTACTGCGCTTTAATGGCACAGGACAATAAAACTAATCCAGAGCAGTGTCTGGAGCAGTAGCTGCCACAGGGTGAGGTGACATGAAGCAACAAGCTCAATCAGCTGGAAGTTTCCTCAGAAACTCCTCAGACCTTTACCTCTTCCATCGCGGCTCCTTGAGTTCATCCCTGTTCGCACTGCGCGCCGGGGGAGAGCGTTCATCTCCTGGGACCAGATCCGGTCGTTGTCTTTGAACCTCACTAGCTTGTCACGGACGATGAGGCCACAACAAACAATTTGAGAGCGCCGCCGTGCGCGTGACGCACTTGTGTGGCGCGCGTGACCTACGTGCGCGCTCACCTCGTCTGGCCGACGAATCAGAAGCGTCCACAGCCACTTAGTGAGATAGGTATAAATAACAATAGTGATTTATTAATAATACACAGTCAACTGTGAAACTCTTTGAACTACTATATTAATAATAATATTAATAATAATAATAATAATAATAATAAGAAGAAGAAGAAGAAGAAGAAGAAGAAGAAGAATTTACTTCAACAATAAAGAACAGATTGGGACACACAAACAAACAAACAAACCTCCTTGACAAAGGTAATAATACATGACTTGAATTCCCTAACCTGTACTAACTGTGCTGTACAAATAAAGTGTGAATGAATAATAATAACAGCACTACTAATACCACTAATATTACTACTACCACTTATAATAATGATACCAATATTAATAATATTATTATTATTAATAATAATAATAACAATAATAACAATAATAACCTACTGCTAGGCTACGGTTTTTAATGAAACTACTAATAGATATAGTATTAAAAATATGTATATATTTTTTATTCAGTGGATCATTTTATTTCAACGGTCGTGTTTCAGTTTGAGCCATTGGGTATCAGGAAGTGTTTGTGTTTTGGGACATGTTCTGATGGACTGCAGTGTTTGTGGGGGTGGAGAGTGGGAGTAAATAGAATAAACAAAATCCCCAACTGTTGTAATAGCATGTGTTTACTCTTCAATCAATCATTCACTGTGGTTGGTCAAGAGTGCAGTGATACAACTTCGGAGAGGATCACATCAGCTGTTTGTGTGATGTGGCTTTTTAATCTTAAGGCATAGCTATACTCAATCATCAGCATGAGTGTATTTATTCATTTGCTCCTGGGTTTATGTGCACTGCATCAGTTTATCAGTTTGAGTGAATGTGTGGATGCTTCCAGACGACCATGGAGACCTGCTGATTATAGGTACAGTACTCGTATGGCTTCACTATCTTTTATGAATTTAGCAACACATTGATGACTCTGATTTAATACATGTCCTGCTGTATAAGTGATAGAGCTGGAATTGAGATGATGATATGTGTTTCCTGGGGTCAGGGGGGCTGGGATGAGGACGGCCAGAGCTGTAAACAGACCGACACCAGTCAACTGTAGGCTGGCGAGATGGTCACCATGGACTCCCTGTAACTCCTGCACAGACAAAAAGGCAATGGCCATTTACACAACACAGTTTTTTTTTAAAGACTGGTGTTTCCATCTTTTAATATCTGTGGCTTGTGGCTGAAACTGGACAGTTTTCCTCAGGTAGCTCAGATCAATACAATATGGATGGAATGCTCAATATGTCCAAAGGGAGCACACTCCTGCTCCAATCAGGTCAATAATACTAAACTAAATATAAATCATGTCATAGCGAATTGTCTATAGAGGATGTAGAAATACACATTCATTAGCTGTGCGTGTTTTTAAATTTGAACACATGGATTGCACCACAGTGTCATACAATAACATATGACCTACTTCTGAGTGCTTCTAAATGAATCTACTGTTTACATCAGTGATAGAATAACAGAACAGACATAGCGAGTTTAGATGCTCAATTTTTTTTTTTTTTTACTTTTTCTTAGTTCCGTTTCCGTTACATGGAGAAACCCTCACAGTTTGGAGGCACAGAGTGCATGGGGACGCTGTGGGAGCAGCTGGCATGTCCGACAGCCACATCACAGTGTGTGGTGCCGGATCACTGTGGAGAGAGCTTCACCTGCGTAGACACAGGCATGACCCGTCAACATCCCACTCAGACAGCACATTCTCTCTAAGAGCTGTTTTATCAGTTGGTGTGTGTACATGGAGGACATAGAGTATGTTTATGTGAGTGTGTCTTTGCAGGGCGCTGTATCAGCCAGTCACTTCGCTGTAATGGAGAATCAGACTGTGGTGATTCCTCTGATGAAAATGAGTGTGACAATCTCAACTTGAGAGACGACAAGTGTTCCATCCTCCTGCCGATCCCTGGAGCTGAGAGCGGCACTCAGGGGTAAATACTGCATATACGGTAGCTTTCACTGCTGTTACTCTGATCCCTCGCTTTCTGTATCACATGAAAGAAAACTTTCTAAGGTATAATGTACATGTGCAGCTGTAGGATATGCACGACTGATTGACAGTGTTGTATTTTGACCCAGCTACAACGTCTTGACTGGAGAATTTGTGGATCGTGTCATTGACCCAAATTATTTTGGGGGAATGTGTGAATATGTCTATAATGGCGAATGGAGGAAATTCACCTATGACTCATTCTGTGAGAACCTGCACTACAACGAGGAGGATAAAAACTACCGGAAACCTTACAACTACCATAGCTACCGTTTTGTGGTAATGTTGAGATTCATTTCTTTGTGCAACTTCATAATTATACAGTTTGAACTGAGACGTTGTGACATAAGATATGATCTGTTACAGGCTCAAGCTACATCAGAGGGCTCTCATGAGTACTATGAGGATATGGCGAGTCTGCTTAAAGCGAGGAAAACTATGAGGTCTTTCAATGCTGGTGTCACAGTAGGGATCTATTATGTGCAAGTGGGACTCAGTGGAAGCAAAGAGTCAGAGTTTCTCAGCAACATAACAAAGTATAAGAGCCAGGTATGATCACCTGACCCACAGATCAACATGCTTTACAAGATAAAAAGTAAAATTACTCTTTTTTGTTTTGAATATATAATTTAGTGGTGTTGCAAAAGAAATGAAGTGAGGATAACTGCATTCATTCATCCATCCATCCATCCACAGTCCAAATACATACTGATTGGATTTAGGTTAATTGGAGACTCTAAATTGATTGTGGGTGTGACTGTGAGTGTAAATGGTTGTCAGTCAATATTTCTTGGTCCTGGATAAGCAGTATAGCTACTGTATGTACCAATGGATTATGTATAATCATATTGTGTAATTAATCAAACACCTCTAAAATCATCCCTACTTCTGTAAAAAAACAACAACAGACAAAACACACAATAAACAAAATTGAAGACTGATGGAATGGTTGCATGGCTAAGTTAAGCTAAGCTAACCACTTCCCAGGTGTAGCTGAACATCATATAGTTAAACATGAGGGTGGACATAAGCATTAATAAGTTGTATCTATAGTTTTACTTATCTTTCTTGAAGATGAATAAAAAATATTGCTAATCATCGATATTATATTATTTTGTTCTCAGGACTTTGGGTTTGTCAGGCTTTGGTCCAAAGTGCAAACAGCCCAATTCAAGATGAGAACCAATAAGCTGATGCTTCATGAAGATTTCTATGTGTCACTAATGGAGCTCCCGGAGCAGTATGACTTTGGGATATACTCCCGCTTCTTCAACACATTTGGCACTCACTACGTCACGGAGGGAACTATGGGAGGAACCCTCGAATATGTTGTGGTTATTAACAAAAACTCCATGGCTACATCAAGTACTGTGAACTCTACAATGTGTCAATTGATGTAATATAATAAATACATGTTATGTAAGTAACCTTAATTTAATTATTTTCCCTAACAGACATGCAGGGTGAACAAGTCAGTAAATGCATTGGTGGCTCTATTGGATTAAGCAATCCAATGGGGGCCTATGGAGAAGTAGATCTCACACTGGGTGGGAACGAATGCAAGAAAAAGGGGAAGTTCAGTCAAGGTGAGACAGTAACTGTGTCTCAATTCAGGGGCTTCATCCTTCAGAGGACCGCATAGACTGTAAAGGCTGAACTGAAAAAAACAAAAAACAGTTCCTCTCACCTTTATTGCTGTATCCAAAGAGACAGAGATGAAGTTGGACATGATGAGAAAGTTTTAGTACTCCATAGAAAGTTATGTAACATGTGCTCGGTTGAGTTGAAGCCTGATACTCAAGCATGCCTGTGCCATTTCCCTCTTTGAAAATCGGTTTGTCACCGAAGTGCAGTGAATCCTGGGATAGGTTGAGAGAGGAGGCATCCACTCCTTGGAGCCTTCATTTCTCGGAATGAAAGGACGCATTTGCCGGACACCTTTGAAGGAACCTTCGAAATGGGACCTTCTAGTTGCACCGCTGTGACACAATCTGTCTTCAAATGCAGCCTCTGAACAATGAAGCCCCTGAATTTATACTCAACTAATAACAGATGAGAAATACAATTACCAATAATGGTCACACCTAAGTTAGGAGGCAGTTCTCATAACACTTTATATAATAATACCGTACAATACCTAATGATAACAATGTAATATAATATACATTGATTTTACATAAATTATAAATGTGCATTATAATTATCTTGAATATCAGTTCATTAGCTAAAGTTTCAACTGTCTCAGTTTTGTATAACTAAGAAATCCTATGAATGATTGTAATGTGTTGTGATTTTTTTTTCATTCTGTTTTTAACACATATAGTAAAGGACTCCAGTTCGGTTGTGATTGAGGACATTGTGACTCTAGTGAAGGGAGGAATCACGGAGAGCAGCAGTGGTCTGTTGGCTATCAGGAATCCAAAAACCTACAGGGGCTGGGGAGCAACTCTGAAGTACAACCCAACGCTCATCGAATATGAGGTGACATAAAACTTCACAAAAAAAGAATTACTTCTTAAACAAAGGAAAAGAATGAGGGAAATTGTTGCTCAGTTTCACTCGTGATGACCTCACACTGCTTTCATGCTTTTATGCTGGTGTGATCATTTGTTTCCCAGACCAAGCCAATATATGAGCTGGTGCGCCTCAGCACGGCCGCCGACCATGTAGGTGTGAGACTGGCCAACCTGCAGAGGGGCTGGGATGAGTATCTGCAGCAGTTCGACTCCTGTCGCTGTGCTCCCTGCAGGCATAATGGGATCCCTGTCCTCAAGGGCACCTCCTGTGAGTGCATCTGTAAGTCCGGCTACCAGGGAGACTCCTGTGAAGAGACGCTCAGAAGAGGTGAGGCGCCGTGACAAAAATCCGTCAACATATTCAAAAGCAGGTTCTTTAAGTTGGACCAAAATGCCTCAAATATTGAAAATGCTATTTCTGCCTGCATGGATTTTAATATTGAAACTATTATTTCAGATAAATATCACAGCACAGAAACAATGGAAGAGGTAGCTGAACTGATTTTAGTGCCTCCTGAAATAAAAGCTCACACATGAAAAGAAGATATACATGGCTATTAACTCAATACCTAAAAGTAGTGCTTTAATGAACACAAACTAGATTCGATTTTAGCGGGTAGCTGTGGCTCAAGAGAACGGGAGGGCTGTGCACTCATCTGATGGTCGATGGTTCAATCCCTAGTTTCTACAGTCTCCATTCTGATGCCTCCAAGGTGCTCCAGACAACTCTGCCAACAGTTTAGTCTACTGTTCAATTTCAGATCTGGTCTCTTGAAGCATCCCGTCCAGACTGCAGTTTTATCCACTGGAGGACTGGTTGCTATTTATTCAGGCATTTGTAAATGCTTTTGTAGTTTTTCATCCTCTAAATACCAGACAATTATATTGTAGAGTCAAACTTTTGGTGCAGCTGTTATATATCCATTGACCACCGTATCCATAACAGCTTGGACTTCAAGGCTGTGGAGTTTTGCAACTCTTGCATTCTTTGATTTTATGCAACATCCTGCAGGGCCAACTCACAACTGAGGACTTAAAAAGAGTTCTGTAGGGGAGGAATACAATGATCAATAAGGTTGTTGATATAAATCTATAATATCACTACATCTAACTTTAACTGGATTATTAATAACAATGAGGTTAAAATATACTAAACTGTACTTCAAGAGCCTACAGTGTGCAGACATTTCCTCTCACCCAATACATATCCAACACAAAATCCTCTTAATGTTACTCGACAGATGCCAAGACAGATGGGTCGTGGTCGTGCTGGGGGGCCTGGTCCTCCTGCACATCTGGGAGGAAAACTCGGACAAGAGCCTGTAATCATCCTGCACCTGACGGGGGCGGAGCAGCCTGCCTGGGCTCTCCCTCTCAGACGGGACATTGCTGAAGTGAAGCTCCCAAATTGTAGTGTGACGATGATGCTGAGTGATTAGAGAGAATAAAGGTTTTTTTCTAACGTAAAGTAAGGAGCTGTCAATAATAGCATCTGCCTGTCTCAGGTCACACTGTGTGACATGTCAAAGTGGAAATAAATGTGCATTGTGCATATTGTGTTTGTGTCAGTATTTCTTTCATTAAGTCATTTTGATTTAAATTGTTATTTGTACTGTGTGTGACTTGGTTTTTAAATTGCCTCCAAAATTAAGGTTAAATATGGAACAACAGATGCTAAATCCAGTTTGGTGTCTGAAGCAAGTCCATTTAATTGTCAAATGTTGTACTTTAGAAACACAAATAAATGGACAAAATGTACTCCAGTAAAAGTAAAAGTACCGCATTAACCTTTCAACTTGGGGAAAAAACAAGTCAGTACTTGCTTCAAGTAAGTACTTGCTTTTGAGTATACTTAAAGTATTAAAAGTCACTTGCTGTGTGCCTATTGATGTGATGAAACACTCTACTACCTCATTAACTGTGCCTACTGTATATTAGTATATTATTTAAGTTGTATGAATAATATAGACTCTCTCATAATAATAAAGAAAAATGCAGATGACACCACTAAAAATACATTGTCATAGAAATGGCTGACTCGCGGTGTTGGTTTAGTTCTTAGGTTTTCTTCAACAATGATTCTACTGCTGCAGGAGGCGGAGTCTAATGTCACCTTCCTCTTTTGATTGGTCAGTTCCCATCTCGTTATTAATTACCTTTAAAAATATGATAAAACACTGTGAACATTTAACACAGTGCATTGTAAAAATATAGTTGAGTAAAATGTACCTGAAAATAAATCTAGTTAAATAAGTATAAATCCATGAAAAATGTATATAACAAAGTACATTTACTTTGTTACATCCCACCACTGCCCACATGGTTTCACAGTTCTTATAAAATATTCCTAGACGACAAACCATGCTGGTTGTTTAGTTTTATTTTATTCAAATGTGAATCATTATCACACATTAGTCCAATGAGTAAACACACTACAGACTACTCTATTTTAAAGTTAGTTTTCTTAAGTATATAAATCAGTGTTGACATGAGCAGGCTTTTAAAAGCAGTCAGTCGCCTCTTGCTGCAGTCCTCCGCATGCCAGGCCTCCATCGCTGGGTGCTGGGTTGTTACACTGTCGACTCCTTGACATCTTTCTTCCACTGCAGGTCGACCACGCACCCCAGCAGCTCCAACTGCCGTCAGTGGCTATTTCTGTCGGAAAGGGTCACATCAAGTTTTGTCATGTCAGTGTCTCAGTAGGTTTGGTACAAAAGTAATATATACAGTATATATATATATTAAAAATAAATGATGTGTTGTGTGACATTTTTTTGTAGTTTGAATCCAGTAGTTCTCACCTTTTTGCCTCTGAGTGATCTCACAGCCCCGTCCAGTGTAGCCAATGGGACACACACAGTCACACCTTGTGCCTAGTGAAGAAGACAACAATAATTCCTTCATTATCTTCATTACCGCTGCATCGTTTAGTTTTCCAACATCTGTCAGAGGTCACTTAATGTCATTTTAATTACAACTTAATCTAAAACTAAACCCGAACAATAAGAAGGAAAAAACGAATACCCATATAAATACTCACAAAGTGCACAAGTTAAGCTACTGAGCTAGCTGTGAATTTCAGATGGAAATAGAAACAGCTACAACTTCAGTTGCAAACACAGACTAAGGCTACATCCACATCACTACGTTTTCATTTGAATATCAACTCTGCTCTGGACAGAAGACAACTTCTGGAACGAGCCTCAGCTATTAGTGTATAACACAACATGGCCAATCAGTTAAAAGCGTTGCAGACACTGTTGTCTTTGCTGTTGTGATGTCAAATTCTACATTTTATAAGCTGCAACTTACATGCGCAGAGGAAGAGCTATGGAATCTACACCAGCACGTGCATGCCCATTGTGTATGAGTGGTCAGGTGATATGCATTTTCAGGTAAGTAAGTATGGAGGGGGATTTAAACTGTAGAATGTCTGTAGCCTGTAATATCCTCTGACTTACCTCTCAAAACTGCCACTCCATTGTTTTGGCAGGGAGCACAACGACATGAACTACTCTCTGCCAGGTACTCTGACAATGCTCTCTTCAGGTTCCTCTTCAGTGAGGTATCATGGGAGAAGTCTCTTGAAGTAATCAGCTCATACAGCGGCCGAGTCTAATAAGAAACAAGTGTCATGATTAAACCAAACACTTGTTACTATTCAAAGTTGGTCGTATTGGATTGAATTGTTTTTAGACAGAGTCAACTGGAAAGTCCCTTGTGTGCTGACACTTGACTATGAGGCTGTTAGACAGCCCAGTTGTATTTGGCATTGTTGCTATCTGGCATCATTTGCTGTTTGTTCACCAGCTTGCCATTGATTGGTTTAGCCGTAGGGTACTTCACCTCTCTGCAACTCTTTTGGAAATAATTCTGGCTCGATTATTCAAGTCATATCCACTCAAGACAATTTTATTAAAGCTTTAAACTGAGATGGAGATATGAGGAGGAAAAACAAGAGCGTGTGGGAGACAGGGAACAGATTAAAGAGCGATACAAGTCGGACTGTGGCATGTAGCATGCACAAATGGAGCGACGCTTGTGGGCTATAGTTCAGGCAGCCAACTCGAACTGCGCTGCTCCAATCATGTCACATACTGCACATCATGTGTCATACCTCACTCTCCACAATCATCTTGAATACAGACCCACACTATTTGGCTGTCTATTTAAGAAGAGAACATTTCCTATCACCCCCTTTGCTTGGCCCGCTGCTGCATCAGCATTGCTTCAGCCTCTGCATCACCCCAGCATCCACCTGTAGGCTCAGGGGGAGAGGTTAGAAGTATTTGCTCATCACTCCCATTATATCTATGTAATCATATCTGGGGGAATGATTAAGTCAGAGCATAGACGCCAAACAATAACATTTTCTTCTTTTGTAATCAACATTTGAGTGGTTTGAAAGAACTACAATTACTGTTATTGTATGCCTCCTCCAACCAGTGCAGTTTCAGTCAATATACATTTTTTTCCAGACTCATATGAGGTCCTGTGACCTGTGACCTTTGAGCACTGGAACCGAATCAGTTAATGTTCAAGAGCCCAAAAACCTGTTTTGAGACATGACCTTGGCCTTTGACCATCCCAAATATGGCCACTTAATCCTTGAGTTATAGTGAACATATGTGCCAAAGGAAAGGATCCTCTCTTGGTGTTTGAATGGAAAAAAGTTTTTTTTTGAGGCCACATGAACCTTGACCTTTGACCTCCAAATTCTAATCAGGTCATCCTTGAGTCCAAGTGAATATTTTGTGTCTTGTTTGAAGAAATTCCCTCAAGGAGATCCTGAGATATCGTGTTCATAAGAATGTGACAGACAGACAACCAGTAAACATTAGGCCTCCGGCCACTGGCGATAGAGACACTCACTGTTTTGCGAATTAAGTCAGGGTTGAAGCGCACTCCCTCACCCCAAAGCGCCATCAGCTGTGGGGTGGGAAGCTTTTTAGACACCAAGCCGGTGATGGACTCACTACTGCCACCTCGCACGACAGCAACAAAGTCCTCCACGGTGCTGCCGATTGCAGTGTCCTCTGGAAAGAGAAGGAGTGACTTCAGTGTTCTAGCATCAGTTCATATGTATTTTGCAGACTACGAATCCTCACCTCCCATCTCATTCAACAGGGCATCGCAGGATCCACCCTGAATCCCCGCTGACACGTAAACACCAAAAATGTTGGCTCCAATCTTCAGGCCTGACTGGGTGCAGGACTTGTAGTCTTCCAAAGAATAATCTAGGATGTCAAATCTCTGTCATGGAGTGCTTTTTCCTTTTTATATTATTATGTTATAGTTCACAAAACTGGCCGCTGAGCAACATTTATTTAGTTTAACAGCTTACACACTTAATGTAAAGGATAATATGATATCATTAGCATTGGCAAACCCCAGTGTCTGATCCAAATAATTATCTGTGTGGAACATCCTTTAAATGAAGGAGCTGAGAAATTGTGATGGTGCCCTATTACCTGTCTTCTCCAGGTTGTCCTTGTTCAGAATGATGGTGTGCTCATATTCTCCTCCGAGGGCAGCCTCTGTGATGTAGTGGGTGCCGTAGTCCCTGTATATCTGCCTGTAGTCTCCATAAACATAGGACTGTGGCAAGGAGCGCAGCCGCTGCAGGAACTCAGGGTGAAGCATCAAATCGTCTGACCTCAGCATGTACTGGGCCAACTCCAGCTCTGCTTTGGCCCTCACAAAGCTGTTGATCTGAGGAGAGAATCGGTGGGAGGCAGGTGAAAGATGAAAGACTGACATGCACATTCATTCATTTAGTTTAAATGATAATGGGAAAGTGACGGTGACGTACAACATTTTCAGAAAAGTAGAGGCACCAGCGGTTTTTCAGAAGAAAAGGAAAAACAAAGAGCAGCTCACCTTGCCAGAGGCACGGCGAATCTTCTGAATCGATCTGGTGTATTTGGCATTATTGTAGTTGTAGCCAAATTCAAATATGCCAGGAATGGCAAAGCCATAGGAAACAGTGGTTTTTGTCATAAGCTCCCTTATGGTGTTTTCCATGTAGTCAGAGTATGACTCAAAAGCCTGAACATTGAAATCATACGAGCCTCTTGTCTGTAGATGAATGGAGAACACAAATTTAGCTTTTAGTGTGAAATGAGCAGGACCATGTTAATAAAACTGTTAATTTACAGTAAACTGTGTATAACATGGAAAAACAGATACAACAGAACAGAATGATGAAGGGAATTAAGATAAACCAGGATTTTTCCAGGTTTTAAATTAAAACAAGCTGAAACAACCAACACAAGGATACATTTCTAATTAGCTCTCCTCATGAAGGAAGTATTACTTGTAACTATTGGTTTGATTATTGTTGATGTATCTGTTTCTAATGCTTTGTCGGGCAGTGCTAAAATCTTAATGTGAATGGATATTAAATGGACTGTGTATATATATATATGCTATTTTATTATCGACCACTCACTCAACCATTTTTCGGTGAACTATCCCTTTAAGCTCGGAAAGGTAGTGATTGGATTTTCCACAATTCTGCAACCCAAACCTTGTGGTAAGTCAGTGAATTAGAATAAAGTGTTTATGTATTAAGTATAAATCGGTACTTGTTTGTTGGTCATTCCCACCTGGAGAGTGTACTGCTGCAAGTTGTGAGGCTTCCTGAACCTGACATCCTGAATGTATTGGGGCGAGCAGCTGCCTGCATAGTATCTGTTATCAAGCACCAGTCCCTCCAGGTTACTGTTCAAGATGTTGATTCTGAAAGAAAAGCATCAGCATCAACAATGAGTACACTGATTTGAGAAGAGGCACATGTTTACATAAGAATTTGCTCAAAAGACTACCATGGTAGACCAATAGGAATTTGACTGACCCTTTGGCAAGGTTTTCGATTCCCCAGTACTCCTCAGCTTCCTGTCTGCAGGGCTTGGGACCCTTCTTACAGCCGACTTCATCTGACATGTCCCCGCAGTCATCCTCCCCATTACACTGTAGGGTTCTGTGAATGCAGCGGCCTGATGGAGGGGAGACGGCATTTAGTTGGAGTAAAATCTTTAAGAAATATTGAATGCCGTTTTTGTAAAGACGGTTATTAGCTTTGTTTAGATTTAGATGAGAAGATCGACATCAGAGCAAATTTGAATATAAAGCACTAGCCAACAGCAGATTTGCTGGAATCAGTGGGAAACAAGTAGTCAGCAGTAAAGACTTCACAAAGTCACTGCATTGGGCCGAGAAACACAATTTTTGTGCAGATTAGAGAAAGAGATCTGAGTTAATTTGTGAGCTTTAGAGGTGATGAGATACAGTTTGAAGGGGTTTATGTGTTGCAGTATTGACTGTAGTGTACTTGAGGGGTGTTGGCAAGACAATATTAACTCATTTGCTTTCAGTTTCTATGCTAATCTAATCAGCCACTGTTGGTGTGTGCATATTTAACATAGTGAATGATATCATCTTTCTTTTGAGAACAAATCTCGCAAATGCAAAGTAGTTGGAAACCTTCTGAAATTGCAAGATGACTCACTCACATCAGACACAGAATATTCATATTCTTCTTTGTGTGACTTGAATTCTTATACTATATACTTCTGCACTATTCTTTTTTTTAATGATTTTCTACAATATAAAGTGCACTAGATTGAGACGGGTTTACAAGATACCTGTTTGTGTGCAGAGAAATCCTTCACACAGGGGAATATTGTCACAGGTGTAGCGGGCTGGAACCTCACAGGTCTCGTCCTCCCTGTCATGAAAATTGCATGGCTCCCCTCCAAACTGAGAAGGCTGGTCAAGTTTAGAATAGCGATACTGGAAGGTTGAGAGGAACAAACACACAGACAGTCAGAATAAAGGTGTGTGAAAGAGCTCGGGAACTGCTCCCAGGGAACTGTAATAGCCAAAATCACATTAGTGTTTTTTTTTCACTTTGTCATGTCAGGATTATTAATCTCCCCCCTTGTAAAGTGGATGAGGTAGAGCACTCAGTACATCCATAGAGACCTTCACTGTCTCCTCCTCACAGAAAATCTCACAGGGGTCAGAACAAGTTTAACTTTTTCACAGCCTGCGGTATAAGATGATTTATTTATCCAAATCTGATTGTATCCAAATTGAATCTCCTTAACTGCCACATTACTGTTTATTAGATCAATGTATCTGGTCTGTAGTTTTGGATGTTAGCCATATATTTGGTTCGCTGCAGTTCATATAACCAATATTTTGTTTCGTACGTGAATTTTAATTACTGATAGGGTCATTTCTTGGTTAAAGGAAATTGTGGGAAATATATTTATTTTCTTACTTGCTGAGAGTTAGCAGAGAGGACTGACAACCATTAATGTCTGTACACTAAAGCGAGCCAGCAACCAGCTAACTTAGCTTAGCACAAAGATGGACATGGACCAACTAATCTTTCTTGGTCAAAATAAATTATGTGTTAAATTATAACAATCAATACTATATCTGCTACATATCATTGATTGAAGGAAAGACAGATGGTCAATAGGTTCATTAAAGGATCCTGATTGCAGCTTGGATTCTGTGAGAGCTCCTTCAAAGAGCATATCTGCCAATTATTATTTTTCATAAATGGCAAATTTGTTGCTATGAATAAATATGTTAAACACCAGAACAAACAATCAACTAGGTTGCAAGCACTGTTGCATTCTGGGCCTGCAAGCTCAGACTATGAATTGTAGCTGCAACGTAGCATCATCATACTTACTCTTTTCTTCTGACAAGTGTCGCAGCGTGACCACAAGCTCCACTCCGATAAAACACAGTCCACAGGATGAACTCCCAGCTGATCACTCACTGACCGAGCTTCACGAACACCGGGCTCCTCATTGCTCGCTGTTGTGACCGCAGCTTTACTGTGACACGCAGATGAAAACCCACTCAAGACATATTGACAGTAACAGATATTTTCACCACTTTCGATATCATTGCATACTGATAAAACAACAAGTACGAAGCTGAAAGACAATCCGTAATGGAACTATGATAAAGACAATAAAGAAATACAGACAATCCATTAAACAGACAAATCAAGCTCATACCTTATTAGCACCAAGCTCAAAGTGACATGGAGTAGGCAGCTATGCAAATTGAGCGCACTCCTTGGTATGGCCACAGAAAACATGGTTGTGTGTCCTGACTGTAAATGAAGAGACGACACTGTTCGTTTCTCTATGTAAACACACACTGATCAATAGTGGCCGGAATGTAAACTGACTGAGAGGCGGATCTGTACACACAACACTGAAGACATCAAAAACTCAGCTATGGGACACTGTTGGTTCATCTGCAAACAAAACTCAAAAACTATGTTGATTCTACAACAGCAGCATTTTAAGTCCGACAGTCTTTTGACCAAATCATACACTTTTATATAATATATAATTACGAAATAAATATCAGCAGTTCAAATAAAGTGTTGTGTAAAAAACCTTATCACATCATTTGAGTCATGTTTGGATATTCATGACCTTTACTCTTTGTTCTGCTTTGCTTTGGATTTTACCGGATGACACAATTCCATGACTCAGCCATTTACTAAGTCAGGGAAGAGCAACATAATAATAACAACTTACATCTGGTTATCTTATTATTGTTTTTTATGTTACAGCTCCAAAGCTATCGTTATGTCCATGTCAAATAAATAAACTGAAACTGAATAACCGGTACTAATATGCTACTACTGATATCACTAATAATGTAGTTAACGCTATAATAAGATCTGTTATCACTGCAGTAAGTGCACATGGGATGAGGCCGGTAAATTCATGACAGTAGTGGTGAAAAGTGATTTTGCTTCTCACTTGCACTTGTGTAAGATTTTGAATGCAGCATTTTACTTGATAAAATCAACAAATATATGTTTTCCTCACCTTCGTATAGGTGCCTTTACTTCAACTTCTTCACCCATAGCTTTTAACACCCCCTTAAAAATGTCCCTCATGGCCCTAAATTACTAACACTACTGAGCCCCACCCACAAGTTCACGGGATTGGTGTCTTAGGTTTGTGACATCACAGACCTTGACAGGCCTGGGCACACATACTTGAATGCAAAGTGAATATTGTGGTTTAAACTATAGCGAAGTTGAACTTCGCGTGAAGCCACGGTGTGATCTGCCTTGCCACAGGAAGCACATTTATTTTATTCCCTTTATTGAGGGTGAACAGGAGGCAAAAGTTGGCCAATGATACATTTGTGAAATGTGCAACCGCACCTTAAGTTGTTGGCTGATTTTTTCACCCACAAGGCCCAAGGGGGGCATGTTAACAGGATTAAGACTTTAAGAAACAGATCTCAGTACATCTCCTCCACTGAAGGACAGTTTATCATTTTTAAGGTCATGATTTAAGGTAGATGCCGTAATCCAGGACACAGCTACTCTTCACATAATCAACACAATAAACAGGCAATGATAATGCTCATATATCACATAAGAGGTCCCAATGACACTTACTGTGACTGAGTTCACATGGGATTTCTAAAGTGTTTGTGTGATGAGAGCAACCTCTGTTGGCTGCTTTCGTGACCTTCAGAGACTAGATCATTAGAAATGATGCTGCCAGGTTAAAGAAAGAATAGAAACCAAGCAAGCAGAAAAGTGGGAATCACATGATATTTTATTTGTGACTGAACAGTGGCATGGGTACAGTGTATGGGGGAAGTCATAGACGTACAAAAGTCCCTTTTTTCTCTTTTTCATGACAGTTCTTAACTCCATAAATAAAATTTACAAAATATTTTGGACTATTTCTCATTTTTCTTACACGAGCGGGGGTACATTTAGAATACCATTTGTTACTGTAAGTCTAGCAGTTTACAGTGATATCTCTTTTGTTCATGTTATATAAACCTTTACTGTTGACGATTTTTGATTTGGTAGAGTGGAACTACGATATGGCCAAGTGCTTTGTAAAACAACGATGGCCTGATCAGAGGAGCAGTGAGCGGAAAACAAAAATAAACCTGGTAAGGCATAGAAATGCATTTGACTATCTGCACTTGTGGTTGTTAAGCCTTGTCATATCAGAACAGATTTATTCTGCCCAGTTATCCAAGGAACCAAACAGAGATATGATTATGAGAGGCAAATTGTAAACAATGTGACCTTAGTAAATGTAGAATATCTAAAAAACAAAGAGATGCAGGGAAATCTGCCTCCTAGTACTAAAAAAAGTGTGTGACCTTTCAGTAGTAGTACGATATTTTTGTCTCGACCCTTTCATTTCTTTCACCTCAAGTTCTTAATGAGTGAGACAGGTTCAGCAGGCTTTATTTTCAATGACCATGTAACACATATTCACAGTTCATATCTCACCGACCCAACAGAAACAAAGACGTTTTCAGAACTAATAAAAAAAGGCTGCAAAAGCGAAAACAAATATCCAGACGTCAGAAATAGAGGTGCTGGTAGGGCATTGCTTGAGAGAAACACAGGTAGTTGGCATCCAAGAGGCAGAGAGCTATCTCATGGCACAGAGGCTCAGGTATTGGGGCTGGGAAGTTTCTTATTTACAAAATAGATGTTTGGCAAATTTTGATTTTGACATTGATGCCTCCAAGTCATTTAGATATCCTTTAACGACTCGGCGTCATCAATTAAGAATTCACAGCTTATAAAATGAGAAAAAGAAAAATCATATTTTTTTATTAGCTTCAGACCTAGGATGAAGCTGCAGAGAACAGTTTTGCTCACAGCTGAGCCAGCTGGATCCACATCGAGTCTGTTCATGCAAATGGACGAGAGGTGGAGTAACACTATGAGAACATTTGGCAAATCCATCTGCTACGCACAGTCTTTGCTGGTGGCAGTTGACAAACCGAGGGTCAACCACATACGGCAGAACGCTGCTCCTCTTGAACACCTCCAAAAAATAATTTGCATCATCAGTGTCACCATGGCCTTGTAATGTATCCTCACAGATATAAATCCATCACAGGGGGACGCAGTCTCCTCCTGTCGCAGGTTTCGGTCAAAGATCAAAGGTCACTTCCTGGTTGATAGTTTATTTGATTGGACGTTAAAGCCAAAGTCTGGTTGTCATGCTGAGGAGTGCAGTACAGTATGCGGCCTCTGGAGGAAAGCAGATCCTTGGATAGCCAGCTTATTACAGACCTGCCAAAATATCCTTTAAAGGTTGAAATAACAGTTACAGCTGCGTAACACAGCTGTGAGAGATGCTTCTGTTTACAGTCCTCTCATCTCTCTTTTTCTCTTTCTCATGAGCTTCTGTCTTGGCCTTGAGAGCTTCCATCCCCTAAAGAGAAAACGATCAGGATGGATGCAGTTACAAATCTGACCACTGAGGGGCAACGTTGTGCCTTCCTTATCTTTCATTAAGGTGGCGCAGAGCAGAGAGGCACAACGACTGAGATGTTGAACTAAAATAAATCTCTTTTTCAAATGGCAGCCTACCACTCATCCACAAAGAAAAGAAAGACACGGGAAGGAGACAAATGAAAATGTGAAGTGAATAAACACAAGAGAGGAGGAGTAGTTGGACACTGGAGGTGAAAAAACAGGGTAGAAAAGACATGAAATGCAACAATATGAATAGGGTCAGGCAAATCGGAGAGGAGGCTGTGATATACCCACTCAGTTTGTTGTTGTCTAGCTGTCCTCCTGTGGACAAGTCTGATCCTGCGTTGGATCAGGAGCTCCACTGAGCTGCGGAGAGACCGACCGTGCAACAGGAGAGCCCTAAGATGGAGAGAGAGAGTGTGAGAGAGAAAGCTGTAAAATTTCAATCTAGAGGGTGATATATCTAATGAAGTAAATCTTTTCCTTCCATTTAGACAGGAAAAACATCAGCGTAACATTTAGCAAAATGACAGCAGCTCTATAATTATCCAAAACATAATTGTACCTTATTATATATGATCTAATCAAGACACTTGAGTCATATTTGACCTTTCATGCTTAATTGACCTGACATTTTTCAGAAAAACTGGTAGAATAAATCCTGTTTGGTCATATTAATCTCATGGAAATCTACTCTATGTGATGTAGTCGAGAGCCGATCATCCATATGACAATAATAGAGTATAACATTGTGCCAGCCAGTTGTTAAATCAAATCTGTGAAACGTAACGACTGTGATGTGACGCAGGGAGGCGGCACTCACCGATTGTTCCTCCTTGGCGTTGCTTGCGTTGTCCTCCAGGTCGACAGGGGAGTGATCTGTGGGGGGGTCACTGGCCTGGGATGGGGGGCAGTCAGAAGAACAGCTTCGCTGAGGCGCTGGTGTGGATGCTGTTAAGACATACAATAAGAAACAGTAAATGAAAGTATTCATGAGAGAACATATGTCCTATGAATATAATTTAGCATCACACTGTTAACATGAATATGATATACTTAGAAGCTGTGGATTCAAATCTAGATCATGACCTTTATTGTGTCATCCCATCTACTTTTTTTTATTACACCTGACATTCTGCATTCTGTCAAATAAAACACGAACAGGTCAGTTTTATTTCTTGTTGTGAGGCACTATGTTGTAGGAATCAAATTCGTTATACAGGTGTTTGGTCATAAATCAAAGTGACGGACAAATTAAACATTTGACCTTATGATGATGCAGGGGAAGTTATTACAATTGATCCAGTCCAGAATGTGCAGGTTTATGACTCAAAAGGACAAATGTCAGTCTGCTGGCAGCACTAGCTGATAAGTCAGAGGATATCCAAATTAATTTGGGTACATCATCTGGGAATCATGAATGTGTAATTTTGTATCAATCCATTTTGTAGATCTTTACATATTTCATTGAATACATAGAATTTTCCTCCAGCCGCTGGCACTGAATAGTCAGAGGATAACCAGAGTCATTCATATTAATCCTCTCAGTATTGTAATATAACATTTAATGTCAAACAATGTTAGTGGGCTTCATCCTCTGAGGACCCTGAATATCAGCAAAGACCAATGCTTGTAAGGCTAAAACTGTCACAAGTAAGATTTAAAGACTATTTAATAATGCTTATATATATATGTCAGAAAGCATATATTTGAAGTTGTTAAGATGTTGGTTTAATCAGATGTGTTTATGTATGAGGAAAATAAGCAAGAGGACTTACGGGATTCTGTGGATGGTGATGTGGATGTACCTGGGCTCAAGGTCATCCTTGAGAGATCAAGGTCACTACAGCTCCCTTCCTCTTCCTGGGTTGTGGCAGATGAAGGTGACAGCAGGTGACTGCAGGCCAGAGTGTCCGGTTCGCTCATGAGGCCTGGGGTCCCACACCTGCTCACCACTGCTGACACAATGCCAGCTCCCACACCTGCTGCTCCAGCTCCTAAAGTAGAGGGGCCCTCGCCTGCGTCTGAGTCCATGTTGAGGCCCTCTTTACCCAGGCTCAGCTGCCTCTGGAGCAGGGTGGGGTCGGCTGTGTGTTGGGGGCTGGTAATGGCGGAGGACGGAGCTGACAGGTCGCAGGCCTGCGGGCACATGGTAGTGATGGGAACCAGGCCTTGGAGCATGGCAGCTGGGATTGCATGGCCCCCCACGCCCACGGTCTGGGCCGGCATATAGGCTGCCATGGCCGCCCACTGCTGCTGAGTGGCTGGGAAAATATTGGCCTGGCTCCAGATGACCGGCTGACCACCAGGGAGGACCTGAGCCACCTGGAGGGGGCCCTGCACGGGGAAGGCCAGGGTCTGAGCCTGAGCAGAGAATGGCTGCTGTGCCCACTGGGCCGCCTGCACTGGGCCCATGGTCATATAACCTGAGAGGGAAAAAAGAGAAGGAAGGAAATGATTAAAGGTTAATAAGAAAAGGAAATTACTGTCTTTCAATCTTTGTCGAACAATGAGAGCGCGTGGTGTGTTTTCTTGTTAATGTCAAACCCTGTATCTTAAATGATTAGACCACACTGGTGGTCCTGAACGATGCTGCTTATTACCTACAAATTTCACACACTTTTCATTTTTGCTGACCATTTACAGTTATATAAGTTTCTATATTGTTTTCCTGCCTTTCAAAGAGCCATGGGAATCCCACAATTTTACTTCAAGATAGTCAAAAAGTCAAAAAGCAATATAAAGACAAATCACCCCCACATTTCTTTACTGAATTGTTTCTGTCCAATTGATGTTAATATGGCTTGGTAACCCCCGCTGAATGGGGAGGGGAAGGTCTCTCCTTGGAGGGTTCCAGGACAACAACTGTGCTTTGAGAGTCTGCTGCTGGAAAGCACTGACTCCATACGTGTTATTATCACAGGGTAAAGTTTGGCTGTTATATGCAGTGAAGAAGTCACTATTTTGTTAGACTGCTGTAATGACAAAATGCTGGAAAATGTGTTCAACACATAAACAATGGCTGCTGACAAGTGGTGGTAAAGAAGTAAAAGTACAAATAAAAAGACAGAATGTCAAGCTCAAGTAAAAGTTAACTTTCCTGCTTGAGTAAAAGTGAGTGCTTTTCAAAGTACTTGAAGTATTAAACATAAAAGTACTTGCAGAAATTAATAATACAGACTCATAACACATTAATGCTGCAGATGATGTTACTCAGTCTCAGCCTCTTCTGAATCCAATTCAGGTATTTGTTCTTCACCAGTGATGCTGCTGCTGCAGGAGGCGGGGTCTAATGTTACCCCGCCCCCCGCCCTGATTGGATCAATGGACTAATTTCCCTCTAGTTATTGATTACTTTTAACAATGTAGAAAACAATGTGAAGATGCCACGCAATCAATTGTGAAAATTTTGCGGAGAAAGTACAGATATTTGCCAATATATGGAATCGGGTAAAAGTACCTAGTAGAAAGAAATCTACTTACGTAAAGTACGGGTACAAGAAAAATGTACTTAAATACAATAACACAGTAAGTGTACTTTTTTACATGCCCTGAAGATGATGGCACCATTGACTTTATGTTTCGAGGGTATTTTAAGTCTCTGCAATTTCCATCCATCCATCCATCCATCCATCCATCCATCCATCGTCTATATCGCTTATCCTGTGAGGGATGCTGGGGGTTACTACAATGTCAAGGGTTTTATTAAACAACTGGGATTGTCTGTTAACAAACCTCTGTTTTTGCTCAGAGTATAACAACACCACTGCATGGTGTTTGCTCGTCCTTATAAACACTCCATAAATCCACATCCTGCTAAATCTTGGCAACATTTTTCCACTAACAATACATCAAATAAAATCATCCCTTCCAGCATTGTCTCTCTCTTTTATATTCTTTATTGTGGAAAAGATGCAGAGTTTCAGTCTGAGTCGCTACCTGACGGCACGGAAGTGGGGCTGAACGGAGCGTACATATCAGCAGGACTGTGCTGCTGCTGGCGGCTGCTCCTGCTCGGGTCCAGTGTGTTGGCAGGTGATGGAGGCATCTGGGAGGCAAAGCACACACACGCATGCACGCACGCACACACGCACACACACACACACACAAATGCCGGCGTCAACAAAAATTCACTGTGCTGCACATTTAAACTTTAATCTTAAGTACTGTGGAAAATCAGTTCTAATGAAATTGCACAATTAAAGATAACGAATTGTACTATCTCTTACTTGTATCAACTTTGCAAACTTAAAGACTCACCGAGGGAGGCGTGGACATGTCGCCGAAAAGATCGAAGTGGTTGATATTCTGTGAGTCAAACCAAGGGGATGAGGGAGAGAGAGAGAGAGAGACAAAGTCCAGTGATACATCACAACAATGAGATTTGCATAGTTATGAAATCTTGAATCCATCTCCAAATAGGCTATGGTGGCTGCAAGGGTGGGTAGGTGTGGGGAGAGAAATCTCTTCACAAAAGCAGCCTGTGCTGTGGAGGGCGAGAAACAACTATCCCCTTGTTTCATTATCAGAAAATGGATCTAAAATGAATCTTTCATGGCTCGCTATAATTGAGTGGGTAAAAGGCTATTCAGTCCCATAAAAAAGGCTCTGATTAGATATTCTTATGTCTGCCAATCAAGAGGGGCGCCTGTGAGAGCCTGGGACGCTTTTAAATGCATGGCTCTACTGTATGAGCAGACATACACACAGAGGAGTGTGTTTGTTTCATCAAATGAATGAAAGAAGAAGCTCCTGAGACCTACCCAGCCGAGACAATGAGGCCACCTCACCCTATAGGCAGACGTGACCCCTGCACTAGTCTCCCTCCATGATCCATTCGCACTACTTAAAGGAGAGGGGGACGCGGCTATGAAACAGACCATGGGATGGCTAAGTTGCATGAAATGTCTCTGGGGCCATGCACAAGCAGACAATGGATCACATTAAAAGCACAGAAAACACACGGAACACACAGGATTTGCATGCCATAAATACACACACACACACACACACACACACACGCACGCAACACGTTCGACAAAAGAAAGAAAAGGCAATCCGTGTTGCACATAAACAGGGTGTTTATGTCTTTCTTGAATAAGCCGAGACATAAAGGATCGCACAGTCTGTACAGCACTTTGGATCCATTGAGGGGCACAGAATGAGTCAGAATTTGGAGGAAAAAAAAAGGTAAACATTGTACACAGAGGTGTCTCCCCCGCAGGCACTGACACACCGAGGGAGTTCGAGGCTGTCTCAAAAAGCTCCAACTGAATGAACAGACAAGCAGTAACACTTGGATATATGGAAGCGCTGCTACTTATACTGGCATGGGCTGTTTGGGCGAGATAACGCAGGGGGGCCGGGGACAGTTTATCTGTTCGATATGCCGAGCAACAAGCACACAAACGGTGAAGAGCATAGAGACACAGTTTGCTACGGCTCTTTTCAAGAGTTGTGTGTAAATTCTCTCTGGGTGAATGTTTTTGGGGCGAAATAGGCTTAAATAAATGTTTCTTTCTAAGCGATTTGAGAGATGTAATAGAGTCGCTGCAGCATGATGGTGAAGAACTCATAAAACCTACCAAAATGAGATGAAATAAATTTGCAGATGACAGGAGGGGATATCAAAAAATGCTTTTTTTGGTGCCGTTTTCTGACCAGGAGGAAAAATAAATTGCTATTCATTAAGCTTTGGTGGCCTTAGTTGTATGTTGCCATGACTTCACTGCATGCAGCTCAACCCAACACCCACTCCACCTACAAACCTCTCGTCCTTATCCTCTGAGGAAGACGGAACAAGCCACCCCTTTATTTAGTCGCACCGGTCTGACGGGACCGGCGAACACAGTTTCCAAACCGATCTTATCTCGACCATCTGGTCATGACATGCTTGAGATTCTGCACAGGATTGGATTTTGGAAGCGATGCCTGCCTCTCTGATGTTCTGTGAAATTGCTGACATGTCTGATCTTGGTCTCACAATCAGTTAGTCCTATCTCTTCGAGCAGGCTCGGCATGACTAATGCAGCTTTGTTTCATCATCATCGCCGTCGTCACAGGGAGCGGACGCAGGCAAAGACCCCTGTCTGACTTGTCCTTGGCAGCGTGGGAATGTTTTTGAGCCTGTTGGCTGTAATATAGAGCAACTGAATAGAGAGGAGCGAAAATATTACAAATGGACACTGTCATAGGGGGCTTAAGGCACGGACTCCCAGAGGATCTCAAAGAGAGGTTTGCAAGTAGAAGAGTAAAGAAACAAATAATAGAAATTAAAAAACACCTACAGTCATGAAATGGCGTTTTGGGACATCATAGATCCCTTCCTTCTGCTGACTGGATGGGACCTGCATTGGATCGGAGGTCGATTCAAACGTAAGTAACAGAGCAGTCTGTGTATTTAAAACAGGAGCTTACAAGAACTGAAACATGTCTATGGTGACATTTTATCTTTCAGTGCAATGGGGTTATGCAAATTCTATAGTTGCAGTGTTGAATCAATTCTACTTAAATCAATATTGATTGCTAACGATACAGGGGATTTTAAGAAAGCCTATTGTTATTCTGTAACAGCATGTCTCCACTAGTTTGTAGGATAATAGGAAAATGCCTGGGCTCTGGCCTTCTCTGCACATTTGCCTCAAATCCGAAAACTATCTGTTGCTCTTAACCTCTCCGCCTGTCTGGCCTATTGCTCCCTTGACTGGTTAACTTTCAGTTACGTTTTTGCCAAAGTCTATTGATCTTGTTTCATTCTGAGATCAAATGACATGGCAAGTGATTAATCTCCCTCTCTGAATCTTTCATCTTCAGAGGAAGGCAAGATACAGAGAGGCAAAAAAAAAGACCAGTAGGAGGAGGAGGAGAGGGAGAGAAAGGCAAAGAGTCAGGGGGGGTAGGATTAAATCATACGACACGTCCCTGGAGTCCTAGCTGGTCCTTCAAATGGTCTAAAATCAAAAGGTCAAAGTGTTGTATAAAAGAAGCCTGGTGTACAGACTGCAGGTAAACTACTCAGGCTGACCTTGACTCTGCTGCAGCTGTTTCACATGCTATATAAGGAATCGTATGTTTTAAACATTAAGATTATTTTAAGCACTTATAAGCATTACGATTTTCAGAAGAGAAAATCTTATTTTTCAGGTTAGGTTTTCACCCCTGTCCATTGGTTGGTTTGTTGATTAAGCAGAAACTAAACGGATTACCATGAAACTTATTGGAACGATGCGGTATGGGTCAGGAAAGATCCCATTAAAGTGTGGGTGTGGATCTGGATCAGGGGGAAACATCCAGGACTTTCACAGTTTTCTCATGGAATAATTAGTGGATCTTGATTTAAAAATCCAAGCACATTTAGAAATCAGATTTTCATAGGTTGTTGTGATTTGGTGCAATTTGAATTTAAGGGAACTGTTGGCGGAGGTATGTGCTCTAATGAATACCATTCTAGTAGTGGTAGATTTTAACATTTGGATACGTAGGAAATGATAACTATATCTAATCCAGCATTGTTTATCGTGTTATTTCATTGATAACAACCTCTCTGCTTACTCTTCACTTTTCCTAACCTCATACCAGAGCTGCGTACAGTTACTACTGATGCAAAACGAGGATACAGCTGCTGCTGCTGCTGCACATCAAAAGTCCTTCACCGACAAAAAGGGCTTCTTTTATTATAATGAAGCTACAGGAGACAGCCACATCACAACAGAAACCTCAGTATGATCTACATCTGAATCCCCAAAACAACAATCTGCACTTTGTAACTCCTTTTTTAAAGGGTGTCATACAGTTGTTAGTAATGCTACTATTATCATCTCTCACAGGGTTTCAAGAGGGAGGAAAAGAAAGGGGGCAATGCTTGTATTTGTACCTGATAAACGCTCTCCTCTGACTGGGGGCCACGGAGGGGTTCGTGTCCAGCCTCAAACACTATGTACTACAGAATAGAAGTAGTTGGCAAGGCATAGAGAATAATGAGATGAGAAGACGGAGACAGAGCGAGAAAGAGCGAGAGAGAGAGAGAGAGAGAGAGAGAGAGAGAGAGAGAGAGAGAGAGAGAGAGAGAGCGCGAGAGAGAGAGAGAGAGAGTATACAACAGAGAGTTACAACAAGAGGGTGATACATGATGAGAATAAATGAAAGCACAGGGGAGTGAGGATGGCGTCAAGTGAGGAATGAAATGAGATCAGGAACATAAAGGATGTGAAATTGGGGCACATGAAAGAGGAATGGGGTGATGAAGAGAGAAAGAAAAGGAGTGAGGTGGGAGGAGGAAAGAGCACAAGTATAATAGGTCAGGCAGTAGTTCAAGGCAATGTGGAGGTCTTAGGTCGAGGTTCTCCCTTCAACATTAGCAGCGTGATGCTCCACCTCTTCGAGAGAAAACAGACCCGCAGGTCTTAGGCTTGAGATCCATGACTGAAGTCTCACAAGTCCTTAAATCTGTCGTTATCTCCTCTCACGTTGATAAAGGTCAATGCATTTATGGATCTCTGATTAAAGGAATAGTTTGGCATTTTGGGACACACACTTTACTCAAGGTGCTTTCACACCCGCCTTGTTTGGTTCGGGCTTCTCTGATTATTCTGAAGCAAAATAACAAGTTTGAAAGGTGTGTCGGATTATGGTCTGGAGCGATGCACAAAATGTCCGTCCGACCGAAAGAGATGCTCTCGGTCCAGATCACACTGAAGCATGGTTCGAATTGTTTGCCGTGTGAAGGATAATTCGGACTTTGGAGGAAGTTGAGGAAAGAAGAGGAAGCAGCTTGCAGTATTGTTTGCAGTCTTCCCAACTGACGATATAATGTTTAAATGACAAGGACGTTCATTTTGCTGGTAGTAATACCATAATGGTATCACAATGGCAAAGGAATTGACGAAATGAATGGGTTGATTCATTTTCTCTATTCATATGGAAAGACAGTTTTTTTCATTATTCAAAAAGTTAGCGAATAAATGTCAAAAGTTTTAAGTCCGCTCCCTAAATTGCGTCGCAAAACCAAAACTGAGAGTTGCAGAGAGTCAGATGAGAGGATTGAGACCTTTTTCATTTCTTCTCAGGTGGAGAAGCCTGTTAGTTTAGCTTCCCTTAAAGGCAGGAAACAACTGGTCTGGCTCTTTCAAACTGTGATAACAGCTAATTTACACTTTATTGTTTAATCTAAACAAAGACTGAAGGTTTGCAGGGGTTAATGTGCTGAACTATTGTTTGGCAGCAGACTCCAGAAAGTCACTGGACTCAACCAAAAAATTGTCCTGCACATAATCCCCCATAAACAACACAAATTGTAAATTTGACCCTTTGGTTTTTGAATAGATTAAATTATTGAATGTATTAATCGGTGAAACTTGTGTGCTAACAGGTGGATTTGGTTACATTTCTTCTCTTTATGCTAAGCTAACTAGGTTCTGCAGGTTTAACATAATGACATATTGGATCCTCTCATCCAACCCTCACACAGAAAGAGATTAAGCGCATTTCCCAAAATGTCACATTATTCCTTTTTAAGACTCTGGCCAGTCTCTGGAGTTTTGTCAACCAACATCAACTTAAATTGAAAACTGCAAAATGGAAATGACTTTATGCAAAAACACACTTCAGGCTAGAGCAAAGAACAGAGGTGATCTGGGAGGTGGTTAGATGTACTGCTGAACATAGCATTCAGAGTAAGAGTTAGTGTTGTCTGTATTCAGTGTGAGCAAACACAGAGAAAAAAAGAAAATCATGTTCAGCCAAATAAATGCACAGGGCAAAAAATAAAGAAGAGAGGGGTAACAACCAGTCCGGGGGTGGGGGGGCATATCTTTGGAAGAAATCAGAACATTGACACAGATCAACTTAAAAAATATGGTTTTACGACACTGCACTGGCAAATGGGAGTTGAATGGTTGAACAAAACTGTCCACTCGGATGGTCTACTGTGTATTACTGGAATGGTGGAATATCATGAATCATTAATTCAAGCGGATCAGTGACTGGAGAAGATATTTGAATTGAGGATTATTTGTTGTTCTCTATCCCGAGCTTTGAGAGTGAAAACAGCACCGGTGAAGCTAGAAAAGCATCAGAATAGGCAGGGTTCATGTTCCGTATCTGTGTATCTATGGACCTACCTGGTAAACTGGATCGTCCACTTCGTCCTCCAGGATGGTCTGTGGGGGTTTGGGACAGAAGGCAGACAACACATTTTGTTTCTTTCATCAGTCACTTTGAGGGAATAAAGGAAATAAATGGACGAAGAAGAGGCATCAACTGCAAAAATCGTAGTCTGCAACCAAGCATAGTAAGAAACTGACATTGCATTGAGTTTTAATGAAGCAGCGATTTGCTGTATCACAAACACACTAAAGCATACATCCCCTGTCACACACATCTCATCTAAACGTGTCACACTTCCATTCTATTCAGATATTCAGCGCAGAAATCAGTCACGCAGACAAACACAGTTTGCGATGCACTTCAGAGGGAGCTTGAAAGTGTTAAGATTTCTGGTGTGTGAATGCATCCCTGGCTGAGTTGTAATGTGCGATCTCGCCTCCAAATGGGAAATGAAAGTGAGAAAAAAACATAAAAAATAAAGAGGGGCTCTAAGTGTCCTACCTGATACACCGCCTGCTCACACTGTTTGTCCTTCTGAGCCTTCTTCTCCATCTCCTCCCGCTGCTTAATGTCGTAGATGAGTGTGAAGAGGTCGCGCAGGTCGATGATGAGGGGCTCCGCCTGGATGGGAGAGGTGGACAGGGAAGGAGGAGGAAGAAGAGGATGTCAAAATTAAGAAATTGAATTGGTATTCATGTTTTAACTTCTCCTGTCCAAAAGGTTGTTAAGGCATCTTTTACTATTTGAATTATTTTTCTTTAAACTTAATAAATATGTTTTTGTTATGGGAAGTAACTTATATGTATATTATGTATTTAATCTGCGTGTTTTCATTGCATTTATGTATTTTCTGATATTCTGGTCAGTCAATCCTCTTATAATAGATCATGTGAATGCAGAACATGGCTGTCTGGTGTCTGGCTTTGATTTAGTCAAAAACAAACAGCGAGCTCAGCACAGCAGGGAGTGGGGGTGTTGACCTGCAATATCCAGTATAACATGAATTCACACCACAGCAATTTTTAGAAAATTCCCTTCCTACACTTTAAAAGCCTGATTTGATATTCCGCACTTTTCCACTTCCTCACTCAAGTTTGAAGATCTGTAGACGTGACTCTTGAGAAGAGAATTTGAGTCCCTCTTCAGAAAATTTGATTTTGACTCCCTCGATATTTAAAGTGAGACTTGGCAAAAAGAAAAAGTGAAATCCCAAAATTTAACCAAAAGAAGACAGTGCCAGGCGGTCTCCCATAGCCACACAGCTTGAATATTTAAATGCCAGACGTATGGAATAAAAGGAGTTGGTCTCTGTAGGTAAAAACACTATTACCTTAATACAGCTTTAAGAGAACAATGTGGAACTCTTCACAGCATTTTGGAGATTTAAATTGACTTGCATCTCAACTTGTAAACTGGCAGTTGAGTCAATGAGATTTGCTTAAAATCAGACTTAAAATCTCTCTCCAGCAGAATGGAGAAGTACTCACCGACTGTGAAGTCTTGATGGCCACAAACCTGTGGTGGCCCTCCTTCCCACAGACATAGCCAAAGGCCCGGTGGTCCCTGGTGTCCTTGGCGATGTAGCTAATCTCGTGGACTGAGTGCTGATGCAGGAGCACCTATAGATGGCAGAAGTTTAAAGTGTTCACATAGGAAAGACCATGTGGGCATTGCTGAATGTGTTTTTATTTTTATAGAGGCATTATAACATGTCCTCTTTCATTTGAAAATCTTCCTTTTGATATAATGTTTTTAAAAGGAGCCCGGTACACTGTGTTGGCAGAAAAAGTAGGTCAAACCTACTTAAAACATCTTTGCAAATTGTTAAGCCAAACACGACCAGCCAACACGTTGTGAGCCTAAATGTCTCTGACAGAAAGATTCAAGGATGTTTTAATTTCTCTTACGCAACATGGTATAGATACAATTCGAACTATAAAACTAGTTCTCTCATTTAAAATAAGAATCAAATAACATGAGGTTTTTGTTTGATCGGGTCTTTTATTCTTAAGTCCAGCTGGATTTCAGATGCTGTCATCATCGAGAAACACCATATTAATAAGAAAGCTATGAAATACCAGGTGGAAAAAGAAGGAACCAAAAAGCTTAGGAAATATAACCGCACGCTAATATATATACACGCAGATTAATTAGGCTGTCACTCAAGCGCATCTACCTGCTGCTTCTCTGTACGCAGGAGATAAGCTTAGGGCATTGGGGAGGAGCTTTTATTTGAATATTAGCTGATACTCAGACGTTGGTAACGCCCCAGATTAATGTAAAATACAAAACTAATATGACTAATATATACGATCCAGCAGAGAATCATGTCAGCTTTACATAAAGTATTTCCATCTAAACGCTTGCTGACTCTGCCTGCGCTGGAGTGATCCCCATTTCCCCCATAATCACTCAAGAGGGATATTAAGTGTGGAGTGTTATTTGCTGCCAGTAATCAGTAAATAAAATGAAGAGCATTACGGGGCATGATTTCCGAAACAACAAATGAGCTTGTCAAAAGCTGGTGAGCTGGTTGGTGGTGGCGGCCAAGGCCTAATGTTCTTTTTCATTACAGGCGAAAGACGTGCCACTATCACCACCAGTCATATTGAAAAGAGATATCATCAAAGATGGGTGTTTTTTTCCGGGAATAAATGGTTGGCACTGGGGTGGGGGTCGGCAACCACGAGACCAACGTTGTTTCATAATTATCAGTTTAGCCCTAACGACAGCTGAGGTGGAGCCTTGGTGTAATTAGCATTAGCGGCAATGATCATTAAGGGGTGGAACTGAGTGCCAATTATCGGTTAGCGCTGATGAGCAGAGTGGGCCTATCTAGCCAACACTACGCCCCAGGACGGGGAAGGACCGGGCCCCTCGATCATCCTGTAATGGAACAGCAGGCCTCCGAGTCCGTAGGGGTGAGAGCCAGGATGGAGACGGAAACAGCCAAACATTGCTCACTGCGCTATCATCAGCACGCAGACAGGGTCTGGGTGATCTTAAGTAGGTCCTGCAGCATACCCCTCATCTTGTAGTGTATAGAGTATGTTACTCAGAGTCAAATATCAAATGCAAGGCCTGCAAATTAATGCTGCCATGCTAAATATTTATGAAAGGGTACACTGTCCTGTGGAAAGACAGTTGTGTATATTTTTGCTCTTGCTACTTGAGCGCAACCTCATGAATCATGTTACTTGTGTGCAGGTATTGCCACTGTACAAACATGTCAACCGTGCAGGCCAGGCTTACAAGATGGCAGCCTTGGCAGCCGCTGTGAACTGAACTGTGCAAGTGTATGCCCTCTGGATGTCCTATACCATATAGGTTCACAGAGTGGCAGCTGGCAGTAGCCTCACGGTGCAGCTCTGCCGCGGCGGACTCCCTTGCTGACACGCTACTCACCCCTGATCTTTCGCAGTAAATCTTGATTCCGCCGAAAGACACCGTCAAGAAGACTCTCTGCTTGTGCTCCCCTTTGGAACGTGCCGAGGAAGCCATTCCCTGCAGGAGATTTAAGGAAATGACATGAGGAGATGAAAGGATATGAACTTGGCGTTAAAGACCATGAGCCGATCTCTCTTCCGACTCAGGCGAGTGTGACAGTGGGAGATGAGGGGGTGGTGGGTGGGTGGTTGACGGGCAGATTCAAGAGAAAGTTTTGGGGGGTAAGAAGGCAGGAGTTACGTAAGGTGTGATAGGACAGAATGTTCTTTCATGTGCCTTTTCTTGAAGCTTCACTCTCACAGGAACTCAAACGTCACCTTGTGCAGCGAGTCTTGTTATTATTTCCCTTTTTTCTTCTTCCCTTTCCTTGAAGTAGCTACACTGCACTTCAACGTGACATGCACAAGTGCGAGCTAACAACAATAGGGTGAGATTTGCTGACAGAATGCATCGCTCATGCTGACCGACCAGCTCGCTGTTCACATAGTGCTGACTGAACAACCAATCAGGCCTTTGAAGTATGTATTTCCCATGGTTCTCGGCAGCCCCCTTTTTACTTTTATTCTCAAGTCTAATAAAGAAGACAATTAACATCTCCACCCTGTTCCAGTTAATGCGACCTGTGTGTTTGACGTGCCTTTCCTAGAACAAAGCCTGCGCCTGCGACATAAATGGTTATATGCCACATAAGAGAAGAGAGAAGAATGAAAACCAGAGGAGATAAGAAAGACCCGCCTGCTGTGCTGAATGTGTCTGACAAAACTGCAAACGCAATTACACAGACACATGCTTGACCTCTCCTGTACATCAGCTAACCTCCAACTCAGACCTTTCTTGTTAAAGCAGAGCTGTATTCAAAACTCTGCGCACAACAAGTCATTCCTGCAGGGTGAAGAAGAAATACATGCATCTTCACCAAAAAAATGTAGGTTCATATGAGAAAAGGAGGTGATGAAGCAGTATATAAAGAGGGGAAGAGGATAAAGAGCAGAGCCAGCAACAGGAAAGAAATGAAGTAAGTGAGAAAGAGGCAGGCGGGCAGGGGGAGTCGATGGATGATGTCAATCAGCCATCGGCTTCTCCATTTGGTGGATTAGTCCTCAAGGCAGTGAGAGGCAGCTCAATAGAAACCCCGTCCCCTCCTCTATCCCCTGTCCAGATAATAGCAAGCCTGTATCGACTGCTCCATTGACTGTAACTGACTGGTGGCTGGTGACTACTGGAGTCACGCAAAGGACACTGCCGACATTTCAGATCAAGGCAGCGAAAAAGTTGTTTTATTGAACATATCCCTGTGAATAGATATGGGCGATGAGAGGCTTTGCCTCCTGGCTAAACTGCTCTCTTTGTAGGCCCGCCCACACATTTAAGCTCCGGAAAAATCTGTGAGAAGAAACTTAAAAAGCCACACATATATGTCTTCTATTGGAGAAGGATTTATCCTATAGCCACCAACTGCAAAGACATACTGCTTTATTTCTTAAGAACAAAGAAAGTGATAAGTATTCCTTGCCTTTTACTTTAGTAACAGTGAAACAGTCAGGATGATACAGAATAAACTTGAGAGGAGGAAGCATGTTATTCCTCAGTAAGATGTCATTTAATATACTGTATGTTGATGACTGACCATTTGCAAACCTCATCTCTTGCTTATCCATGGAAGAAATGTAATGTCTGTGAAATGTAATGAACAGTGAAATTGTCATGTTTGTCATTGTCATGTTTCGATGGGGATCATCACTGTAGTTTTTACACATTAACATGTGTAACCAGGAAATGTATATTTGAGACCCCTTTTACTCAGGTCAGCTGGAAACAGCTATTTTAACCAAATCATGGAGCTAATTTAGCTGAATCAGCTCTTTAGCAAGACCTGATAGCATCTAGTGTTACTGTAACTGACACAAGTCACACCAGCTAGAAATGAGAAGCCTATGTCCAGCAAACCTTTATCTAAAGTGCCTCTTCTTTGAGGCGCTAAAGATAATCCAATCCCCTGGACAGGTCCCCACTGGACTGCAGGGCCAACACCTTCCTACCCTCTTCACTCCTAACGGTCAACTCAAACTCTCCAATTAACCTGACCCTGCATGTACTTAGACTGTGGGAGGGAACCAGATTACCCACAAACATGGGGAGAACATTCAAACTCCACTGGCCCAGTCTAGATTTGAACCTGTGCCATGAACCGGTGCCCCCAACCTTCTTCCGCGAGGGACCATTATGACTGTAAAGTGCATGTGTGGGGCTTTAGAAATAGTGAATTTAGAGAACATCATAGTACAAATTAGTCAATCTTCAACCCATTCTTCCAAATTAACCAGTGCTCATTTTTTTCCTTCCAGCCTAAGTGTGCGACTGAATTTGACCTAATTTACTTTCGACATTCACTATCATATTATCTGGGTCACATTATCCCAGTTTGCATTTGTGCTACAAGTATGGACTTTGTTGTAAAAATAGAAAACTGTGACTGACACGAGAAGACATACAACAAGTGGGGGTGGGGGTGAGTAATGTTCTTGCAGTCGTAGGTTAAAAAGTGAGACTCTTCTGCCTAGCTGGTATAATACTCAAAAAAGGAAGACAGCTTGCCTTCAAGGTCAATAAAAATCTGTATGAATAAATGTGGGTAGCTTTGAGCAAGACTAAAAATATAGCAGCCTATTAGAGGGGAAAATAAGGTACAGAGGTTCTACCATTTTGCACAAGATATAAAACCAACCTTACAAAAGATTCCTACATGACAAAGAGCTGCAGAATAATATGCCTGGACTGTTATTTGTTCCGTTTGGTCACTTCTTTACAGTGTTCCAGTGAGTCATATACAGGAGAGGACAGCTCCCATGACTCAACACACAATACAGTCATGCTTTTTCAAGAGATGAATGAAGAGGCTCAATGCTGTCCCCGCAGACACACACACCTACAGTGGACACACACACACACACACACACACACACACACAGAAGTCTGCACCTTCAGCTTCATCATGGAGTCCTGGCACAGCTTGTCCCCGCGCGCCGCTGTCACCTCATCAATCCCGATCAGCTTGGCCTTGTACCGCATACCATCTCCACGGAAACGCTTAATAAGCCCCGCCTCAGTGCGGTCCTGACCTGCGGCGTGAAATAGAACAAATATAACAGGGAAGGAAATTAATTTTATGTTATTACAGAAAAAAGGATGTGCGAGCTCCTACAACTTTAGTATTATGCCCTGTTTAAGGTACAGAGGCTAGTGTGTACCAACCAGCTCACCAGCTTTTGACAAGCTCATAAATTTTTATAGAATAGAACATTTAGATTGAATAATAAATTATCAGCAGCAAGAAAAGATTGAAAGAAAATTGAAAAGGAAGTTGGTTAAAGCCAGTGGACCAAAGGAGAAAACAAGAGGAACAATGAGCCCACTTCCACGTCACCTATTGCACAGCATTGTGAGCTATTCACACACAAAGCTCTAGGGTGAAAGGTTATGGGGTGGTTGAGTGTGGGGACGCTTATTCCTACGTTGCACCCATGCCCAAAGTCCCCATGGGTGCTATTGGTGGGGACAAACCAGCTTGAATGGCTGCTTTTGAGAGGAATCATCTCGGTCCAGCGCTCACCCACAATCCACAAGGCCCAATTCCTGGGTGATGGATGTTGGGTGGCGGCAGGAAAATGACGTGTTTTGTCATCCATTCCCTTTTTTGTTCCCATCCCAACTGCTGATTATTCTGTAGCTGCCCTGACATCCACCTTGACTGTGCTGTCCGCTTTTTTGATTATGTGGGTGAGACTCTTGATTGCCGTCTCGTGCGTGCAACCATGTATAAACCATCCCCTCGTAATCTGCGCAGGGTTTCTCAGCTTCCACACTCCTGCTGCATTCACACAAAGAGATAGCAGGATTCCAAATCAAGGTCACCAGCACCTTGGAGAATTTCACAGTTTTTCAGCCCCTTCGGTCGCTCAATTCTAGGTCACGTTAACGGCACATTTAAGTGGCTGGCTTAAGCTGTGCATGAGAAGAGGATGAGGCTTAATATCCCTAACAGAGACTGTCAGGCTGCCATCAAAGACCATATCAAACCAAAAATGTACTTATTCCACCCAGAAACACATGGAATTGCCATCCATGTCAAATCTACCCCCTCTTTTCATCCCTGCAATTTCCAAGAAAAAAAAAATATCAAAAAGTCAATTGGAAATTCAGGGTGAAAACAAGCAAATTAAATGGCTTGTGCAAATCGAGAAAAATAAGGTCTTGGTCCTAATGCAAGCGCTTGTCTTGGCTATGCACACCCTCTCACTAATTCATGAGGGCAGAATCCTCTAAAAGGGGGGGGAGGGGTTGACGATGCTAAAGTCATTAAAGTCTCTGAGCAAGTGAATGTCAAATCTGACTCTGATTCAGACTTGCTTTCCTGCCAGATGAAAATGAGTCTTATATATGGCCACGATGTACCTCTGAACATTAAGCAGCCGCAGCCTGACAGCTCCCATGTGGAGGAATGAACATTCAGACTTTGATGACAGACTGGAGACCAACTGTGGACGTGACATACAGTATGTACTGTACTTGATTGCAGTCGTGCTGATGCCTAAACCCTGCATGACGGATGTGAAAACAGGTGGACTCCTGCAATAATTATTGCTCTACCTTCTTAAAACCATCCCTCATGCAGCGACTCTAGTCTATTCATACAGTATTATGCATTCCATTCGGATTTTACTGACTCATACACTCTGTAATGTAATGTAAAATGCATGCTGCTCCAGTTGCATTTTAAACATGGTCCAATTCAGTGCAGCGCTCTCAGATGAGCTTTAACCAGATGTTCTGTGCCATTTGTTTCTTTACATACAGCGTACCATTTCCCCTAATAACACTTCAGGAGAGATTTAGAGGTTTATGCACAGATACTCAAAAAGAAAAAAAAAAGAAGTAGGCCTTGCATACCGAATGAGAGTCTTGACACAGCAGCATAACTCGTACACTACGTGCTCTGGGTTCAGATCAAGACAAGCGCGTGTGCTGTATGAAACTAAAGAGCTGCAGGGCATGCTGTTTCATGTTGTTACACACTGTACGGAAGGAGAGGAGAGAGGGAGAAGGTGTGTGTGTGTGTGTGTGTGTGTGTGTGTGTGTGTGTGTGTGTGTGTGTGTGTGTGTGTGTGTGTGTGTGTGTGAAGAGGGGGATGACACATATTCCTTTGCTTTTCTGGATTTACAATTACCCAAGGTTGAGTGGCCCTCACTATATTTCTGGCCCATGAGCCTGATGCTCTTAATTTGTTTGACAGAGGGTTGCCTAAAGTATTTTATACTATTTGTATCTCTATCTAAAGGTATCCTACATATTGCACAACACACCATTTGGGAGACCTGGTAATCTAAGGTGCATGTACGCCCTGTGTTATACCTCTTTTACACCAAAATTTGCACGTATATGCAGGTTTTTTAAACTCGGGTAAACCCATTAAAAAAAACAATTACCTCCTTTCCCATTGCCTGTAGAGGGTTTTGCCTTTCTCTCATATTTAACGTCATGAACGACCAAATTAGGTGGTTTCTCTCGTCACTGTCTTGCTAAATTAGCGCAGTGACATAGGTGTCTTGTTTCCATCGCGGCCGATTAAAACCTGTGTCTACCTCAGAGTCATTTGACCCGGGAGTGAATGTTGATTGTACCCGTTCCCATTACAGACAAAAGCCAAGATGAAGTGGGTTTTTTGACCAGTGCTTGTCACATCTCTCCTCCTAATTCTCCTCCCATTTCCCTTCAAATAAACCCTATAAAATAAGAAAAGCAATAGCAAAGTCTTCAAAACAGAGCTGGGAATCAACACGCAGGATGTAACAGGGCTTCAAATCAAATGCTGTGATCCCCCACCTGACGTAGGACCTTGCACCAGGACCATGGAGAGAACAATTACTGTTAGCACTGCTCCATACTGTTTCAGGGCTTGTCACTGATCACAGTGTTGCGTCCTCCCGCTTGCCACACTAGAATGGGGACAGCGAGGGGACAGATGGCCACAGATGGAGAGTCAGAAGTGCCCCTCCAGATATAAGGACTTGGCAACAGGAAACTTTTTGTTGGGGAGCCGGCATCGAGGCAGCTTAACCTTTGAACCTTTCTGAGTGTGTATCTGTGTCTTCTTGTCTCTGTTTGTCAGTGGGACACACACATACGCCATCCATTTAACCATAATGTGAGGAAATTGTGATGCTTATCGTGCTTGTACTTTCATCTACATGCAGTGTGTAGTGTTTGTTTTGTTTTGTTAGGTTTGTTTAGTTTGATGTGTCTCTGAACAGATCATTTGACGTCGCTGAAATTAAAACTGAAGGTATGTTCTGTCAGTGCAGGAGACTGACGACTTTAAGCAGTTGTAAAGAGAATGGGCGTCTGAGGAAGGCAAATCTGTCCCCACCATCTGTCTCCCTCATGTGCACAAAATACTCTTCATAAGCCTCAGCAAACTCACAGATACACATTTACGAGCATGCGTTCCCTTGTCCGAACCACACGGACCAAAATGCCTCCACCCAACTTTGGCACCAAACAGGAGCTCAGGGGTTTGGTAAAATGACGGATCGTTAAAGCAGTTACACAGTTAATGATGGGTATTGTGCACATCATCAATGTGGAAAGACCATTGACTCACTGCAGAGTTCCATGCAGGTATTGATGCGTGCTGTGGGAGAGTTGTTTGGGTAGGGGGCTCCACTTATCACCCTGATGGTGAAGCAGTATGATGGAACAGTTGGATAAGCTTCCCTGCAGCTGATTTGGTGAAATGTGGGTTTGCACAGGGTGAAATGGTTCGTATTTGTACTGCCTCTTAAAATGTGTTCAATGCCATTCATTCAGTACAAGAGGACACTGGTGATTCAGTCTGCTGTTTGCCTTGCTCTGTCTCTTCTTCTCTGTTTGCCGTGTCTCTGTCCTTCTGGCCCCTCTTTCAATGTCTCGATGTCCTCATTCCTTGTCTCTCTCTTTTTGAAAAGAATATTTTTTTTGTGCTCAGATTATAGTGGGAGAGCAACAGTTGCTATGGAGATTGAGTAAAGTCACGCATGTAAAGCATTTCTTTCGATTGGTAGAGGGAAGCACTGGCTTCAGAATGGGAGTCAGAGTTTGCTGCAGTAACATTTGATGTTATCAAATGTGACATCCATATCAATATGGCATCTTTAAAACCAGGATGATGTGACCAGTATGTTCTCTTACTGTAATATTGGGTTATATGTTTGTTTTTTGTTACAATAAATGTTATATTATTGTCTGAAAATATATAAATACTGACGAGAATTCATTAATGGATGACACTAATGATAGATTATGTTTTTAATTTTGTCATCAAATCTCCCCAAAAATAACAAAAAAACGGAAACAAATCATCCTAATAGCAAGTTTAGTCTCAGAAACCCCAACTGGGTAATAATGAGCAGTACATTACAGTATTGTGATTTTTCTTTCAATGGAGATAGCTAGCCTGAGCCAAACTCTTCCGATTATCCCAAAGCTGTCTAATTTATGCTTTGTCTACACTATTTTTCCCCTCTGTTAAAAAATAAATCTCCATCCCCACGACCTTCATTTTTCAAAATATATCCATACAGACAATAACACCAAACCGCCAAAAAAAAAGAAAGAATGCCAGGCCAGTAGGCGTCAATACAGTCAACAATCCGTCAAATACCAGAGAAGAACGTTGTGGTCCGAGTAACATTGGACGAGGCAGCGGCTGTGAATGCTGGTAATGTGGTATGAGTGTTACTCATATAGAGAAGAGAAGTCACAGAGGCAGATTTACATATAGTTAAGATGAGGATTTGTTGAGGCGATGAAAAATATAAAATAAGAGCCACCTTATCCTTTAAATGTCATTAATATCTGCTGTTCCCTTCAATTCACATGAATATAAACAGAACTTAATCTCAATAGATGGTGTCCTTCACCTGTCCCCAGCCCGCTCATATCCACCCCTATCTGTGCTTCTTGACACTCTGCATGCATTTATGTTGCCCCATTTCCATTTATATGGACCTAAATAGCATCTTTGCCGATTGTGACAACGGTCCCTGCAGCACATGTGATTAACATGGTAAAGTCAGGGGCTGATAGCCTGCGCTGATACCCCCCCTCTGATGAGCCGCATAGCCACGTGTGTAATAGCCCCCTCGCTACGCTCTCCCCCCTCCACTTAACTCAAATCGATGGGCCCTCCTCCAGCCCAGCCATTTATCTGAGCAAGCTGACAGAGCCAGTGAAACAGCCACAGAGGACCTGGCCCTGTGGCCTCGTTACAGCCAGCCCACAGAAGCCAGATTTACTGGACTGGCTGGAGTGGCTTTATTCATGGGTGGAGAAATGAGAGGCGTAAAGGAAAAGGAGAGGAAAGGCAAAGAAGAAATGTCCTCCTCCTCTTACACACTTTCTATCCTCTCCTTGTGATTTTCACTCTTTCTGCCTCTCTCTCTCTCCATCTCTTTCCTCCTCTCAGCCAATTCAGTCCCATTTCAGTCTCCTGGTGAACGTTCGGAGAATGACTTGTCCTATTACATCACTTATGCTGTTCATCAAAGCAACAGGGTGTGAATTACCCTGTCCATGACACCTAAATCATGGCAGCACCAAACCCTGGGGCTACACGGAATAGCTGTTACTACGTCTGGATCCCTCGGATGAGACAGGGAGCCTCACGGCGGGCTTGTCTGACTGAAGCTTTTCTCCATGTAGTTCAGCATTATTTATCCAAACTTGGCTTAAAGTTATGTCCACTGCCTGCCAAACACAGGAAAGCTGCCATTTCTCCATTTTGTATCCCTGTTCTTCATGTTTCTTGTTGTCTTTGAGAGTACCTCTGAGCACTATGGGCTATGTATCTATCATCCTCTTCTCAATCCACAACAAAATACAATATGAGCCAGTGGCAAATCTCAGAATCTTTAGGGGCCATAAATGGGCCACATTTACACAGAGGGGGCAGGAATTTCCCTGATACAGTAAGGTGCACATTTAAGTCATACCTTGATTACTATTATCTCAATAGCTCTGAGCAAAAACACACATCATTGAATATATTTAGAAAATTGTTCGTTGTGCTCTTCGAAAAAACTTGGAAAAAAATTCTTAACATCATATTTATTGCCAGTGCCCACCCCTGGATCCATCCCTGTAAGGAGCCTGATATTTAACATACATATATCTACATCTCACGTACCTTTAATCCTCCTGGACTCCCTGCGCTGGCTGGTTTTGACACCCGGCTGGAGCTCGGCCTCTGCTGACATCCTCCACCGCTGAGTCCCTTGTCCTGCTCACAGCAGATGCACCATGGGTTAGCAGCACACTAGCTGATCCTCCTTACTCCCAGTGTCCAATTCCCCCCAGTGCCGTCTCTCTCACAGTCGCTCTTTGGTGGAGAAAACCTCCTTCACATCCATGGTGAGATGTCTGGTACTCCTCAATAAATGAAGATCCAGCATTGATTACTATGCTCCTTCACTGATGGCCCATGGTGTCTGAGTATTGCTTAACAACACACGTGCAGAGAGGGCTGAATTAAGAGCTGGGCGACCCTCTCAAGAACAGCTTCAGATCAGATTTGACATCTTCTGGAGTGTATCTGAGGTCTCTCCGTGAAGGTCAAGTACCACATGTTCCACTGTTGATCTTTTCTGAGGTCCCACCTATTGCTCAGGTGTAATTCCCCCCCCGAAGAGACTGCACCATTGATTGAATCAAATATTGTTCTTCAGAGTAGGTCAGGAGTGGATATTATTCTTTGGTAGAGCACTTCAGATGTAGTCCGACAGCCCATCACAGTCACTTGCTCCGAGCGCTGCAGGATGAGGAGACAGGGAGAAACGGTTAATGTGGAGGTGGTAAAATTTTAAATGACAAACACATCCCCCTCTATCACTCATCACAACATTAATCTAACATTCAAATTGGCAGGCAGCAATCTAACAAATCAACAAAGACGTTTGTTGTCTCTTCTGGATCATCAATCCTTAATGAGAGTGCAGAAACTGCTTGCTGTTCGGCGCCCACCCTTGATGGCGAAATATTTGATGCTGTTGTTTTATGTGCCACTTGTATGTGAGTAAATATCGTACGTTAGAGCATGACTGCCGCTTCTGTGCGTGCGAGGCAAATTTTTCAGAAGATGGATTGTTAATGCTCCCAGCTCAGATCAACAGCACGAGAGGGGAAGTGGCAAGGAGCGATGAATGACAGACTGTTTCAAAGCAAACTGTGGTGGGAATCCTGGCACAGCCCTCTATAAACTAGGACCCCCACACATTGTGCTTTAATGCCCTTGAATCAGCTACTGCTAACACGGGGGCCATGCCAAGCTGGCACAGTGGCTGGCACTGCTTCTGTTGGCATGGTGACGGGCCATTGTTGGAGAGAGAGGCCTTTAGCCGACCCTGGCCTGAAAAGAGCCGCCGCACATCGAGCTCGGGCACACATTATCCTGGGTGACATTGTGTGACATTGTGAGTGTCTGTAATGAGAGTGGCTAAGTGTCATTTAAAAAAGAATTTCAAGTGCCCTCGTTTTTATAAAGTACCGTTATATGGGTGTTCTACATTAATCCATTGATTTGTTTCCAAACTAAATCTTGAAACATTTAAATATGAGGCTTTTAAGGTGCATTAGTCCAAACAAATTACAATAATAATGATTATAGTAGGCTAATAATGACAAAACAAACAGGGCTAATACAAATTAGACTCTTGTACTATTTTTGCACTGCTTGTTTATTTAATAAGAAGAGAATTACCTGTTGCTTGCTGACATCAAACACACAGCAGTGTGTGTGTAGCATGCATGTGTGTGTGTGTGCGGCCAGTGTGAAGAGCTGTAGCATAGTCTGGATATAAAGATGAAAACCGACAGTTCCCCAAAAGTGAAGCCAAAGCATCTTGATCTCCACCTGGTGGCTGGCTGCAGTATAGGTCATAAACCTGGTCTCCTCTATGTTAACTGATGGGACATTGACTGAACATTTGAGGTAAATCTTATCAAACTGATGTTCAAGTGCAAATTTTTTGATGTTTGGTTTTGTCTAATTATTTGGCGGTATACAAATGAGTAGAAACACCATGAATGACAGCTGAGATTGACTCCTGATTGGCCAAGTGTGTGTATGGGTGGGACTTCACTACCACTGCTCTATCCCTTGATCGCTAGTGCACAAACTCTGGCTCCAAATGCGCAAGATGGCCGCATTTATACCCAGGATATTTTGGCTTCTTTTCCAGATAGTGGGAGGAAGTAGAGCTACTGAGCTACATGAGTATATATTTAATACTTGAGGTGAGAGAATACATTGCTGTTGTTGAGGTGGATTTTTTAGCATCATCATGCTGAGCTTCAATTTGTATATATATATATATATGCGTAAAACAAAAGGATCTATAAAATAATCTTTCTACATCTACAGTATATCTGCCTCCCCTTAAAAAAAAAGACAAATTTAATTTCCGTGAACAACTGGTCACCTCATCACCTCCTGTTCTCCTTGTGCATGGCTGTCTAGACCATGTGTCACCCTTCATATGAGTTTATGAGGCAGATAATGTCACCCAGGTCCAGGCAGAGGGGAAATCTCACCATAAATGCGTCTCCGACAGAGCCCTGGAGTGTCAGTGATGGTAGAGGTATTTTCCATGTCACAAAGAACCTTATCAGAATGTAATTTTCATTACCAGCGAGGGAGATATGCCTCATTGTATTAGACAGAAGAGCGATTTAATGTGATGTATGGCTGCTTTTCAAAACCAATGCTATCTAGGTCACTCAGACTCCCCAATCTGCTCCGTGTTTTAACAACTCCCAGTGTCTCTTATGATTTGGGTCAGCATTAAAGAGCATCACTCATTTCTCTAGCTACTCTCATCCGTTAGACGATGTCAAAAGCCCTTGACAAAAGCCGCCCTTTATTTATTAATTTGTTCATTTCATTCCCACCTCTCTCAAGTGCAAAGAAAAACTTCCTTGAGGGAAGTCAATTTCATTTCTGCTTGCATTCCTTTATTTCCCTCCGTCAACTCTGCCGCTGCCTTTGTCTCTGTCTCTGTCTCTGCCTGAATTTCACAAATCATCTCCGGAGACGTGTTGGTTCCTGTTTATGTCTTTACCTACGTAACCGGATTATTGAACAAAAACAGACATTGCCGTGAGAGCAGCTGATGAATGACAACTCTGCCTTCCTTCACATTAAGCACATCAATCATGCAAGCCATTGATTTTTCAGGGGGCGAGTTTGAGTGTGTACCTTCGCAAGGTGAACTAGGCCCCCAAGGCAACATGCAGGTACATGCATCTTGTCAAGCAGCGTCACTGCATCGGGATGAGATGTGATCTGAATCTTTCTCATCAAGGGAAACAATGTTGTTTTGATCTCTATGTCAAAAAGCTGTCTACAACCTTTAGTGAGCTGGAGTACAGGTCAATCAAAACACTGATACAAAACACAACAAATGTAGTTTTTTATACAGCTTCTTGATTGTGTTATTAATGCACATACAACACAATAAGGAATTTCTTTGACATGGTAATTTGTTTCCAATGAAATAAAAACTATAATTTAGATCTATGATTTATGTTGCAGAGACAAAGGGTTGTAATTTCCAACAATTATACTGAGCTCTTACTCTCTGATCAGATTTTCAATCATGTTTACGTATAATGGGCAATCACTGAACACGCGCTCGAATCAGATCATTCTCGAGATTCTTCTCAGCTCCTGCATTCCAGTGAGCAACATTTCCTCCTGAGACTGGTGTTTAATAGACTCCACAATCAACCTCATATTGTGAGACAAGCCTCCTGCATCCTGCCACCGATGAGTAACAAAGGTTGAACAGCCATCTATCACTGGATACGGCCAATTACACCTCCATTCACTCAGGTCCCGACGGAAAGCGCAGTCTGTGCTCTCCAGATTGCATGTGGCTGCAGAGGAGCAGGGAGGCCCCCGTCCCCGGACCATCTCTGTGTCTTCCTGGCCAAGGCTGGCATGGCCCGGGGCTGGTGGAACGCTTGTTCGACAGACTGGCTTTGGCACCTTGCACTGGTTATCTTTGTTACAAAATGCCCCCACAGCTTATGTAGTGGGACATGACTGTCACAACGTGGTCTAGCAGAGCTCCTCTAAACTGCCCTGCTGTGTTACCTTGTGTCTCCTATGGCAAGGAGGGCCAAGCAGCTCCTGCTATAACCTGTCTACACCTACAGGTACATATATATATATATATATATATATATATATATATATATATATATATATATATATATATATATATATATATATATATATATATATATATATATATATATATATTGTGTTGTTGTGAAATCTATCAGCCATTATCACAGTCTTGCAATCAGGAATAAGGTTGTCTCATGTGGCCTTACAAGTGGCTGATAGTCCTTGAATCAAAGATAAGGTTAATTTGCTTTTGTTGGACTAATTAGAGTCCTGACTAGGAAGTGGCTGACTGGCATATGGGTCTTTGGGGTAATTCTGCATCTATTAACACTTCTGACCATATGATTCAGTGGGTTAATCATGTTACTCACAGTCATGGCAGCCTATACGACCACAGCGAAATAGGAAATATGCAAACATACAAAAACAAGACTGCACTGACACTGTTAAAATGAACATGCAGGTACTATATTCACCATGTTCATCATCTTTGTTTAGCATATTTAGCATGCTAACATTTGTTATTTAGAACGACGCACAAAGTGAAGCTGAGGCCGATCAGAAGTAGTCATCAGTTTTGCAGGCATTTAGTCATCAACCAAATTATTAGTCAATTGGAAATTTTGATCTGATGGGGCTAAATGAACAATCAGCTGAACACTAACATGTTTGAAAATCATTCTAATGGCAATATACCGAAATAGACAGAAACACAAAAATGTGTCTCATGGAGCTAGTAGAGGAAATCTGGGGATCAGTGGTAGAGGTATGGAGACCAGTAGGTTCAGCATGCTATTGTTGTTTGATGAAAAATAATAATTTTCAAGATTTCAAGACAATCCATTTACTGGCTGCTGAGATATTTCAGCCTGACCTAAGGGACGGCAACACACTGACATCACTCCACTGGTGGTGTGGCTAAAAACCAGAGGATTTTAGTAGGAATAAAGCTTAAGAGGATGCCCTGATGAAAGTCTGTGATGAAACTGAGGAAATTACCAAGATTTCTTTTAGCAAGTGCAAATACGAATAACATTTACATGAAATAGACGCAGAAGAAATGGGGACAACTGCACCATATTAGCATAGTGCTACAAACTCAGCTATTCCTTTTGATTTCTGCAGGGATTTATTTGAGGCAGAACTGAAATATGGCAGCAAAAGAAGAGAAGGAAGCTCTCCTTTCTTCTCTTCCCTTCCATCGCCTCTCTGGCCTTCCAGGGGGAACTGATAGCCTCTGAGCTCAGGCTGTTCAGCCACGGCCCATTAGTTCACCTCATTCTGACAAGATGGAGGGCCTCTGACGATGGAACAGTCAAGTGTGCAAGCCGGGTGGAAGGAGTGAGAAAATACATACAAAGAAGGAAAAAAAAAAATCAGTTTGGGCATTTGAAGCTCATTTACTTTCTGAGGGAGAGAGAGGCCTGGTTGCTTCGGGTTCAGCAGCTACAGCTGGTAAACTAAATAAGCGTTGCCACACAGTTGCTTTGCTGTGCAGATTTATGTCAGTAAAGGCCTCGGAGCTGTGCACTCAGTTAGGCGTGGCTCCAGCATAGGCCGGGCATTCCAAGTGAGAGGGCGGCACCCTATGAAGTGCTCCGCCATTATCCTTTTTACCAGCTCAGCTGCAGGATAACTGGGCCCTGCAGTGTGTGGTGATGGTGGTGTGTGTGTGTGGTGGGTGGGGTGTGTGTGTGTGGTGGGTGTGGGGGGGGGGGGGTATATTCAAGTCTGAGATACATGACATAAATGAAGAAATACATTCGCATTTGCACAGCAGAGGTCTCAAGATGCAAATATTAATGGGGTTTATTTTGGAAGTTTGCACTTCTCAGGCTGTTTCTGCCGCTCTGACAGACGTATTCAGGCTAATAAAGTGTCACTACTTCCCTGTGGTGACAGTAAACAATAGCACGAAAACAAGATGGGATACATATTCTCTTTTATTCATCTGATTCCACCTAGCACATAGTGCCCGACTGGAAACCAGCGTGAGACTGCTGGACCCCTCTCAGAACAGTTAATTGGTGGATGTGGCTCTCCAAAACACCTCCTCTGATGTTCCTCTGTGGCGTCCCTGACGACTCTTTTATTCGCTGCTGATTTGGTTTGTTGTTGTGCTGCGTCTCAGTGTCTGAACAGTGTGTGAAAACAGGCTATTTACCACATTCAGTGGGAGAGTGAGAGAGAGAGAGAGAGAGAGAGAGAGAACTAAGCAGGCTGCAGAAACACCATGTTACCTCACAGCCTTTTAGTCTTTTCTTCCCATTTGATTTGTTCTGTGTTTATCATTTTTAATCTCTCCAGCCTTTTATATAAAGAACCTCCATCTTCATTTCTTTTTTTTCCTCTCCCTCCCACCCCTGATCTCCCCTGTCCTCCTTTTTTTTCTTTGTCTCCCTCTCTTCCAACATGATGCCTGTTTGTGAAAAGAGGTTGAAGCATGCTTTATCTCGCTGCCACCCCCTCCCCGGCCTTCTTTTGTGAGTTACAAAAGAACAGTGGATACCTTGGTCTGGACATTATTTCATGCAGAGAGTAATTAATGAGACAATTAGTTTTTTCCCTCTCTTTGTGCTCACTTTGAACTAAATACACAGCCAAAAGGACTGCTCTTTAATTGCACGTGGGTCATGGATATAATTAAGATATGAAGGCAGCCTCTTTATGAAACTTGACTGTGAGTAACTGTTTGTTGTTCTGACTGTATTCATGTCTTAAGAGACTGCATCGTGGACTGGCAACGCGACTATCAAACGCGACAAAGATCCAGCGTGGCTGAGATGAAAGTTGCCATGATCAAAACCGCTGAGCACAACAACACAACCTGCAGCCGGCAAGACGGCAGTAATGAAGCTGAAGGGAAGCACCGAAACAAGCGTCTTTTTGTTTCCCTTCCCACTGTCAAACTGCTTTATCGATGTTGTCATGATGTGACACGCCAAACGCACACACTGTTGGGAGTAGTTTCACTTAATGACAATGAGAAAGCAGTGTGACATATTTTGGAGTCACTTAAATCAAGCTTTACTCTTTATTCCCTTTATTGTTGTCACTTTGAGCCGACTAAGGGACTGTGTGAAAATTATGCAGAAGGGTTTGAAAAAAGAGTGAGTGCTTTATTTGATTCAATTTGATGGAGAGAGAATTATATTTTTGGAGGACAATCAAGGGGAGGGGGATAGGAGTGGATTTGTATTTTTGAACATCACGGTGAGACAGCCTGTGTTTTTTCACTGATAGTGCTGGAAACTCTTTGGTTAAGCCCCTTTTCACTGGTCAAAACAACCCACTAACATCTGGCTTTTGTCTGCAATGGGAATGTTACAATTGGCATTTACCCACAGGTGAAATTATGTTTTCGTCGGCTACGGCTCATATCTGCAGTGTTCACCCCTGTGAACTTGTTTATTTGACTTTCTGGCATTGGTGTGTAAATAGCCATGAATTTGTGAATTCATTGTTTTTTTACATTTTGTGAAAAACATACAACATAGACATTTGTCTTTCTATTGTTCAAGATGCATGCTGCTTGAACAGTCAGGCAAACTCCCCTACCGGCAACATGAAAGGAGTCAACTGCTTTTCTTTTGTGAGTTTACCTACTTTTAAAAAACCTGCGTGTACCAGCTGAGTTTGGTACAAAAGGAGTATTAGTAGCTATTGTTTCTATTGATGGTACATGACTTTGATAAATGCCCTTTTCTATGTTTGACATAATTTGCAATGTAGCAGATATTGCGAAAATTATTGATCCATTTCAAATGTAAATAATTATAGGAGAGACTGGCATTACATACAAAACAAAGTTAACATATCCAATAGTCTATTCTGTGATAATTCAGACGGGTTTTTAATGGAGCTGTAGAAGCTTCTCAAAGCAAAGCAAAAATAAGCTGCATGGCAACATCCTGATTAGTGGCATTTTGATTTTGGAGTAATCTGTAGAAATCACGATTTCCACAAAGTACCATTTCTTCTTTTCTCCTGAGAACACCTTTGTTGTAGCTCCACGTCTCCCACTGTGAACCAAGTACCTTGTAAAACTGTAGTTTAAACGAATCTCACACACCCACACACACACACAAGCCGTCTATTCCCCGACTACAATAAAATGTGTGTGGGTGTGATTAGTGAATGTCCCACCACACCCCAACGTCTCTCATTAATCTCACATGAGTGATTAGGCTGCTGCGACGTATGGAACCACAGGAGGTGTGAAACTGGGTGTGAAACTGTTGTCATCTCATATGTTATCGCACTCTGGAGACCCGGAGGATTAAACCATGCCAGGCACAGCCCATTGGCAGCTAATCATGCTGCTAATGATAAGTGAAATATTCGACTGACTCTCATAACAATGGCAACCCAAGGTCAAGATCTCGCAAAGATCGCGGAGACGCACACGAGCGGCGCCAATGTTGTCTCTTCAGTCGCTCGCGTTGTTTTGTGTAAACCTGAAGCGAAGGCCACACGCGAGCCTGAGTGAAGCCTTCTGAATCTGACACTTGATGTCTGATTACAGTAAAACATCAGGCTGAACTCCAACTGTGACGCTCTGATGAGGAGCGATCTAAAGGGTCTCATCAGAAGACGTCATGCTGACCGCTGGTGCTGTGCCAGATGCTTGACGCTCAGCGCAGCTCCACATCACAAAACTGCAGAATCTGTTACCTGCAGGCACGTTTTAATTAAAATAAAAGTAGAGCGCTCCAAATGAGAACAACAGCAGTTAGTCAGTCTGGGAAGAAAGAAATCAAATGTCATCAGCCACTAACACTTCACTATTCACCCTACATTTCACTCACATGCCAGATTCTATAGCTCATACAGATAAATACAGCCTCCCCTCGACATTTTCTCCTAATGACATTTATAAATGGTAAATAATAATGATGCATTAACAAACCAAATCCAGAGATATATGGTTTCCTCAATGGAGGTCAAGGCAAGGGTCAGCTCCCCGAGGAGCTGCTTATGACTCAGGGACGTGACTGGACCCTTTAGTTAGGGGGCCCCGGGTTCATTGTTTCACATTATAAACTGAAATAATAAGGCTGTTAAAGTGACACCTGGATCCTTACCTAATCTCGAGACCTCATTTTGTAAAGGGATTAGAATCTGCTCTAATGTAGGATGATGTTGTGTGCATGTATTGCTTGTTCCCTCCGGCAAAGAGTTCATGTTTTCAGCTCTGTCTGTTTGTTTAATGGTAAGTTTGTATGTTTGTTTGATTAAAAAAAACAACAAATCGGATTCCTTCTAAACTTAGTGGAATGGTGGGCAATGGGCCAAGAGAGAAGCCATTAAATTTTGAAGCGAATTCGATTAAGGGGGTTGGTTCAGGAATATCTTTCCACTTTCTTTAACATTGCAAGATATTGATTTCTTAAACTGATTTCCCAGTGAATAACTCATGAATCTTCATGAAAAAAAATCTGGTATATTTAGGGAACATATATCATTCGGTGTATGCAATTTATTGGAGCTTGACTGAATGTAAGGGGACTGTTGGTCCTTGGTGGAGTTATTCTAGTTCTTTATCACATTTTTACACGGCCAAAATGCCACATATCAGTTCTCAAATATATTTAATCAATCACAAACAATGATAGAGGAAATACTTATAAAAAAAGGAGTTGTCCAAAAGGATCCAAGTTGAATTTTAGTGAATTAAATGTCAACACGATAGCATCATCAACTGACTCGTGTTTGTTTGTTTTCCTGACATAAATCATATTCATTCAACTTAGTTTCACTCCATGTTTCTCCTCTGGTCATCCTCGTCCCTCCAGCATGAGGCCTGAACTCTCCAGTTTGAGAAGCGCTGCTACTAACTGATTACTCCCTCAACTTAATTTTGCCTCAGGGTCTCCTCCAAGGCTCATCCAGCTCTGCTCCGGGTTAATTTTTACTCTATTTAAACTATTTTCTACACAAGAGATCGCTCATAAATATATGCAGCAATAAAAAAAAACAGTTTTAGTTAGTTAATAGATGGTGGTGATATTAGTCCTATTCCTTAGAAATCAGATGTATACTAATTGGTTTTGCCACATACGTTATGAGAGCTGTGAGATCTTTTCAAATGGAGAATGTGCTATTTTGTACTGCACACCGCATGTTTGGCAAAATTTTACTTGAGTAAACTGTGTCTTGAGCTTCAGTTCACCTATTTAACTAGAATCATTTATCTTTTCATCACTTTAGTTGAACATAAGCTTTGATCATCTAAACACAAGTTCGTGGTGCTTTAGTCACTACAGGTGATTATGTTAGAACAAATGAAATAGTGATGAGAATTTTGGCTCTTTGGAGAAAGCCGGATCTTATGACTCCCTTCCTCTCTGAGAGCTGTTCAAAAGAAAGGCTCATCATTCTTTTTTTTGTAGGAGGCTGGAGTTACAAGGTTTATGTGTGAAATAATCACTACTATTATAATATGACAGGGAAAGATTTGGATCATCTCTTTTTGCATGTGTGAACAAGGTTTCACAGCAATAAATTGACGCTTTATTTCCAATCAGCAGCATACAGCTGAGCAATGACTTCGGTGTCTGAAGGCTATTCATGTTTTTTTCTATATCTGTTCAGTGTTTTCAAGAAAGTTCCAAGGAAACTGACTTTGCTGCTCCATTCTCCTTATCTTCAATGTTGGCTAAAATGAATACTAACAGTGACCACCAACTGGCCTAATCTCATTCAGTATGCACTTACTAATATATTTGTCACACAAAACTCAATTCCAACAATCCTTCCTCTGGGAATGTTATGATGTTCAGTTTATGTTGAAAATAGGTGTTTATTCAACTATTTATTCAACTGTATTGTGATAACGGGCTTTTATATGTGTGATGGTGGGCTAATAGTGAATATTAGAAACACAGGAAACTACAGCCACCTGAATGTCCATCAATTGAAATCGACACCTCTTTTAAGCTTCATTAAAAAGAGTTGTCGTTTGCGTGGGAGCAAGCAAAGTTTTGCTGTCATTTTAAGTTTGATTACTGAAAACTGTAAATGGTGGAAACATCATGGGAAAGGCACAGTGCTCGGTAAGAAAAAAAAAAACGTGAATCAGGGGATATGAAATCACATGAGAATTGAGTCTGATAGTTCCTCTAGGCTAAACTAAACATCTCAATTACCTCCAGGGGGTTGAAGAAGTACTGAAGGAACGAGATGTGGCAGAAACAATATTTAAATTGACTGTCAGAAGAGGAAAAACCTTGCTGAGCCCATATTTGATTGCATATTTTATGGAGCACGAACAGAAATGCATGCACAAATGCATTCCGAGCCACTGTAGTGCCTGCTGCTGCCAGCCTGCCACACTGTTATAATCGTCAGCCGCATATGGAGCTGCTGTCCTCCCTGTGGGGAATAGGGTTGTAGAACGGGCCGGCGGGATGAGACCGGAGGACCTCACCACTCAAAAGGTGATGAATGCTACGCAGCCTCCTGTAGAGCATCTGTGAGAGCAGATGAATGGGGAGGAGAGGCTGATAAATTGGGTCACAGGAATGTTAGCGTTTCTGGGTAATGCGGTGAAAATGCTGGAGGAGTACAGCTGGGTGGCTGCACGTGCCTACAACTGGGGCAAGAGCTGCTCCAACCTGACTTGATTTCCTCTCTTTGGTGCTGCTGGCACTAATCTTTTTGGAAAAGTTCCGCTTTTAATTTGCAAAAAAAACATGCTTTGACTCCTGAAGCCACAAATTCAAAACAAGCCACTTAAAATGGAAAAGTGAACTAAATATATTTGTTTGAAGCATTTAAAGATTATGATTTATATTTCTAATAACTTGTTAAATGGTGTTTGTCCTTTTTTTACTTAATTAAAACTATACACACAAATTCTAGATTAATGCATACATTTATGCACAAACAGATAATTGATATTAATGAAACCTATAGTGGCTTGCTGATATACACTGTATATTGACATTTGACTTATATTTTCTTGGCATTGTTTATTTAGTAAAGAAACACAAAAACTAGACTTACTCTGTGAAGGCAGGCGAGAGAACACAGGGGATAGAGAAGTCAACAGAAAAACAGGGTAAATCCATGAGGATGAACAGACTGACAGTTGGAGAGTGGGGAGCACAGAGACTTCATACACAAAAGAAGGCGGAGCTAATAGAACTCAGGTGTGACACATTAGAGCAGGTGAGGTCAATGACATGATCGGAAAGGTCAGACAGACAGGAAGTAAAGTAAGGAAACACAATGTCCAAACGCTAGGAAACCGCAAGTCCACAAAAGTCTTCCCAAAATATCAAAACACAAAGTCTCTCAAAAGTCAAAGGACAGAATCATGATATGTTGTCCTGATCATGATTACGACCACAGACTAAAACATTTATTTCTATTTCAATTCAAAAATTGTATTCCCTATATAGAATGATTTAAAAAAGTTGGTTTCAGATGTTAGACTTTTTGGTACAAATGAAAGGTCCATCAAATACTTGTTTTTTCATGTATTTATTTTATTTAAAATTCATAAGTTTTTATTTGAGGTGTCTGTTTTATTATCTCTTCATGCATTTCAAATATAAAATTAGAAAGAATTCTTTTTTAATATCAAGATCGCTTTTTTTGTAGCCTTCTGTTAAATGTATCAAATGACTCATCTTGCACTTGGGGTCGTTCACATGAATTTATCCAATCAAATAGGATTTGGGATGACCTGACAAGCAATCCCATATGTGCTTGACATGTTAGCCTGCTAGTTTGTGGCTAGCTTGCTATAGCTCGCACTTTATAACAATGGTCAGAGATGAGTGGTTGATTTCCAATTGATTTAAGTTTCCTTCATCCCCCAATTCTTTATCTAACAATGCTGGAGAGGGATGTGTGAAGAGGAGCTAACAGAATCAAGCTGCAGCCAATGTTTAGCAATTGCAATAATATACTATATCTGAACTATTTCATCAAATATATCTGAAAATTAAGCTTTGTGAAGGTTAAGACAAGCTACAACCAATATTTGAATGTCATTGTAACATAAAGGGGCAGCACGGCAGTGTGGTTGTTAGCACTATTGCCTCAGCCAAATGGATCCCAGTTTAAATCCTGGTTTGGCCCAGGCCTTTCTACGTGGAGTTTGCATGTCCTCCCTGTGTCAGCGTGAGCTTTTTCCTGTTTCCTCCCACAGACCAAACTCATGCAGACTGGGATTGGGTTAATTGGAAATTCTAAATTGACCGAAGTTGCAAATGTGAGTGAGACTGGTTGTTGTCTCTGTGTGTTGGCCCTGTGATGGTGCTGGTGACCTGTCCAGAGTGTACACCACCTCTCGCCCAATGTCAGCTTGGATTGGCTCCCCCTCCAGCTCCTCAAAGGAATAAGTGGTGTAGCTGAATAGATGACTGGATGGATGTGACATACAACCCATTGGCAGCCGTGATGTCAAAGTGGAACTACTGACCTTCAAGAAAGTGCATGTGTCAATCATTAACGCATATTATATACAGCAGACATGCATGGACAGCGATGTATGTGCATATGACGCCAAATCACATCCCATCACTCTGCAGTGGGGTGTGTCCACTGCCCTTGTTCTGTTCGGGCCTGTTCATTACTCGAATCTCATTTCATTAATCTCAGGTTGTGGAGCAGCGATATGAGGTGGTGGGGGGCACAGAGGATGGGGGTGAGGATGGGGTCCTTTACCTTGGCACAGACAAGAAGACAAACTAGATTTGAGGGTGGATAGATCTTGTCAGCGCACGCCGCCTCTTGGCAAGCAAAGTGAAGTCGATATCGAGCGGGGGCCTTTCTTGCCTCCTAAGATTTACAGTATCTGGAGCTCCGCAGCTTCGTACTCCAGTAGATGGATGAGTATTTCATACGGTGCCAACTGGCGCACCACGAGTTGAGCTGAAGGTCATTGTGACTCATTTCCAGCTCAGGAGCTGGGACGGCTGGACACAGAGCTGCTAAACCTCACCGACTTGTTTTAATAGTAAAGAATCTGGCTGTGTGTAAAGGACCAGACTGCAGACAGCCACTGTGCCGTTACTGTGCAGCACATGTACAGGCTGTACAGTGCCAAAGACAGTTGAGAGTACAGTCGTAGGCAGTGGGTACAGATTGCCACAGAAGCTTGAGGCATATGGCAGGGCGCCCCATGCCTCCCAGTTAATTGAGTCCTAATGAATCATTGGTTTGGCATGCTACATGTCCCTTGTGATGGCTGGTGTCATTGATGCATTGAAGATGCCCAGTCCTCTGGAAGTGAAGCGGGCAGTGACGGCTGCTCTGGTTGAACACGGGAGGCGGGCCGACACTGCTGGCTTCACGCTGAACACTTCACTCACTCAACAGATGTTACAGGCCAAGGCGCAGGGATTACGAGCCACCAAGCTCCACACAATGGAAGTAATTGTGTGATCGCCTGGCAATTCACAGAACCATTTGATTCCAGTAACACTCTGTATGGTGGTGAGGTCGCTGCCCCATTGTCAACTAAACGGGGTCAGCGCGATCAGGGACATAAATGTGGGAAAACACTTGAAGTCAATGATGCTTGACCGCTGTTTTTGCAGAATTTCTACATAAATCTACAATTAACTGAATTAGGGGCAGTTAGTGATAATTGAGAACTACCAATTGTTTTCCTTTAAAATAACTTGAACTTTTTCACTGTCTCCCTTACTTCATCATACAATTGAAAGATACTAATTGAACTGCATTTTAATAAGGTGTGACACTTTTAGAAACCAAATGGTCCAATTTACTGGCATAATTTCTCAGTGGATATTAAATAGAATTTAATGAATTAATTTGCAACAAGAATTAAAGGTTGAGTCTCAATTTACACCCTCATTATGAAGTGAAAAAAGTGGTGGAGTTGAAGTTTATTGTGCAAGACAATGTCATTTATGTGGAGGGGCTGTACTCAGTTTTAAAAGTTTCCAATTTTATTAATGAAAAAGGTCAGGCCAATACTTAAAAATGTATAATTCAACTATTTGCCATTTCAGGTTTTGTATCTTACATAACTGTTGATGTTGTTTCCAGAGACTAAGGGTAATTAGTGAAGATGGTCTCCACCATATTTCTTTGTCTGAGGTGCATCAAGCTAAATATTGTTTCTGTGCAGGATGATGACATTTTGGGAAATCATATTTTTAACTTAATGAGTTTTAGCCAAATGAGATGACCAATACCGTCATCATGAAGCCGTAAATATGAAGCTGGAGCCAACAGTGTGTTAGCTTAGCTAAGCATAAAAACTGTAAACAAGGAGAAACAGCTAGCATGGCAAAAGATTAAACATAATCTACCTATCAACACTTTTGTATTATCTGTAGACCAAACAAAAATGTTTTTTATGAAAATGATGGTGCGTTTAGACATACACAAATTTGTGTCATTCACTTGACCAGCTTGATTTAAAAAAAAAGTAAACTTCAGCCAAAGATTTGCGTGATGTGATCACCCGACAGATGCTGGCTCCAGTCCGAGCTAGCAGGTTATCAAACTGGTCAGCTGGAGGTAGTCGTTCAGACGCAGCTCCTGGAGAAGACCGTTGAATTCCCTGAGCTGTGTGTGCCTACGGATGGTCTTATGAACCCACACACAATGTACACAAGGTACAACGCAGCAGTCATATAGTCACTTCAGCCATGGTTGATAATGAACAAAAATGGTGGGAAGAGATAACCCCTCCTCTTTTCATCTTTTCTAGCAAAGAGCGTGCAAATATTTGCAGGTTGTGTTTACTCAAGTAAGTATTGCAAATATTGATCCTGCGACCAAAGGCACGCACATATCGCAACGTGAAAATTAATTTTGGGTTTGGCCTGAGTGCAAAATTATATGCTGGAATAATTCTTAGCTGGGACTTTTTGCAAGACAACCAGCGAAAGACTCTAGGAAGACATTGATAAGAAAAAGCCTGTCACATGGCCGCCATAAAACAGCAAGGGGTTGTTTCTACACTTTGGTGTCTGTTAAGATCGTCCCATCTTACACTGGTATTTCCCAACACGTCAAACTATTTCTTCTCCTCTGATGCGGGAGATCTGAGATCCTTTTCTTTAGCTACGATCACAGCTTGCAGTGTGAGTCTTTGTAGCTTGAGTTTTTGCTGCTGACACATTTAGTTGCCACAGCCCTCCCACTGCACTCTCAACTTCAGATGCACCTGTCATGTTGATTAGACCCCCGGTGGAGGATGTGCATCATTCTTCACTCCACACAGCATCACTATCTGAGCAATCTCCCCCTTTTGTTCACCAAAAAGGGACCAAGTTCACCTCTGACCTGCCTCTGCCAGGGGCCATGTCTTCATTGATTAATAGACTAGATGTGATAAGGCCAAATGAAAACTCGGACATTAATGTTTCAGGCTCATTAAAACCACATTTATAAAAGATTTAGACCCCTCCAGCAATTGTGTGTCGCTATGTGAAAAAAGCTACATTAAAGTTAGTGTAACCCCCCCTTTTCAGTAGATGCATTATCTCGGAGCACTTGGGAAACCCTCGGGGAGTTCAAGTCGAGGTAGTGCCACAGCGATATAAGGGGAAACAACAAATGTGATAACGCACCAGGCTTTCAGCAAGACAAAAGACAAGAAGCAACACTACAGCAAGTGGGCAAGACAACCCCAAAGATTTTAAAGGAGTGCAAAACATCTACCAGCTGAAATGTTGTCCCCCGCTTTGCTGTAGCTGTTCTGAGATAACACGAAAAGGACATATTCAAACAGCGTTCAATATTTTATAGTAATTGTAAAAGGGGAAAAAGGCATCGTGGCCTTAATCAGACAAGATGCAGCTTCCATATCCACTCGCTGCGTTTGCTGTCAGGAGCTAAATTAAGTGTCTGGGATCCACTGGGAGACCTAACAAAGCAGCCCTTACAGGAGAAGTTAATGCTCTCTAGTGTTTTGTTCAGCTCCATCTTAAGCCCCACAATTCACACTGGGCTGCAGAGAACGGTCTTGGGATGACAACTGGAAATCGTGCTGTGAGAGCGTGCGTGTGTGTGTGTGTGTGTTTGCACGCGCAACACATGTGTCCTACAATCAAGCCAGTGAGTGCAGCTTAGGATCTGTTGCAGAACATCCTCTGTAAGGAGATTACTAAAGGCAGTTTGGCCGACTGGCAGAAGTCACCGGTGAACTTTGGCATGAATGTCACAAAGCTAATGCTGTCCCGCCAAGACATGACTTTTTCGTCATTTGGGCCAACAGGAAGTAGCTGAGCCCTGGCCTTTCAGCAGATACTGTTTAAAAGCTGTTTGTTGCTGCTTTTCCATGGCTAGAGCCAAGGCCACTGCGATACTGTACGTAGTCCTGCACTCATGAGCGCTCAAGCAGAAAACACAAGGCATCATGACAGACATATGGTCCAAAACTAAACTGTGCATTTGAACTGGTGATATCGCCTCAATATTGGGTTTGAAGAGGTTAAAAAATGCAGATGAGAAAGTCAATGAATAGCTTATTCTGAAGTTAATTTAGGAAATGGTCAAAGCTCTGACTCCATTTTTGTTTTACTTTTACTAAAACAGTGGTTCTCAAACTTTTGCACTTCAAGAGCCCCTCAGACTACACCACAAACCCCCATTAACAATTTTAACTTTCAATTTTATGAAATATGGGACCAAACATTTTGTCAGTGTGTTATGTATGGATTAAATATAGTGAAAATGACAGATTCCCCTTTTCTGCCAGGGATCCCCTCCAACCCCTCCAGGACCCTTGGGGGTCCCCTTACCCCACTTTGAGATCCCGTGTTCCAAAGAATTTGATTCAAATGGGATGATATGGCTCAATAACATGCATGTCTTGTACAGTGCTGGCTCTAAAGTGTATTTCCACAGCAAAAACCCGGATCACCGGCCGCTCCAATGCAACCATTTCTAATCAGGAAAATCCAAAGATGATCACAGCTGCACACCATGACGCAGTTTAGACGCCCCCCCCCCCCCCCTCCAGCACTAGACTCTTCCACAATTAACAGGATTGTTTTATCCCCACAATGACCCGTGATCTTGAACCGAGAGGACTCATGCACAGGCCTCTATTCACACCATGGACGGAGGCAGACTGAGGTTCAGCGCGGTCAGACCGGTGCCGCTGCGCTGCGCTGCGCGCTCCCATCCAAGCGTCCATCCACAGGTTCTTACCCCACCAGCGCAGACTGCTGGACATTTTCTAACCGATTGTACGCACAGATCAATACGTTTATCAACACATGCCATCATGTCACCAGTCACTCATTCAGCCAGCATCAGAGTTTACACGCAGCCGTTTGGAGATGATTTACTGCTGTTGCAGCAGGACATTTGAATATGTGTGGAGGGAGGAGGGGGGCACAGACGTGGTTTAGTCTCTTCGTAACATGATAATCGTCTCTTTGCGATTGTGAGGCAAAATAACATAAACGTGCAGGTTATGCATCGAAATCCCCTCAAAGCCGAATGACCATCCCTGGTTTGTGCGCAATTCAATGTGGGACAGCGGGTTATTTGACAGGCGACCGGCGTTTGCTCGGTAAAGGACTCCACGTTCAAACCCAGCACAGCGGCATCGATGATCTCACGCACAGGCTCACTCTCGTTTCTTTTTATTTCACGACATGTCTGTCTCAGTCATCCACACGGAGACCGGTCCGCAGCCCATCTCCATTCAGCGGCCAGTAACGCATCCTAAATCCACGAATCTGTCACGTCGCTGAGCTGCTTCAAATCTTTAAACATGTCTACAGTTTGGTGGGGGGAAAAGACAAAAACTCGTCAACAGCTCAGAAAGTGAGACACTCACCTTTTCTCAGTGGACGCTTTTCTGTGCCATTTATGCGTTTTAATCCACATCTGTGTCTCCTTCATTTGAGCGCCCTATTCCCCCCAGTGAGAGAGAGAGAGAGAGAGAGAGGATGAGAGGAGTAAGTGAGTGAGTGAGTGAGGGAGGGAGGGAGGGAGGGAGAGAGAGAGAGTGAGAGACAGAGGGAGAGCGCGTTTAAGAAAATCCATTTGTTAATTCCATTTGCCGGACACACACAAGGTGAAATCACATTTGCCTCCGCCTGTTACATGTTTGGAATTCCTCCTTAATTCTAAGATCCCGCATAAAAGCACTGTCTTCTTCTTCTCTTCCTCCTTTTTTCTCTCTCTTCTTTTTCTTCTTCTTCTTCTCTCCGGCGCTGAAGTTGCCTGGTTACCCCTGTTTCTCATTCAAGGAGGCTGAAGCGCTGCGTACAGCGGCCAATCACAGCAGCAGCAGCCGGAGAGATTAACTATTTCTTGGCTCCACTATTCTAGTTCCAGGCTAAAAAAAAAAGAAAATGAGGGGAGTGGGCGGGGAAACTGGGCCCCCGGTGACAGGAAAAAGGAGAAAAAATTAAAATGCACGGAGAGAATAATGTGGATGAGAGAGGAGGAGGAGGAGGGGGGGGTCCGTTAGAGGGAGAATGCGTGGATTGGGGGGAGGGGGACGAGGGGGGGATTAAACATTTTCAAAAAAAAATAAAGGATTGTGGGAGAGGAGGAGGAGGAGGAACCAGTTGCCACTTCTCACAACAACAAAGATGTTGATGTCCCAGGCTTGTGTGAGGATGTTTTGCAAACGGAGTCTCCATCACTGGACAAAGTCCCAGTCTCCGTCCACACATTTACTCCCGGCGTCCACTCTGCCCTGAAGTTGTAGCGCCGCTAAAATCGAGAAGTTTGGCTCCATTTTAGTTTGAGAAATCCGAGGCTGCGTTTTCGTCCGGATGAGAAGAGACCGAGATGTTTGGAAAAGATGAAGCTTGCAACCACTTGCTGATTGGTCACAAATTAGCCTTCGCTGATTCGTCAGGCTCCTATCAATGACCCCATTCTGAAGAAAACAACTGGCATTAGCCTTGCTACCAGACTATTCAATTACAAGCATTGCTGACCCTGCCGTTGTTAGTAGTAGGAGACAACCTATTATTCAATCTGTGACAAGTCTGCAGCTAACAACCAAATGCTTCCTGTTTACACCTGCACATGCATGCCCAGTGCACGTGAGCGGACACATCACATACGTTTTCAATCTTGTTAGTATGGACGAGGATTAAAACTCATAAGGAGCAAAAACGCTTGTGTGGACAGAGATCGTTTTAGTTTGACGTAAATAAGTAGCCGAGATTCGTCATATGAGATCATCCCCAAACAGCAATCCGTCAGGGGGAATTGATTGTTCCCCCCCCCCCCCCCCCCTTTAACCAGCCACCCGTCAAGCCAAAGCCCCCTTCCCCTCCTCCTCAGCCCATGTCCCACTCCAGTCGCCTCATCATAGGCCGTATTGATTTCAATTTCCCCCTCCAGCCATGAGGGTGAAAGGTGTAGGGGAGAGAGAGTCAACTTCAATCACTTGTACACATGGCGCGTGGGGGCATAATGACCCCCCACCTTCACACTCGGCCACTGAGGGAGGGGTACTACATCCAGGTCGAGCCCCCAACAATCCCAAAACACACACACAACTCTATGAAAGCCTTGGCCTCATTGTGACTATATGGCTGCAGACGTGCCCCCCACTAGGGTGCCATGCAGAAGTGCTGGTGCATTATAGGGAACAGCGGGGGGTCCTGATTGTGTGACAACAAGCGTCTCAAAAAGAGACAGCACCAGGGCGAGGGACTTTGGGGCCATTTGTGTCTGGACCACCATTCCAGCACAGAATATAGGGAGGATGGAGCTTTTCTTTCTTTTTAGTGTCATTTTATCGGATGGGAATTTTACACATTCAGTCTCAGACTGGGAAAAAAAAAGATGTCAGACATGTGTGATTCATACTTGGGTGCAAAAGCAGCTCACATGCCATAAAAAGTTGTTTTTCAATCTTGTGTGTGTGTGTGTACGTGTGCATGTGTGTGTGCGTGCGTGTGTGTGCGTGTGTGTGTGTGTGCTGCAGCCTCTGAGTGTGATTGATGTATCGCTGGCTTTGCTCCATCCCACAGATTACAAATGAAAACAACAGTGTTGGGGTCCTCCCTCCCCCACTGCTGGACAAGAAACGTGTGTGAATGTGGGTGTAAGGTTGTGTATGTCACACACACACACACACACCCCCACATACACTTAGTGGCTGATTGACGTGTAGCTCTTGGCTTGAGCGCAGCTTAATCCCGCCGCATTCACAGATGGACTCAGTCTTTCTCTTTTTGTCTGGTGTTACCAGCAGTGGCGTGTTTTACATTTACACACACACACACACACACACACACATACACACACACACACAAACACACACACACACTGTGCAGTACCATGTACATTTGTTTACTGGGGAGGGTGGCTGCTGTGTGGGCTCTAATCCCCCGCATGTAACCCGCCCTGCTACCTTTTACACACACATACACACACACACACACACACACACACACACACACAAATGTAAGCAGGCATCTACTCTTTGGTCATTAAAAAAAACAAAGGAGGTCAGTGTCAGCAGAGGAATCAGGCAGCTGGGTTCTGTGAGGCGAGAGTTAATCCTCATTTTCAAGGCCCACAGACAAAAAGAAGTCTTGCAGATGAAATGTTTCATAAGTTACACATGACCACATCGCTCTTTTGCCACCTTGTTTGCCCATCCATCCACCTTCACGATAACCCGGAGCGCTGCTTGTTGTGGTTCAGTCTGTCAGCTCTGCGTAGGTTTGCTGCCGTGGTGTATTATTAGAATAAATCAAGAGGGGAAAGATTTGACTTTTTCGCCCCTCCCTCCCCTAATCGTATTCCTCTTCTGCAAAGGCTTTGATTTCCATGTAGATAGAGGCGCGTTGATAACGAAGGGGAACTGCCCCAGAGAAATGAGGCAGAGCGATAAGATAATGCGAACAGATCCCCATTCAGACAAAAAAGACAAAGAGGAGAGTCATCACCCCACATGGCGTTTAATCTCCATTCAATCCAGAGATTAGCGCAGTCAAAATTCACATCGCCACAGCCGGGCGAATGATTAGTCATCTCCCAGAGGAGAGATGGTTAACTGGTGGCCCCTTTGAGAACCCTCGGACTGAAGCCGGATCAATAACTAGTTCCTGGTTCCAATGGCAGAGTGTGCTTCTGGATCACAGCACAACATGGGCTTGACTGGCAGAAAACATGTTTATTACACACACTACGCTGATATGTGTGTGTTTCCTGCTCCTCAGCACCCTCCGCAGCCTGCTAAAGACCCATGATGGCCATTCAGCTGTGTTCTTGACACAAGGAAACAGAATCAGCACGGAGAGGAGACTGTTTGCTCAGCCTGCTCAGGGTTTTATGCTAATGGACTGTTTAATCAAGTTGGATCATATTGTCATAGCAGTGTGTGAGTGATTAGTGTTCAGAGAGGCTTGGCAAGGAGAAGCCTGACATCAATAAATACCACGTGACCCTTGACCCTAACCACTGAAAAGTTCCTCTCCTTTTTATCAGTCTCATCCCAGGCCTCTCCATTTCCTGTAGCACGGTTAATCATGACGCACTAAGCCAACAGGCCAAACTCCTGAGGGGACAAAGCACCTGTCGTAAAACCATTATTATTATAATCAAAGGAAATAAACATATTGTTCTGACTGTCATAGCTCATCCACTCAGATGTGCCAGACTAACACTTTGGTATACAATCATCTAGTGATGAGTATTCATGCAACAATAAAAGACGCCATTTTGAGGTGCTACAGTGTGGGTAGAGTATCTATGCTGGTGTTTCCGGTTTCTGGTCCGTTTATTTAAAAATTCCCTGGCGTCTCTGTTTACTTCAGAACAATGGCGAGTGTTACTAAGCGGATCATGTTGGAGTTGGAGCTGATTGATGTTGAAGAGCAATTATGTTTTTAAAGAACAGCAACGAAGAAAAGAAAGACGTTGATCGTGTTCGTTCCTTCAGCTCAATTCAGAAAGGGCTGTGATAGTGTCAGAAATGCAATCCTACCCAGCGGACCAATCACAGCTCTTGCGGTCCGCGTCTCCTCTACGCATAGATAGGTTTTTGGGGAGGTGCACGTCAGGGTATAGTGTAGGGCTCCTGTGTGGGGTACACCTCTACGTGCAGGCTGCGGTGTAGCTTCGACACGAAGCATGAAATGGTCTTTACAATGAGAGAGATCCCATTTCCGTCACTTCTACGTTTGTGTACCATCAAATTGATTTTAAAGCCATTATTTCACATTTTCATTTTATTGTTCTCACTGCTCTTGCCATTCTTTACAGTCACAAAAAGACACAAGATTAATGTCTACAGCAAAAGCAGACAAACTAGTAATCTGGTGAAAATAGTGAAGCTGGACAGTTCCCTCTGGATATGTTGAAGAAATAAATAGATGTAATAGGAAATAAATATTGGATGAACTTTCATGTGGTAGATTCAAATATGACTCCAAATGAAAGCCAATGTTGCGTGGGTCTGCTGGATGTGTAACAAGGTTAACATTTGCTAACATGTTCCCCACCTTTTTATATCAATGATGAACGTGTTTACCGCTTGTTCCATTAGCCCAGAGAGCCCAGAAACATCAAATAATACAGAACAAACAATACAAGTAGGAGTGGTATTGTTCCCCTTTCTTTTTACCACTCGGTTGTCACTCAAAGGTGAAACATCAGCCTTAGGGTCAGCCCAAAAATGGAATGAGCAGAAGAATGATGCAGTCATATTACTACAATAGATATAAAGGGCTGATAGTCACTGGGGTTTTAAAATAGCTTGTGAATTGTGCAACACATTTAACTTTGCGGTGCCTTTTTCTGTTTTCTGCTTTTGCAGTGACTCGTGACTTGTCTGAGGTTGAAAGCCACAACACCAGTTTATTCATCTCATGCAGTCGGACCAGTTATCTCGTCCGAGCCACAGAGGTCTGGATAAAATATGGCTCATAAAATTCAATTCAGTCAAACCATGTATACCAAATATAGAAGCGACCACGAGACTGAATTTGTCTTTTATTTTTCAGTTCGGGAGAAACATGTACAGTACATACAGTAGATTCACTGTTGTTGAGTGTAACAAAGCTTCTCTGTCCTCTAACTAACCTAGGATATGATGCAGTGAACATCAGCAGTGAACTGGGAGGTTGGTTGTGATTTTTTACGACAAAATCTGCAATTCATCTCAGACCAGTCATCTCAACTCAGATAGTTAGATGCAGTGCACTAAGGGCAACTACAGGTTCAAATATGCATGCTTAACAGGTTAACGTCATCCATACTGCTGCGTGGAATAACTCTATTTACATGGTTCAAGCTTAAATCCAAGGTGTGAAGCTTTATTACCTGCTGATATTAAATCACAAGAGGGGAAAGAAAGCAGCTGGACAATGACAGGTGCCAGTTTGTATTCTGGGAGGGTGAAAGCAATGTATTTATACCCATCTGCTGAACTTTCACTCTTAATTAGAACAGAGCACTGACACAGTGTGGTTACATCTGCACACGGTTTGGATACAGAGTAGTTTACAGGTCGCATGCCAGTCTGAACATCTTGAACATTGTCGTGTTGTCGTATAGCTCCATGGGCCATTTCCATTCTTTTGTTTGTTCCTGCTTTCGTGCTATATTGTAATGGCTTGAATCAGATGTCACAATTTATTATGGAAAACTGACCAAGCTGTCAATCACCCAGTGATGGTAGGCTCTTATGTGAAGATGTAAAAACAATGAGATGACAAACTCTCGGTTCAATCACCATCTCTGAGCACAGCACAGCTTCTTCAGGGTGCTATGGAAACAAACGACACGTCGCTCACGTCCAGGATGTCAAAGGGGCCCTTTATTTTAGCGAGTGCAGTAGGTAGTTAGAAATCCCAGCACACACACACACACACACACACACACACACACACACACACACACGCGCGCACAGTATTGTACGTGATCTTTCCACCCACACATGACACTGTGACAGTATATGATTTACAGTGTCAGAAGAGAAAGTAAAAAAAGGGTAATTGAGGGGTAAGTGGAGGAAACAAAGTTTGCAAGTGTCAGTAACTTTGTCTGCCATCACAGGATTGTGATGAATTTATTCATGGGTGGGTGATGCTGCCAAGTCAAGGACAAACACCATATAATTACCCCATAAATTTAGGAAGTGATTAATTCCAAATTCCAGCTATTTAATTAAAATATGCAAATAGACAGCCATTGCCGTAACATGCATCACACTCAGCGGAGGAACAAAGTTTGACTGGGGTTCAGTCACTTCTGGATGTTAGCTCCCTAAAAAAGTGGCATCAGTCCACACACACACACACACACACACACACTGCATCTGTCTCCATTGCACATTTGCACCATTGCGCATCACTGATTTACTGAGCACATTTGGGTTCAACAGTGGTGACTCAAGCAGGCTGACTCCTTCAAAGCAGAAGAGGAGTTGGAGAGCCATTACAGATATAATTGGATTTCATTTCAACCATGTGAGAGGGAAAAAAGACTTGTCACCACCCTGGAGAAAATGGAGCCAAAAAGACAGTCACTGTATTTACTGCACCGCATAGAGGGAGTGTGTTTGTGTATGCGTGTGTGTGCAGACGTGTGCTGGTTCCACCACAATGCACCTCCGTGTGTGCATGTGTGTGCTGGTGTGGGTGTGTGCTGCACATTTCAATGCATAAAATCCCAAGACACATACAGACAAATGAATCCAGAGAGGAGGAAACGGGTTTCCCTGATGCTCTTTAAAGGGATCCATTAAAGAGGGACAAACTGAAGACAGTACAGTTGGGACGGGAGGTGGTGGGTGGGTGGGGGGGGGGGGGGGGTGCGTCTTCACTTTCAGAAACAAGCCTTCCGAATTTTGTTGTGTCTTTCCGGGCTACACAGCAAAACTGTCCATCTTGAGAGGACTTTTTTATTTGGAGCGCCAAAAAAGAGCTGGATAAATACACTTACATGGTATTTGTAAACTCCAGTGGTGCTACAAGACTTTATATAGTGATGCTGTGTCCATGCCTTACTGGTACATAAGGAAGAGAAGGAAAGGTTCACACTATTCCAATTCAGCTCACATCAGTTATTGATTAGTAATATTATTACAAATGTTGTTGGCCTTTCATTCACCTCCAGTACAGCTAAAATGAACAACTTGAACCTACATTATTCTACATATTCAGCTGTTAATTAATGCATAGAGCAGATAAAGGCCAAAGCTCAGATCTGTTAGCTGCTTCTAGCTGCAAAGACTGATCACTGTGCGAAGGTACCAGGGTACCATCCAGCAACACAATCCTTTCAATTGCTCCACTGACACTGCACACCCACAAACACACACACTCTCTCACGCACACACACAAACACACATGACTTTAGTGGACATTACATTGTATTACATTGATTTCCTGGAGAATAATTCCATAGTTTCTATGTGCCTAACCCTAACCGTTACCATAACCTAACCTAACCCAAATGTAATCCGAATCTAAATTTAACCAAACCCTGATCCTAAAAAACATGTCTTGACCTTAAAATTAAATGTTTTAGATGGGGACTCCGTTTTTGTCCCCATAAAAAAAGATCCTATAATCTGACACAGATTATGGTCCCGATGACCTCAGTAAAAACTGGACCACACATACGCACGCAGTCACACTATTCGTGTCATATGATATAGCTTATACAAACTATAAAACGTAAAATTTATAAAACTAAAGTGTATTTAAATAGCAGGGTAAAATAGATATATGCACATATATCCTGCGTGCACTGATTTTAAATACATTATCTTTTAACTTGTAATAATATAATCTAAGTAAATAAATATGCGTGTATCGAATAATGATAGACCAGAAATAAAATTTAACAAGAATACAAAATATATATATTGTCAAGGTAAATGAAAAACAACATTGTTTGAAGTGTGGAGTTTATTTCACCTCATATTTTTTAAACAGGGGGAACAATCTTTGTAAACAAGTCAAATTTCCGTGTTCCTTGCATTCACTTTTTTTTTCTTTAGTGGGGAAACAAGATGTTAAGACTCAATCCCAGATAAGTGATGCGCTGAGATGGGTATATTTTGCGGTAAGGCACCCAGATGGAGCTTGTCTTTTAGCGCGCGCATCAGAAAAGTGGAGCTCCGCACTGGGAGTCGAGGCGAGGGAGCCGGGGAAGCATTTGATTTTCCATCAAGAGCATCCAAATGCCTTCAGACCTCCCGTTCACACAGGCCTGGCAGGCACATCCACATCCACATCTTTGCATCATCACACTGCCGTGCACCTGCAGACAGATGGGTGCAGCTGCAGCACACCTCTCTGTGTCTAACTTACATATATATTTAACCACCCACACATACTTTACATGACACACATGCATGCAAGATGCAAATAGAGGCACACTGACACGCGCTCGCTTCCACGTGTGCAGGGGTTACCCCCCGAGATATTCACTGGAGATTTGGGGAGTTCAAGGGGTGCAGGGCCCAGGTCGCAGGCTTTGATCGTCAAGCAGGAGTCTCTTCAAGACGTTAATGATGAGTTATTTAGATGATGGAGGCAGCTTTGGACAAGCACACACCAGCACAGAGGCTGCTGCACTCTCCTCCCACCACATCCTCATCTGCATCCTCAACATGCCAACCTATTGTTTAGAGAGTTTTTATCTGGCAATATATGAATCCTGACAATACACAGGAATGATAATAAGGCTCCTCTTCTGATATTTTGAGGCTCTGACCCAGTTTTGATATTTCTTCCACGGGGGTGTTGTGATACATCGTTTCAGAGCAAAACTCTAAATCCTAATGAAGAAGGAATCTGCTGCTGTGTAATTATGCCAGAAACTTTCACCGCGCACACACAAGCGAGGTTTGATGACGGATACGTGAATTTCATTAAAGCCGGCCAGCCAAGTACGATAGTCGCAACCTACTTGGAACGGAGACACAAAGATTGTGTACGTGAGGAATCAGCCAGATTGGGGGAGAGGCCGCGTGTGTGTTTGAGGGGAGGAGGAGAGAAATAGGATCAGAGGGAGGCAGTGAGTGACAGAGGGAGAAGACAATGAGAGGAAAATGAGAAATAGAGCCAGACAGAGGGTTGAGTCGTCTGTACTGTAGCGGTACGTGCGGCTGTCGCCAGAACTCGCCTCAATGAAGGATGAGGACGCAACATAATGGCATAAGAGAATAAGTCAAATGTAAGTCAGTAGCAGTATAGCCTGTTATATTAATCACAGTCAGGGGCCTCCTTAAGATCCCAGCATCCTTGGGGAGGAGTGTCATAAAAAATAATGCAGTAAAGAGAACCGTGTAGCAATGCAGCATGAAAAATGCCCTCCGTCTGCAGTGACTCAGCCAGTGAATCCAAGGTAAAGAGGAATATGTTTACCCTCTCTCTCTCTCTTTCTCCTCTCATCTCTCTGCTATCTCTCTCTCTCTCTCTCTCTCTCTGTCTGCCTGTCTCTCCGTCTCGTCCTCCACACACGCCTCAGTTCATTTAGTTCTCGCCGCACACATATATGTAGACATACGTAAAGAAATAAATAAATGGGGGAACAACAGAAAAGAGGAGACGCACATCACCAAGGCTGGCTCACATTCACCAGGTCATGTGCATATGTTTTCAGTCATTATCCTCAAATAGACGCTTCATACGCGCTCGCTCAAACAATCGCTGCTGTCTTTCCGTCTCTAAATCAAACAGAAGATGTAGGCGTTTTTCCTCTCCTCTCCCCTATGGTTGGCTAATCTGTTAATTCTACATTCACTGGCTGAGACAGACAATAAGGACAACGGGTTTCAATAAAAATAAAAAATAAACACTGTGGCTACTGGATCTACATGTGTAGGCCGTCTATTGTTACATGGCTTTCTAATGTAAATACCCTGTGTAAACAACAATCAATACACGGTGCTGTCCTAGATAGACACTACTATGCACCGCAACACCATTAAGCACAAAGACATATTTATGCATGACTGAGTTCACTCACATTCATACTTAGCAGCAGAGCGTAGTGGGGCCGAGGATGACACATGCATAAACAAGCATGAAACCTCATTTAGACGCAGAACAATACTCGACCAGGAACACAGCCACCGTATGTTGCTCAGGCATCTGACGCTGTAACACACACCACTGGGTAATATTTCCACAGTAAAAAGACATCACCTCTTAGGTCGATGTTGAATTTGGATATATAGCTCAGCAAAGGTGAGTGACTGAATCCAGGTTTATTTATAAATCCACTCAAAAGAGTCATATCATCACTCCTTCCTTTCTGCCAATGGAGTTTGCACATGGATCTATCGCCTTTGCATGACAGCACCTCTTGCCACGAGATAATTGATTTTGTTTGTTGCATTGAAAATCTATTCAGGAAAGTAGGGCTTCCAAATGTCTTTTAAAGATTAGGTTTTGAATCTTATGCTGTTAAAGGCCACATTGGGACATGATTCAGATATTACCCAGACTCTGTGTCGTTTCAGGAATGTGTTTTTGAACGGTGGAGTACAAGTACAACATTTCTTCTGTCAGAAGAGAGCAAAGTACCACAATCTATGAGGATGAGCATATCAAGGGATGGCACGCAGCCTTTGTCGAAGTCGGCTGCTGGGGCCTCCCAGCAACATCAGTGAGCTATTTTATGCAGAAGATGTGTTTGGAACCCAAACAACTTAAGGAAGCCATGGGGGGGATGGAGCAGATCAAGCTGGTTGTGGCTGAGGGAAGCCAGCAGTTTAAACCATTCTGCAGGTGAAGGCTAATATAGTCTCTGCTGCTCCACTCAGGTGAGACATACAGGTTAAGGGGCCAAACATCCAAGAAGCTGAGATACCTGCTGAAGATGCAGAAGAGTTCCCATCATCACAAATGCACTGACCACCCTGCCACCATCAAGAGGAGGGACGTGCAACATCAAATCTTCAGTAGTTCTTACAGTAGTAGCAAAACATCTGATGAACCCACTGTCATCTCTGGCTTTGCAGACTTTGTTAGTAAGTCAATGTACAGTACATATATCTATATATATATCAGCATGTGGGTCATCATCACATTAGGATTTTCATTTTATTTCATATATTATTGGATATTTATTACTGATGCACTAATATGTAAGAAGAATTTTAAACTTTGATTTCCTTAACTAAAAATTCCCATTTATAACACAATGAAATAAAGCTGGGCACATACAGTCGCTTAATAAAACATGTAAAACCAATGAGATAAGAAATAAAGTAATGATAGAAGTGAGGGACTTATTCTGTTGTTTCAATAAGTACATTAAAATAGCCTTTGCATTCTAGGATTCAAAAGAATCTATTCATTCTTTATCTCTCATTTTTTATTTAGAATTATAGGCCTGCAAAGTACCAAGTCAGATAATCATAGTGGAAAAGAAGTAAAGAAAAAATGGATATACTCAAGTTAAGCACAGTACCTCAAAATTGTTCAGTACTTTAGTTAATGTACTTAGTTACTTTCTACCACTCTGAGTACCTCACATAAAGGTTAATCAAAACATGGACAGGTGCATTTCCAGCTTTCAAATCTATTTAACTGCACAATACAAACAGCAGCTGAGTGACACAAAAACCCTCACAACTGGGTCACTACAGTGCATCTTAACACAGACCAATTATTTTGAGATGCCTAAAGACAAGATTTGTAATTGCAGTTTTGATAAGACAAAAACGCAGTCCTTTTTTTAGAAGTGTTTTGCTAATTTTGGCCACATGAGCATTCAGACACGTTCCAGTGCACATTGTTTTGGTGAGGTCACTAAACGAAGTCAGCTGATGCAGACCATGTGATGTGGATGAAAAGCAAGTAATTGGATCTTGAGTTGAGATTATTTTGTTACTTCCAAGGTCAGGAAATTGTTTCATGCTTAATTATCCATCAGTGCAGTTTAGAAGTCATAATAGTGATGAGCCGGTATTAACTAATTTTAAGGTTTTTTGTTGTTAAATGTTTAAATGGTCAACAGTCTGGAAAATAATAGAAGGTGGACCCTAAATTGGGATTGTTTTGTCAAAGGAAACAACATTATTAAAATGTTATTTTATTATATTATTATATATTTATAATATATAATATATTCAATTATATTTATTATATATTTATTATATAATATTTATATTTGTTGCTTTATTTATTTAATTGTAAAGAAGATTTAACAGCTATTTGCATTTCCTGATAATATTTCAAGAGTCCGACCATGCTGAATATTTGACTCACGCAAACAATCTGTACTAACATTTCTCTTCCACTGACATACTGACGCTCTCTTCCTGACATAAAAAGGAAGGGCCACAGTCGTGCATGTCTCACTCACACAAAAACACATGCAGGCGAGTCAGAGAGAGAGGGAGCATGACAGCCTCGGCTGTGGCCTCACTCATCCGTGGCCTGCTCCGATGCAGATGTGCTCTCTACCTCGTTAACCTCAGCCAATGGGAGCTGCCCGCGCACAGCTGTGCAGCCGACATGCTCCTCTGCCTCACCAGAATGCGACGCTGGCACGAGGAACCCACTGGCACCAAGTCAACACACATTCACATGCTTGGACAAATGTACGTACACATACAGTACACGCTAGCAAACACACACATACGCACAGACCCACACACACTCACTGTTGCGTCTGCACATGACTGGAGAGTGCTCAGACATGACTGTGTACAGGATCCACCTCTGCACACTGTGCTGGTACATAGAACACCCACTCACCTTGTTCAAGGCCAGAAATAAATAGGTGATTTATTGACATGGGCGGTTCTCCTGACTACATTCAATTACACCATGCAAGGGGCTTGTACAAATTTATATCCATTCCTATAATGTTCACCGCAGCTCTGCATCCTGCAGAGCAGCAACTACCACCACCACCCCATTTACAGTAACCATAGCAACTACTTGGAACTACCAGGGCTTTGAGGGGAGGGAGGTCAAGGGTTGAGCTCTGTTCAGTGGAGAAATCAAATCTGCTCTTTGTCGAGACAGAAGCTCTGAAGATTGATGTCCGGCAGGAGAGGAGTCTGCCGAGCGAGCTGCTTTGAGGGGTTCAGGCTGCTCTGACCTGGGCTAAAATCTGCTGCCCATGCCCGCTGTGATTGAGCTCCTATCTGCCTGATCCAGAGAGGCTGCTGTCTGCTGAATCAGGAGCTTTGTATCTGCCTGCAAATGCCCCGAAACATCAGAGCATCTGAAAATGTTGGATTTATTCCAGGGTGCTCTCAGTCAATCAGTTTGCAATCTGGTGATTTGTCTCTTTTTGCCTTTTTTCCTCTTTCTACATCAGAGGCGAGCCTACAGGTGGTCCCTTACTTTTCCGTAGCCATGGAAACTGCCCATGAAAATCCAAGAGTGTTTGGCAGAGAAGAAGAAAAAAATAGAAAAGCCCTTCACTTACCTTTAGAGGGGCAACTTCTTGGATGAGCGTGGGCAGCTTCTCCTTCACTCAGTTTGTTTCAGGCTCCGATGGACCTCTGACTTGTTACAAAGAACCAGAACAGAATTCCCACTGTAGCAGGCCCCCGGTCAGCCCAGGTGGGCAACATTCATTCCCCTCAAGGCCAGTCCACAGATGGGCCGAGCCAGGAGAGGGTGAGGCGTGGGGGGGCGGGGGGGCGGAGGGAACTGGGCGCAGTTCTGGCACGGAGGAGCCGAGCCATCTGCCTGTCAGGACTGCTCCATTTCAGACCCCTGCTCCGGCTCCACGGTGTTCCCAGCACAGATGGACAGCCTTCAGAAAGGTGTTAGTCATGCCTGGGCTTCACCGCAGTGACACTATGAGGGCCACACAGTCTGGCTATCATTAAAAGCAAAGGCTGAAGGTGGAGAACAGCGGATTGAGGGAGAACGCATGGATAGATCTGTTGTATATTTGAACAGGTTGAAAGGGGTTGAGACAGAGCGGGGATGTCAAAAACTGATATTTGCACACAACGTTAAGTAAACGCCGTGTGGATACAATTGAATGTTACAGCCCACAACCCCTGCTCCCAAACAGCACCACAATCTTCCTGTTCTCCCTTTCGTCCTTCCTTTCTTGCTCTGCTTTCCTCCCTGTGTCATTTCCTTTACGCCTCTTTCCCTCTCTTGTGTATTCCCACATAAGCACTCACAAATGCATTGTTTGAACACACACGTTCATCTCCGGCTGTCCTTGTAGACCTCTATCCACCCACCGCTTTTTATCCTCACCTTTTCTCCAACACATCATTCCCCCCCCCCTCTCTCATCTCCACTCCTCTACACTCCTCCTGTCAGTGGTAGCCCCATCACTAATCCGTCGGGATGCGGTGCAGCATCTCTGTCGGGGTTTTCTGGAAGTGGATTTGTAAGAGAAACACAAGTAAGCCTCTCCCTCCCTGTCTTAATGGCAGATTAGAGCCTTGCTCCAGCATTAAGTCGACAAACACACAGAGCCGTGATGGCAGGTACAGGAGTAAGGTGGAGCAGCTCGGGGAAAAGACTCGACATCCATCAGGAAGAGTGGGAGCGGTAAGCAGAAGTAAAAAAAACATGGGGATGGGAGGGGGGGGGGGGATCATCATAAACTAAACATAAGCTGCTTAATGTACCACCCGCTAATTCAATTTTTCACAGGAGAGAAAACAGGTATGGGGAAAAGGACACACAACCCCCACGTGTTTACCTTTTCACGTTGATGTTGGGATGCTCAGAGAGGTTGACCTTTTGCAAGACATTGGGTTTGATTGCTGCTCATATGAAAAATCGACTTTTGTCTCCTGTACAGCAGAAATATGAGTATTTTATGGTCTGCATCATAACAGTTATGTGGCAAATACAGTTTAATTACTATATACGGTATGTTATATTGAAATACATTCATATGTAAAAACTACTTATAGGCATGTAATAACAAATGAATGTAGTCAGCCTTTGATGGAAATGTAGGCCATTATTTGATGTACCTTTTAAGAAGCAAAAGAGTAAAACAAAAGCAGCATAGAAATGTGATTTTGTTTGGATCGTATTTAGTGTGGACCCAAAAGTCGCTGGAGAGACTACGTATCCCATCTTATCTCTTCCAAGACGAGCTGGAGAGTGTGGCTGGGGAGAGGGACTAAATGGCACAAGACAATGGATGTGGATGGATGGATTAACTGGATAGAATACCTTTATGACAGATAGTACTTGGTGGCACAGTGTTGCAGTGGTTAGCGTGATGCCTGGCTGGGCCATACTGGATGCATGTGTAGCCCGTGATGGCTGTGCTGCTGATCTGCTGCGTCTTGTGCGTGTCTGTTGCTTACATGTGGAGTGTGTGTCTGGTGCATGTCTGCAACAGGGCTGCTACATGAGGTTTCTGGTATGACTACTGTATTTCCTCAAATAAACGTTGGCCGAAATGCAAGTACTCTACCATGGCTGTGTTTATGCAGCCCTGCAATAACAATACAAACCTTGTTAAATCAATTCTGTCACCAGAAGACCGAGAGTGCTTTTACTTTGAAACAGGTAAAGGAAGTGTTGCATATAGTTATGCTTGTGACATATTCAACAGATAAACAATAAAACTGTGGTCAAAGATCCTTTTCACAGTCTTTCGCTGCACGAAGAGCAAATAGACGATACTCAGTAGACTCTGTAGAAGAGCAGTGTGGCCCACGTGAGAGGCACACCTGAGACTCATGGCTCATACAGGAAGTGTGGCTGCTCTAACCCGATACCATAGCCTCTGAAATGCCCAGCAAGAAACTTCACGAAGCACATGCACTGCTCACGCATCCAGCGAGGCCTGGGTGTACCGTTTCCTGATCTTGCTCTGTTGAATTGCTGATGGTTTATAACACAATACAAATGTAACATTTATAATTAATTTTACCTTTTCTCAACCCATATCTTGCAGATAACATTTTCACAGCCAGGTTGATTCAACTGCAAGAGGAGCAGTAGCAGTTTGGAATAAGTAAAAGTGCCAAGTTATGATCAGCAGAAACACGCAATGCGACTACTCCTGCTTCCCACAGATGGGGCAGTAAGTGAAAGAGACAAAGGTGAACTGAAGAATGTCTTTCATAGTTAAGATGGAAGTGAGAAGAAGTTCAAAAAGAGACGTGTGTCAAAGGTATGGAGAGTTGAAGACTGGTCACAGAGGGAGACATTAGACAAAGATGCTGTGTGAGGCGAGAGAGAGGCTAGTTGCACCAAAAATAACATAAACATTTTATTTGCTTTTTTTCTCTTTGCACTCTTCTGAATAACAATTTGAATGTTGATGCAGGTGATTCTCACATGAGCAAACACTGTTTCACAGCAGAATGTCAGTCCATTTATTTCATTTACATCCACATCACACTTATGAAGGCTCAGAAGTTGGAATCAAACCCTCTTCTGAAGAGATTGCGGATCCTGGAGAAGAATCTGTTGGGATTCGGTCCATTCAGGTGCTTCATGAGTAAGGAGACAAACAATTGCTCGGCCTTTGTATCCTTCAGAATCATGCAGAGCAGAACATGGTCTGCAGAGCCCATTTTCTGACACAGTTCCTTGTACAGTGCGTTAAAGACCCTTTTACTTTTTTTGCGGGGGATGTCTATGTGTCTGAGTTCAGCCCATGTCATTTCAAACAAATGCTGAATGATGGTCACTGAGAGCTTATGCGGCACAATGGATGCATTTCTCATAAGCATAAAGACGAAATCCATCACGTCTGACCGGACAGAAGATTTTTTCTTTTCCTCTGCCTGCTGTGCTCCACCATCTTCATTTAACTCCCTGTCGTATTTGTCCACATCTTCCTCCACCTTGAGAGTGTGGATTTTAGACTGTGTCTTCAGCCACCATCCCATCGGTGCCTGGAAAGTAGTCACTCTGTCCATGAGGGGCTCTGTGAGTTGACTCAACGGCCGTCCAGTTAATCTCTGGACACTAGTGACACTTGGGCTGTCTTCTACTGTAGTCTGGCTTCTCTTCTGCTGAGGTTTGCAAAAAATTGTCTTCTCAGGCGCCAAAGATGCCAACATTTCACAGAGACTTTGAGAAGACTTTTGTGATGGCTGTTGTTAAATCTAAAACCTGCACCGAAGACAGCACTTTAATCAGGTGCACTTGTTTTTAACAGCTCCCACTGTTTTGTTCCGTCAATCTTACTAAGATGGGTTCAATGGCAAACTCTTCCTCTTCTCCGTGTTTGTCTGGTTTACTGGTAGGTGGCATCTGAGATTACTGGTCACTGATCGTGAGTCCTTTGACCGTGAGTCCTTTGACCGTGAGTCCTTTGACCGCGAGTCCTTTGACCGCGAGTCCTTTGACCGCGAGTCCTTTGACCGCGAGTCCTTTGACCGTGAGTCCTCTGATATGCATAATGTGTATTATTATTATTATAACTATATGTACTATTGTATGTAAATATGAGGTTTTCAGATTCATGTAGCATTGACAGCACGTTTCTGCCTGGCTTCCATTTTCTCTACTGATGTTCCATTGTTTTACACTCATTGTTTGTTCATTGAACAGTGACACTGTTCACAAAACATTGCTCCATATGTGCGCACACGTTGGTACTTAACAACCCAAAAGTATGTTGTTTCAACACCAAAGGACTGTTTTGGCCTTGGCTTTGACCCAGAGTAGTACAAAGAGAATATACAATATTGTCTGTTACAGTGTTTGATGAAAAGGAAGGTCAGTACATGGATTATTATTATTATTATAATAATTTATATTTTTGTATTTTACAGTGAGAAAACAATTAACAAGTCTTTGTTTCTGCAGAAGTAGTTATAGGCCTATTTGTGTCTGACTTTACAAACCTCAATTTAACAACTTGTCAATGTAAACATCACTGAACCAAAGTTAGTAGCTTAAACAAAATCTCTCGTACAGTTAAGTTAAAAAAAAAACTTGAATCTGCCAATATCAACATTGAAGGTCCCCGTACCGAAACTACTCCCCCACCAAAATGAACTCTTGTTGAGCTGTATAGATGGCAGAGTGATGCATGTGCTTATAGGCTCATAAATGAAGCCATAACACTTATGTAACCAATTAGGTTACTATAGCAACAATTAGTATGCTGTAACAAGAGTTATGTTTAACTACATCGTACGTAACGTGGCTTCATTTTAGCTAAATGTGTACAATGTGCTCCTGTAAATTAGTCTCATGATCCAAAACCAATCGAAAAGCAAATTATTTAGTTATGTTGTGTTATTAGACTTAATAAAGAAAATAAAAGTATCTCAATGATCTCAACTTGTGTTGTTATAGTCGGCAAAATGGTATCAGTTCAGTTAAACAAGTCGTCTCAGCCCCAACATCAATCATGTTGTGGAAATGGGGTCAAGAAAGACGTGTGTGACCCATAAACTGTTTATAAAGATGGGCGATATGACAGCCCCCCAAAAGTGAAGCCAAAATATCTTAACCACCCCCTGGTGGCTGGCTGCGGTATAGATCATCATCAACCCTGCCTCCTCCATGTTAGTGGATGTGATATGAGCCAAATGAATGTTTCTTAAAGAAGATTTCTGTTATTTTAGGAAGTTCTTATTACACTGATGTTTTTACAAGTTTGGTTTTATAAACTTGTTTGATGTTATAAAAATGGGGTGAAATTCAATGATTGACAGCTGAGACCTCGATACCACGGCTCCATCCTTGATCACTACTATGTACACTCTTCTTAATAACAATTTGAATGTTGATGCAGGTGATTCTCACATGAGCAAACATTGTTGCAAAAGAGCACAGCAGAATGTCAGTCCATTTATTTCATTTACATCCACATCACACTTATGAAGGCTCAGAAGTTGGAATCAAACCCTCTTCTGAAGAGATTGCGGATCCTGGAGAAGAATCTGTTGGGATTCTGTCCATTCAGGTGCTTCATGAGTAAGGAGACAAACAATTGCTCGGCCTTTGTATCCTTCAGAATCATGCAGAGCAGAACATGGTCTGCAGAGCCCATTTTCTGACACAGTTCCTTGTACAGTGCGTTAAAGACCCTTTTACTTTTTTTGCGGGGGATGTCTATGTGTCTGAGTTCAGCCCATGTCATTTCAAACAAATGCTGAATGATGGTCACTGAGAGCTTATGCGGCACAATGGATGCATTTCTCATAAGCATAAAGACGAAATCCATCACGTCTGACCGGACAGAAGATTTTTTCTTTTCCTCTGCCTGCTGTGCTCCACCATCTTCATTTAACTCCCTGTCGTATTTGTCCACATCTTCCTCCACCTTGAGAGTGTGGATTTTAGACTGTGTCTTCAGCCACCATCCCATCGGTGCCTGGAAAGTAGTCACTCTGTCCATGAGGGGCTCTGTGAGTTGACTCAACGGCCGTCCAGTTAATCTCTGGACACTAGTGACACTTGGGCTGTCTTCTACTGTAGTCTGGCTTCTCTTCTGCTGAGGTTTGCAAAAAATTGTCTTCTCAGGCGCCAAAGATGCCAACATTTCACAGAGACTTTGAGAAGACTTTTGTGATGGCTGTTGTTAAATCTAAAACCTGCACCGAAGACAGCACTTTAATCAGGTGCACTTGTTTTTAACAGCTCCCACTGTTTTGTTCCGTCAATCTTACTTAGATGGGTTCAATGGCAAACTCTTCCTCTTCTCCGTGTTTGTCTGGTTTACTGGTAGGTGGCATCTGAGATTACTGGTCACTGATCGTGAGTCCTTTGACCGTGAGTCCTTTGACCGTGAGTCCTTTGACCGCGAGTCCTTTGACCGCGAGTCCTTTGACCGTGAGTCCTCTGATATGCATAATGTGTATTATTATTATTATAACTATATGTACTATTGTATGTAAATATGAGGTTTTCAGATTCATGTAGCATTGACAGCACGTTTCTGCCTGGCTTCCATTTTCTCTACTGATGTTCCATTGTTTTACACTCATTGTTTGTTCATTGAACAGTGACACTGTTCACAAAACATTGCTCCATATGTGCGCACACGTTGGTACTTAACAACCCAAAAGTATGTTGTTTCAACACCAAAGGACTGTTTTGGCCTTGGCTTTGACCCAGAGTAGTACAAAGAGAATATACAATATTGTCTGTTACAGTGTTTGATGAAAAGGAAGGTCAGTACATGGATTATTATTATTATTATAATAATTTATATTTTTGTATTTTACAGTGAGAAAACAATTAACAAGTCTTTGTTTCTGCAGAAGTAGTTATAGGCCTATTTGTGTCTGACTTTACAAACCTCAATTTAACAACTTGTCAATGTAAACATCACTGAACCAAAGTTAGTAGCTTAAACAAAATCTCTCGTACAGTTAAGTTAAAAAAAAAACTTGAATCTGCCAATATCAACATTGAAGGTCCCCGTACCGAAACTACTCCCCCACCAAAATGAACTCTTGTTGAGCTGTATAGATGGCAGAGTGATGCATGTGCTTATAGGCTCATAAATGAAGCCATAACACTTATGTAACCAATTAGGTTACTATAGCAACAATTAGTATGCTGTAACAAGAGTTATGTTTAACTACATCGTACGTAACGTGGCTTCATTTTAGCTAAATGTGTACAATGTGCTCCTGTAAATTAGTCTCATGATCCAAAACCAATCGAAAAGCAAATTATTTAGTTATGTTGTGTTATTAGACTTAATAAAGAAAATAAAAGTATCTCAATGATCTCAACTTGTGTTGTTATAGTCGGCAAAATGGTATCAGTAAAGTTAAACAAGTCGTCTCAGCCCCAACATCAATCATGTTGTGGAAATGGGGTCAAGAAAGACGTGTGTGACCCATAAACTGTTTATAAAGATGGGCGATATGACAGCCCCCCAAAAGTGAAGCCAAAATATCTTAACCACCCCCTGGTGGCTGGCTGCGGTATAGATCATCATCAACCCTGCCTCCTCCATGTTAGTGGATGTGATATGAGCCAAATGAATGTTTCTTAAAGAAGAGTTATTTTAGGAAGTTCTTATTACACTGATGTTTTTACAAGTTTGGTTTTATAAACTTGTTTGATGTTGAAAAATGGGGTGAAATTCAATGATTGACAGCTGAGACCTCGATACCACGGCTCCATCCTTGATCACTACTATGTACACTCAGGCTCTAAATGACATCATCGAGGCAAGGCGGCTAACGTCCGTATCTAGAATATTTTGGTTTCATTTCTGGATAGAGGGAGAAGGTGGAGACCAGTTGCCATCTTTAAATAGTCTATGGTGAGACCACATGGAAATAACACCTATCTTCCTACCAACCAACCACAGAGCCAACCTCACCCTGCAAAAACAGAAATCTTACAATCATTATTGTTCCCCTGTAAGACCTTTATAAGACCGGTAAGTTTTCTGGACCCTATACTGAGAACCAGCTGCCTTCACTGGCTGATCATACAGATGAAGACACATCTGGACGCTCCTGCCTTGTTCAACCTCTGGCCGCTGAGTGACACGGCCATAACCTTGTGTGCCAGGTAAGGCGGGCTGACAGCTACATGTAAACCTGTCTATCTTTCTGTTTCTAAGTCTCATTTACTTTCACTACTGAGTTTCCATCAGCAGGCTCCTCTGTATCGTCTGTTACTTCTTCCGATTTATTTGTCTCCTGGTTTGGACAGATGGTCAGACTCACTCTCCTCACATTTATAGATGTGCTCTTCTGCCACATCTTTAAATTAAATATCCAGCATTAATTCGATAAACACACAGAGCCGTGATGGCAGGTACAGGAGTAAGGTGGAGCAGCTCGGGGAAAAGACTCGACATCCATCAGGAAGAGTGGGAGCGGGAAGCAGAAGTAAAAAAAACATTGGGATGGGAGGGGGGGGGGGGGATCATCATAAACTAAACATAAGCTGCTTTATGTACCACCCGCTAATTCAATTTTTCACAGGAGAGAAAACAGGTATGGGGAAAAGGACACACAACCCCCACGTGTTTACCTTTTCACATTGATGTTGGGATGCTCAGAGAGGTTGACCTTTTGCAAGACATTGGGTTTGATTGTGTGAGGATTGTGTTGTTGTTGTGTGTTTGTGTTTCCTCTCTCCTGAGTGTGGTGTGGGGTAGGGGGCTTGCTATCTGCTTCCTGCTACCTGCTACCTGCATACTACCTGCCTGCAACCTGCCTGCTTCTTGCCAGCTACTTGCCGTTCCAGCCAAACTGCCACCTTGCTTTCCAATAAACACCATTATTCCATACTATCCACTCTCTGTGTCTGCTTTGGGGTCCAACCTGTACTATAACGTAACAGAATAATCTGGCCAAATCATGGACCCCGCAGACGCGGAGAAAGTCAGACAGGCTTTCTCCTCTCAGGAGAATCGTGTGGGACAGCACGAGAGGGCGTTACTGGAAGTAATGGAGGCCCTCACTACCCTTACCTCCAAGGTGTCGCGGATCGGGACTCAGATGGAACAAATGTCGGCACACCTCACCTCGCTGCCGGCTCCCTCACCTGCTCCGGCTCTGGGTTCAGCCCCAGCCTCTCCTAGGTTTACCGGTCAGTCGGGTTCCGGTAGGGCGTTTATGTTTCAGTGTAGTCTTGTCTTCGAGCAACAGCCTTTCACTTACTCTACAGACAAGTCGCGGATAGCATTCGTCATGAGTCTCCTCTCGGAGAAAGCCGCGGCTTGGGCTGTGGCTCTCTCACGAAACAACTCTCCGGTTTGTTTTTCATTTTCCTTGTTTTCTGAGGAATTTTTAAAAGTATTCGATCATCCGTTGCGCAGCAAGGAGGCCAGTAGCCAGCTCCTGTCGCTTCGTCAGGGGGAAGACTCTGTGGCCAAACACTCCATTGACTTCCGCATCCTGGCTATCGAGAGCGGGTGGGACGAGAGAGCGCTTCAGGGGGTTTTTCTCCGGGGTCTGAGGGACGAGCTGAGAGACGAGTTAACCGCCCGGGATGAGACCACCTCCTTAGATGAGTTAATCTCATTATCCATTCGGTTGGATTGTCGGCTGCGGGAGCGACGGAAGGAGAGATCCGGGAGGGTGAGTCACATCCCTTCCGTGACCTGGACACTGGGCCCTCTTCAGCGGGGGGTTGCGCGATTCCCACGACCACCGTCCGGCTCAGACGTCATTCCTCCTCGGACCGCAGCTTCTCCCTCCTGCTTCGAGGAACCTATGCAGCTGGGGAGCACGAGACTCACCCCACGGGAGCGCCAACGCCGCCTGCTGCAGGGCCTTTGCCACTATTGCGGGCAGGATGGACATCTACAGGTGCACTGCCCGCTCCGGCCAAAAGAGGGGGCTCATCAACCACCGGAGGAGCGTTTGTGAGCCAGTCCTCTGTCTGTTCGTCTCCTCCTCGCCTGGTGATCAAAGGTACAATTTCGTGGGACCTGATCTCCCGCCATCTGTCTATCCTAGTGGATTCAGGGGCGGATGACTGCCATTCGCATTGTTTACACTCTACCATTCCATCAACCTTATCTAAGTCACCTTCTCCTCCCAAACCAGTGGACGTTAGCTCCATACCTTCGGCTTATCATCACCTCCAGGAGGTGTTCAGTAAAGACCGGGCTTTATCTCTCCCTCCGCACAGACCATACGACTGTGGGATTGATCTTCTCCCTAACGCTCCATATCTCTCCAGCAAGCTGTATAACCTTTCCAAGCCGGAACGAGCCGCCATGGAGGCTTACATTACAGACTCGTTGGCCACGGGACTCATTCGTCCCTCATCATCACCATTGGGGGCGGGCTTCTTTTTCGTCGAGAAGAAGGATAAGTCGCTTCGGCCCTGTATCAACTTCAGGGGACTGAATGACATGACTGTTAAGAACAAGTACCCCCTCCCTCTCATTGACTCCGCTTTCGCCCCCTTGCATGAAGCGGCGGTTTTCACTAAATTGGACCTACGGAACGCTTACCATTTAGTGAGAATAAGGGAGGGGGACGAGTGGAAGACAGGGTTCAACACTCCACTGGGACATTTCGAATATCTGGTCATGCCCTTTGGCCTCACCAATGCCCCTGCTGTCTTCCAAAACCTGATTAATGATGTGTTAAGGGACATGTTGAACTGTTTTGTGTTTGTTTATCTGGATGACATTTTGATTTTTTCTCGCATCCTCCAGGAGCATGTTCAGCATGTAAGTTTAGTTTTAAAGAGACTCCTGGAGAATAGACTTCATGTGAAAGCAGAGAAGTGTGAGTTTCATGTGTGTTCTGTTAGCTTCTTGGGGTTTATTGTGGAGAAGGGTCAAATCAAGACCGACCCTGCCAAGGTTAAGGCAGTGGCCGAATGGCCCACTCCTACATCAAGGAAGCAACTGCAGAGGTTTCTCGGGTTTGCCAATTTTTACCGCAGGTTTATCCGGAACTACAGCAGAGTTGCCACACCCCTAACCCAACTTACGTCTGTGAAAGTGCCGTTTGTGTGGTCTCCGGCAGCAGAGGGTTTGTTTGCTAGACTCAAATGTTTGTTCTCTTCGGCACCTGTGTTAACCCATCCTGACCCTTCCTTACAGTTCATTGTGGAGGTGGATGCCTCCGACTCCGGGGTTGAAGCCATTCTCTCGCAGCGCAGCACATCGGACAGTAAGCAGCACCCCTGTGCTTTTTTCTCCCGGCAGCTCTCACCTGCAGAGAGAAATTACGACGTGGGGAACTGGGAGCTGCTGGCGGTCGTGCTGACGCTGCAGGAATGGAGGCACTGGCTTGAGGGTTCCACTCACCCTATATAATCATAGTATGGTCTGATCACAAGAACCTTTCTTACCTCTGTTCTGCCCGCAGGCTCAATTCACGCCAGGCTCGGTGGGCGTTGTTCCTGGGGCGGTTTCAGTTCACGCTCACGTTCCGACCGGGGTCTAAGAACGTGAAACCGGACGCGCTGTCTCGTCAGTTTGCTACCCCTGGGGAGGAGTCTTCGGGAGGCACCATTCTGCCATCGGCCTGTGTGGTTGGAGCAGCGGGCTGGGAGATCGAGGGTGTGGTCCAGGGGGCCCTGAGGGACCAGCCGGCTCCACAAGGCTGTCCTGCTGACAGGCTGTTTGTTCCCGAGGCGGTCAGGTCGCCAGTTCTTCAATGGGGACACTCCTCCCGGATTGCTTGCCACCCTGGTGCCTGTCGGACCCTGGCTCTGCTGCAACAACGTTTCTGGTGGCCCTCCATGGCGGCGGATACCAGAGAATTCGTCGCTGCCTGTTCTGTTTGTGCCCGAAGCAAGGCTTCACACCAGGCTCCTGCGGGCCTGCTGCGCCCTCTACCCATCCCTCACCGCCCATGGTCGCATATTGCGGTGGACTTCATCACGGGCCTTCCTCCCTCTGAAGGCAACACAGTGGTCCTGACTATAGTTGACCGCTTCTCTAAAGCGGCACACTTCATTCCGCTATCCAAGCTACCATCCGCCCTGGAGACAGCGAACCTGCTGGTCGTGCACGTTTTCCGGTTGCATGGGATCCCGGTGGACATTGTCTCGGACAGGGGTCCGCAGTTCTCCGCCAGGACATGGAAGGCGTTCTGCTTGGCGTTGGGGGCGTCAGCCAGTCTTTCTTTGGGATTTCATCCACAGACCAGTGTCCACCAGCCCCCTAAGCCCTCCTGCCGAACCCCCCCCCCCACCCACCCTGAACATTGATGGCCACCCTGCTTACACGGTAAACAGAGTGTTGGATGTACGACAGTGAGGCCGTGGCTTCCAGTATCTTGTGGACTGGGAGGGTTACGGGCCGGAGGAGAGACAGTGGGTTTCCCGTGCCCTCATCTTGGACAGTTCGCTCTTGGATGATTTTTATGCTCGTTTCCCGGACAGGCCGGGCCGGCTGCCAGGTGGCGTCCCTTGAGGGGGGGTACTGTGAGGATTGTGTTGTTGTTGTGTGTTTGTGTCTCCTCTCTCCTGAGTGTGGTGTGGGGTAGGGGGCGTGGCTGGTTCCTGCCGGTGCGGACGAGGCACACCTGCACCCAATCTATCCCAATCATCCTCTCCATAAATACCTGGTCGTCTCAACACTTCGGCGCCAGATTATTCCTTCTGCTTCGAACCCTGGTGTGCCTCACTGCTCGGATTGCTACCGGCTTGCTATCTGCTTCCTGCTACCTGCTACCTGCATACTACCTGACTGCAACCTGCCTGCTTCCTGCCAGCTACTTGCCGTTCCAGCCAAACTGCACCTTGCTTTCCAATAAACACCATTATTCCATACTATCCACTCTCTGTGTCTGCTTTGGGGTCCAACCTGTACTATATCGTAACAGATTGCTGCTCATATGAAAAATCGACTTTTGTCTCCTGTACAGCAGAAATATGAGTATTTTATGGTCTGCATCATAACAGTTATGTGGCAAATACAGTTTAATTACTATATACGGTATGTTATATTGAAATACATTCATATGTAAAAACTACTTATAGGCATGTAATAACAAATGAATGTAGTCAGCCTTTGATGGAAATGTAGGCCATTAGATGTACCTTTTAAGAAGCAAAAGAGTAAAACAAAAGCAGCATAGAAATGTGATTTTGTTTGGATCGTATTTAGTGTGGACCCAAAAGTCGCTGGAGAGACTACGTATCCCATCTTATCTCTTCCAGGACGAGCTGGAGAGTGTGGCTGGGGAGAGGGACTAAATGGCACAAGACAATGGATGTGGATGGATGGATTAACTGGATAGAATACCTTTATGACAGATAGTACTTGGTGGCACAGTGTTGCAGTGGTTAGCGTGATGCCTGGCTGGGCCATACTGGATGCATGTGTAGCCCGTGATGGCTGTGCTGCTGATCTGCTGCGTCTTGTGCGTGTCTGTTGCTTACATGTGGAGTGTGTGTCTGCTGCATGTCTGCAACAGGGCTGCTACATGAGGTTTCTGGTATGACTACTGTATTTCCTCAAATAAACGTTGGCCTAAATGCAAGTACTCTACCATGGCTGTGTTTATGCAGCCCTGCAATAACAATACAAACCTTGTTAAATCAATTCTGTCACCAGAAGACCGAGAGTGCTTTTACTTTGAAACAGGTAAAGGAAGTGTTGCATATAGTTATGCTTGTGACATATTCAACAGATAAACAATAAAACTGTGGTCAAAGATCCTTTTCACAGTCTTTCGCTGCACGAAGAGCAAATAGACAATACTCAGTAGACTCTGTAGAAGAGCAGTGTGGCCCACATGAGAGGCACACCTGAGACTCATGGCTCATACAGGAAGTGTGGCTGCTCTAACCCGATACCATAGCCTCTGAAATGCCCAGCAAGAAACTTCACGAAGCACGTGCACTGCTCACGCATCCAGCGAGGCCTGGGTGTACCGTTTCCTGATCTTGCTCTGTTGAATTGCTGATGGTTTATAACACAATACAAATGTAACATTTATAATTGTTTTTACCTTTTCTCAACCCATATCTTGCAGATAACATTTTCACAGCCAGGTTGATTCAACTGCAAGAGGAGCAGTAGCAGTTTGGAATAAGTAAAAGTGCCAAGTTATGATCAGCAGAAACACGCAATGCGACTACTCCTGCTCCCCACAGATGGGGCAGTAAGTGAAAGAGACAAAGGTGAACTGAAGAATGTCTTTCATAGTTAAGATGGAAGTGAGAAGAAGTTCAAAAAGAGACATGTGTCAAAGGTATGGAGAGTTGAAGACTGGTCACAGAGGGAGACATTAGACAAAGATGCTGTGTGAGGCGAGAGAGAGGCTAGTTGCACCAAAAATAACATAAACATTTGATTTGCTTTTTTTCTCTTTGCACTCTTCTGAATAACAATTTGAATGTTGATGCAGGTGATTCTCACATGAGCAAACACTGTTTCACAGCAGAATGTCAGTCCATTTATTTCATTTACATCCACATCACACTTATGAAGGCTCAGAACTTGGAATCAAACCCTCTTTTGAAGAGATTGCGGATCCTGGAGAAGAATCTGTTGGGATTCTGCCCATTCAGGTGCTTCATGAGTAAGGAGACAAACAATTGCTCGGCCTTTGTATCCTTCAGAATCATGCAGAGCAGAACATGGTCTGCAGAGCCCATTTTCTGACACAGTTCCTTGTACAGTGCGTTAAAGACCCTTTTACTTTTTTTGCGGGGGATGTCTATGTGTCTGAGTTCAGCCCATGTCATTTCAAACAAATGCTGAATGATGGTCACTGAGAGCTTATGCGGCACAATGGATGCATTTCTCATAAGCATAAAGACGAAATCCATCACGTCTGACCGGACAGAAGATTTTTTCTTTTCCTCTGCCTGCTGTGCTCCACCATCTTCATTTAACTCCCTGTCGTATTTGTCCACATCTTCCTCCACCTTGAGAGTGTGGATTTTAGACTGTGTCTTCAGCCACCATCCCATCGGTGCCTGGAAAGTAGTCACTCTGTCCATGAGGGGCTCTGTGAGTTGACTCAACGGCCCGTCCAGTTAATCTCTGGACACTAGTGACACTTGGGCTGTCTTCTACTGTAGTCTGGCTTCTCTTCTGCTGAGGTTTGCAAAAAATTGTCTTCTCAGGCGCCAAAGATGCCAACATTTCACAGAGACTTTGAGAAGACTTTTGTGATGGCTGTTGTTAAATCTAAAACCTGCACCGAAGACAGCACTTTAATCAGGTGCACTTGTTTTTAACAGCTCCCACTGTTTTGTTCCGTCAATCTTACTAAGATGGGTTCAATGGCAAACTCTTCCTCTTCTCCGTGTTTGTCTGGTTTACTGGTAGGTGGCATCTGAGATTACTGGTCACTGATCGTGAGTCCTTTGACCGTGAGTCCTTTGACCGCGAGTCCTTTGACCGCGAGTCCTTTGACCGTGAGTCCTTTGACCGCGAGTCCTTTGACCGTGAGTCCTTTGACCGTGAGTCCTCTGATATGCATAATGTGTATTATTATTATTATAACTATATGTACTATTGTATGTAAATATGAGGTTTTCAGATTCATGTAGCATTGACAGCACGTTTCTGCCTGGCTTCCATTTTCTCTACTGATGTTCCATTGTTTTACACTCATTGTTTGTTCATTGAACAGTGACACTGTTCACAAAACATTGCTCCATATGTGCGCACACGTTGGTACTTAACAACCCAAAAGTATGTTGTTTCAACACCAAAGGACTGTTTTGGCCTTGGCTTTGACCCAGAGTAGTACAAAGAGAATATACAATATTGTCTGTTACAGTGTTTGATGAAAAGGAAGGTCAGTACATGGATTATTATTATTATTATAATAATTTATATTTTTGTATTTTACAGTGAGAAAACAATTAACAAGTCTTTGTTTCTGCAGAAGTAGTTATAGGCCTATTTGTGTCTGACTTTACAAACCTCAATTTAACAACTTGTCAATGTAAACATCACTGAACCAAAGTTAGTAGCTTAAACAAAATCTCTCGTACAGTTAAGTTAAAAAAAAAACTTGAATCTGCCAATATCAACATTGAAGGTCCCCGTACCGAAACTACTCCCCCACCAAAATGAACTCTTGTTGAGCTGTATAGATGGCAGAGTGATGCATGTGCTTATAGGCTCATAAATGAAGCCATAACACTTATGTAACCAATTAGGTTACTATAGCAACAATTAGTATGCTGTAACAAGAGTTATGTTTAACTACATCGTACGTAACGTGGCTTCATTTTAGCTAAATGTGTACAATGTGCTCCTGTAAATTAGTCTCATGATCCAAAACCAATCGAAAAGCAAATTATTTAGTTATGTTGTGTTATTAGACTTAATAAAGAAAATAAAAGTATCTCAATGATCTCAACTTGTGTTGTTATAGTCGGCAAAATGGTATCAGTTCAGTTAAACAAGTCGTCTCAGAGCCCCAACATCAATCATGTTGTGGAAATGGGGTCAAGAAAGACGTGTGTGACCCATAAACTGTTTATAAAGATGGGCGATATGACAGCCCCCCAAAAGTGAAGCCAAAATATCTTAACCACCCCCTGGTGGCTGGCTGCGGTATAGATCATCATCAACCCTGCCTCCTCCATGTTAGTGGATGTGATATGAGCCAAATGAATGTTTCTTAAAGAAGAGTTATTTTAGGAAGTTCTTATTACACTGATGTTTTTACAAGTTTGGTTTTATAAACTTGTTTGATGTTGAAAAATGGGGTGAAATTCAATGATTGACAGCTGAGACCTCGATACCACGGCTCCATCCTTGATCACTACTATGTACACTCAGGCTCTAAATGACATCATCGAGGCAAGACGGCTAACGTCCGTATCTAGAATATTTTGGTTTCATTTCTGGATAGAGGGAGAAGGTGGAGACCAGTTGCCATCTTTAAATAGTCTACGGTGAGACCACATGGAAATAACACCTATCTGCCTACCAACCAACCACAGAGCCAACCTCACCCTGCAAAAACAGAAATCTTACAATCATTATTGTTCCCCTGTAAGACCTTTATAAGACCGGTAAGTTTTCTGGACCCTATACTGAGAACCAGCTGCCTTCACTGGCTGATCATACAGAGGAAGACACATCTGGACGCTCCTGCCTTGTTCAACCTCTGGCCGCTGAGTGACACGGCCATAACCTTGTGTGCCAGGTAAGGCGGGCTGACAGCAAATGGGACGGAGGGCTTGTTACTGGGTCAGCGCTGTGAACCGACACTGCAGCTCACACACCTGACCTACATTACATTCCACTTTAGCCTGGATGAGCTGCACGCCAGTATGCTCTGGATAGAGTTAAATAAAAAATGCCACATAAGCTGCATTACAGTTGTACTGAGTGTGTAATACATAACTGATGATATGTGTTTGACTTCAACCTTCTCTTGCAATAAGTGATATTAATGTGAATGACTTTGTTTAGTGTTTTAAAAGCAATACACATGTATTTTTGCATTATTAGGGCCCGATCACCGAATGGTGAGAGGCCCTATTGAAATTGACTTGATTATTAGGCAAAAGAAGGGGCTTTTTGAGGGCTTTAACATGCATAACTTCTTACCAAAGTTTGCAGACACTTAGAAAGTGGTGAAAATGTACGTATTCTGGAGGATTTAGAAATGGGCGTGGCAAAATGGCTCAACAGCGCCACCTGGAACGCAGCCCCTATGTTTCCCCTCGACCGAGCTGCACCAAAATCGGAATACAGGTGTATCGTGACTAATCATAAAAAAAAGTCTCTTGGAGCACTATGAAAAACGCAACAGGAAGCCCGCCATTTTGGATTTAGTGGCCATTTTGGCCATATTCCACATTTTTACTTTGATATACTTGTCCCAGGGCTTTTATCAGATCAACTTCAAATTCAGATGAGTGTCATCACAACAAGATGGAGATCAAAACTACCTCAAAGATCGATTTTTCGTCACACCGTGTGACCGTGGCGTGGCGTCAAAGTTTGACTCCACGCCATCAAAACACGAGGTTCTGTATCTTGGTCATACATGGTCCAATCGAGTCCAAACTCGTCATGTTGGACAAGAGTCCCGGCCTGATGGCGTCTACACAGAAATCGTGACTTAAAATGACAGCGCCCCCTGGTGGCAACAGGAAATGTCTTGTTTTTGGAACGTCTTACACTTGGATGTATTTCTCCTCATCCGCTGAACACAACCATGTCAAACTGTAGTAAATGGGTCTCAAGACATAGATAATGAAGGCATACGATTACTGTGACTTTTTGTCAAACGCCATAATAGTGGCGTGGCGTCAAAGTTCATCAACTCGCCGTGACACACGAAATTGCTATAACTTTGGTGTTGGAGGTTCAACCTCCCTCAAACTACATGTGTGTATCAACAGCCCCCCCCTGCAGACATTCAGATGGTTTTAAGGAATGGGCGTGGCAGAATAACTGACTAGCGCCCCCTAAAGCGCAGCCCCGGCACTACGATTGTCCAACATCTACAAAAATCGATAGGGGCATGTGTCTTTTCATGACAAACAAAAAAGTCTCTTGGAACAATGTGCTAGACCAAACAGGGAGCCCGCCATTTTGGCTTTAGTGGCCATTTTGGCCATATTCCACATTTTTACTTTGATATACTTGTCCCAGAGCTTTCATCAGATCAACTTCAAATTGATGTGAGTGTCATCACAACAAGATGGAGATCAAAACTACCTCAAAGATCGATTTTTCGTCACACCGTGTGACCGTGGCGTGGCGTCAAAGTTTGACTACACGCCATCAAAACACGAGGTTCTGTATCTCAGACATACATGGTCCAATCGAGTCCAAATTTGACATGTAAGACAAGAGTCCCCGCCTGATGACATCTACACAGAAATCATGACTTAAAATCACAGCGCCTCCTGGTGGCTACAGGAAGTGAAATGTTTTATACTTTGATGAACTGCTCCTGGCTGCTTTACAATATGCAGCTCAAAAGAGCTCAGTCAAGTCATTGGACCCTGGTCAGAATTGTGACATTTCCTCAAACCGTGTAAACATTGAGGTGCGGCGAAGGATCATCCTTCGCCAAAGGACACAATGTTGTCATAACTCCACTGTGCATTGTCCTATCACTACCAAACTTCTGTAACATGCTCAGAGTCCAAGCCTGAACAGCCCCATGTGTCAATATTTCCTTAGTGTCATAGCGCCACCTACTGATTCGCCATGAAACAGGAAGTACTTTGTAAATCCACTCTGCATTATCCAACCGGCTCCAAACTACTGACCTATGATCACAATCCTGACCTGAACACATCCATATATTAATATTAGTTCAGGGTCATAGCGCCACCTACTGATCTGTGTGAAAATTACGTTTTTGTAACATTGTCCAATTGACACAAAATTGCTCATGTTCCATCAGAGCACCTAGTTGAACAGATCTATGAGTCTGTATGTAATAATAGTAATGGCGCCACCTACTGGCAACAGGAAGTAAGCTTTGTTTAACAACTTTCATTCGATTTACATAAAATGTTCAGTGTGATGTGCAATTGATAGTGTGAACCGTAATGAGCAATTAACAGGCAAGGATCGACATTATGTGACGAACGCAGGAAGTGAAGCATTTGTCCTTGCTGCAGTGAGCAAAACGCATGCAACGCGGAGACGTGTGACTGGTCACTGATCGCTCTCTCCACCGACCGCAACAGGCTCCAACGTGCGTGACATCGGGCCCGTTAGTGCTACAACGTAGCCCTAGTTTCTTTTGTTTTCGGGAATGTTTGCAGTCTTTGTTTTGCTGTCTAAATTAATATAATCCAATAATCCAATATCAAACCAAATCCAATAATACTACATGTAAACTGTCTATCTTTCTGTTTCTAAGTCTCATTTACTTTCACTACTGAGTTTCCATCAGCAGGCTCCTCTGTATCGTCTGTTACTTCTTCCGATTAATTCGTCTCCTGGTTTGGACAGATGGTCAGACTCACTCTCCTCACATTTATAGACTTGCTCTTCTGCCACATCTTTAAATTAAATATCATCATCTTCATCGAGGCCATGATCCAAAAATGATATCAAACTCGCTAACTTATTCACAGGTCGTCTCTTCCTCAATTTGGCTCCAACACAGAATGATGTGTGAGCAGTCTGATTTATTCATAGACAGATTCCAAGATCAGACCACAAGTTTCAAGTGATGTTGTGATCGGACACAATATTCAGTTTGATCCCATCGCAGAAATATTTATTTGGTAGTGATATGTGAGAGATGGGATATGTGAGTGTGGAGAAATTTGTTGTGAGGGTAAATGTGAGTCAGCGGCTGGATGCTGTTAGCATGTCGCTCTTGTTGTTTGGCTCCAGACGGGAGAAGCTGAAGATAAAGTGGATGTGTCCGGGTCTATGTGGGTAGGTTTCATTTCTTACAAGTATTCACATCCTTACAGATAAAAGTAATATTTATTCAGAACCAGAGTGGTAACACTGACTATGTTTACATGGACAACAAAAATCTGACTGTCGACCTACTGCATTTTGAATAAGACATTATTTTGATTATTACACGAGTTGCTAAACAATATTACAAATATCCCAATTTACATGTCACGGATAATAGTCTGACGATTATGACATAAAGCAGTTGGGGACTGTAGCTGTCGACATTATATTCGTATAAGACGTTTAAGATCAGACTCCACATTTCTTAATTAGATTATTGTTTATTCTGAATATGACCTTATTCAGGTTGTGGTCATCAGAAAGGTGTATACATGATAGTGTGTTATTCAGCCTATTGTCTGGGTTAATAGCTGAATATTGGTGTCCAATGTAAACGTAAATGTCATTGTCTTCCTGACTTTGGGCCAGATGTATAAATGATGAATAAGTATAGTATGTGCACCTCTTGCATACTTCAGGTGTAAGCATGGTTTACTAGAAATTGCATGATATGATAAGAGGGACTTATAAATGTTTCACTGTGCTACTATTGTTAGACTACAGTCTATTTAGAGTTCTGTAAAATATCAGACAAAAGGGAATTTATAAATTTACTTTAAAGGAGACTAGAGTAGCACTCAGTAGAGAGCATATCACCACCAAAGCCCCAACCGTCCCAAAGCTTGTGAAACCACATTTAAATTCACTCGATCCAGATTTTTATTTAGATCTGAATTAAATTTCAGTCCCCTGAATATTTCTGAATTATCATACTCTTTATCTACATTGTATCCATCATATCCAGGTGTTAAGAAGGTTTCCATTGCATGTGAAGTCTATGGAGTTCATCTGTGAAGTTCGACATGAGTGCTGTGAATAAAACATTGACCTTCCTGGTGTTAAATAATGATGAGGGATCACTGCTGATGAGGGTTTACGGGTACATGTGATGTATTGGTGGTAGAGAGGCTATAAATAGCTGCAGCCGTGTTTAATGGTCATGATGTAATGACAGCAGCTGCACTGGTGTTGGTGGAAAACCATGCTGAAGTGACAGTCACTTCTTTGCTCCTTTTACTGACAGTGTAATGAGTAGCTGGAGCAGGCACCTGCATATTGATATGGAAACAAGTGATGTGCACTCAGCTCGACAATGATTCAGATTTATATGTACAGATATATGCAGCTTTGTAATTCCAACAAAAAATAATGAGTTTGGATCTTTCTGTCTTTGTGGGCACACACAGTTTCAATAAAAGGGATTTTTGTTTTTTGGATGCGTCTGGCCCCCCGGAGTGCACACAGCTTCCCCAGAAGTCACAGTGAAGCTGCAGGGTTCACACACCTCTCAGATTTGAAAGGTGACGCTGAATAAAGACACACCAGCCTGTTGAGAACACAGAACATGTAGAACTTTAGAGTTACTCCTCTTTTTCAGAAGAGGCCGCTTCCTGTTTTTTTTGTGCCAAGATAACACATTCTGAGCCAGTAAGATAGATACAACCCCCCCCATCAAACTCCTGGCATGACAGCAAGTCACTTAGTAACGTGTCACTCTGCCTGTGTCAGGGAGCATGTGTGTCCATTTAATGTGGACAGTTTTTCTGCCATGCTATTACACCTGTGATTACAGACCGGATGTGGAAAATCATCCATCAATCATGTGTGATCTGCTGACAGGTTCCTATTGAAGACACATCAAGGCACCTGAAACAGATATCCAGTCGACAGTTTAACCAAAGCTGTCCTCGACACAGCTTTGATTTTTTTTTTCCAGCTCGGGCCTTATTTTCTATTGACTATGATAACGTCGCACTCAGCAAAGTGAATCGTGAGATGTTGTGACAGCGTCTTTAAAAATGGGTCCAGTGGGGCAGGAAACGCCGACATTCGGATGACAGGCTGCAAACAAGTCAACAGTTGGGCTAAATCATCTGAGCCACTTTATCTGGAGCTAGAACTGAAAGTAATCACATCTGCAATGTGGTTTATAACCCCTCCCAGGAAAGACCATGGGTACACAGGACTATGGCAAGTACAGTGGGTCAAAGTTAAATCTGTAAACTGCATTGACTCTTTCGATCAATAGATCGAGACGATGAGAGGAGACAAGAAAGACATTTAAACAATGTTTTTATTTTTTTAGGGTAAATTTTGCGACTTGTACGTTGGATCAGCACCAGTTAACGACGATTGGTGTTGTCAGAAACACTCGACCATGTGCTTCCCCCTGGTGGATGTATTGCTTAACAACAATGACAACATAAATGACTCAAATGATTTAAACACAGCTCATGTTTTATCCTGTGGTAAGTGGCAATAATGTTATTACACTGAGGCATATTCATATTTTGGTATATCAAGACATCTCATGGTTTTTAGTTTTAAAACTCATCGCTGCTGCTATGTTCGCACCTGCCATACACAAATACGAGTTTCCGAGCGGCAAGAATGGAAATGTTTGTAAACGCTGTCGGCCCAAATTTAGATTGAAAGGTTTGCTGTATGGACAGACAAAAAGAGACGCTTTGTAAAGGATGCCACAGCCATGCATGTTCGCTTCCTGGTTGTTTCTTATCCGTTGCTAACACTTATTAGTATCATTTCCACCTCATTGACGCGCCTAAAAAAGAAATCCGGGCTCTCACCTTTCACCATTGCGATTTTTTGTTCGTAGTATTTTCTGTAACTAAGCAACCAACTGCAGAATAGCCAATATGCTTCGTGTTTACACTGGCATGACCATGTGTGTACGTGAATGGTCATGTGATATGTATTTTTTGGTGTTTTCAATATGGAAAGAGATCATTTTTGATATGGCGCTAAAACACTAATCTCGATACTCGACAGCCCCTTAAACAACTGCACCAATGACTTGTAAAGTAAAAATGAAGGCAAAGACATGTGTGGTACTTTAACGGTGTGTTTGTGTGTGTGTGTGTTTTGTTTGTGTGTCTCCACTGGTGACTGACTCCTATTCCACATGAGTAACTATGTGTTTTGATGTGCGGGTCCCTCCTGTCTGACCCACATGCATCCACGGGAGGATCTGCACACGTGAGCACACATAACAGCACCACACACCGTAACGCACACAAACACATGTGCATGCACACACACGCAGACACAATGCAGACCTTTTCATGGTATGCGGACAGCCTATTAGTGGCACAAAAGCACGTTTTCCTTTTCATTTGAAAGAGATCAGTGGATTTCCGCAAAGGCAACCCAATTTAGACATCGCTAACAAAGCTCGCCCTTTCCCTCCCTCTCCTCCCCGCTTGCTCTCTGTCTCTGCGGCACATACATTCACACATTTGTATGCTCTTTGAGGAAGTAGCGAGTCTCATCCAAAAGCCCAAGCTGTGAGAAAAGGGGATTGTGCGGACGACTGAAGGGACAGAATTAGTGGGAAACCGAGGGACACGGAGGGAGAGAGAGAGGTGTGTATGGTTGAGAGTGGTCCCATGAAGAAGCCAATGTCTGCCCGCTTTTAAAACGCTTTAATCTTGCTCTGAATCCACTCACCCAAGAGTTAACACTGTTGCTTTATTAAGGACCCTCTCTCCACTGCTCCGCTCTCAGATCTGTCAACACATTTCTTTTTTTTTTTTTATTTTGGAGCTCAAATTAGCAATTCAAATGGAGGCTATTTGGATATGCTCGCCCAGCTTCCTCCCCTCGGCTTTCCAGGCAGTTTGACAATATTTTTGTTAAGCCCCATTTCCCCCTAATGCAACTGTAGCGACGGGGGAGAGAGAGGAGATGGGGAGATGGATGGGGAGGGCTGGAGCGGTGGAGGGGGAGTGTTGCTGTGGATGTGGAAGGTCAAATAGGAGACAGAGTGGTCCTCTCCGTTTGGTACGTTCTCTCCGCTATAAGCTTATACGAGGGATAATGACAGTTATTGGAATAATGGGGTTGTGTTTATGGATAAAAGGTTTAAAATCATTAAGGGATTAGAAAACAGTGCCACCCTGCTACTAGACGTCCGCTGGCTGACCTAAAGGGCGGGACGTTGAAGCGTTCCGAACTGTTTTCGGGTAATTTTACAAAATGCTGACGTATCATAATTGTTCCATCGACAAACATCTTGTACCTCTGGATTGATGTGAACAGTCATCAGGGTCAAAGCAGAGTTGATTCCAAATTGCAAACCAAACACGTGTCTTTTGTGTTGTGAAGGTTTGGATCCGATCGACCTTGGTTTCGCGGGATCTTTGGCTCTCGGTCAGCAGGAGAGAGGGGCCTTCTGCTTGGCTGCATAATAGCTGTGAGTGCAAGGACAACAGTGCAGGTTAATGATGATAGTTAGGTTTAGTAAGTGTTTCACAAATTCGGGTTCAGGAAACTCAGCAATAGAAAATATATACATCTACTGTTAAGCAATTATCAGCTGGTAAATCGAGATACAGTCACACAATTGTTCCAGTCAGGTGTTTCATGCATTCAATTGAGGAAGGGAACCGTCTCCTCATTGCTCCACACAAACACAGATGTTTACACCTGAGTAAAGTCACGTGATTCATGTACAGTGCATCACATTTTAATCACCAAGTCGGTTTTTATTCCTCTTTGTTGCTTTTTGCATTTATTGAAAAAACAAATTTTCCACCTTGGCCGAATGCCTTTTATTTCCCACATTTGGAGTTTATTTTCCTTTTTTAAATTTATGCAAAAATTGAAAATGCACCAATTTAAACCCCCTAATGTTTCATAAGAAACTGTTGCACTGCTATGTTTGAAACAAACTGATTTGCCATTTAACCATGCGTGAAGGCATAAATGTTTATAGAGCAGAACGGCCGCGCTCCAAGATGAGGTTACAAGGCTGCCATCATAAAGACATTGGCAGCCCTGCTTCACGTCTCCACACACAGAAACAGCCCTCGAAGACATGATGCAATGGATGCATGTGGACAGAGGAGCTCGTATGAGTGGTACGATTAAAACTATATCAAACCTGTAACCTTGAAAGGGTAGCATTTTAAAGTGAGATCACACTTCAGCCCCTTTGAACAAATACACCCACCGACAAACCCTGTTTCCCAACAGGAAGGATTGTATTTGAGAAAATGCCATTTCATTGTGTCTTATATATTTAACACAATTTTTTTTTTACACATCAGAAGGAAACCAGTTGTATTCAGAAATCAATTTAGCGATAAGTGAAATTATTCTATCATATTAAAGTCAAACTAATAGGAATCAGCCAGGATGTTATTTTTTCATCTGTGTCTGTTTGTTGGTTTCTTTTTTAGCAGGATAATGAAAAATGTACTAAACTGATTTCTGCTAAACTTAGTGAAGAGATGGGCCCTTAGAAGAACCTATTCAGTCTTAGTGTAGATGCAAATCAAGCATCAGATCCATGAATATTTCTTTGAAAATGTTTCATGACCAACATATCATTATGTTATCAGAGCACTTCCTTGTGTCTTTAATTTTTCTAGTACAAGAACAAGACAATTGTGTAGGGCCGTTGGGCCAGGGCGGAGGTGTGTGTTCTACTGAGTGTCGTTCCAGTTCCAGCTGGGTTTAGTCAACTGGTCTAGAGAGAGTGATGGAGGCTGCAGGAGGATCCCATTAAGAGACGTGCTGCACCAAATTGACTTTAAAATTCATCATTAGAGGTAATTTAAGGAAAAATCTGAGACAGCACAGTTATACTCACATTCATCATTCATACACACGCTTGTATGCATGGGTCGGATGCCTTTGCACAATCACACATGCAGAGTTAAAAGAAGCATTAGACACACACACATGCAAGTCTTACTCTCTCACATATGTTATTGCAGAGCTTGAAATTAAATATTATTTTTCTCTTCCTCTCTGTGTTAGATGAAGGGAAATATGACAACAATATCTAATGAGGCAAATGATAGATCTCCGTCACGCGTGGGTTTCTCTCCTCAGCTCAGCCACAGAAGCCAAAAGAATGTGTCTCGGTTGGAACAGCCCATCCAAATTGACTCCATCAGATTCTATGTTTGTGCAATAACATCCAAAACAAATGGAGGCGTGCGGAGGGGGGGGGGCTAACAGTTAAAGTCCTAATTCAATATGTCTCTGTCCTGTCAATCAGGTCTGACTGATTAGCAATCACTTGTTCGTCTAAATGCACTGCATCACCTCCTTGCCAAAATATAATGTGATCCTTTCAAGCGTAGTGGGCCCGGGCTGTGGCGCAGTGCTAAGTCAGCGCTCTAGTTAATAAGTCCTTTTCATTAAACAAGCGTTCATTAAACATTCATTCATTCACTCATCCTCATTTGCATTTCCTCATCATAAAAGCATTCATGAAACATTCATTCGTTCACTTGTTCTCATTTGCATGGCTTCAAATGCATTCTTCAAGTAATGAATAAGGCCGAAACAGACGGAGAGCGAGGAGGGCGAGGAGGGCGAGGAGGGCGAGCATGGGAACGAGACGGGGGAGAGAGGCGGCGAGGGGGCAGAGGAGATACTGATTACTCCATTTGAACAATCTGCCCTGTAAATGAACATAGAAATTAGATTAGGTTTTCCTCTCGCGATCGTGTGGCGGCACTTGCCTGTTGCACGACACAAGGCCAAAGAAATCATTAGTGATGTCAAAGCACGCCGAGATGGAAATTTCATTCCTAATGTAACTGCAAATAAAACACAATGTCCCATTTTGAAGATATGACCAGAAAACCCCCACTCTGTAAAGCCACATCTGAAATATAAATATTCCAACTGTATGCATTGAGGTCACACATATTGCATTGTTTTATTTCCCCTTTCATTTGATCCACAGTGTCTGACTGAGCTTTTCCCTTCACCCTGTTGTTCCTCTCCTCGTGATCATGTTATACATCAAAGACCGTTCCAACAAATCCTCTGTGAGATCCAGTAGCTTTGCTCTACACAACAGTGTTCTGGATGCAACTCCCAACACATACTGCAATGCTTTGTGTATGTATGTGAATATCAATGCGATGAATCGAATACCAATGAGACGGCGACAAGATATCATCTTTACAAGTCTCTAACCCTGGGAGCATTCTCCATTTCTCGATCCCGTCGTCATTACCTTCTCCTCCTTTTCCTTTTAACTTGTGCCATCAGGGGAGACATCAATCTGAGTGACAGCTTGTGTGATCCTCCTCCCGGGCTTGGTGGGAGAAGGAGCGCTGTCAACATAAATATCCTCTCTGGATGCGGCGGACATGGAGAAGCCATGGCCGCCATGAATCTCCAGCCATGCTCACAGGCAGACAAACATGAGCCCATCAGTGAGACCGGAAACGTCACTGTCACCTGCAAACGCCACAGTCACACCCGCCACTCTGCAAAAAATACATAATCAATACTTTCAGTTTTAATACTTGTGCTTGATGATGCAGAAAGCATGCAGACTGCCATGTCACGGTACACACGCCACACTAGTCTGCATTATGGGAAGTTTTTGTTGTAGATGAAAACACACTATCAGTCCCAGAACCAAGTCAAACTAATTTAGACTCAATTGAACTTACTTTACCTGCACATATTTAGATATGTATCATCTAGCTAGACAAAGCATGCAGTGTTAATGCACCACGGAGGCTCTGTTTCTGAAATGGTACATCATAATGTCATTGTATGTGTTTTGTTTTTATCTGAATTTTGACTTTTAATGTACGCATATTTCAGTTAAAAATAAATGACTTTGCCAAAGTGACATGAAGAGTGAAATGTTCTGTAACAAAGACCGAATACCTACATAGATATAGTTTAATTTTACATTGTCAAAGGGTAAAATAATTTTTCAACAAGGTAACCTAAACCTAATACAGTGAGTTACTATGTAACCAAGAATAAGTGATGCACATTTATATTCATACACATAGAAGCTGTTTAAACTGTAGCTGCAAATTCATTGAGTAATTCTTTGTTAAAAGTTTCCACAGAAGTTCTGCATTGCTCCTCTATGGTGATCAGCATCAATGTCACAGAGAGCCGAGAAATCACAACTTTAGGAAAGACAACCTCGAAACATGTGAGTTTGCTTCTGTTTTTGTCAGGGATTCCAGACACACACACACACACACTGTGAACAATCGTCCAGCTATTATCTGATGCCGTCACATTGGTAAAATGTAAGTATATCAGTGACCTTCATGCATGTGTTGGGAATGGAAGCAGGACCTCTCCGATATTAATTATCAACTTTAAATTGGTACCTACACTGTAGTTTCTTGTATTTTGTAGATTCTTCTCCCATTTTCTTCTATATTCCGTTTCTTTGGTGCCCTTCACATTTACACCCAGCTACACACTGACTTCTATAGTGAAGCTCAGCTGGGAGAGAATAAACCTCGGTATAAACACTAAGTTGGTTTTAATAGAACTCATCTTAAAGCTACAATTCACAGACCTCACATCTTAAAGAAAAGAAAAATATCTATGACCAAAGTTAATTAATTTCTGAGCATTAGTTCACCCAAAGATTTGACTAATGATAAAAAAAACTATACAATTTAGAGGGAAATAAAGACCATGAGGTTGTACCTGCTGAACTGTGAAAGCGAACAGAGTAAATGTGGTGTTAGTCAGTTTGTCTGTAAAATGAAGAACATACAGTGCGCTTCCTATTTGCTCTAACACTACATCTCTCGCTCTCTCCCTCTACCTCAACTTGCTCAGCCAGGACCAGTAAGGGCAGATGCAGCTTATTGCACTCAGTCTTCCTCCCTGGGATGTTATTAAAGATTACAGGAGATAATCGCCGTGGTATCATGCCGGATGCCTGGATCAGGCTGCACAATATCACCACATACAGAACAGAACCTGAGGAACGCTGGTCCGCTTCGACCTGTGGGATCTGTCCATAAGTCCAACATCTGTTAAAAGATAACACCGCCGCTGCTGGTGAAGGTGTCAGAGGGGTTAAAGGTACAGTCCGTGATTCAAATGTAAAAACATTCAAAGCACAGGATTGGAACCTCCTGCTGTCTCTTACTAACGGTTTGACCGCGACGTACTCACAACTAAATCCTCTTAAATTGTCTTTGTGGAAATTGTATTTTATACTTCAGTTAATTAGTTAGTGAGCTTTGTAGGCACTGATGGATTCAAGAATATCAGCCGAAATGAGATGCCGCAGAACACTCATGTGAAGATCTACCGACCACAGTCACGAAACTGAAACTGCCATACGGTCAAAGAAAAAGAAGGCAGAAGAGCGCACACCTCCGCTAAGGCCCAACAGTCTCCGTAAATCTAATCAAGCTGCACCAACTTCGCACCCACTCATAGACATCAGTTCAGCAAATGTGCCAGTTCCTGATGAAAAATCGATGATAATGTGAAAAAAGAAACTGTTCTTGGATCCGCCCCCAATTCCAGATCTGCACTAAACTTTACTGGGGTCGTTCCTGACTCACATCCTTCACCAAGGATCGTCCAGTAGTTTCTGTGTAATGCTGCCCATGAAAACACAAATCCCTTGACTGCTATAAACAACACCAGCTCTTGCTCGAAGACAGGGATGGAATCGATTATACAGCTCCTCAGTACAGCGCCTCCTTGCCACTGGTGCTGATGGGATCTGTTTCCTGTCCTGATGCTAAGCTAAGCTAAGATAACAGGCTAACGCAGCTTCATGTTTGTCATAAGGACATAAGAATGAAAACAGCATCATCTAAATCTTGGTAACTGAGCACATGAATGTCTTTCCAAAAAAGTCAAACTATTTCCTTTAAAGCAGGGTATTAAAGGGATTTGGGACATTTCTATTAATGGGCTGCTGACTAACATAATTATTCTTTATATGTATGAATTTAGGTCAACATTTTACAATTTCTGCACTGCTACAAATGGCCGTGTGTGTGTTTGTACTATACACGTCCATGGGGGTTTACATGTGTATTTCCCTGCATTCATATGACCCTGCACAACTGAAAACACGTCACTCTCATCAGCGGAAAACACAGGGTCTGTGCCTATCTACCAGTCCGTGCAAGGCAGCTTATCAGTGGGCTATCATTGTCTGAGCCCGAGCCACGGACACCTGCTCTGCAGAGTCACACACAGGGAGGAGAGGAGGCCACCGGAATACAAATCAGGCCGGGCTGCCGTACAGGCAAGGAGGGGCAGGGATGATGGAGAAAGAGAGAGAGAGAGCGAGAGACTGCAGGCTTCGGTTAGAGAAACAGAAACAGTTAATTAGCAAGGATGTTCCTATTCGTTATCCCCTCCTCCCCCTGCAAACCCCTTCCTCTGAAGGAAATCATGGATGATGGAGTCAGGCAGAGAGCTTGCTATTAAACCTATAGCAGTGAATAGACATTTTCTTTTTTTTACAGTATCGATTTTTCATCACAAAGCCCTTACACGGTTGATGAATATGTGTTGAGAGAACATTGTACCGGCTGATGGTGATCTGGCTCCTGTAGCAGCAGCTTCATTCTGCGTGCAGAGAAATGAAAAAAAACCTCACACGTTTGTGGTTTTGGTGAATTCACGTCCAAAACAGTCGGCCGTGTTTGCTCGCCGGAGTTGCATAATGACCACAGCTGACTCATAAACATGGCAACCTCTAATTAATATTTTGTTGAGTACCCCAAGCAAGGTCATTATCGCAAAACACTTCAGTTCTAATCACAGCTGCTCAGCATTGATGCAGCGCAGGCAGAGGGTGAGATATAAATATTCTGTTCTTCCCGGTGAAGGCTGTTTGATTTTAAACTACAGCCTCTGGGAGAATATTAACAGTCTGCGGCAAATGGAGAAACCAGTTTATGACCTCCGATGTCTTTCCCATTGTCGGGAAAGGAACAGACTCGTAATCAAATCTAACGCTGACAGAGTCTGGAATTAAGTTTTTGGTTCAGCCGTCAGTGGCAGGTCAGTATCAAATATTAATAGAGTAAAGTTACTTGTGCAATAAATTTGCATATATTATTTAATAAATCAAACGAGTCAATAATTGTCCACCAATTACATTGAATCCAGAGAAACCCTGAGGTTAAAACGCCTTTATTTTTGTATCCCTCAATTTCTCTTTGAGTTCAGGACTGTGCTGCTGTGCTCAGCAAGATCCAGAAGATGAAAAACATGCGCACACATAGAAAACACTTTTTAAGGATTTAAATCATTGTACACAGCCACAGATTACCTCATATAGTGTAGCCACAATATGCATCTACTTTTGCAACCAATGACATTAGAGGGCTGATTTACAGCTTGTTTAGATTAACCAATAACTCATATGACAGAACATGACGTCATTAAGAATATACATTATTAAAAAAAGTTGGCATTGATCACTTACCTTTTGTTTATGTTCAGGACACCACGGCTGTGCTCAGCAAGATCAACTGAAAAACATAGGCACATATTCAGTCACTATGGATATTGAATGCAACTAAGTGATTTCTTATTGTCATTGACAGAAAAGGCTTTGACAGATGATATTTTAAATTTTTTAGGACAAAATATTTAAACCAACAAAAGAGGGGTTGTTATGTACCCTCGTCTGCAGGAAATAATTGTCTGAAGCACATTATATTGTGGGGATGATTTTTCCAGTGTCCAGAGCTTACCATCTATTCTTGAATGTCAGTAGCCCAAAGATGAAGCTGTCTGTAGATTACAACTAGAGCAGTTCATGAATATTTTTAGATCTACCAAGAATGTGAAAGTTTAACAATAGTATAAAGTAAAAGGTTTCACACATTTTTCACTTGTAAATATGGGGTTATAGCTTGTGAACGAGTTTGGTCTCATATGTGTGTGAGAGGACATTGACATTTTTCTGGCATGTGTGAAACCTTTTCAGTCGTGCATGTAAAAGGTTTCACTGCTACAGCTTTAACTTGTTTGTGTGTGTGTGTTGCAGTTGGTGCATGTAAAAGCTTTTACTTTGGCTGCATGCAAAACAAATCTAAATAATGTCCTGATGGCGCCTCATCGCTCTGTCTCTGCTGCATCCTGTGCAGCAGTTGCAAAGTATTGTGCAAGTTTCCGCCCTGGTTTTGTAAAAGTCACCAATGTCTGAGTGACAAGAAGCCGTCACTTAAATAAATGTATGAAGCCAACAATGTTACGTGTCCCATGTCTGACAAGGGCTCTACTGAGAATAAAAGCAAGCTGGCAAAGCCTCACATGCACTAGATGCTAAATATGTGTTTCTGATCAGAGTTAGATTGATAATTTAGTTTTGTGTGAGAGGAAGAGGCCATATATCATTCATGTAAATGGTTGATACTGCAGAGGGGAGTACCATTTCATGTATCTCATATTTGTATAAGATACATATATCTACTGTGTGTTTTGTTTGTATATCTCTGTGTGTGTGTGATCGTGTGTGTTTACATTTTGGAGTGGATCAGCCAAGGGTCAAGGTCAAGACAAATATAACCAATAAAACAGTTAAAGTTAAAGAGTTAAAGAGACAATCTACAACTTATATTGATCAGAAAATGATTCCCTATCATCTGACTTTATATGATAAGTGACATAAGTCATGAAGTTGTCAGATTCAAAAGATGCATTTTTCGAGGTCTCACTGCATCTTAAAGGACTAAAGACACAACCTAAAGCTGCATCTTCCCTCTCCTGCTTATTGCATGCTCATTTTCCATCTATTGTATGCTCACGTATGGTCTAATAAAACAATACAGTACAATCTCACTGCTGTGAAGCCGCGCTGTGGGACTCACCATGTCATATTTGTATTTAATCAGTATTATGTTTTTCGTAAGGATGGAAATTAACAAGCTCCGGATTACTTCATAGACAAATTAATTCCACTACATACAAGGATCACAACACATACAGAATAACTAGATGTTTTTCTTCTTTATAACAGTATCAGCTGGCACAGGCGCACCATGACCATGAACCTTAATCTCAACCAATTTTCTAGAACAAACACAATGTCACCACCCACGGATGCAAATCCTCCTATCAACATCATCTGAAAAATTCATTAAACCCCCCTGGCTGTACCCCTACCTGTCTTCACTAATGGCTTGTCACATGTATAATGCATAGAATTATAGATTTTGTAATGCAGATCCACCTGCGTGATAAAAACAGGGGGGGAACTGTAAATACTCCCCAGCATTCATTTCAGTTTCAAATTGGATACACTTGCATGGAGTCACCTGATCAAACATGTCAAATTGAACCATGCATCAGTGACAGTGGAGCCGTGGCGCTGCCATGGGGCAACCCAGGCTCCCCTCCCCATCCCTTCGTCCTCCGCATTGATTTGATGTGAACTTGGACCATCTGTCCTGCGTTAATTGCACATGTGCTGCTATGTGGCCTCGCTGGGCTGCACTACAGAGGGAGCCATAATAAAAGTCTGTGTTTATTCTCCCAGCAGGCGGTTCCCTATGCTTTTCTCTATAACTCATGAATGTACGAGGTTCATTTAGTCCCAAAAACAGTTGGTCACCCGTCAAGCAGGTGCATGAAATTCAATGAGCGATCCAAAATTGAAACAGGAGAAGAAGAAAAAAATACAATTGTCATTCACATTTTGGCAATCTGTTACATGTATGGCAGATGTTCAGCATTAATCATGTGCATAATCAATCAGAGAGGCCGAGCATTGTTCTCACTCTCCTTTAAAAAGCTGTGTTTGTCAACCATCTAAATGCGTCCCTCACATTTTATATGCAGTTCATATGCAGCTCTGTGGTAGAGCCGGATTTGGAGTTTGTGAATAATAATAAGTGGCTAAAGGGAAGATTTAGTCAAAGTGCATTCATCTCGCTGGCTCTGCTGTGGGTGACATGGCTTTCCCCTCCCCTGCTCCCGGTCTCTTTTCCTCTCCCCGCGAACGGGCGCTCATTGAAAACAGCAGAGCCGTCCCCCATTGACTTTAATATTACATGGTCGAGATGAGGGGAACACAGGGCAACAGTGAGGGGAAGATATTTTGATGTTGAATGATCAGGGACGATCCCGGAGCAGCCGAGCAGAGAGGGAGGAGGTGAACCCAGGCTGAAGAGAGAGAGGGGGAGAGGGAGGGAGGGAGAGATAGAAAGAGAGAGAGAGAGAGGGATACAGCGCAACAAGACAAAGTGCAAGACAGAGCAAAAGCCAGGAAATCGAAAAGAGAGAGAAGGGGAAAGAAATAGAGATGTTAAAAAAGGGAGAGCAAAGGAGTGAAAATAAGACAAGAGAGGGTGAGAATGAAAGAGCAACGTAAGAAGAGGGAAAGCCTGTGATGGTGCCTCCACAGTGAGAAGAGGAACAAGGCCGTTCTGATGGAGCAGGGGAATTGGAAAACATGGAACAGCCATTTCCCCGTCTTGACAGGTGTCATGTTGAGCTCCACAGTGCACGATGTCGGCTTTCTGACACACTTATATAGACATTCAGCTGCAGTCAAATGCCAGTGCTTCACTGCATTGTACCCAGTATGTGGGGTAATTATATACATTGGAAAGTATAGACTGTATATTTTTATCCTGTCTAAGCTCAAGGTGATGATTAGTCATCCCTTACAGCAGACAGAAATAATGTCCAAATGATTTTTATGCTTAGTGTAATTAGTTTTTATTATTGAAATAAAGACAAATCATCTTTGAGGAAATTTGGCAGAAGCTAACAGGCTTAGCCTGAGCACAGGAACAGAAGGGCCTCACCATCGACTCCAGGTCCAGAGAGTGAAGCCAATGTGGAAACTGTAAATGACCAGCAGGGGGAGACTCCACTGGTCGTTCCAAGTTGTTTCTGTAGAAGAATATGAGAAAATGACAACTTCTCACTTGATTTATAACCTCAGTAAACATTTTCATACAGAGTCTATAGGGTCTCTAGTTTGAAACAAAAATGTCAAACTCAAAGCTTCATAATGTCAGTTCACACAGTGAGGTGTCACTTTGACCAAAGCGACATCAAATCCATTTGAAAATCACATTTCTGGGAAAGTTTTTATGCTCTGTCATAATTATAATAATAACTGGCCTACAAACTGATATTAGTAAAGATTGAATTTTCTGAACTAGGCATTATGTACACTAGCGTCAACCAATGCATTCTCAGCGTCGTGCCAATAAAGGGCCATCCAAGAATTACAAAAGAGCTATCGTCCTAGCCACCTTAGAGCCAACGCTGAACAGTAAAGTCACCGTATTGTGAAATCCGATGTTCAGCTCGTACCCACGTGACATTTTTTTCGAGCTGGCTCAGGGCTGCAATCATGAAGCTTAGAAATCGTAGCGCACATGCCATGATTTAATGAGCAGAGGTGAAGAAAAAAGATTGCTATTTCATCTCAGTGACATTAGAACATTCACTGTGACCCATCTGTTTAATGTTAAAAAGCACAGGGGGGAACCTGTCTCATGGAGCCGCGCAGTCCTTCCTGTGCCTGTCTGACAACACAGCCTGCAACACCATCTCTGTTTCCACAGCAGGAGCGGCGGAGGATGCTGGGCACCTCTCCTGAGAAACAATTAGCCGTGAACTTCAGAGGAGAACAATGATAAGCATGTGTTGCTCGGATATGGGGGGGGGGGGGGCTCAGTCCTCTTACTGTTACACTATTGATCCCTTACATAATAAACCACTGGATTACATAACATTGTTTTCACGCAGGATACCCCACCCCCACTACTGTCCCATTTTTCCCCACTCACACTATATCGCTCTCTGCAGCTCTTTTCATTTTATTTTTCTCTCCTTCACAGCAGTAACCTCATTTGGACCACTGGGTTAATTAAAGGGTCCACAAACCAGCGTAAGAGCCGCCATATGCTCTCGCCAACAGACACTCCAGTGTCACAACCTGGAGGATCAGACATACTGGACTAAAAAAAACACAACTGCCTTCTGCTCACCTCGTCCAATGTCATTAAACCCCTTCAAACTCCTCTAACGATAACAATTTAATGTTCATCATAGTGGGATTTTATAAAGCGTTAAAATAGCTATTCTGCTCTGCATCCCACTTTAAACAACATAATTATGTGTGGTGATATTTCATGGAATTGCACATGACAGAGCCAAAGAAAAAAAAAACTATTAAATTGAGAATTTGAGGGTAAAATGTAAAAAAAAAAAAAAAAAAAAAAGAATATTTAAATAAGACTTACAGGCAAGGAAGCAAATATGAGCAATGGGAAATTAAAGATTACAAAAAGCCATCCAGCGGTACAAGAAGTGATTTAGAACATGATCCTGACTCTGGCAGACTGAGCTCCTGAGGCAAAGCAGCCCACAGGGGCGCTGACGGCAACAGCACCGGTCACCTTTAATTTTTAGTCCTGATTAAGGAAGAGCAAGGAGATGCTGAGCTGAGACTTGGAGAGAGCTCACAGGCTCATAAGAGACCAAAAAAAGCCTGGGCAATAGAAACCAGGTCAAGCCAAGCCCCAGAGTAACAGACAGAATCGCTAAATCTTTCAAATGTGGCCAATATGGTGCCATGGTGCATAGAATGAGAAACATCCAAATGCTGTGATGTGTTTTCACTGTGAAAAATTGAATTGTGTTTCTTATATGTTTGTGATTTTAGAATTTCTTACTGGTTTAAAATCCAGATTATAAAGGTATGATTATGTTGACTTATACATTACGTGTAATCTGTTACTATCTATCCACTAATGAATGTGTTATTCACTTACAGACGGAGGGAGTTGCTGAAGAAAACCCTGTTTCTCTCTTTTAAAGCTAATATTGACATTAATACAGAGGTTCTCCATTTTTTTCCTCTGCCAAGGACCTCCTACAAGATGGAACATATTCTGGGGGACCCCTCACTTATGGAATACTTTGATAAAGACAATTTTTTTACACTTATACTTTGTTATGTAAACGAACAGCACGAGAGAAGTGTCTTAGAAATATATTACACACGTATTAACAATATTTCCACCATGTCAACAGAGATTATCCGTATCCCAAATAATTTCAACGGATGAATCAGGAAACCTTTCATGGATCCCTGGGCGTCCTCAGACCCCCATTTGAGAACCTACTGCATTAATTCATATAAAGCTGCTCTATCAATAGTTTATAAGAACTGTAGATCAAATTACCACTTTTGCATAAAAGGGTCACTTGTGGTAACAACCCCACAGGAGAGATCACTTCAGCTCTACAGATCTGGCTGCACCGTCACATTCTGGCTTTCTGGTTTCAATGCTATGATAGAGGCAGCGATACGACACCTGCTTACATTGATAAGTCGATGGTTTTTGGTTCTTTCTGATGTAGTAACAATGATGCTGAACTGAACCCTCTGCATTCTTGGATCAATCTTCACTAAGTGAATCTCCGTCCACCGTTCTCACTTATTTTAACTCAGCTTCTATCTCTCTCCCTCTTCGCCGTCTCAGTCTTCTCCAACGACTGGGTTCCTCTGTTGCGAGTTGAGATTCCGTATTTTCTCTGGCTTTTGCACAATCCACCATTTTCACTACCTGGAGAAAGCAACAAAAATCGAATGCATTATCCTCTTTCTGTTTTTCTTACGCAGTGGCAGACAAACTTTGCTTGTGCTGTAAATCAAGTCTTCATGTTGTCAGGGTCTTCACCTGCTGGCAGAGAGAAATGCAAAATGAAAGTAAGGCTTATAGAGAACCAATCTAAAAGACAAATGGAGTTATAGTAGTATAATAGTATACTAAATGCGGCTGGTATGATTTTCAAGTAGCTCCATTCTAATATATAATTATATGAATATATTATATACTTTTTAATATGTCAGGACCTCCTCACAACCTATTTAACATGCTGTCAGCAGTGAGCCCCACTTGTCACAGCCCCACTGGGGACTCATTGTGCAGTCGAGACTCAGGAGAAAATAAATAGAATCAAAATGAATGGCAAATAAAGAGATGTGGCGTCTTTTCTCTTATATGTGCAACTCATGTAATGAGGGTCATAGTGCCCTAGGCTACTCCACTGCACAGACAGGAAAAATAATTTAATTCATGAGGGTGGGGAGGAGTAGTAGCTTTCCATATCAAAGAGGATTGGGAGCATTTTGTTTGAGAGGCGCATTTTAAAATTCTACAAATTCAATATTCTCTTTTTGATTAAAATTCCGAGTGTCTGCCCGGCCTCTTCGCCCGGCTGGTGTGTCAAGGGTGTCTTTAGACAAAAGGTAGCACACTGGATTCAGCTCCTTGAGGCAAATGCCAGCTTCGAGTGTTCACTGCAGCAGGAATCTTTTAGAGGGTGAAGTGAGCAAAAAAAACCCATAAACTTCAGACAGCAAATCCCAAAAGGCAAAGTGGGGTTCATGATCCATGTCGAGCTGGGTCCGACAAGGGGCTCGTGTTTTAAGTCCGATCCTCTCTGTGTCATGACGCCGGCTGCAACGGCCTTAGCATGGCAGCGCTCGCTCCTCTGCAGGATTTCCACTCACCAGAGCAAACGTCGATCAGATCAGACACATTAAGACGCTAATTGTCCCCCTTGGGTTGGACTGTTCATTATCTGAGCCAGTGCACAGGACTCAGTGAAGCAGGAGCAGAAATAGAGGCCATGGCAGGCTGACATATACAAGCATGGTCAGTGGCTCTGTAAAGCACAAACAGGCATCAGTGCAGACAGCCTGTGGTTGTACCGAACTTCCAAGCTGTGCGTGGTTTCCCCTCTGTAAACAAGAAGTCCCTCTGTGAAATTGTCGGCTGCAGTGCTGCAATTACTGGCTACGGTTTGGAGTACATAACCTGCTAGCGACAATATTCTGTTTCACTTTTGTCTGTCGCCTGAAATTATGCATTTTGCAAAAGGCCCAGATGAAAAAGCCCTTTCACACAGAGGAAAGCCAATGTTTGCAATGTGAGGTGTATTGTTAGCGTTACACCGCGCACATTAGTCCGTATTATCCAGCAACTGGAATTCTTTGAAAAGAGTAACACCCTTTATTCAGGGCGAGAAAAAAAACAACCTTCCCTACGCCTGTAGCAGCAGCAGGAGGCATGTTGAAGCCCGTCCAAGTAGAGGACGCACTGGCAGGTGAACGTTTAATGCCATTCACTCCTCCACAACACAACAACGGACCCCATCCCCTTTGAGCTCCAACAAATAACTTTCCCCTACTTAGCCAACGTGTGTCTTTATTTCCTCACACAATTGAGTCATGATGGGATTACCCATTGTGTGTACAGCTGCAGTCACAGGATTAGGGATGACTGGGGATGATGGCAGAGAAAACGCCATTCTAACCAAACGCACAATGCCAGACACGGGCTCTGCAGATGCCAGCATGGAAAGCTGCTCCAAACACCTGAGATACGCTGAGTGTTATCCACAGATGTGAAAATATTATATGTGTTTCTGTGGAAGATGTGGTACGTGTTCTAAATACAAGGAGAGGGTGATTATAACAAATCATTTCTCAGTGTGGCTGTATCATGTTCCAGGTATTCTAAATGTCACACGTGCTTCTGTGTTTTGCAGCTTGCGTGAGAACACGTCATGTTTTGGCATCACAACCTGTCAGGCTTCTCCTCACTCCTTTGTGACAACAATCGCACACAACGACTGCGGGTGCATGTACGCCTGTGTACGCCAGCAGAGGAGGTAAGCAGCGACTGTCAGAAGTGACACGTGATGACTGGGTTTGCAAGACACACCATTATGATGGTTCTCACACCTCCGGCAAGCACGTGTGTGTGTGTCTGTGTGTGTTTGTTTGTCTGTGTGTGTGTGAGAGAGAGAGAGGGAGAGCCATGATAACAGGGTGCACCTCACATTCACATCCATCTTGTACGACAGAGCTGCACATCTCTGCTGGCAGATGGGCCTCGTATGAGTGGAGCAGAGCAGCCGGCGTCATGGGAACGACGTCTGGCACCGCTGTTATTACACCTCACTACAAACTGGTAATTTTGTGTAATTCTAGTCAGTGTCACAACAATGCTGGTGTGCTTTTGAAAAGCTGTTATGTTTTTCAGAGACGGGCGAGCCCGTGGATGAGGCCGAGCAGACGCCAGGCTTTTTGGGTGATATGCTGGACCCCTGGGAACTCGAGTCACGCTGAGAGGCAGAGACATAAGACGTGGTCGGTGGGCGGGCGGGGAAGGTGATCACCCGTCCCACGGCAGCACAACACTGTCATCCGTGTGGGTCTAGACAGGGGGAGGGGGTGGGGGCAGGGACGCCAAGGGAGACCCAGTAGATGGGAAGAAGATTGAGAGTCACTCATCATCACACATGTGCCCACATCATCCCCCGCCTCCATTACAACCAACACCACCCACACAACTAAGAGCACGTTCGTAATACATTTACACACACACACACACACACACACACACACACACACACACACACACACACACACACACACACACACACACACACACACACACACACACACACACACACACACACACACACACACACACACACACACACACACGACAGCCCCTACAGTGTGTCAGAGGAGCTTGTCCGTAATGGGCGAAAGCAGTGAATCAAGCACTTATCCGGAGCAGCCGTCCTCTATAATACAGTACTCACAGTTCGAGCAGACATTCAGAGAAAGTGGTTAAAAGCTTATGCAAATTGTCATGTTTCAGTGTCTACATCCTGATGCAGGCTTTCTGCCGCTGACAGGTCACAGCATGCACCATTGTACAATCTGGATTTCTCAGATACAATAGAAAAGGCCTGTTTTCTGCACGCTCTCAATGGGTAAGTTGATTATTTGTTATGAGCACACAATGTAGTATTAATACTGAAAGTGTAATAACAATCCTGTGCTGTAATAAGTGAATATAACCACATCTAACCTGCCTGCAGTACAGCGGCTGAGTGATACAGCTTATCCACCAAAAAGCTTTGGCGTGCAATTACTAAATTAGTCGCAAAATTAATTTCAACCCAGTGAACTGACACAGAAACGCACTGAACAGCTAATCTGGGAGAGGAGGGCTAAAAATCCTCTGGAATTTAAAGTTTAATGGATTAATGATGTCAAAGCTCTCGAGTGGATAGGACTGTAGTACAAAGTAACTCTGGAGGAATTAAATTGCTTCAGGGGAACTTCAGAAAGGAAGCCCAAAGAGTCGGCCAGAGCAGTGGCAACTGAGCAACCGACTTGTGCTGGTGGCTGTGCAGTGTTATTGTTGTGTGTCTTCTATTCTGCTTGCCTTGTTTTCCCTCCCATGTCGGGTCCTTGAATGGTCGTACGAGTCAGCGAAACAAGCTTTCCTTCCAATTTGATATGGTTTATGGTTTGTGTAAAAGCCAGCTCAGTGACACTGTATCATGTTGGGAAACAGTGATTAGTCATAGAGTCGAAATGAAAAGAGTTCTTATGCCTATTTCTGATTGCTGCCCCCCCTGCCCTCCGCCATGGGAACAATAGGTCAGTATTTGAATGAACCTGGAACTAAAGTCTGAATTAATCCTTTTGGAAGGAAAAGGTTTGTTAGAAAGCTACTGTCTGCTAACACAGTTAATATGTCAACTTAAGCATAAAGGCTCTTGGGGGAAACTGTTATGTAAGACCCAAGTGTTGGACGAAATAATGTCCGACTGCTCGCGCCAAAAGACTAAAGGTCTCTGTGGGAGAAAATACACTCACACCCACAAACTGCACTGTACATATACATAGAATTACTCCAGAGACTTAATGAGGGTCGAACAAAAGGCCGGGATTTGGACTCCAGCTGAGAGCATTTCATTGGCAGTAGAGCTGACAGGGTAGAGACATGCTAGAGGCTTATGCCACATCAACATCATATGGGATGGATGGTAGAAAGGAGAAAGATTCCTGTGTTGACACCATGTGAGCAGTCAGGACTGATGGTGTGATTGCATCATTGGTCATATGGGGATTGCTTTGATGATTTAACAGCATGTCAATTAAATCCCAGTGGACGGTGGGTTTTGAGCTTTAAGGCGTCCATATTTGTTTGGTTTCTAGACAAGGAGATACATTTGAGCTATCAGGAGAAAAATCTATTTCCCAGTCATTATTGCAACTTAAAAAATATATAGTGTAATTAGCACTGAGTTTAACTAAAAAGGGATGTTAAGGGGGGTAAATAAGCTTTTTCAATTCATTCAATTACCATGTACTTAATAAATGCATAAAAAAACCCACAATTTTCACATTGGATTTTTAATGTGTTGATTACACATTAAATATTGAACTGGTTTAGTGTGATGATACTATAAATATGAAGAGATTGGTTTTATGTTGACAACTCATAACAAGTCAAGTTAATACAATCAGTTTTTCCTTAGTGGTTTTATTTTAATTTTGGAATTCAAAATGTTTGGAATTTATATCCAATGCAAACCCGGAAAAGCTGTAAGTAAATCGACTTGAACAGAAGATCTTAATTTTTTACATCATTTCTTCATACATTTCTTACATCAGCGAAGTTAAATGAAAGTTCCTGCATCAGAGCATAACCCCAAAATATACGTATCTGTGTTTGCCTGCAGGGACGTATTCTCCCCTTCTTTCTCCTTGTTGTAGCCTCAACCCAAATAATCATCCTTCCTTACACTATGTATGAGCTGAGGGCTGACATGGTATCAACAGGATCCAGTACAAGTAAAGTGGAAGTGAACATGAGTAACAACATCCTCCTACATACCCCAAAACTGAAGGAGAGAGAGGTTTAATTAAGATGCCCTCAGAGAGCACTGAGATGCTCTTCACTCTATATATCAATTAAACATACAATATGTAACTTCAGCCACTAGGGGGTCCCTCAATCAAAACAATAACAAAAAAATCTAGCTTGAGGACATCGAGAAGCAGCTTGGGATCATGGGAGTTGTAGTCTTCAACACCATTGCTAATGAAAATCGACCTGACCCGGCTCAGGCAAGTGTGTTTAAGTTTTATTCACCTACCGCAATGAATAATTGTGACCCATTATGAATGACCCATACAAATAGTGAAAAGAAAAAACAGACGAATAGGCTAACTGGCTAGCAGAGCTGGGAAAAGTCACAGGTAAAGCAAATATGACGCAATTAAAAGTCGACCCAAGTGAACTGTCCAGTGACCTTGAATAAAATGTTGTATTTCGGGTTTGCATTATTTTGGATAATGTAAGTACACAAGTCAACAAAATGTATTACATGTATCCAGTCGTTTGTAGACATTATAATAAAGAAATTCTTACATATTATATCTTTGGTGTTTTACTAATGTTGGTGACATGTTTGATTACACATCAAATGCACTAGAGCCAATCTGAGCACCCAAGGGCATTAGGGCTCAAAATGATGTTGGTCGGACTCATCTGTATTTGAAGGTGACTTTGTGAATGTCAATGTGTTAAAGACAGACAGTAAAATCTAGCCTTTCAATAAGAAATGGTGAAAAAGTTACACATAAGTTATTTGTTCCTGTTAATAGTTGTTTGTGCTGCAAAAGGCACTTAAATGAAGACCGAATGGAAAAAGTCCAATGTCAGGAAATTCAAAAGCTAATTTTGTGAAAACGTTATTAAGCTGTCGTCAAATGATTGCATCTTAAACCTTTGTGATTTGTTTACTACAGGTATATTAAGTAGACTGTAGCAGATCACCGTACAGAGAAATGCCTGAGCTTCTGTCTCAGAGGGATTACTTTATAACACACTTTGACCTCATTATCTCAATCTCTGGCCACGTTACTATGATCATGTGACAGTGTAACATTATATATGACACAAAATGAAGAGAACCCTAATAGGTCCCCTTTAGTAGCAACTTCATTCCTCTTGTTACATATCAGCAGGTGCATCTCTGTTCCCCCGTTTGGTTGGAAGGAAAATAAGCCGCTCTGTATTTATAAAACGAGCAAAAAGGTCAGACATATCAGCCAAACACAACCTTGCTCGGGGGAGCGCACATGCAGTCGACCTGGTCCTTTCTAATTCCTGTTGCGTGCTTTTCTCACCTGGCGAGTGTCTCCCCAGGGTAGGTGACAGAGGGCACGGGCGGTGGGTGGAGGGCCTGATGGGAAAACAGAGGCCCCTGGGCGCAAACTATGACAACTAACACCATTATCATCATCATCATCATCATCATCATAATAATCACCAAATCTTCATCTACACCCCCCCCCCCCCCCCACACACAGTGTATGTAACCATGGCAACAGGTGGAGTGAGAGGGCGACAGTCACCCTCGATGTTGGTGCACAATGTCAGCGTCAGTGCAGTGGCCTTCAGACTGCCTCTCTACACCTCTATGTAAGAAGGACTTCCTTCTAACCAGCAATTCATAAGACAATGTCATCTTATCGAGAACTTAGAACAAACTGATGATCACAGATCTACGGAGCTGAACAAAATAACAGAAGCAACAAACGATTTTTCTCTGTTAGTAGTTTTCCTGCTTGTCATTTTTCCTAATGTGTTTCCCTGTCACGTTACATAATTTTGCACTGTTTGTTCCAAGCACTATAATTCACAATTACAAAGGCAGGTACACAAGAGAGTCATATTCATTTAAATATAATTAGCACATTACAGAGGCACATGAGACCGAGCAGTCGCCGCCTGTTCTGCTGCTGAATGAGAACGTTTGTGTATATCAACAGTGCAGCCACACACATGATCATTGGCTCATTAAATGGATCAGCTTCAACAGACGAGATGTGAGATTCAATAAAAGCATATTTTCATCAGGGCTCTTGTTTAATAGGATGTTGCCAATTTTTGTCCTTTAAGTGTACTTGTAATCTAATGAGGTCACGAAATAACTAGAATAAAGTCATGCCATCACAAGGACAAAATCTTAATATCACAAGAATAAAGTCAAAATATATTCATATATGTATGTATGAGGAAAATGTGGTAATTTGATACTATGTGTCATTATAAGGGGGAGAAATCAAAAGATCAGCCTGCCGCCAACTTAATTAAAAAAAATCTACAATTGTTTTCTCTTCAAAGTGAACCTAATGCTCCTTTATACAAAATAACTCAGTAGACGACTGGAAATGTTATTAATAAACCAGTAAGTTAAGAATAAATCTCTTTCCCATAGTCAGCTTTGAGTCAGCTATTTAATGCCAGAAAAATGTATTATTGATATATTCGTTACTGCCCCTGACTAATTTCATAAGTAGTCTGGACTTCAGGGTTATGGTTATGTGTTGTTATTTGATGAACAGGTTAAGGGTGGGGGCTGGGGTCAAGACTCCTGGTTAATTGCTTGAGCGATCAACAATCTGACTGTATGGATTTGTGGCCTGTCAGAATTTTTGGTCGGCTGTCGGCTGCATTATGAGCAGTTCCACAGTCTGATTTCCCTCATGGCTGCTGTCAGAGGATTCATCATTAACCATAGTGATCTTGTTTTAACGTCACTGTGAAGCATGTTGGGGCTCAAAGTCTTCATTGAGACAGTGTTGTGACATAAACTAAACTTACAGGAGAGACAGTTGGAGTAAATATTGTTAGGGCACTCCTTTCTAGGTATAATACATTGTATTGATATTGTCAAAGGACCCAACATATGTAGTTTTGACTTTCATTGAGCTGGATACTGAACTGGATGAGTTGGAGGGAAAAATGTGTTTGGATAAAGCGGATGCTCTTTGGCTTCACAACAACAGCTCTCACTGGAGCTCATTCTGACAGAGACAGTGCTACACAGGCGGGTTTTGTGGTAAGTGAGCTAAAAGCCAAGAAGCTGCAACTTCATTCAGAAAGAAAGTTTGAGAAGGAGCTGTGTTGCCGCTGTGAAGCTGCAGGAAGCAGACACAGTGAAATTAATCCAAATTGTCAGTTTGTGTCAAAGAACTGTCGGAGAGCGGATTATTTATTTAGGATATAAAAAATTAAAAAAACACTGAGTGACACTGCAGGAAACTTCCCGTTGTTCTCTCTGAACTGCGATGTCAAATACCTCCCATCTACTCATCTGTCTGTGAGATCACTGTTTGACATGATGGAGGACCAACTGTCTTTGGAAGCCAATGCACGGCTCAGGTAAGGATCTGTTGGAGCAAGTTGATTTAGTTCAAATCAGTTGTAATTTGTATCATTATCGCCTGATAGCAAAGAGAAGCAGCCACAACCATCATCTTAGAGGTCTGTCTAAAATGGTACTTTAAAGAGCCTGGATTTAGACCAGTATGTAAACATGGAAGACATGACAGCTCTCAAAAGTGAAGCCATAAGTGTCTCGATCCACCCCCTAGTGGCAGGTTGCAGTCATAAACCCTGCCTCCTCTATGTTAGTGGATGGGACATGGACCAAACTAAAAACCCAAAAAGTTGACTGCAAATATGTTTTTTGTCATTTTAGGTATCACACTGATGTTTGTTCAAGTGTTCAATAATCAAGCAGTTAATATTAAAAGTATACACTATTTCTGCTTACACGTCTGACACATCACATAAACTGGCTGGAGCTGACAGTTGGCACCATCTGCACATTCGGCTGAATGGGAGAGATTTTTTGGAAAACATTGATCGTGGTCGGGGGCTGTGTTGCAGTAAAAACCAGGAGACAACTTTCTGTCACATGTGAGTGTCAACATATCCAATCAAACATTCACAATCACTACATATTTGTTGTCATTAAGCAGCATTTGCTCATTTGACTTTGCATGGAAATGCTAAATTGTGAAGTCAGCGGCATTCAACAGTCTCACACTGAAATGTTTGCTCATGCATTAAGCTGTTTAGATTTTCAAATGTAGCTGGCACTGTTCGGCTCAGTCTGGATTTATCTTTGCTGATTGATTACTTAGGTTTCCCTCACATTTTGGTGCTCTCTCGTGTAAGTGGAGCAGTGTCTTACATTTAACCATCAATTCACAATATTAATAATCACTTCGACACTATATTTTAAATTCACACACTGACACGTGTGTCAAATGGTCAAGTTGTGTCAGGATCATGTGCGTCTACTACAATATGTACAATGCTGCTCGATTTTTAATGGAAAGCGGACAAATAATTCAGCTGAAATCACAGATATAAAGAAAATGCGGGATGGCGTGTGGGATTAATAAACAATCGAGATGACGGTGAGATGTGGTTTAAACAATCTGGAAACATGACACAGAGGAAGAGTTTGGCTCCAGTCGGAGGCACAGACCGTGTAAGGTCACCTTTGGCATCTGGGTTGTGACTCATTCATCAGCGAGGGAAAGGTTAGGCTACATGCTTCTGTGAAAGTGCACGTCATGCATGATCATTCTTTACTCCAGGCTGAATGGTGTGCATCCCATCCTGTATTTAGTCAACATGTCACATCTTATCTGTGTGTATGTGTGTGTCTCAGCTGCGTCTCGCCCGTGTGTGCTTCGCGTGAGAACACAGCGCGACCCAGTGAACGTGGACTCAATATTGCATGTCCACGTCTGCACCTCGTCCCCGTGAATGCAGAAGGCACGAGTGTGTTTGTGAAAGCATATCCATCATTGCACCTCACGCACCTCGGGCCCGTGTGTCGGCCGAGCCGCGATCACAGGGAAACACCTCATGTTTCTCTGTGTCGCATTAAGACAGCAGCAAATCTCGGATGACAGAGAAGCGCGGAGGAAATAAGTCCATGAAACATTAAGCAGAAGCTTCCCTGGAGGTGATTCATATACGCACATCTCCAACCAGAGGCTTATCAAATGTGGCACGTCTGCAGCAGCTTTTTTCAATGGCTACTCTGGCCCTATGCACCCAGTTTAATCACAAGCACGGGGGAATGGGACTTCTGCGGCGGTGGGTTTGCTGAGGGTAAGGCATGGCCGAATTGATTTCAAGTGGCTGCCAACGTCTTATCGGCCTCTCGCTAAGCACCCTGCTAAACGCCCCTGTCAGAACGCCACTGTAGCCCGACCATGAACGAGATTTAACTGCTCCTAAATCACAACTACCAGTGTGTTCGGTGTGATGTCCGACAACTGGAAGCAAGTGCGGCAAATTGGGTCATAGAAAGATGAGTGGTGCAATTTGAAGAAAAGAGGAAGGAAATGAGCAATAACACTCGTGAAGATGAAGGCGGAGGGAGGGGATGGGGGAAATCTGTGACAGAAATTGTAAATCCGCATTTAATGTCGCGGCCTTGAATGGTATCCGCAGAACATCAAAGAAAACCCCCCTGCTCCCCTCTCACAAAAATCTAAGAAAGCAAAGCACTCAGAGGATTATTCTCCTCCAATCAGCATCCGTTCACACCGACGGGATCCTCCACTCCTCGCTGACTCCACCCTCCCACACCGACAGAGAGGAGTACGCATGGTGAGAGAGAAAGAGAGGAGAGAGCTATAGGGAGGCCGGAGGAGGAGAAGGGAGAGGAGGGTGAGAGCGGTGGGGGGAAAAATATATATAGCTGGATGTGTGAGTCAATCAATAACCACGTGTGGAAAAAAAGTGAATTAAAGTAGAAACAAGGTAATGGACTGAAAGAAGGAGAAAATGAAGGTTAGAGTGTATGCCCTTTAAAAGGACAGGTGAGCATTCAGAGCCAATGAGAGCTGGCACTAGTAAAGCTACACACACACAAGCTTTGTCCTCTTGGCCTCCAGCAACCAGTACATTTTCAGTCTAAATATCTTTTTGTCCCAGACTGGTACGAGGTCACTGTGACCTTTGACTATTGAAATCTATCCCTCAACAATCTCTGAAATCCATTCATCTTTGAGTCCAAATGACAACTGGTCAACATTTGAAGAATTTCACTCAATAAAGACTTGAGAAGGCCGCTGTGACTTTGACCCTGAGATATTGCATAAACATGGCTCTCACTTGGGGGTGCCCCAGACAGTTCTACTTGGCCTTCCCTGTTTCAACGCCCCTGGGTGGTGCAAACACAGCCGAAGATGTTTCTGTGCCAGTTAAAAATGTTTCAACGTGGAAGAAAGGAAAGAAAAAAGCTCCTTGGCTTTTTTTTCTTGGCTGAATCGAGCATTACATCATAAACACAGGCGAGAGAAAAAGAAACGAGCAAGAGATGTAATTGAACGATTTCAGACGAGTCATGAGATCAATCAGAGGATGAACTGATACACACAGCTCCCAAGGTCGGCCGCTTTAGATCAGTGACGAGTAAGCCGAAAAATTGGTGACTGTTCCTTAAAAAAGTGGGAAACAAATTGGAAGGTAAATTCTGCAAAGAGACTGAAGTTCATTTCGATATTTTTCGAGAAGGAGTCACAGGGAACGAGTGAACAAGCCAACACGAAGTATAAAGCAGACACCTGTACGCCGAAATAAAAACATATTCAACAGCACACTGAGAATATTCCGTCCATAACAGAGCTCAGATAAAAGCAGAGTGCCTGAGTAAAGAGGATTGCAGCTCTGCATTTACAGATAATCTTTGGGACGAGGCGTGGCAAACAGAAACCCAGGAATTCTGTTAACAAAATGAAGGGGGGGGGGGGGGGGGGTGGAGCATCAGGCACGCTTATCTCTGAAAGGCTCCCGCTACCCAACCGGGTCAGATGAATAAAGAGGTTTTAACCTAATTTCTCACATCCACCAGCACTCTGATCGTGCCTGACCTCAGCAAATGACAGCGTGTGAGAAAGTAAACAGAAATGCACTCAGTGTTTCTGTTTGAGAAACAGCTGGAGCCATTCGATAAATGCTTTCGGTTGAGGCAGCACATCAAAAGATCCCGCTCTTCAAACGCTGTTTCAGTCAGTGCTCTTTTCTTTTAACGATTAAAAACACTTCAAATGTGCACTACACAACAGCAAGTAGGTTCAACTGCGTCTCTCCTCCTTGTTTCAGTCTAACAAGTAGATTTAATAACAGAGCACTAACAAGGATAATAAGGACGAGCAGCCTCTGTGCAGGCAAAGACTGAGACAAAAGCAAATGAGCTGGCGAGGGTGGAAAAGCAGCGTTAGCCCTTGAAGTAATTTACCTCCATCCTGAGTAATGACTCATTGCATGGAAACTGATGGTGATGTTAGATCACAAACCACTGGGGTTGTATAAAGATTACACTGCCCCCTGCTGCACAAAACAACACTTACATAAGACAGGTTACTACGGTTTCCTGCAGACCAGGAGAAATTGCTGCATATTTACTCAAACTACTGGATGTTATGTATTTGTTACATAAAACTACTAAATTGATTTCCACCAAACTTGATGGAAGGATGGCGCCTGGGAAGATATGTTAGGATGAGGACTCCGAGACACCCTCGGCTGTGGTTTGCACTCCACTGAATACCATTCTAGTTTTAGTACCAGTCTGTAACTACAGCTGTCAAACTCTAAAATAAATGCATTGTATCTGTTTTTGAACTACATCAATATTCCAAGTATCTCAAAAAGCCATTCACTCAATTGACTTCACACTTGCCCTATGTATTGTTGATGCTGACGGAAGTGCAGTTTTGAATTTGGCACGACTTGGACCCATGATGCGTTCATATAAACAGGCGTCCAGTGCTCTTTAGCAGCGACGGCTGGGTCTCATCAACGCAAGTGACGATCTCGATCATGACAACAGTGCATCCAAAACACTGGCAACTGGATTGTGCGTACCGAGTCCCACTTCACTGAATTACAGGTGATCAGCTGTTTGTGCAGGTTCACGGTTCTATGGACTGAGTCCTGTAGCAGGTCTTAACTCGACACGGATCAATTACCACAGGTCACTGTTACAGTTTCAGTGAGAAAGCTCCAAATTACATCACCACAGGTCAAACAAAGAGCCCATTCCAAACAGCTATGTTCTGAGCGTGCACTGCACTGGTAAAACAACACAAGCAGACTAATACAAGTCGACAATAAAAAGCTGTTTCATAATGCTGTGTTCTCTGATGGATGAGGAGAACATTACTCTCCCCCAGGACTCAGGGTCGGTAACAGAACAACACTCCTGAGGCTGAGAGGAGGGGATCATTGACCTGCTGAAAGAACATCAGTCAAGTGGATGCTCTAACACCCTAGTTTCCCCAGTGTGTCTCTGCTTTTACTCTGAAGATGAAACTGACAAAAGTAAAAGTATAAGCAATAGGTTGAAGGTCAGAAGCACCTTATAGGCAGAATAATCAAAATGAGATAAAAAGGAGAAAAAAAAGTGAGACAGATGTTTTAGAGACAGAAATGTCTTCAACAAAGTGAGTGAATGTGTGTTAAATGTGTGCAGCAACATAAGCCTCTGCTGAGTCCATTGTGTTAGATTTTAGGTCAATGGTCACAATATTTGTAAATAACCCAATCTATGATATTGTTAATATTGTTGAAGTGTTTCTGTTATTTTATTGTGAAATATTTGCTCGCTTTAAGGTATCATTTCCGATTTTGTATTACATGATTTTATTTTGAAAGTGAAGTTCCGGTAAAGACACGGACTTCCTATTATGAATCTGTAACTTCACAAAGGGAAAGTTTTATGTTTTTAGCAACCCCCCCCCCCGAAGAGGCACAAGCTCTTATGGTGTTCAGTTGAAAGTCTCGACCATCTTTCGGGGGAAATGCTACATTATTTCCAAACACAAGAGAAAAGCTTTAATCGTAAGCCGGGAAGACATTTCTTTGACTTGAAGTAAAACAAATACAAAAAGGTCAGATAGGAACGAAACAGAGAACATGAACAGAGAACAAAAGTGAACAGTGAGAGTGAAGGGACAGTCTCATCGTGGAGCTTAAAGCTGCCTGTGGCTACAGAAATGAACATTCTTGCTCTTTTAGAAAGAGTTTTGCAGTGAGTGAGGAGAAGTGGAGCCTTTGGAAGTTTGTCTCTTCTCTTCTGTCAGACAGAACCTGAGAGGGCAACGTTCACTCCAAACGTCCCAGAGCTTTGCTCTGTTTTCCTGTTCATGAGGTCCTCTATGGTAGAGATGGGCAACGGTTCCCTCCTGTCCCTTTGTGGGACTTGAAGCAAGTCCACCACCGCGCAGCCGGGCTTGGGACGCCGGCGTCTCAATGCCCGTTTCTCTGCCCGGGTCTTGGGCTGAGGGAGGCCGTCGCAGATTCGAGAGCAAGCTGTGGTCATGCCACAGAAGGAGGGGTCGTCTGAATGTGAGGATCCCTCTGAGCTCCCCTCTGACAGTGAGTCTCTAAAGAGAGGCTGGAGGAATCTTTTTGTAAACGGTGTGGGGTTTGTGGTGATAGGCACACCGTTACACAAAATAGCTCCATTACTCAGTTCTGAAGCAGCGTGGATGGAGGGTTTCAGAGTCTCCACTTTTTCAATGGGCTTCATCTTACGACGTCTCCTCTGTGCGGGGAGAGGTTGAGTTAATATCTTACAGCCAGTATTTCAAACTATTTCATTTTACACTATTATTCTGCACTGCGATACATTTATTTGTACACACCTTTCTGATAGCTGGACAAAGACTCTGTGTCTCCTCGGCGTGCAGCATCTCAGGGCCTGTGAGTTTAATTTTAGCAAGATTGGCAATTATTCAAGATATATGATTATAGAATTTGCATTATTACCCTAATAGAACTTAAGTACAACTCTACCTTCAGTGGAGTCTAACTGGAATGACTCAGAGTGTATCAATGGATAGGACGCACTCCTCTTCAAGCCCGTCTCATCACCGGAAGAGAACTGCCTGTAATGAAAAGAGAAAAACTGCATGTAGCTCCTTTCTAAAGATGTGAGTCAGAGCTATGTGAGTCAGAGCTGTGTGATCCAGCTGCGACGTTTCTGATGAATACTTGTATCGATTAAGTGGATTAATGGGGGGAACCTATTGAAGGCACTGTAACCTCTTCCCATTTGCTTTAATAGCCCATTTGGAGATGCCGCTCTGCTTCTTCACATCCGCTGTCTTTGCCATGTTGTGTCAAAAACAAATGTCCCCTGACTGACTGAAGTACATTGTACAGTTGTTTACCCACCTTTCAGGGCAGCAGTAGGTGTAGCTCTTGGGTATGGGAGGCTCTGGTTCTGTGGCTGGGGGAATCGTAGAGATGCGGCAGTGGTTTGCACACAGCAACAGGCTGAGACACACACACAGCGCCAGAGACAGCAGCAGGTAGATCTGCCTGTCAGACACCTAGGTAACAGATTACACCATTAGCAAAACAGAGGAAATATGTGATGTTACAAAATAGGTGAAAGGAACACCCAGCAAAAATCCAGACTCTAAATAAATTGGAAGTTGAACCGAAAAACAAAGTGGATTTGGTTGATCTTTCTGTATATCACTGTACTTATATGAAAGGGTTTAATGGAATTCACTCTATGGAGAGGAATCCATATATTTATTTTCTATGCAAAAGCTTCACTGTGTAAATTATCACAGTATCTAGTCTGCTCCAGTAACTTTAGCACTAAATCACAAGATAACATTCCCCTGAATTCGCTATCCACCCAAATAGAGCTGGATAAATCTGCCCTCTCCTTTAAGGCTCCACAAGCTTGGAATGAACTGTAAGTCAATCTCAACCTCGAATCCTCTCCCCCTCGACACTTTAAAAAACATTTTGCTGCCCATCTTAACCGCAACTCCCTGGCAGAACAGATATTCTATCAAAGTGGGCCCTTCGTGGTTAAATAAAGGAAACTATGCGTCACCACCTGGTGGGCAAAAGTTCTGGTACATCCAAATGACGTGGTCCCATAACAATGGACTCAATTTACTCTGTTTAATCCCCAGATGAAAAACTCCTGATCACACATGAAGGCTTTATGCCTGGAGTGTTGTATCTACCTCATTCTGCAGCTGGCTCACTCTGTCTGACAGGTTGAGAACCAGCTGAGTCACATTCTCCAGCTGGCCCTGCAGCAACTGAATGGACTCAGTCTGACGCAGGTCCTATGGGGGGAAAAAAGGACAATGTCATAATGCAAGCGCACACGCACACACAGGATGTTAGCAAAAAGGTGCTTATTGACACAGCCAGCAGATGTTGGCTCTCATTCGCAGTCGTGTGTCTATACACCAGCTGATTTTAAGCCCTCCAAAAACTCCTGAGGGAATGATCTGCCTGTTAAGCAGTAAAATGCTTCACTACAGTGCAGTCACAGGATTTTATAACCTTCCTGTCTCTGAGCTCTGCAGGCAGTTCCTTGACCTTATGACTTGGTTTTGGCTCGGATATGCATTGTCAGCTGTGAGATATTATATAAGTTTATGACTTTCAAAATCCTGTCCAACAAACAAATGAATGGATATACTCATGATGATCAGGAAAAGTAGGCACCTGAGCTAAACTTTCAGATGTCATACCAAATAATAAAAGGTCAAAAGATGTCTGATGTCTGTTTTTGAGTATAGATTGATGGAGAATAGTTTTGTTTTATTTTAGCATAATGCCATTTAGCACTGAATTTATTGTTGAACCTTTACAGCTCCTTGCTGCTGCTGGAAAGAGGCTGGTAAAAAGAGAAGTGGGGACAAAACAATGAGCTAAAAGAAGATAAAATGCTCTACAGAGCTGAGGTACATCAAGTGACAATTACTTGTGGGTTTGTCACTAGGGGGTTCCCCTTTTCACATGTAACATTTGATCCTTTCCCATTATAAAATTACTGATTAAAGCAGCTTTAATCCCTATGCTGACGAAAACACCTCCAATCTCTTTTGAGTTCAGCCCAGTAAAAAGTCAGAATAAATATGATTGAATAATTTTGGAACAGCTATCTCAGACTGAAACTAGGTATCTTGTCTGGACCAACATTCATGCCCTTTCATTGCTCACCTGTTCCTCTGCTATTCTTGAGGTGTTCTGGAGTTTTATGATGGTTTTGTTGAAAGCTTTCTGCATCTCCTCCATCTGCTTACGATACCTTTAATCAAAACATGAAAGAAGACATCTTTATTATCACCTTCAACTCAGTTCATACACAAGGAGCAGCAGAGTGTGTCCTCATCCCTCACCTCTGACTTAGCTGCTCCAGGTAGCGTCCGCTGAGTGACATATTCATCTCCAGGGCCTTGATGCGGTTGTTGAGTCTCATGAACACAGACTCCTTCTGGCTGGAGCCGTGCATCAGGTTGCTGTTCTGCTCTGAGCCATTGGGGGTCTCTGCATAGATGTCCGAGAGGGATGGTGAGGCAGGTGAGGGATGAAGCAGGTTAACACCTGATGATATAGAGATGTCTTCTGTGAGATCCTCCATTTTATTCTCAGTGATGACTGCAGGGCCACCAGAGGGCTCAAGTTCTGTGACAGGGTCTGGGGCAGGGTGGGACGGCTCTGTGGATGTGGTGGTCATTTTAGGTACAGTTGGTGGGTCAGGCTGATGTTCTAAATGAACGGAGGTGGTAGGAGGTAGCAGCTGAGGATGATCTGTTTTGTCTGGGATTTGGACAGGGGTATTAAATTCTAACTGAGAAACATCAACATCAGGCTTTTCCTCAGTTGGCTCCACTGAGACATTGTCCACTGTTGCACTGACACTGGGCTTCACATAGATGGCGCTACTGAGAGGCACTGATGGCTCAGTGTACTCTGCAGCTAACACATCCAGGCTCTCTTCTGGCCTTTGCTCCTTCACCGTTTCCTCAAGAGGCGGCTGTGGCGTCTCCACAATAGGAGAAGGTTTGGTGGCAGATGAATCGGTGGCACTGGGTTTGGGGAGGCTCGATGTTTGACTGGGCTCCAGCAAAGGAGGTTCAGACACAGGCTCTTTATGAGATTCTATTGTGTCCCCCTGAGGCTGAGGGGCTTCTGATGGGCTGGCTCTGCTCTCTGGCTCCTGCACTGAAGCATGTTCCTTTTTATGGAGCTCATGTACCTCTGTGTGGTGCAGCTGAGGCTCAGGGCAGGCAGTGGGGGACAGGGGTGGGTGCCAGGTGGGTGTTGTAGAAGGAATCCCTTGCTTTCTATCCGTTGTTTGGCATTTCCTCTTTTTGGACAGCAGAGCTGAACACTGCCAAAGGAGGTATTCCTGGAAGGAAGCTGTACAAGAGCATGAAGAAGAAAATGACGGAAGTAGTGCACAGTAATTCTGATTATCTCTTCGCTTGTGATTGTCCATTTTTTCTTTTCCTCCACCCAATTCCTCTTCCTCCTTTTCCAGAAGGATAATTGTAGAGCTGATATGTTCTTCTTCATCTTTCTCTAAAGGTATAATAATTTGTTCCTCCACTAGTGGGAGCTCTTGTTTGCTAGTTTCAGTATCAGATGTCTCTGACTCAGGGGTCTCTGACGAATGGGCTCCAGTTTCAGAGATACCAGGGTCTGGTAAAATAACTGCCTCTTCAGAGTCTGGACTATGGAGACAGAAGAAAAATATAGTATAAATTAGACACATCAAAGATCAGGCCCAATATTATACCAACACATTTCAATACAAAACATGTGGCACTTCAGGCTCCACTACAAAATACAGTATATACACAGCATGTGAAGCAACGTTATACTATTACTATTAATTTATTAAAACCGGCTACTGCAGCTGCAGAGCACTGGTCACCTCTTTATTCAAAGTTCATTCATATTGAAAGTATCACATGTCCAAATCACGAGATATGAATGCTGCAGTTCTTTGGGCTTTTAACAATACACACGTCAATTGTGAAGCTGATAAGATGAACTGTTTTGGAAATATGCGAGCAACACAGAGATTTCTGGAATTAGTAGATGGAAGATAGATAGGTCCATATTAAAAAAAATCTACAGCAACAAAAGTCAGTTCACTCCTCATCAGTTAATTATATATTTTAAATATTTTGCATGTCTGCTTTAATATTTGATGTAGATTTGTTCCTCCTGGGCATGGATGTTACTCGTCTTGCACAAATCTATAGAGATGTTCACAGAAGATTGTCTTCTGCTGCTCTTTGCTGAGAATTGTTGCTTCACCTTATGCTTTAAAATAGAATCAAAGATATTCTACTGGATACAAGTCAGAGGGGACACGGTTGGCCAGTTCTGACCCCAAATGATCCAAACTTATTTATTTTGGTTTCATCTGATCCAAAAAATGTGTTGCCAAGTTTTATCAGGCCTCTTTTCCTGTTCTTTCAAAGTTTAATCTTGAAGTTTCATGCTGTTTCTTGAGTAATCGTTTTCTTCTTGGATGCCATCCACAGAGGGCGACTTCAGGCAATGGCATTCGCACTTTCTGATTAGTCACTGTAACACCAATTTCTACAGATAACTCGAGTGCCAAGTCAGAAGCACTTACCCATCTGTTTTTCTATGTAAGGCTGTGTAAGTAGAAAACTGCACAGCCACTGCACCTTCTGTTGCTGGTAGTGAGGCTCTTTATATACCTCCCCACCACTGCTGAGATTTGTGTTTCAGCTTATGTTCAGGAGCCTTCTGATGCTCTTGTACCCTCTCCCATCTTTATGGAGTGTCACAGTCTGGTTTCTTACATGCTCAGGCATTTTCTTACTACATGGTAACCAGCACTGTATTATATATAACCTGAGCCACAAAAAGAAAAAACTGTGGGGTTCACAGGTCATCTTATATCCTTGTTCGTGCATTTAGCCTTAACTGGAATTACATGTTTGATTGCATTGATCGCAGGTAAACTGACTTTTGATTGGTTGTAGTCTATCTAAGCAGTTTGTTTTTAAATTATACACACGATCAAATACACTTCAATTTAAAAAAAAAAGTTTTATCATACAGTTTTGAATTATTTAAAATGTAGTTATATTGCACAGGTGTGTTCTCAGTTTTACTGTAGCTTTCTATGCAGACCTTATACAAGTCATAAACCATTTGTTAATCAAGGCCATATTAACCACAATCACTCACTACAAACCTCTAAATTGACATTTGTATTTTAAAGCTATGCAGCTGCATGTTCAATTAATGAAGAACAGTTAAACTGTTCATTATATGTTGAAGTGGAAGCTATAGGTGATGTAATAAAACTCTTGACAGGTACTCACACTGAAGTAGGATCTGTAGAGGCAGGTTGAGTCGTGGTTTCAATCTGTGCTGATGGCTCAGTCATGTTCACTTCCTGGGATGATATATTGACTATACAAACAAGAAATAAAACATTAAGACTCGCTGCACCAATTATTACCATTCACAAACTGTTAAGAAGTGATGAGCAAAGATTTTTACTTTTTGGAAACATAAAGTAGTGACTGTATTTCCTTTATAAAACATTTGAGCTGCCAGTGAGCACAGATGTCCAGCTGACTGTGGGGCTCTTACCTTGCATCTCTGGGCCTCCACCGAGAACATTGACAGCAATGTTATTGACCATGTTCAGAATGACATCTGAAAAGAAAATTTAAACAGCAGAGTAACAAGTTAATAGAGTGATACAGGTCTACAGGTCTACATGCAGTAGAAATCCCTTTCAGCCAGACTTACCTTTTGCTGATCCGATCAGATTCTTTGATAACTTGACTTCACCGGGTACGTATCCAGATGGGTAATCTGTAGGAGGTAGTTCCCTTATTAAAACACATTGATCTCTTAAATTACACTGTCTAAACACTCCTTAAACAAACTGTACCAGACAGGTTGTACTGTGTGTATCTTGTTCAGCAGTACAACTTGTCTTGTTCTCACGATTGATGCGATCACATATATAAAACATTCCCAACTGTATTATTTTCAGTGCTTACCCAGGTCATCATCCTGATCGTCTGGTCTTTCTGGTGGATCAGCTATCTCCTCGTACTCTTCTACCATGCTCGTCCCAAACACCCTGGCAGCAAAAGTAAATCAAAAAAATGATACTACAACCATTCACATGTAGAAGTGAAATCGAATCTGTTTTATGCAGCAACTTAAATAGAGTCAAATTTCAAATCTTCAACCATCTCAATGGGGGAGGGAGTTATATTAAAAGCACCCAACACACAAAGGTCATTAAATACAGGAAAGACATCCAAGAAGTGGTTTCAACATACAAAACAGTGTTAATGCCAAGCAGCAAATTAATGTTTGATTTCTGTTGATGAGAAATTTCCCCAGAGCAGGCAACAGGAACATTTCCTTCTTTCTAAATGACTATTATAATGAAAGGTTTTATACATGCGTTACTTTCAATAATAACTCTCACTTCCTTGTGTGCAAACTTCAACCACATCTGTCTTTACATTATGCAGAAGTGAACTACAGTTAACAAGTATGCACTAGTTCCATGTGTAGCCACCTCGGGCTTTATAGTGTAATGATTTTAAGTGTGAGCTGAATCCCTCAAGACCACATGCCAAATATAACTTCACACCATCTACAGCTCATGCAGTATGCAACAAGCTATCATTTGGAGAACATACTCCAAGCTGAATGATTTAATTTGTTATTTGAGATTTAAATAATAGATTAAAATGGTAATTAAATAAAAAATATAAGACAACTCAATCAACAACAAAGACATACACACAGGCATAAAAGAAAGGTAGGACCATAACAGTATAACACATACTTAACTTGGTACAAGCTACATTTTGTTTTAATTGTCAGTTTGCTTTAGGGTAAAAAAATTTTTTGCCAGCTTTCTAAAGTAAAAGTTGAAAATGGGCCACTTTATATTTCGAATTCCTTATTTGTTACGTACCTTATGAGACTGAGGGGACAGAAATGTTCACCGCCAAAGTGAGAGACCAACTCTACCTAAAACAAAATGCAAAATATGATTCAGATATTATGATCATGTGAAATGTGCTGCATTACGCCCCACACAAATAAGCACTCAGCAGTGGATGGGCATGTAACGAACAAACAGCAAAGCAAAGCAAAGCTGTTTTGTTTTGTTGTGAATTTAAGAAAAAGGGTTAAAGAGAAACTCCAGTGGACTGAATGGCAACAAGGTACTGCATGAGGAAGTAAAAGAAACACCTCAGTATATGACATGTTGGATCACCTGATGGAATATTATTGATCATTTGATTTACAACAGGTTGATTCAATTCATGGGTTATCAAATGTTCCGAATGTAACATGTGCAATGTTTTGAGTATTTGGGGTTAGCAAGTAGCACAGCAAGTTAAAGATCAGATTCTGTTTAAAGATAACCACACTAGTAAGACGAAGGAAAGACAAAACACAACTCCCTCCATGTTTACTATCCAGCTCACACAAGAAATGCAGGCTAACCTTTATGTATTTGGTGAACATCTGAAGCAAGAGACATGGGAAAAAGGGAGAAGTAATTAAAGACATGTATGCATCCATTCATAACAGGAACAAATAGTGTGTATTAGTTTTACTGGAGTCACTTCAGAATAATATTAAGTCATTGACTCTGCAATTTGTTCATTTAAATCGCCAAAATTGGCCTTAATCACGAAGGATGTATAATATTAATAATCCCGAAATTAACTCCGTGAACCAATGTAACAGACTTCAACCAACCACTACTAATTACATGAAGATGTCAAGACCTTCTGCAATACTGTTTAATAATAGTCTCTCTATCCACCATAAAATGACCAGACCACTTCATAGTAAAGGAAGAATATAAAAGTGAAGGAGGCAAAACTTCACTTCAAAGAGATTTAGAGAGAAAGCCCTGCTTAAGGCACGTGTTCAATTATTCAATTGGATTAGGAGATGACAAAGAAAAATAATATTTGTGTTCACCTTCACATATTTAGCATAGAGATGCTCATCTAATGGGAAGCTCTGGACTGTGCGCTCATCCCTGGCGTGAAAGGTTCCCAGTTTTAACCACTTATTTGTTGGGTATCTGGAGGAGCAAGTGTAAACAATTGAGTGATCTGGATTGCAGACACAGACAAAGTCCTGGTTTTTAATCATTTAAATTTGATATATGCCAGTTGAAGAAGTAAGTAACTAAAAGAAGCTTAAAAAACTACTGAATGAATAAGAGAAATAGTTCCATACTGTGTCACATTAAGTAGCTGCAATGCATACCTATCACTAATGGAGACCAGGAAGTCTTTGGGAGTAGAGGAAAAGAGTTCAAAGTTTGCGATGTCCAGCTGCTTCACCTGGATGGGCTCACAGAGCTCAATGATGAACCTGAGCGAGGGGGAACATGAAGCAAACAATGACAAATCAGATATAATAAATAATATCGATAACAAATATGGACAGTAAGCAGGAGATGCACAAATTCTACATACCAGATCTTGTTACTACAGGGGTTTAACATGTACAAGTCCATGTTTTCCTTCAATATCGCTGAAGTACTCTGTATGAAACAAAGCAATATCAGTTTGTATGTGTCATTCGGTCAACATCCAACAGAGCAAGCATATTCATGAGCAGGATATAGTTTTATACATACACAGTACCTTAGCTTCTGGGTTAGCACCAAGGATCTTGGCTCCACATTCCACTGAGGCATAGTTATTAAAGTTCTTCTGGGCCTTCTTCAGTGTATGAGAACCACCATTGTTAGAGGGGTGAGTAGACAGCGCTAAGGAGAAAAAACACAACAAGAGATTGAATAAAAGTTTAAATAAAATTCAATCTTTACATTCAGTTTCATCAAAAATTGTTTTGGGGTTTGAAGTACAAACATTAAATATGTTTTAATATGTAAACCTACTCTTCTCTTTCTCCACCTCCATCATCTTTCTCTTCCACTCATCAAAAGTGGGGATGTCCTCAGGGTCTTTGCTGCTCACACTGGGATCTGTGTCTGTGGTGACAGGGGAGCTCAGGTCCTGTCAAAGATAATGAGGTAATGAGATAATGAGAAAAGGAGAGCTGGGACATCTTCATCTGGAAATAGCTCAAACTGTGTCCGTGTTTTTTTTACCTGCTCTCTCACCACATGTGATGTGTTGACTTCCAGAGGCAGTGTGCTGTCTCCGACTGAAGGAGTCAGAGGAGGGTCAGTGTGGGTTTTAGTACCTGCAGTGTGAACATTGGAAGTGTTCTCCAGAACAATCGGAGGACTGCTGTGGAAACAGAAAAAACATTGTGGCCTTGTTACAAAGAGTTATACTGATCTTTTGAACAGAATAACACTCAAACCAACTTGACAAAAATGCAAGAAACATTATGTTGACATTTTTCTAGATGAAAGTACCCACCTATCACTGTCAAACGGATTGTTTTCTTCTTCACAGTCAGCAGGAGGCAGCTCAGATTCAACAACATCAGGTGCAGCTTCATCAGATGCATCATCTAAAACACTGAAATGAAAAAACGTGCAAACTTTTTAAATCATTGCACTTACAGGGAAGCCATCCTTGACAAAGTAACATTTTAAAAGTACCTTGTTCTTCTCACTGGGTGCAAGAAATCCAATCATACATTTTTACAGAGAGCTGACAGATTTAAATGAATTTATTGTAAAACAGATAAAACTATACCTTTTTGTGACACTGTCTTCAAGGTTGATGATGCTGGGATTGTCTTTAAGCTCAGTGGAAAAACCAGAGACAGGGTCAGATGATGGGAGCAGAGCAGGTGAATCATGCTCTTGAACGACAGAGGTTTCATGATTTGGATTTTCTGAGTTTGGCTCAGGTTCTTGCTCTGATTGGGACATTTCCTTGTCTGCCTCCGTTTCTGCCTCAACATTGGGCACTTGCACTTCCAAGGCCTGATGGAAAAACAGAGAGATACTTAAGCTGTCGAGTGAAATGTTTTAACGATTTGTCCATTAGCCAGAGCTGGACCGATCTAACAAACACCTCAATCGTGAAATGTTCCAGGAAGGATAAATAAAAAGAACTGGATGGAATAAAGCATTTGATCACTTGTCCAGGTCTGAATCGGTTGTGATACTCAGGAAGCAACCAAATCTAAAAAAAAAAATCAGGTGCAACAATAAACAGGTCTCTAAAATTCTTACAATAATTACACGGAAATCATTTGTTGTGTTAAGTTGGGATCTGAATGTCCCACAGCTCATTATAAATTTATATACATTTTATAACTATACCTCTGAATCTTGTTCTTTTTTGTCCATGTGCTGTGTGGTCTGCTCCTCATTTTGATGATTATCTTCTAACAGCAGCTCATTGTCAGACAAGGACTGGGCAGGCAAGACCCAGCTCTCCTCAACCTGGAGAAAAACACACACGCACACACACTCAATCTGAAATGTGTCCTATAAAACATGTATAATGTGTATGGTCACATGAGTGATCTCAAATAGAAGCCTGTGGAACTTCCTGGTAATGACTTTTGTTGTCGTATAGTACTGTTCAACTGATGCTACCTTCTCATGAGGAGTGTTCTCCCCCAACTCTTCCTCCGAACTGACGTCCTGTGGGGACATGGTCCTCTGGGCCTCTTGGTGCGACTCTGTGCAACCAACATAGCAACTAGGGTACCTACATGATGAAGGGAATAATAATTATTGAGTCATTTTGTCCTGATATGGGTCCCTTCATAATACATTTGGGAAAGAAGCTCAGATTATAGAAATATTCATAAACTCCAGAATCAGCCAAGCTAAACATTTTATTAGAGCGAAGTGAGTCACACACAGAAGCAGCGGCCTGAGAAAATCCAGGTGGCCTCTCCCAGTGTGTAGACAATTTATCTTATCTGTATGCAGAGTCAGGGAAATACATACACACGTCTAAAGCATGTTACATATTGCTCAACCTATTTTTGTCTCTTCTTTGAAACATGCTACATCTGTTGCCTCTAGAGTGAACAAAGTCTCTCTTGAAGACAATAATGTTCTTTACCATTTTTGCTTCTGTATAAGTGTTAAGTTTCTGTTCTCTCTTTGTCTCCTTTGTATTAAACCCCACACTTCTGTTGGTTGAGACTTTGCCAGGAAATAGGTCTGGGTCACTCCTGGCAGGAAACCAACAATAACTAACAGTAACAAGACTTTAAATATTGCAATAATGTCAGATTCCTGTGGGGGAAAGGGTCATCCAGTCTCAAAGGCCAAACTCCAACAGTAACTGTAAGTTGCCAATGATCCAGGCTATTATCTGGACTTTATTCAGGATTCCAGGTCAAGTTCTTTAAATTCTGGCTGGCTCAACTGCTTTGTTGATCTGCCTTGAGAGACGAGACTGGCCTCAAACACTTCGGTGAACACAGTGAACATCTGTTTTCTAATTAAAAGGCAGTGGTCGTAATGCAAGTCCCAAAGGAGCAAGAGTCATGACTACAGAATAAGTTGCTAAATAATTAACTATGTGGTCACAGATAAAGAGTGGTATGATGGGTACATGATATGTTTGTACAACAACTTAATAAGTACAGGATACTTTAGATGGACTTCCTCATGATGAAATGACTATTCTGTGTGTGTGTGTGTGTGTGTGTGTGTAATGAATTAGGAAGACAGGATGTACAAGGGATAACATACCCTATACTAGGGGTTCTCTAAGCTGTATTCAGCCCACAAGACAATAGATCTATACAAAACCCCAAATTAAAAAATTCTCATGACAGCAATGATTTTTTTTTCTGCAATAAAAGAAAATAACATAAAAGAGTAGACTGACACATCCTTCAGGGTGGTCTCCTCTGACCGTTTGCAAGTCAAAGCTGGAAACATGCAGCTAAACTGGATGAGAAATAAGGACAAATGCTGCTGGATAAAGTAAACTTTGCAGAGTAGATGTGCTCAACACAGCTTTTACAAGACCACATCCTGACAGAGACAGGTTTTGTGGTGAGTGAGCTAATAGCCAAAAAGACAAAAAAATATTTGTGGCGGTTAGTTGAGGTAAGTGTGATATGTGTGTTCAATAATTTAGCATGACCCATGGAGAACGTTAAAAAAAATGAAATGTCCCCTTATCAGGAAAAAGACTTCCCATTCCTGCCATACCCAAGATTAATGACATGAATATCATGTGACATGATGTATCATTGATTACTTAAGCTTTGAACCCGAGTAATGATCAGATAATGGACTATATGACAACATCGACATGGCACCACCCATGTGGTAATTATGATTCATACATTAAAACTGTATTATAATTAGGTCTCTTTGAACAAAGTGATATTGATGCACCAGTATACTGCATGTTGAGGAAATACTTGTACTATGATATTACTTTTAACTGTAGACAAAACAATGTCAGAGTATTTTAAAATGAGTCACAATCCTTTACATTTTATTTTGGGAAATTAAAATGTGTGGATGGTTAAAATACATATTTCAAGACCATAATTAACGAAGTGTAAGACGCATGTAAAGTATGACAGATATGGTGGATTATCTGAGTCCTAGAATTAGTTTCACTTCTGAAAATAACTGAATATAGGGTGAAGAAGCCTCAGAGATTTACCCTTGAAATGTCACAACATCTCACAGATACAGGCAGGGATGCTTTTCATACTCATTCGTACAGAAAACTGAGTCTAATGGAAAAGATTCTAAGGGGGGTGTTTAAATACTATCAGCTATCAGTTCCACTTTGGTGTTGCTTGTGGTTTTACCAATTCTCTGGAAAAAAGAAGTGTAGCATGACATAAGTAGAATTAAATGAACACCAACATATTAAGATTTACCGAAAGGTATTTGAGAGCTAGTAGGTAATAATTGAATATATTTTAGACTTTTTGCAGCCCAAAAAGAGTATTTACTTTTTTTTTTACTTTTAAAAATGGCCAGTAGAAACCCTGGAGGTCTGGAATGTCTGCTAGTTGCTAATCCAGATGACTACTGAGGCAAAGTCAGTAAATGTCAATTAATCTGACCAACTTCCACTGACTACAGCATCTCTATATTTAACCCGACTGCTCTGTGCCAACAACACAGATAACAGACATAGAAATATTATCACTCAGAGGTTGAGTGTAAAATGACAGCTAAAGCAAAGCCGGTGAAAGTAGGCCACGCAGATGTTAACACCATATTCATCATTTCTCCCTCCCTCCCCTCTTCTGTGTGAAGAGCAGTGGCCGGCGCGTGTTATGTTTAGTGACTTGTCCTCTAACATGATGGCTACAGCACATAATCATCCTGCATAATCTCTCCTTCCACGTGTGTGTGTGTGTGTGTGTGTGTGTGTGTGTGTGTGTGTGTGTGTGTGTGTGTGTGTGTGTGTGTGTGTGTGTGTGTGTGTGTTCTGTCAGATTCACACAGACGACCTCCAGCTCTCAACAGGGCTGACGCAAAAGGCCTTTAATCCTGTCAACAGCTGATGAACCGGATCCATGTAACGTCAGCCCTGTGGAGGGGGAATCTTGTGGTCGGTACAGTCACGTGTCTTCCAGCGAGTTCAAACTTCCACCCGCACACTTACTGATCAGATGCAAATAACATGTCCAGTTAAATTCTTTAAATTCATTTTCTATTCAGCCCAATAGACAGGCCGTGAAACCCCAATGAGGCAGAGGACCAAGCTAACGTTCAAGAGCAACTTGTTCATTAGCTAACTCAGCTATGCTACGCCTTGCTAGTGATCAGTGACTGAAGCTAACTCGGTGACAACAAGTCAGGAGTCCGCCAGGTGCCACATCACATCCCCTGTTGACGCCAGCGAGCTAACGGAGCTACATGTTTGAACCCGGAGCAGCGTTACCCAGGACAGTTCAGCAGCGTCCAGGACCAGTGAGCAAACAGCACCGTGTTGACACGAGACGCGTTGAGCCAAACTTACCGGGAGAGCACAGCGACACAGAGCCACACTGACACCACTCGCCATAACAGAGGTGTCATCTTCATCCCTCTCCCGCCGGGACAGTCATCCTCACCCTGCTCACTAATGGAGTAATGCCTTCTTTTCTCTCTCCGAGGTTCCCTCCGCTGCTGGTGTGTCGAATATAAAATAATAATAAAAAAAACCCCGCTGCTTCTCGTGAACTTCCCTTACGCTGTCAGTTGGTGTGATGCTAGCTGCTGCTGCTGCTGCTGTCACACACACACACACATAAACTGCTGTCGCTGCCCCGCTGACCAATCAGAGGCCAGAGATGAGGTTGCGCAGATCAAACTGAGCGTGAGTGTGGGTTGGGAGCGCTCGATTCACAACGTCTGACATCACGAGTCGGCGGAGCTTCTCTTGGCAAATAGTGAATATAAACCAACCCAGCCTTCATGTGACGTCACTTTAGGTGGAATTACGACTCATGATGAATAATTCCACTGCTGCATGAGTCAATCGTGGTTAAAGCTAATTGGAAATAATATATCTATGTAGGAATAATAACATATTATTGTAGGAATAAAATAAATGTAAAAAGACTTTCAATGGCTCAAATATTAATTAAGTGAAAATTAATTTGAACGGCCAAAATTAAGGAATCACATATTTTAAAATTAACAGTATTTATTTGAAATAATTATATTAAGACATAGCATTCTGTCTGCAACATCTAGGCCATCAAAGTAATCTATGACCAATAACCCTATTATACAGATATAATAATAATCATGTCAATTTCAATAGGGCATCGCACTGTCGGTGCTCGGCCCTAATACTTAAAATTCAGGTAAAATCAGGAAAGGCTCTCTGTATTAAAAGGAGATCACTGGCAGCTGATTTCCTCAGACAGGTCGTTCCAGAGTTGTTGGGCCTGTCCACTTTAGTTGTTTATACTTCATCTTTAAAAATATAACAATAAAAACGGAAACTCCTATTTTTAAAATTAACTTTTAATTTGCCATCAGATTACGTCATTTACAAGCTATAAGAGGATGAAGGGGTGATATAACCTAAATGAACTGATCTATAAGATACAATCAGAATTCTTCGAATCAAAGTCTGTGTTACACGTATTTGCTTTCTCTATTGCACAAAGTGGTAAATGAGTGAGTCATGGTAAAGTTGGGTTCACTTCCCACACAATGCCACCAGAGAGCGCTCTTTACTCAATTCTACAACATTTCAATCAACCCAACTTATTTGTATAACACCTTTCATATGTACACTCCTCATAAGGCCATGAGCCAAGAATTATACAAAAAATAAATATAAACGATGACAGTGATTTCTCACGAAATATATTTTAAAGCTAAAATAACAATACAAATATTTTAAAAATAGTATAATCAATAGTAAGTCAATGGAACAGGATAAAAAAACATACTGTACTAAGATTAACGGTCTTTGTGTTCAAAAGTATACAGTCTGCATAGTGTCACATATAAAACCTTAGTTAGTTAGTTAGATAGATAGATAGATAGACAGATAGACAGATAGATAGATAGATTTCCCGAGGGAAATTTAGGTGGTAGGCTCAAGTATACAACAATGCACAAACAGAAAAATGAAAATGAATTAATAGTGCCATCTTCTGGCTAAAATAAAACCCCACAGAAAAAAAGAAAGACATGATCATAATGTCCTCATAGCAAGAAGGTTCTCAGTTCGAGTCCCAGCTCAGCTACATGCGGGGCCTTTCTATGTTTCATGTTTTTTCTGGATACTCCCACTTCCTTCCAGAGTCCAAAGACATGCAGACTGGGGTTAGGTTAAGTGGAGATTCTAAATTGAATGCTGGTGTGAATGTCAGCGTGAATGGTTGTTGTTGTCTCTGTATTTGTTGACTCTGTGATACAGTGGCCATCCCTCCAGGGTTAACGTCACTTCTTGGCCAATGTCCGCTGGTATTGGCTTTAACCAAACCTAATGCATGAGCGTTTGGATTCAATATCAGGTTTGCTGTGATCGTGAACAAATAATACCACTTATTTGTGTTGTTGTACAATAGGCAAACACAAGATTTCCTGTAAAATTACAAGTTATTTGTGGCTGCAGCCACCATTGGGAATAGACAATGTACCCAGCAAGAATTGATGAAGTTTTTTGTGTAAATTAGCAAATAGGCAAATAATTCAGAGTTTATTATTTGTCAACAGTGTATAATGTTTGCCGCACTCCACTGAGTGGTCTACATAAATTCATATACTCTCTGTAAAACCCAGTGGCTGAACCAAAAAAGACTCTGCAGACAAAAATCACATTATGAGGAAGAAGTTTATTGAGGAGCGATACAGAGACACAGAAAATAACAACTGATGCCCAGTTTAACATTATGCCTTCTGCTAAACAACGCCATCCCACTACACCTGGAACCATTTCATTGTCTGTCTTAGCATAATTGTTTTTCTTCATTTTTTCCCCACTCTACATTTAGCTTTGGCAATACAGAATTGTAATTCATGCCGGTAAGGCAGTCTAAAGAGAGAAGAGAGCATTTAAGTGAATAGAGACAGAGAACGATTAAAGCGCTAGGATCCTGGATGAGGTCTTTATAGTCCACAGGTACAGTACCTCCTTATCATTACCTATATACATCAGAACACAGTTTGGGCCCACATACACAATAACAACCTGACAGAGAAGCACTTGAACATTGACAACAGCACCTTAAGCTCTGATGCATCTGCTGACTGACTGACGGGGCTTCGATGGTTTTTTGAATAGGGGAAATGAGAAGAGTTGAGAGAAGAGATTGGTAGTGTGTGATGTGCATGGAGTTGCATGTGTCAGACCTGAGAAATAGGCTAAATGGAAACACGCAATGCATGTTCTTCGTTCAACTTGTGTTTTGCCACATTAAGTCGCTACTGTTTTTCTTAATTTCTTTGTTTTTTCAAGTGGCAAGTTCGATCTCAGCAGTCAGCGTCTGGATCAGAGCGTAAGGCTGCATGGGTCACAAGTTGACCATTGATACAGCACAGGTGGATACCTATGACAAGGGTAAATGCATTATTGAGGCTGTTTCCATATAAGAGAATACTGAAGGTGCTCCTCAACCTTGCTAAGTGTGTATGGCTGCTACTACAACACAGGAACAACTCACAAAAGTCCAACATTAAATTCAGCTGCAGGGGTTTTATGATTCATCATTAACAGCTTTGACCATGAAAACAAATACAACTGAAACGCCAACAAACGTGCAGACAGACAGCACATGCACTCAGTGTCCTCAGGCACTCTTACGCACACATACACAAAATGACCCACACACAAATACACACACACACACACACACACACACACACACATACTAAGATACAACTTCTGTTCCTATGAGAACATTAAGCTGATAATTAACACTTACTTTGGGGGAGGGGGGGTAATATACAATAAATTAATACAATACTAAATCATACTCAGCCTACATATAGGCAAATTAGTCCCTCCCCTGTTTACATACACACACGCACACACACTCCCATGCAATAAAAGCAGCTTATGTGCCATGCTGCATTTTGGAATGAGTAGGGCAGTACGACTGCTGAGCGTATTTTCATGTAGAAGCAGCAAGTGGGGTCGATGGCTGACTTGGTGAGGGGTACGTGGGGGGGGGGGGGGGGGGTTGTAGAGGTCCCAGGGACTGGTGGGTAGTGGATCTGCAAAGCAAACCTGGACCACAGCCGAGCAACAAGCGCACATATACATACACCACAAGACAAGTACCATACTGTACATAGATATATGGACACCGTCACCTGGCAGGAAATCGAGGGTCAAAGGGGGGTCAAAGACAGTGTCTGCACTAAGGAGAGAACAGGACAGCCGAGCCACGGCTAAGAGAGGAGGGATGAGGATGACGGAGGGAGAAGAGAGGAGAGGAACCCTCACTGGATGATTATGGTGGGGCTTGTCGTGTAGGAGACGGAGGGGGCCGCCGGCTATGGAAGTAAAAAAAAAGAAGAGACGAGGAGAGAAAAGGTTAATCTTCAGTGTTTACATGTTTTTAATTTCAAGGTTCTGTATTCATATTATAAATAGGATTCAGAAAGAAGGAAACACGACACTCTATTTCTCTTGATTGACTTTGTGGTTAGCCTTCCCCCAAATTATGCCTCCCCGTAACATTTCACCTGGCTAACCCTAACACTTAAGGCCAGCCCCCACATTGGATCCCTTGGACTGTGCATGCATGGTGTTTAGGCCAGGACGGTTGTTTTCTCTGTGTTTTTCCATTTATGATAATTCATGGGCAACACCAATTTAAACTTTACCTTTATTGCTATTATTTTTTGCTACTTTACTCCTGTGATTGAGTCTTGGGTGGAATTTGATTGCTGTAAGTGGGTATAGATAACCACCTTGTTAAATTGGAGCTGAAAAAGAAAATGCCTGCTCTCTACTTGTACCATGTCGCACCATTCTACCTCAATAAAATATTGAAGCATTTCTTTTCCTCTTGCTTGAATCAGCACACATCATGTCATTGTAAACATCTACTTTGGGTAAAATACCCCTACTTTCATACAAATATCAAAAGAGCATGCTGTGTGGCTGCTTTTACCTAGGGATACTAGGAGGAGCCCTGTTTGGGCGGCTGGGAGCCTGCGGGCTGTCAGCAGTGTTATTGAAAGGCCCCAGGGGTCCTGGGCGATTTGGCGGTGGCGGGGCCCCTCTGGGAGCCGGGCGCTGGCCTGAAGACATCCTCCTGGGGGCAGTGGGACTGGATGGAGGAGACCTGGGGAGGAGAAAGGATGTAATTCAGAATAATGTTGAGGGAGGAAGGCTAAATATTTTCAGGTATTTAAACATTTTAAAAGCACCATTTGGTTTTTGATTTAAAATGGTCACAGCATGTATGTGCATAATCATTCTAATTTCATTTTACCTGCGTGCACCAGTGGGGTCTCCCATCCAGGAGGTGTCAACAGGCGGAGGCACGGGAACAGTGATGGTGGAGGTGGAGATATCACCAATGATGGCCAGCGCCTCCTTCAGGGCCTGGTGGGTCCTTAGCACCTCGTCCCTCCTCTGGGCCTGCTCTTGAGACTCGTCCATCAGGGCATTTTGGTCCCCTGCCGAGTACAGCTGGGCCAGTAGCTCTGCATTGATGAAGTCCTTGACCTAGTGGCATCGAGGGGAAGTGCAGGATAATAAATCATAAATGTGAAAGAAAAGGGTATTTTTGAAAAGATGATTAAACGGCATTATAATCATTTCATCAATTTGGTTGTAGTATCTTTACTTGAATACACTCAAATAAACATTTCAGTAATTTTTTTTCTCACATTGCCGATCATGAGATGCATAATGGTCTTGGGCATGAGGTCCCGGATGCACTTGTTGACAATTGCCATGTAGGAGTCCACCAGGTTCCGAATAGTTTCGACTTTACGCTCCAGTTGAGGGTCCATAGAGAAGTTATCTGCGGTGGTGGTGGTCTCACTCTCAACCTGTAGAGGGAGACAGTTTTATTAGTTTACCGAGATGGACATTTGAATACACTATGAAAAAGAAATTCCACGCTTGCCTCCTTAAAATCCTGGAAATTTCCCCTCAAGGTCGTAAGAGATTTAGTTAACATGTTGATTTTTACAGGTCTGAGTTTGATATAAAACGTGGTAAGGTCAGGATCACACAGAATAAGGGAACCAAAGGTAAGACACTGTCGTAAAGGCCCTGGAGGAACAAAGTGAATGGAGAATGAATGAGTCTGCTCACCGTAATCGTCTTCTCGGGATAGACTCCAGCACGGAGCAGAGAAGATTTCCAGCTCTCCACATCATCCTGAGAGTCACAGGCCAACTCCAAGGTGCGATTGTCCTTGTACACATTCCTAAACACCGTGACACAGGAGAGAATATGTAAGTGGAAGCCATGGAACTTAATCTGTACAAGAATGTGACACGAAGCATTCATTTATTCAAATAAACGTTGTTGTGCTCAACAGAGGAGATAAACTCTGACATCTGTAAGTATTAACAGTCTGTAAGGTTATGTGCCTCCCTCCACGTGAGACATTTTGTTATTTGACCTATTTTAGGTTTCAAGCCAAGAGTTACTTAATGGGATGAAGAAACTGAATTACAATAAAACTTTTTACAAGACGTTCTGCGCCAATTACTGAAAATTCGGGCAAAACACTGACTTAAAGTGCTGTCGTGAAAATCGGCTGTTTGTTTTCACTGTGTTATTATCATTAACCCATTATTACAACATTGAGACCTGGAAGTATTTCTCCATGCAGTATTCCCCTGTAAAATGTCTAGTATTTTAAAATGATATTTCACAGTTAACTCCACGAACTGCGCTGTAGGTTTTTTGGTGTTTTGTCCATGTGTGCTTACAGACTAAACGTTGCAAAACATTTCAGCCATTGCTTGCACGCTGGCCTTGAAATCTCTAACTCCACCGCTATCAAAAGTTTTATTACGAGTGCGAACGACCATATGTTTTCATCTGTGCTTGGTTTATTTCCACGGTGTGTGGTGGAAGGAAGCAGTAGGTGTCAGTGAAGAACTCATAAATGTTTGGTGCAGATCCTGATCGGGGGACAGATCCAGGAATTGTTTTCACTTTATTTAATATTGTTAGGCGTTTTTTAAACATTTTCATTAATTTCTCTAATAATGAAAATATAATAATTCAGAAAAGGAAAATCCGGATCTAGTTAATTACTGTTGGGTCTTGGCGGAGGAATGTGCTCTACTGAGTGACCTTCGAGTTTCATTTGCAGCCAAATTAGTTGCACCTTTAACTACTACACAGGTTTAAAAACAATATTAGGGCCTCGCAGCTGACCTCGACTCCGTATTGAAAATGCAGAATATGTGCTTGCTGGACATGAAACTCTTCTCCACATCGCGGACCTTCAGGTTGTCCAGGGGGAGCATGTACTTCTTCTCCTTCTCCTGTGAATGAGGAAAACAGAAGATATAGATCATGCGCCCTTTTTATGACTCATACAAGTCTCTCCGTTAATCATTTTGATGTGGAAACAACTGCAGCGTAGGATATCGACGAGACAAAGGTGAAATTAGGTTTGTAAAGAGGGAGAAAGAGGGTAAGCGGAGTGGGGGGGGGGGGGGGGGGGGGTGACAGGAGTGAGGAGGAATGGGGGAGAAATGAGAGTGGGAGGTGGGGGGGATTGGGTGGAGAGGGGGGTTAAGCAGAACCAGAGAAGGAAAAAGGGAGAAGGAGCGCACATGTGGAAGTCATTACAGTGTGGGTCAAGACACACTCGTTCCTGATGGTGCGTTTTTGCCGAGCTGAAAGCTAAGGGCTTAGGAAACTCTCTGGCTGTTGTCAAGACAGGGGAGATGCAGATTAATGAAAAGCATTGAGGGTCAAGATAATGCACTGCTCTAATAAAACATTTATCATCTTGGGTTCAGGCTCGGACAGACTCAAAGAGCGGCCTGCGACGGATGCTTAGACCCAAGAAACTCTTCTCCTCGTTTTTACAGTCTATCCAAGCCTCCATCTTTCTTAACTCTCTTTCTTTTTTCTTTTATCCCTCCCCCTCTATATTTTTTCAATATTTTTTCTTTCCATTCCAGAGGGGCCCACTTCCTGCCTGATTTTTCTTTTTTTTTTGAAGACGGGGGGAGAGAGAGTGAGAGAGAGAGATTAAATGACAGCCTGGCGTTAAAACTCAACATCTGGTAGTGCTTAGCAGCACAGAGAGAAGCAGGGAAGGAGGGAGAAGTTAAAGAGACGGCAGGCGAAGGAGGAGGCGAGACCGCGGAGGAGAAATGCGAAAGTGGATTTGCAAAAGATTTGCAGGAGAAAGACCACATCTGGTTTGACGGTGTGGAAAGCGGTGGTGGATGGTCGCAGGTAAGAAATACGGCAGATGAGGATAGAAGAAGAAGACAAGACAGGAAAACTTTGCACACCCTTGAGTGTTGTATTCCCAAAGGGGTCACTACAGCCCATATATGGTCACACAGGTCCCCTCCCTCTTCCTCTCTCTTCCTCTCCCTTACTCCCTTACTCACTCCCCCCTCCGTCTCCCTCTTTCCCTCTTTTTTGTAATATCCCCTCCCTGAACGTGCAGCCAGTCTGTCCCAGTCGTCTGAGCGAATATGCCACGTCAAGGCTGGATACTCTTCATGGCCGGCGTGACCGAAACGGACCGCGAGGGGACCCCGAGCTCAAGCATCTACCAAAACAAACAAACAAGCCGAGAGACGTGTACCAAAAAAGATGGGGGAGAGCAGCAAACATGAGGATGAGGCGATCTCCAAATTTCCAGGGGTTTTTCGATAGACGGGACCCTTGCTGCCAAAATGGAGAGGCGCGAAGGGAGGGCACAGACGACAGAGACGCGAGCATCTGGAATGGCAGAACAGCACACAAGGCCTGACCCTTAACTCCGGCTCCGTCCACCCAGTGTTCAGACTACCTGTTCATTGTCATACTGGTGTACAGTAGTCTGCACATTGGTTAGACTGGGCATGGACCCTCTTCTGTCAGTCTGTCACTCTCTCTGTCTCTCTGTTGACATTTCAGGTCTCCAAGATGTGTTTTTTTTTTGCATCCGTTGCTTCCTCTTCACCCTCTGCTATTTTTTATCTATTTATAATCTGTATTTTATCTGTATTCATCTGTATTGTGCATTCTAACACTCACTACGTTCTTTTCGCTCCTATTTGGAATAAACTTGTGTCACAAATGTTCAACAATAACTGCAGATTTAACAAAAATGCTGTGAAAACCAAGGTGTAAAAATCTGACTTTTGAACCAGAGTGGTAAAAGATTTGAAGCCAAAACTCACAAAAATAGCGGGCTCACATAATTTATAGCATGAATGAGTGAGTGTGCAGGCTGCTAGCCTGGTGCTCTGATGAAGATGTGGTCCACGGGAAGGGGGAGGAGCAAATGTGGCTGCAAAGCATCAAACACAGGCCAAAAGAACGAAGGGCCAATCAATCAAGTGCTGTTTGAAAATACAGTCAGACACCTCTAGTGAAGTTATTTAAGTGGGTGGCCAAGAAGGACTTGGAGCGAAGAGGACACTGATGTTGCTGTGGTGGCAGAAAACGTGTTTTGCAGATGGTGCAAGAATTAGAAAAAAGAAAAAAAACAGGAAACAAAGAATATTTGTTTGACATCTGATGTTTTAGATTTGACAGGTTAGTTTGATTTGCAAAGTTATGTTATTGTGCTGTTGGTTTATTGAGAAAGTACGAAAAGACACAAAATGGACATGCCAACTTTTCTCTGTTGCATGTGGAATATTCCTGGGTCTAACAGTGACTTCATGTCATGGAGTGTAATCTGGTTATGGGTTTGAAGGTCGGAAAAGAGAGTGTGGGGGTGGGGGGGGGGCATATTGATATTTAATGGAGGGGCTTCTCTCCACCGAAACATTGGCGGCCGATGTTTGGATTAAAAACTTGTGATTTTCCTGCCAAGAATGCGAGCAGTTCCAAAGTAACTGCCAACCACACCAAGAGAGGGAGGAGGGCGCGCAAATGTGTGTGTGTGTGTGTGTGTGTCTGCGTCCGCGCGCATGTGTGACTAGAAAAGTTCACGGAGTGTAAAACTGAAATATACAAGGCAAAGCCAGCGGAGTCTATAATTTCCTACATTACCACACTAACGTATCAAATAACAACGTGTAGACCGAGAGCTGTGCGGCCCATGTGCCGTCTGAGGGCTGAGTGTGCTTTTCATATATTTTGGGTGTCTGAGTGAACATTTGGTCGTGACTGGGACTGTTCCAAATTTGCTAAGAAGAAGCAAATGCTCAAACTCCCAGTGAAAGGAGGTGGGTAGAGAAGAAAGTGCGGAAAAAAGACAGGAAACTGTGAGACAAAAGGAGAGATGAGTGGAAAGAAGGGGTGCATGAAAGAAATGTGGCAGCGCTCTACACATTCGCAATCAAAGTAAACTGCTCCACCGTGGATGCATTCTTCAGCAGACCGTGGGCCAGTCCAACCACACATAAAAATGTATTTGATAATCAAGAGAGAAAGCTTTGGACAAACAGCAGAGCAGCACCGTGTGGCTGAAGGAGCTGCAGTGTGTCTGCCTATCTACACTTGCTGTGCAGAATATCCTCCAACCTGTACAGCAGGCACAGACAGGCAGATAGACATCAGCCCACCAAAGCAGCCAGCAGGATGGAACCAAATGCTGCATCCTGTCACTGCAGAGTCGTGGGCGCAGATGAGGGGATTTCTTACAGAACCACCATTGTTGCTCTGTATTCTGAAGTATAAATGATATTGGAAATAAAATGATGCAAATATAATCAATAAAAAAAAAACTGTGAGATCTGTGTCATTTACTCAACACTGTTGTGTTAATGTTTGTTGTTGAAGTCTCAAATATGAATTAAACTACTTGGTCGTGTTGCACTTAATCAGAGTCAGGTGAATTTTCTCTTGAATTGTCCTTATGAAGAACCCCAACTTCACATTACTCATGATCATTTGATCCATTGTTCATACACAAAATATTGATCATAGTGACTTCACTCACCTCATCATCCTTGAACCAGGAGAGGCTCTCTGCAGTCAGCACAAACCAGTACTCCTTAGCTCCTCCCTTCATGATGCTGATGTTGTTGATGGTCAACCAACCTTTACGGATGACCTGAAGGTGCCGGAGGGTCAGACAGTCAGAAAAATCATAACATTTAAAAGAAAACAAAGGACTGACAGAAGCTCTTTATCTGGAGAGATTCTGATTTTAAAAAATATATATAAAACGACTCACCCATCTCTCAAACACATTTCAGATAATCTGTGCAAGTCATCAATGCAGGGATTGCAGTAAAATGTGTGTGGAGGTCAGGTTAGGTGTGTCGTTGTGTCTTTGTGACTCGCTCACAGCCTATAGCTAGCATGTGAGTCAAGTGCATTCAAGGAGCTGTGTTCACAATGCCACATGCAGAAAGCCGTGTTAGCTTGTTAAGTGACCATTGTGTTAAGTGCTTCGAGCACACAATGAAGCCTGTGTGTGAGTGTGCCTTCTGTGTTAGGTGTATCAACCCTACAAGCCCAACATAAACAGGCCTGCGGGCACAGTGCCAGGTGATTATTAGGTTAGATTACTGTCAGTCTTGCACCGCCTAAGACTCACTCAGGAGGTTACCCAAATCATTACAAAGCCTCTCTGTCATGGACACAAATGAGAGAACTGTGGGGCTGGATCCCTGACAGCGTATTACAGGAATTCATACTTTTAACTCATTTGATTCTAGAGATGTCAAAACAAACAAATTTTCTAGTTGGCAACCCCTTGTAGTCAGCAGGCCTTGGTGGGTGGAGGGGGTGTTAGAGAGTAAATGGTTAGAGAGTAAACTCTTACAATCAGGCCTGATGCAGGAGGAGAGGAGGCCTGCAACGGGAAGGAATGTGGGGGTTTTAGACACCCTGCAGCACTGAAAATGGTTTTGTTTCTAGTGCAACTTCTATTAAAGAAAATGACGCCTCTGAGCAGACGCAGCCAATTTGCCATTCTTCACCTGTCAGGGTGAAAATGCGAGGAAATGACAAGTTCTTTATTTACTTTTTTAGCGTGGCGGTGCTGGAGAGCACCACACAATGGGCAGAAGTGTTACTGCAGGCACAAAATGACATATTGCAAAACCACAACCCACACAATGAGCGATACTCACCAGCAGACACCCTTAAGAGGGCAGCTGAGATTCTCACTAAGGGATGGGGGGGGATGAAATGCAAAGTTGCACCTTGATGACACAGGGGGGGGGGGGGGGGGGGGTTCAAACAAAGGGAAATGTCTCAACAATAACACCAGTGATGATGGTGGCATAAAGTAACAGAACCCAAAGTGATTATTTTACTGTAATACAAATGATAAAAACCAAAGAAGGAACTGTACACAACTGGTGCCCCACTGGACGTAATACGCCATGCATGACTACAACTGAAATTAATGACATCAAATTTAAAAAATGGAGCTGAAATATATATATAAACACAGTTTGTGCAATGCAAAAGATAAACTGAGAGGAAAGAGAGTATAGGAGCTCTCCTTCCTCTCAGCGTCTCCGTCGTTGCGTTCTGTCTGCAGCAGCCGTCCTGTCGTGTGTGTGTGTGTTTGTGCACTACTCCCTTGACCTCGTGCTCTGCTTTTTGTATGTGACACATAAGACATGAAAAAATAACAGCTCACCTGATTTCCTGCTGAACTCTGGCTCTTATTGGTCTGACTGCTCCTCTGCTGCGCACTGGAGGAGCAGCGAAGCCGAGACGTTAGGTGAGAGAGGGCGACAGGGAGAACAAGGTTAACGCCGACGAAGGAGGGGAGGAGAGAAACATGACAGGGGTACAAGGGAAACTACTGAGCATTTCTCTCCTTTAGCCTGGCGTGTTCAATAATAAATCATTCATCATTCGTGGGGCACAGCTACAAAGAGGAGTCTTTACTTAGCAAAGCCAATGAAGTCCTCGTGGTTAGTGTTGATGTAAGAGAGCTGGATGTCGATTAACAGCAGAACCTGCAACAACACGCAAAATGTATCGTGAGGAATAGTCTGACATCCAGGGGAAGTGCATTTTTTAGTTTTCATGCCGAGACTTGGATGATAAGATGGACACCACTCTCATCTCTGTTCGGCAGCTACAGCCAGCAGCCAATTAGCTTATTAGTATAAAGAAGCAGGTTGAACAGTTAGCTTATCCCAGTCCAGTATATAAAAGTCTATAAAAGCTGGATTTTTAATATGTGTTAAACAAACAAGGTATAAAATGTTAATGTTAATTGGTGACCTTTAGATGCCATCCATTCCATCTTAGATCGTCACATTCTTCCACTTATTACAATTTTACAGGGCATGTGTTTTTTTTGTTGGTGGAGACCGTGTGGATGTACGTTCAGCTCCTGCTGTGTGTCGCTGGCACTTCACACTACTCACTACTTATGGTATTCTCCTCAGCGGCATTGATTTTTTAAAAATTATTATGTATTTTGTTTTTGTTTTTTTATTGTTAGGGGCTTTCTTCATTTTATTCCTTTTAGTCCTGTTGTTTCTTATCTACTGTTAATGCTTTTACTGTTGGATGTTTTTTTCAATCTTATTTTCTGTATTATTTAAATTGCCTGAATTTATTTGCCTTAGTCCTTGTTTATTCATGTAAAGCACTTTGTAACTCTGTTTTGAGAAAGTGCTGCATAAATTAAGTTTATTATTATCATTATTATTATTATATGTTTTATTTCTTCAATGTAACTTATGTATGGTGTTATCAAATACTAAATTTTGAACTACACGCTTCCAGCCCCAGCTGTGGAGGAATTGCTATAGTTATGTTATGTCAAAATGTCTCATTTCATTCTATGTAATTGTGTTGTATTATATTTTAAGTCTGAATAATAAATGTCATTAAAGTTCAAAGTTACTTTATATATATATATATATATATATATATATAGAGAGAGAGAGAGAGAGAGAGAGAGAGAGAGAGAGAGAGAGAGAGAGAGAGAGAGAGAGAGAGAGAGAGAGAGAGAGAGCATATAACTTGAGTGCACATCATTACTGTGGGTTGTATTGTTGTATTGTATTTTGTAAAAAATATTTAGAGGACTGATATTGTCTGCAATTTTGTGTGGCTTGACTGAAGTTAAGGGAATTGGCAGAGGTTGAATTATATTATTAGATCATCTATTTAGATAATTTGTACATTGATTGTACAGATATGGATAGAAGAACTGGCTACCGAAGTTGGCTTTGTGTTCATATGTGATTACACTGTGGGCTACAAAATCACATCGTCTTATAAACAAATGTATAAGTTCGTAATTACAATCTCAGCAGCGTTACCTGGTCCTTGGCGCGGCTCTCTCTGTCTCGGATATGAGACGTCACAATTCTCTCAGTTTCCTCGCGCAGCCTCGGGAAGCATTCCAGCTGAAAACACATCACACATCATACTCAAAACCCCTCTTTCCCCCTCTTTTAATCCTTTTTAATTGCAGCTTTTTTTCATGAATCCATCTAATATCATCCATTATCTTTTCATCCTGCTTCCCTTCCAGATCAAGTTATACTTTCCGATATATATCACATGACTCACCTTGTTGGAGCACTGGCGCACAGTGTTAATCAGCTCCTGGATGACCATGTCCACACACTTGACGCAGGGCTCCTTCAGCTTTATGACTTGCTTCTTCACTATGGCCTCGAAAGCCATGTCGGGGGTGAAGAGTCCGGTCCTGAAACACACCAAGAGGATGAGATAAAAGTTCAAACAGTGATGAAAAGCATCAACATGTTATTTGCTGTTGCAGCTGTACTGGTTTTAGCTCCAAAAATATCCCAGTTTTTTGATCTGTGTTTTAGTTCTGTCTGGTCACAATATCAAAGCTGTCATTTTTATGTGTGTGTTAAAATTGCCGTTATAGACGTGTTATTTGTTTTGGAGTGAATTGAAGCTAAAATGTACTGTTTCTTTAAAAGTCAGCTCCTCTCTCGCTTGGGTGGCAATTTTTTTGGTTGCCCTGGCTAACCGCTGCAGAATCAATATAGCAACACATGGAGAGGTTGGACTGAGTGTAAAAAAAGAAAGAAGGAAAGTCGACATGCTCCTCCCTTGTTTATAAATCCCCTTCCAAACCAAACTGTGTATTCTTGGGCTGTTGGCGAACCAAATTTACAGATCTGTATTTTTCTGTTATGATGTTTGCCACACCAGTGGATATGGAAATCTCTTCTGGTCATAGGTTAAAAATAATTATATTTACACTTGTTTAAAGACGTATAAAAAATGGTCAACGAATAGACAGGTGGTCTTTGGCAAGAAGAGAATGTGGCTGTAGGGCTGCACAAGGAGATATGGGAAAAACAAAATCACATATTTCAGCCCTACAAATCCCTACCTGATACCATGGATGTTCTTGATGGCGTAGCTGATCTCGCGTCGCATCTCCTTCTCATCACACTCCATCTGAGGGGAACAGAGAGAAGCATTTTCACTGGTGAATACAGAAAAGATGAAGTGGTAAAGTACCTAAAAGTTGAACGATAGTATGACAGAAAGCCTGAGAAAAGGCATACATGATGATTATAAAATAAGGAAGGATGAGAAAATAGTGTGAAAAGCTATATATTACATATTATATGTGTGAGGAGTTTGAAAGGGATTAGGAGAAGCAATAGAGAAAGAAATCATGGAAATAGTCTTCATGTCTAAACATGTCTTGGCAACTCATTTAGTCTTGTATTCAACTTTCAAGATGCATTTTTCATAAACTAGACAAAAACCTTCCAAATGGAGGTGTGATTACCCTGAGTCTGAATCTTTACTCAGGATTTTGTCTCAATCTTGACAAAAGACTTATGACACAGAGTTGTAAGTGCCATTGAGGATTATTTAGGCATGGTTGGATTGCAGTAATAAACTGGTATATTTACATTTGGCTACTTTAGGCAAACAAATCCTGATGTTAGGAAATGACCAGCATTGGATTCGTGACCTTGTTTTGATACCCAGCCAATTGTACTTGAAACTGGTCGAATAATTACACCTAAATAGATTGTTCTGCTTTGTTTACAGTGCCATCTTCTTTTATGTGCAATATTTCACCTTGACCAGTTCAAAGGGGAAACGCTCGTGGAAGATGCGGTTGATTTTTGCTCCGCCCGACAGCTCCACCGTGTCCACCTGGTCTCCTGAGCCCTCAATCCTCTTATCAAAGTCCACAGAGAACTGCTGCACCATTCTGAAACACAACAACACATGAAAACCATCAAACAGATAAAGTTTTTACTTCAATTACTTCTTCAAACATCTAGAATATAAACTGAATATGAAGCAAATGAAGACCAGCGGAACGAAATTCACATTTCCCGTTGAACTGAATCTAATGTAAATGATCTTGCTGTGAGAAAAACGGGGTACTGACTGCAACAGCTGCTTGGTTTTACGAGACGGGTCATCAGGTCGGTATCCACGGTATTCCTCGGCCTCCTTGTCCAGAGCCAACAGCTGGGACTGCAGCTTGCTGCGGAAAGCTGGCAGGGTGTCCCGGATGTGGTTGGTCAGTTGCTATGGAGACACAAAGGCCACAAGATAAAACAAGTTGTAACCACAAACAGAGCCACCGATATGTAGATAATGTAACTGTTTTTTTTTTTACAATGAATCAATTTCACTGTAATCTGAGAAGAAGCCTCATTCATACAATAACAATGCAGAGCGGCCCGACTGAGTGAAATTCTAAATTATTTGCAGCTGAATTAGAAAGAGCGAGTGCATTTTTCCACCTACTGAAGGTCTTGTATCACCCACACTGATGTGCGGTGAAATGGAAGCAAAAAAGAAAAGTAGGCCGCCCCCCTATTAATTATGAAAAATGCACTGTGCACGGGAAAGCAACGGGAAACAAATCTATGGTCACCTCATTGAGTACTCTCTGCAGGCGGGGGGTGCCCATTTTTTCAGCCATGTGCCTGTAACTTGGGTGGGACAAGAAGAACTTCCTCTCCGCATCCATCGCTGCCTTGATGTCTTTCTTCCCATCGATGTCCTTCTGACTGCGATTCACCACTCCAATGTAACCTGGGAATTAATTAACCAGGGACACGCGGTGAGAATGAAATGTTGTGAAGGAGAAAGTAAAGTATAAGAATGTGTCTGGCATGGCTCACTATAGTGTAACGCACACCTCTTCGCAGCGGCAGCAGCTTGTTCTCCAGCACATCTCGGGCATCTGTGCCCTCATCCATCAAATCCAGTTTGGTGATAACTCCAATGGTTCTCATTCCTGGGAAAAGTGGTCAAAAAGTTATTTACATGTCATTGGTAATTGAATATATTTGGGTTTTGGGATAAGAGAAACTTGAAAATGTCATCTGGAAAACATAGACTCACAGCCACACTTGTTGTATATCATAGTCAATTCAATATTAAGTATTTATTTTCTGTTAGAGTAAAGGGACCAAACCAACAGTCTGACTGACGCACTTACATTTCTCTATCCATTCTCTGATATTTAAATTTGTATCTAATTTGCAGTTCCTTAAAGAATCCACTAGTGACACATACCATGATTCACTTCAGTCCCGGTGGGCATTTTTGGGGGCTACTGTGAATCTGTGTCCTTATCCAACTTTGCATCCAGCTCATCTTTTAATTCTTTCCCTCTCACCCTAAGCTACATAATTCTGCTTCTGCTGCATCATCCTTGCCAAGAATCTCAGTCCTTTAGCATCCTTTCTCTCTCTCCTCTTCTCCTCAACCTCACTCTCCTTGATGTAATTCATCCGTCCCTCAAGGTGACTTTGTCCAAGTCGTCGTTCTCTTCGCTGCTGATTCATTCTCGTCTCCTCTCCTGTGTCCTTCTCTTCAGCCTCATGTTAAAACTCTTAGCTATTAAATTAAGTTGTTTCATCCCTCCTTCTTCACCCTCTGTCATCATTCCACTACAAGACATATTTTTCCTTAACCTCTCACTGTCTGTCTCTTTTCTTTCACCTTTTCCAAATGTCCTTCCTATCTTCCATTTCACATTTTATCTTTTGATGCATGTTGCCCTCATCCACCATTTCCCCCTTCTCTCAGCCCCTCGTATCTAATAATAATGCAACACTTGATCAGTCCCTGAGGGGAAATTCTGTTTCCACATTCAGAAAGGTCAGCACACAAGGTCAAACACTACGCACCATCCCTGCAGCTTATAGAGATTTGGTGACCACCCTTCATTTAGCCTTTTTTTCCTCCTTTGCTTCCTCTTTAGATGCCCCTCCCACAGGGGCTGATTACTCCCAATATCCCTTCGTTACACCCACACCCACTCCTTACCCTGGGGGTCGACGTCTTTCGACAGTTTCAGGGCATCAGAGTTGGCCAGGTCAGTGTTGGCCGGAGTGACGGCCAGGATCAAGCAGCTCTCTCTGGTGATGAACTGCATGATCATTTCCTTGATCTGCTGCTCGATGTCTACAGGCTGGTCTCCCACTGGCACCTTCGTGATCCCCGGTAGATCGATGAGAGTCAGGTTCAGCACTGCACAATCAGAGAAATGTAATGTAAGAACTGACTGTACCTCTGTGACGTTTCTGTGACCTAGTGTTGGTCAAAGGGGGATCTCCATCATTTCCTTTTCATTTTTTTAGCAATATAGTTTATAACATTGACCCCAAACTTGAAAAAAGACAAACACAAAACTATTTGCCACATTTCTCAGTAAGACTATATTTCCAAAACTGTTAAAACTGTAGTAATAGAAAGAAACGTCAACATTTTTATAAAAAGCATTGGACCAGTATTGTTTTGGACCAGATATTTGTCCATTAAGTTTGCATATGAGCATTAACCTCAGGTTGTATGATTAAAGTAGTTAATGTAGACTTAAGTCATGTTGATGCGTAAATAGTTGTGAAAACCAAAAGTTATCAACCATGTCAACGGGAAGTCACTAAAAAGGTTTTCTGATAAGAATTGTTTGAGGAGAAAGACTAACTATATGATAAACATAGTTAACTGATAATCATCTGAAAATATGACTTAACTTGTGTTTATGAAATGTTTAGGTAATTTGGAATAAATGGAAAATATCAAATTATGCTAAACAAACCAATATATGGTAACATTTTGTAGTTTGAGGTATTTCAAGTTTTCCCTATGTAAAACCATTATTCATCGTTTAACATCATGATGCTTGTTTTGTCACCTTGTTCCATTAGCTAGCAGGTACACCGAATTATCACTGTCAAAGATGTATGCTATCTAGCCTCCATGTAAAAATATTTATGTAATGACCCTATCTTTAATTTAATGATACATCTCGGTAGCTGGTGCAACTGGCTCCAGAGACTGGAACTGAGAATCACTGGCAAACTAGACAAATCCCTTTTAAATGCACATAGTTCATAGTATATAATCTGCTTTGTGAATCACAGTAGAATTAACTCAACCCTAGAACCTCAATCCTGATGCAGAAATACCACTTTCAGCACCACAGCCCTGACTTGACCGAATAAATATGAAAATGGCATTTTAGGCCTTTTTATTAACTGTTAACTCAACAATCACATGTATCTTAGCCTTTAATTTGTAATTTAATGACCTTTCCTGTACATGCAATGAGTTATAAACCAGAAAATCTAAAAACAAGCTCATATGCAAGCTAATTTTAAAGAGCAAAAAATCAAAGGCCATCAGTCGAGGCCGAAAGTGTATTTGAATGTGCTAAATTCAGCCATATTAACACAAAGCCTTTAAAATATCTCTCAAGCTGCCTCCATTTAATTCTTCACCAACATAAGAAGCAAATTCATTTATCTCACTAGCAAACACCCTGTTTTCAACACTCACTGGCAGCCATTCATACACAACAAAGTTATTGTATTCGCACCGTGTGGGGAGTAAACCCGCAGATTGATGGGGACAGGGAGATATGCCTTTGTTGGCCCCAGTGACTCGATCCGTCTCCGCCTCGATCTCCTGGCGAACCTCATCGAAGTCTGTGAACTTCTTCCCTTTGCAGTGGAGGAATTCAGCCCATTCTGAGAGGATAAAAACATAGAATGAATAACTGAGATTAGTGGTGGCTGTTCTCCATGAATCTGAGAGGAATATGTTGCCACTGCAAGGAGGAAAAAGAGCCTGAGAAATAAAACAATGCCATTTAAAAAAAATGGGGAGGCTGCATGTGTGTGTATGTGTGCATGCTTGCATGTGTGGGTGTGTAAATGTGCGTGCACCCACCTGCAGTGGCGCTGATAAGCTGCAGAACCAGTGGCCTACGGGTGACAATACCAGATCCACGGGGTAGAAAGTCCCTGAGGAAAGACAGCCCATCATAATGCTTTACGTCAAACCACAGCCAATATAAACATTTATCAATCCTGACATCCTGATCCTCTTGATGAGCAAATCTATAATTCTTATAATTATACTCTAATCAATGGCATCCCAATGTCTTCACTGTCATTCATCTATTTTGCTGTATGCCAGTTCAATCCACTCTGAGAGGAATAGGGGCCATTTTAAAACTCAGCTTCTCCCGTAGCCTTCAGCTGCTGGTGCTGGTGCTGCTGCTGCATCCCAGCACAATGTGACCTGATAAACAACAGGTCAAAATGAAGAGCGGCATCTTTGACAGGGAGCTCTCTCATTTAAAAAACAATGACCTCACAGTTTCCTGGGGCTTGCACAGACACAGCCTCAGTATGTGTGTGTGTGTGTGTGTGTGTGTGTGTGTGTGTGTGTGTGTGTGTGTGTGTGTGTGTGTGTGTGTGTGTGTGTGTGTGTGTGTGTGTGTGTCAATGCACACCAAGCATGCCGTCACTATTGCCTCCTCTGCTACAGGTCTGTTCAAAGAAACCTTATTAAGACATATCGACCCTCACAGCTCCCTCAAGTGGGATGAGTTAAAAAAAAAAGACAAGTCTGCCATTTGTCCATTCAGCACACTAGTATGCAGAGTCAGTGTTGGACAGATGGACCATTACTCAGCATTACGACTTTCAGTGACGGCTGAACAGGCCAAAATCAATGCATCCATCTGGAACCATGCATGTGGATGTCAGAAGTGCCCAAGAAATGCACTATTTGGTCACAACGACTGAAGAGCTCAGACACTGCATCCTCACAAAGCAGCTAACAAGAATCAAATGGAAATCTTCAGTATTAAATGTCCTCATCTTTTAAACTACAACAACAATTCTGTCAATAATTTAAGCCTAAATCCACCTAACCCTGATGACATAATCTAGGGTTATTATCACAGATGTTAGATAGCTCCTGCCTGTGCCACAGAAACAATGTACAGCTGTATGGTGAGCAGGACTCTAAGAGGAGAGTAAGAGTAAGAGGAGAAAGTTGATATTTAGTATAATAAGTGTTGTGGCACTTTAATTTGTAACATGTTCTTTTATTTTTTATTATCAGAAGGTCGGTGGTTTGATCCCGGGCTCAGTCTGCATATTAAAGTGTCCTTGGCCAACACACTGAACCCCAAACTGCCCCATCAGTGTGTGAATGGGCGACTGACAGAGCTGCACATTAAATAGAAACGCTGGATGAGCATGTGTGTGAAAGGGTAAATGTGAAATGCAGTGTCAAAGTGCTTTTAATGGTCATTAAAATCAGAAAAGTTCTATATAAATGTCCATTTACCTTTTAACCCTATAACCCTTTTTACTCATCAGCCCAAACAAAATGCTGCATGAAAGTAATCCCCTTTTCAGTCAATCCTGAGAAATGAAGGTCATAATTATAGTAATGCTTCATTCAAAAGGTCATCGTGCAGAAAGAAACTAATTTGCAGAAAAATGCACAACATAGAGACAGTAGCACCTAGGTAGTTGCCGTAGAACCTGGATAAATCTATAAATCTATAGACACTAGAACTGATGCAGCCAATAGAAATCCTGTTTTACAGTTGGCATGGGTCCTTATCTGGAAAGAAAAAAGATCACCTCAAATGTAGCTGCTCATAATTTATTTGTCTTAAGTGTCCAAAATCCGGGGCGAGATGAATATTCATGTGTGTTTTCAGGAGTGGGAGGTAACACTGCTGCATGCATGATGTGGTTTTAAAATGGCTCCATGCAGAGATGAGTCTTTGGAGTTTGCATTTACAACACAAAGCAGAAAGGATGCTTGGAAGCTGTAAAGATATTTCTAGGACTGTGAAGGGGCCTGGGTGGCACTGATTGGGCTGAAATCCCTGAGGTGCTGCATGTAACCCAAATACCTCTTCTCTCCTCTGTTAGTAGCCACAAGACAAATGTGTTGTGCGTTTGAAATTCTACACAAAACTGGAGGTCTTTGCTCATCTCAAGGCGCAGCAGCAGTGAGGGGAGATGGTCTGAACTCTGCACACAGATTGGCAACTCATAGGCCTCTTATGTCACGCTCAGGGTTAACAGGAGAAGGGATTATCCTATTTCTGGTGGTCAATTTTACCTGCCGACAAAGTTCTCCAGCACGGAGCTCTTCCCCGCGCTCTGGCCGCCGACCACCGCGATCTGCGGCAGGTCCAGGTTGCAGGCCTGGCCAATGGAGCTGAAGGCATCCTGCAGCTTGTTGACCAGCGGGATCAGGTCCTCCATGCCACGGTTTCCCATGGTGCCTCTGGACGGAGGGACTCGGAATCAGCGAATGGCGAGAGAGAGAAGAGGACAGAGGAGAGAGGGGGGTGGGGGTGTGCGCCTCTGCTATATTAGTCCGGGATACCGCGGTGCTTGTTGATGTAGTGAAGTCATCTAGCCGCGCATTGCCCCGAGCCAAGCGAGGGTCGCACCGACTGTGGAGGCAGAGGAGAGGGAGAGGACGAGCGACACAGGGAGCAACAGAGAGAGGGGGACGGAGAGAAAGAGGTGCAGAAAAGAGAGATATGAACACACAATTGCGCAGTTGCCATCACCACCATGACCCATCTCTCTCTCTCTCCGTCTCGAACACAAACACACACGCACTCAGCTAGCAGCACGAAGCCTGTAGAGTTTCAAGGGCATTTGGCGAGTGCACCTCCATCCATCGGCTCCGTGTACGCAGCGGTCAAACCGGTGCGCTCCAGGCTGAATTACGGAATCACGGAATTACGCAGAATAAATGATCCACAAAAGCACCTTCCGCTGCACACACGCACACAGCACACATAAGTACAGGGGCCCGGTGTAAATGCCCATAATCCCATGCAGGTCGTGTCATTGTGTCGCGGCCGTCAGTCTTACCCCGCCTCAGGATTCCCTCGGTGTTCTCAGCGGCCCTCGGTCCCGGTCGCTGTCCAGTGCTGAAACGACAGATCAGGCAGCGGAGACGAGCGACGAGACCCGGGACGATTACACAAGAACCACCTGCTATGGCGGAGCATCGGCTTGACCCCCGTCTCCCAAAAAAACCCTGCGCATCAATTGACGCTGTGCCTGGTGGTGGGGGCTTCTAACGTTTCGCTCGGTTGGATGTCAGTGCGCTCTCATCTCCAAAACAAATTCGCCTTTGACAGATTAATCTTCTCTTTTTTTTCTCCCCCTACACCCCCCTCAGCTTCTTCTTCTCCGCGAAGCTGCGCCTACTGGCTCCCCTCGCCCTGTATTGACGCGACGGTGGACCAATGGGATGCCGGGGGTTGGCGAGAAGAAGGGAGGGGGTGTGGAGGAACGCGGCCCTCCATTGGACGAACAGGTGCAGGTTAGGCCTACCTGCGCCCGCCCCCTGTTTACATCCGTGCCATTTGCGCCGCTGTGAGTCATGCGGCACGGCTGCACATCGCTGCAACGGAGGAGGTGGATGCGCTCCTTCAGATCCCCGCAGTAGAGGAGCAGAAACCAGCTGTCGTAAATTTCCCTTCAATGCCATTTCCTACATGGCACATACCAAGTCATCATGTGTCGCCTTTGCTTCGTGCATATCAAAAAATGGCTGCATCCTGTATGACACTGACCGGATTAAGCAAAAAACATTAAGTCGAGAATGATTGGCTTTGTGTGGACACTAAAGTCTTGGTCCTTGCAGGCCGAGGCTGGTGGAAGCTTTCATGCGGAAAGGACGCTGTCATTCTGTCTTAAACTCTATGTAGGACAACATCTGTACCACGTAGTAACAAGTTTCTCTCCTCCACTGGATAACATTTATATAACATTTATATCATGATATATTATGAGGACAGATCTAATTTACTTCTCTTCAGTTCTTTTGCAGAGAGGCTGGAAAGAAAAGCCATGGCTCCTTAAACCCTCCTCCTCTTGCCGAAGACAGTCAAATCTTATTGATTTAGCCGGTATTTGCCCTTTTCATTATGACCAGGCCTTCAAGGATACACCTAATATTGTAGTGAGCTCACACGTCACTAGGTGGCAGTAGCGACATGGACACTGCAGCCGTGTGTTTGGGTCAAGTAGATATTTCCTGGTTGGGGACAGATTTTAGAACAAATGTTACACCAGAATTGTTTTAATATGACATAATCAAAACTTTTAGGTGATAGAAGTGCGATTATATCAGGGGGAAAAGTTTATTTAATTTCAAATAAATAAATGTGGGGAAAGGAAGGCTACATGTTGACATCTAAATCTTGCTTTGTTGGTGGTCTTGACATTTCCTCTGTAACTAAATCTGTTGTTATGATTCTATAAAGAGTAATGCTGACATAAAAACTGTGTGACTGCCACTCTGCAAGTGGCTCGACCTCTTTGACCTTACCTGACAAGGAGAGGATGTGTGAGTGAGGGTATCCAATAGCATCAACATCAATGCAACACACTCCCCCGTTCATCTTCTGTCAAAGATCCAAAAAAGATCCTGTTTCCTGAGGTATCTGGGGCAGCACGAGAGTTGGTCTCCAGGTCAGTGTTTAAGGTTGAAGAACACATGGGCGGGCCTGTTTTTAGACCAGGAACTGGCGAGTCACTTCACCACTGACCTGTCCACCTACAGGAGAGACACCATGAAAACAAGGCCTGAACTTGACAAGCTCCCTGGGTCATTCCAGGGATTATATTTACTAATGTGTCAGAGCTGCGAGCAAGATATTCTCAAGGTGCATGGGCTAACTCAACTTGGGGTCTCCTACCTGAGCATATCTGAATTTCAAGCAGTCAGATTTGGTAAAGATTTTGTATGTAAAGAATAACTCTGGGAAAGTTAAGTTTAGTAAATGACTAATATACTGTGCTATAATGATACTTGTTGAATGATGTGGCACTTGAAGTTATTATTTATACATGAATATTATACAAATGTTCATAGTATAATCTATGGTCCTGTATAGTCAAATTCAGATAATGAACACAAACACTATTGGAAGATACATTATATATATATAGTTAATTCAACTAGAAAAATGAAAAATGTGCTCTGCCTTTAATATTTTTAACTGTAAATAAATTATTTTAGTTTAGTTTTTTCTTTGTTGTTTCTATTATTCTATCTACCTTGGCTTAGGTAGAGATGTTTGATCAGGAGGATTAATGATAAAGGTTAAAAATAAACAATAAGCATGTGAGTCCTGTTTAAATGAAATACAGGACGCTGTGCTGTTGTGTATATATTTGAGTGTGCATTTCTTTATCATTGTAAGTGTATTTTGAATAAGAGGCAGATGGTGCAGTGCTGGTGGAGAACAGATTATTGGCTTCAGGTCAAAGGGAGAACGGGGAGAGTCGTCATCAACATGCTTGTCTCCATGCACCCCTCCATCATCCCGATGAATCATCCATTACCCATGCTCCCTTGCAGCACTGTGATTGGACAGGTTGGTGCTACGTGCTCACCATGAGCTCACGCAACATCAATACTGTGTCCAGGTTGAGTGGTGTACCAGAACTCACTGTTTTCTTTCCTGCATACCACAACAAGTCACTGAACTGCAGATGCATCTGCTGAATTTGATACAGCTTCAGATGTTAATCTGTTTCCAGGGAAGGAGCTCAGTTGACCTTATTGTCCTTTCCTTTCTCTCTAAACAAGATTACAAGGCCACTGAGACGAGCCGGGGAGAAATGAGCTCCTGCCATTTAAAGATGAAAACAGATCAGTGACATTTTCAAGGTTGTACACACTATTCAGGGCTCCAGTGTTTGAGATGAAAAATAAAGTGAATTGATGCATATTTGTCCCTTAGAAATTGTGTTATACTGCAAGGTCAATTCCTTTGTTTTGTTGTGGTAGAAGTCCTTTCATGTGTGTTTTTGGTCTGTCAGTGGACTGTGATACCTCCACTTCTGCTCTGTGGAGGTTAGTGATGATGTCACTGACTGTGGGTTTCTTTGGCTTTTTCTTCACAGCTTTGACAAGTTCTCTGTCATCAACTGAGCCTGTTTTAGCCCACAGTTTCTCACTTCTTTTAGGAAAAGTGTTAGAGCGTTATGGCTCTGGTAACTTGTTTAAGACAATCTACAGGTAAATACCAGGAAAATAAGCTGTCTCATGTAGATTTTTTAATTCTAAACCCATATGTCATCAGGGATTGCCCTAACAGTTCCAATAGAATGTGAGGGGGGCATGATTTGATGGCGTAGTTGTTAAATCTTTGCCTGGTTTGGCCCACAGTGAAAAGGCCCTGTCGTTTTTACAAAATGCACTGTAAGAGGTTCTGAGATGTTACGATCTATATTCTCTCTTGATGTGGTTAAAAACAATATTACCAAGAAAGAACATAATGGGTGTCTATCATTATCGCTATTTATTATTCTACATTTATCGTAACAAGTGGCGGCTGTTTGACCACCGCAGTCTGCTAATGGAAACCTAATGAGTTGCATCACTTCTTTCAGGGCCTGCTCGTTGATCTCTGGATGTCAATAGAAAGTGCATGTGTACAGTTTAGGTGTTTGAGAGTTGGCAGCACCTTAATCCGAGTTTTGAGAAATACCTCAGATAAGGGAGGTCCACTCTGTGGTGGGGGACACTTACTGGACTTATAATGGGCTGAGCTCAACAATCAATGACCCTATACTTCACCCTAATCACACGTCAATACATCGAACCTTTAGCAAAACCACAAAAAGCTGAAACACAACATGCTATTCATATCAACTGATTACATATAGCATCAATGATTCTGATTCTGATTCTGATGGGGTTGAGAGAGGCTTGCTAATAAGGCTGCGTAGGGATGGATCCCAGAGATGGATCAAGTCTGAATTTGGTGGGAGAATACAATCAAGTTTTATGTAGATAATAACAAAGATAATATTTACAATGGACAAAAAGAAAAATTCTAAAATAGTCATAATGAATTCAGAAATACAGTTCACAGTCTCTGAAAACCTTCCAAAAATCCCCCAGGAGTCAACCCCAAGCGCCTCGATCTTCTATCAGACAACTTACTATTGTGGATTATTATTATTATTATGATTATGTGCGTTCTTAGAAAAATGATAATAAAACAAATGAATGAAAATATATTAAATAATTTTAGACCATGGTCACCAGGAGAGGTGTAGAGATTTGGGATCACAATAGGCAGGGCCTCAACAACACACACATACACCATGCACATACACCAACAAATAGCAGTTTCTCAGGTATGAAAAGAGGAATTTACTGAGACTGTTAAATGCACATATTAGAGGCGCTGGAATTGCACAACCCATACTTATAAAAACAATGTGCCTGCAGGGTGATGCCCCGAGAGGACGCGTTGTGTTTTGATGACATAATGTCAGAACAGTCTGAGACCACCTTAAATTCTATGATCAGCTATGTACAGGAGACTGCAACGACACCATTGTTGCAAACCTCTTAATCTCTAGAAACTGATTCTGAAGATATCTGAACTAGGTACATAGATGTGGCGACGCCGGCGAGCTAGTTCTGGCAGGCAACTCGAGCTGCGCTGCGCCAATCATGTGACATACATCATGTGACATACCTCACTCTCCACAACCATCTATATTACACACCCACCTTATCAGGTGGTCTATTTAACCAGAGAGAAATTTCCCATCATTCCCTTTGCTCACACTGCTGCTGCAGTATTGCTACCAGTTGCTTCAGCCCCTCCACCACCCCAGCATCCACCTGTAGGCTCCAAAGAGGGGGCTACAAGTATTTGCTCATCACTCCCATCATTCCTGTGTAATCATATGGGGGAGTGACTAAGTTGGAGCCTAGACGCCAAACACTAAACCTGTCGTAATGCTGCAATAAATGTTTGAACGTGAGTTGTCTGCTGTAATGCTCTGTGGATTGTGTTCAACCAACTGTTTCCCCTGTTTTCAGTCTTATGCTAAGCTTAGCTATAGGCTAGCAGTCTAAAAACATTTCAGTCAGACAACTCACAGTTGAAATAATTATTGCAGCAGAACATATTAATGTTTGGCATCTGACGTCCAACTTCATCACTAATATTTATAACCCCCTGTCAGAGCCTTCAGGTGGATGCTGGGGTGGTGGAGGGCCTGAATCAACCGGCAGCAATACTGACGCAGCGGCAAAGGGAGCAAGCAAAGGAGATAGGACATTTTTGTAGCTTAAATAGCCAAATTGGGAGGGTGTGTATTAAAGAGAATTATGGAGAATGAGACATATCATATGACTGGCATAGCGCATTTCGAGTTGGCTGCCTAAACTAGCTCACAAGCTTCGCTCCATATATGAGTATGGTGGAATCTTCTCTTCTCACTTTCAGCAAGAAAGTGAAAAAGCATATTTTCAAAAATATTGAGTTAGGCATGTTCAAAAGGTATAATATATATATCTGTAATGATTCCATGTTATCGGACCTTTACATCACTTCCTTTGAGGCTGAGGACTTCTAGAAAAGACGTCCAGTACCAGACACAGACTATTAAGTATGTTGTGTCAGTGTGTCTTTCAGACCTGATCTCTGTTTGTAAATGTTTGTGTTTTTCACAAAGGGACACTGTGGAGCCGTGTCAGTCTGTCTGTATCAGTAATGAGAACCTCTGGTGTTTAACACCTGTACTGACCTGTTGAATACCTAACAACACCTACGGCCCTGCTTCAAGGCTGAGGTTTTGTGTGTGTGCGTCTGTGTGGGCGTGTTATCCTGTGATTATAGCCTCACTGTCTCAGCAGACATTTTTAATGCTTTACTCAAAAACACTCTGGGCTAATCCACTCTGGGCCCATTCAGTAATCACTTAACTATGGAACTATTTACCTCCTAATTCCCAAAACGTCTGTCTGTCTGTCTGTCTGTCTGTCTGTCCGTCTTTCTGTCTGTCTGTCTGTCCGTCTTTCTGTCTGTCCTGTCTGTCTGTCCTGTCTGTCTGTCTGTCTGTCTGTCTGTCTGTCTGTCTGTCTGTCTGTCTGTCCGTCTTTCTGTCTGTCTGTCTGTCCGTCTTTCTGTCTGTCTGTCTGTCTGTCTGTCTGTCTGTCTGTCTGCAGAATGCATATCTCGCGACCCATTCATCTAATTGGTTTCACACTTAATATGTCTATTGTAAACTGCCATAGGAGGTGCAGTGTTGAGTTTAGTTCCATTTGGAAACGCAATGTATTCAATATTATAAAAAATTGAATAAACAAAGCTTTTATTTTATAAAGTTGTGAACTTAGGTCTGAAGATTGTGTTGGTTGCTAAACAGACCTCTGAAATTGACTTTAAAATCTTCATTGCAGATAAACCAGGTAGGATGAACACAAAGTTCTCCAGCTTCACTCTGCACCAGACTGTTTAAAACAAAGCTCCACACACAACGTCCAGCACACAAACAATAAAAGTGACAGTATATTGTACAGCAGTTTGAGGAGGACTCACCAATGAGAAGGAATAATTCTGAAGTAGCTCTGGAGCATTAGCACAGGACAAACAGGCAGGTTTAGAATGGCCACTGTACTAGTATTAATAAATGCTTAATATCTCCTAAATACAGCTCCTCTCTGTGAATGAATTGCAGTGACTCATCTGAGCATCAGCATCTTACATCACAACCAGTACAAAGAGTCGAGACTGACTCAGTGTCTCTGAGTGAATACACAGAGACCTTCAGAGAAAACAGTTCAGGGTCATGATCTGCACTTTCAGTCTGAGCACTGAGGCTTCTTGTTAAAATGTCACCTCTATGCTGTGGTTGTGTTAAAACGCTTGGTGCTCAGTTGCTGCTCTGGTGACTGTTTGCTTTAGGTCTGCATTACATTGTAAATCAAAAAGCCAGCCTGGCACCCATGTTATAACAAGCCACATTTGTAAATACACGTATAGTGAGCCAATAAATGTTTCTGTGGAGGAGTTGCTGTGCATCACCTGTGGAAAATAATGTTTTAGCTGCGTGAATGACCCAGTGTGGGAGAACTGGCATGCCATTTAGTTGCTACCCCCCCTCTTCTCAATAACAAAAATGTATGGTGGCTGCTGTGTAAACAACTGATGTTGAGCGTTTCATATGTCCCATGTGTCTGCCCTGATTCAGCAATCACACTGTGGCGCTCATCTGTTTTGTTTTTCTCTGTGTTCACAATATCCCCGAGAGCCCCCTCCTCTCTATCCTGTTGCATAATATTATGTAATTCACATTCAAACAAATGCGGCAGAAAATGTTCCCTCTGAATTCCACTGTGGAATTCATTTATTGCCAAGAATTCTGGGACTGGGAGGTAATTAAAATAACTGCCAGAGGAACTATGATGTCTTCTATTATTCTACCCTTCCCCCATTTAATCATATTACTTTGTTATTATTATCATATGTTATTAACCCACAGGTAAAACTGTTATTTTTCTGTACAACTAAATGCATAACTGCTATTACAGTAAGTTGTGCATAAATGAATGAACTTTACAGGAACTGGTAGCCTTTGTTTGTTTATAACTTTTGACAATGCCACACGAGCTGTATCTCCATGTTTTCAGATTCTGTGTTTAGCTAAGCTAACCAACTGGCTGCAGACTTACAGACAAATATGAAAGTGCTATCGATCCTCTCACCTGGATCTCCACCTGAGAGCTATTGTGCAATTTGCTGAAATGTTCCTTGGACAAAATGGTTTCCACATTGGGGATTAGGACAGGTGAAAGTTTCTCTAAATGAATCCAAAGGGTCATAATACTCAACTGCTGTTTTTCTAATTCCTCTTTGATTTTTTCCAAATAAAACAGTGAATACTTTCACTCTGTCGCCTTACTGTGTTTTATTCCAAGTTTCCACTCGTTTAATATGTCCACTCTGCAACTAGTGTTTTGGTTCAGTCTCACAGCTCTCTGAGCTTTGTTTTCTACCACACCAGGCAGCTAAAGAAACTTCTAAAAACTCAGTAAATGCTAGCATCACACAGCAGTGAGATCTGGTTAGCATGCAACTAGCTGGTGGAGTAATTGAAGAGTCACAGACCCGCAGGAGTTGGTAGAGACCAAAAACAACAACAACATTGGACTTACATTCATCAGGTATCCAGAGATATGACTCTGAATACATGATTACATTGCTCCATAAGGGTTCACGGCTTAAATAAGCAACAGCAACCTTGAATTGACTCATTAAAGTAATCACATTGCCAAAATGAAGAGTTTGAAACAGAATACTGGTTTTGTGGAAAAAGCTAAAGGAATGAGAGAAACTGCCGATCAGGGTGAGACCACTGTTCATTACTGTAAGAATCATCATCAAATAAAAGAACGCTCTTAGATGTACATGTTGAGCATTTCAGCAGACAAACATCAAGGTGCTGGTTCCCAGTATAGCGACTGATGTGAGAGCTATTGCCAATGGAAAAGTCTACGTGCACACTGTTCTCTCAGGGGCTGACAGAGGAGCCGGGAACTTTTACAGGTTGCTTGAGTCGTTATGTTACATAAGGAAAAACACACCTCAGTGGGAAAAACATTGTGGAATACGGGTGACTTTCCATAGAGCCCGTAAAACAGACAGGTTAACTAGGCAGCAGACGGATCTTGTGGAACCAAACACAGATGTGCTCTGCAAGTTGCTTTAGGGTTCACTGCCGTTGGTATTTTTATGAAATATTTCAGCCACACTGGGCAACCTCAGCATAGTGATTATGAAAATTGACAAATGGTATGAAAGGACAGCGGAAGAAGTGTGGAGGTCCTGAGACAGGACGTGTTACCAGTTCATAACACTGAGTAATGATTGTTTTTACCTCAATAATGTTTTGTAGGACACCAGTGGTGAAATATTGGGTATTTCCTCTATGTTCATCAAGAAACAGACCAAGTCCCAGTCGTATCACATGGAGGACAGGTGGGCTCCATGTGCTCAGTGTAAAGACTCTAACGGATGTTTATCATCGTTAAAATATCTATTTTCCATTGTCATGCGCCCAGTCAAAGACAAATCCATGAAATACAAATAGTCAACACATACAGAGTTACCAGAAGATGAAACTTACTGAATCCTACTGACAATAACACCACAATGAGGTTAATTAAGGTTGGTTTTTACTGATATTTTTTAACAATGATCGCATCAATCCTCAAATTTGGGACAGATATTCAATCTTAAGGACTTTGGTGAGCACCTCACTTCACCTCCACCAACAGCTTTCTAGAACAATTTTGCTATTCATTCACATTCATACAGTGCATCTATGTGCAGCACTTTCACTATCAATCACACACTCTGCACAGCAGTCAGGGTCAATTTAGGGTTCGGTGTCTGGACAGAATGGGGGAGACTGGGATCAAACCACCAACAGTCTGGTTAGTGGACAACCTGCTCTACCTCCCGAGCCATAGCCGCCCATCAGCCAATATCTAATTGAACAAAATTGACCTTGATGTGTGACCATCAGGTTCAAGATTGTGATTGTAAAATGCAAGACGCTGTGAAATTAGGCAGATGTATAGTGTCCCTCCTCAGGATGAATTTTCAATAACAATTTATTTAAACATGCTATCATGTCAAGTTAAGATAGTGTGCATGGCAAACATTATTTCTTATTTAACACCTCAAAGCCCCACAACGCCAGAGCAAAGACTGACTGAGTCACTAGTCATGCTGATTTATTGGCATGTAGGTTAGAGTTTGAGGAAATGATGAGGTTCTTTGTAAGAAAGGATGAGCAACAACATCAGAATCTTCTCAATTTCCTCAGGTAGCCAGCCGGTGCCAGACATCCTGTCCTGCTGTGAAAGAGGAAGAAAAGTGCCAACGTGCCCTGGGGCTTGCAAATGCTGGCTTCAGATTCAGGGATTCTGAAACACTTGCCCTCTATATCACATATTTCTTCTCGTCACAAAATGTTTCCTGTCAGTTGCGCGGTGGTTTAATTGCAAAAAATATCAGTCACAGAGGAAGTCAACTTGCAGCACCTCAGGCGACAGCCATAAAGAGATGCTGTCCAGTCAAAACAACCTGCGGAGACACCCCGCCGGCTCAGACTATACAGGAAAAACAAACAAACATTGGAATGTCTATTTTTCCTCTGATGCTGTATGTCACTTTCAGCACACCTCACCCAACCAGTGGCGAAAAGAAGAAACACGTGGACCTCTACACACACTCACACACACACACAAACACACACTACACACCCCCTTGGCTATTTCATTCCCTGCCACACTCCTTGTCCCCTCCCACTCCCTGACTGTAAACTGTATAAATATCCTTCTCTGAGCATTGCTGGGATTCAGACACTGACCTGCACTGACCAGTGACACTCGGGTAGAAAGAGACAAGCTCAAAGAAGGATCTATATCCTCTAAAGGAAGGTAAACAACTGCAGGCACTCCTTAACCTGAAGATCATCGCCTGTGTCTGCCTCCTTCAAAATGTGGCTCCAAGTCTCTCTCCTGTGTCTGTCCTGCTTGATCCTGTCAAGCCAGACCCAGGCCACAGACCGAGCCTCCCTCCGCCGATCCAATGACTCTGCTGGACGCTGCCACTACACCTTCACCGTGGCGAGCCCAGAGGAGTCCAGCTGCCCTGGAGGCAGCATGAAACCAGAGATGGATGGAGTCATGTCGCGGGTCATCTTGCTGGAGGCTTTGGTCAGCCAGCTCCTGGCAGGAGCAGACGGAGGCACGAGGACGAGGGTCGAGTCTAACATGGAAGAGGGTCTCCAGGAAGCTTATGCCCAGGTCACCAGGGAAAGAAACCAGCTGCAGCAGGACAAGGAGCGTCTGAACAAGCAGCTCCAGGAGCTGCAGAGGAGGGTGGGCGAGCTGAGCCAGGAGGCAGAGAGCCTCAGGCAGAAGCCCTGTCAGCAGACACACACCTCAGGGGGGGCTCAGCATGACAGCAGACCTGCCAGTGGTATGTACAGCCCCAAGCAAAGAGAAACTCATAACACATAAACACATAAATCAAATAGAAGCAGTCCCCAGCAACATATACAGAAAATATGGGGAGAAAAAGGAAATTTGTATTTGTGGTGGACCTGGGCTATGAAAAGTCTCCCAGAGCATCAGGTCAGGTTGCAGTTAAAGTGATCCCAGGTTGAGTAAGGGGATAGGAATTTACAACACAGACTCTTTTATGGCTTTGTCCCTCATGCTTGTCTGTTTACTTGGCATGATCATTTTCAGGAGAGCCATAGCAGGGTTAAAAGTGGAACCTGCTATGCACTGAGGCAAATATATGAGACACTGAGATGTTATCTGTGTTGGGGCTAACTCTGGTTTATCTGTAGCTTACCAATACGCAACTTGACTATTTTTAGCCATATTCTTCTCAAAAGCCCTCCCACATTAATGTTTTTTTTAATACATCTCTCTCTTCTTCAGACCCTGCGTATGACTTTAAGAATGGGGCGTACCAGGAGATGAAGGCTGAGGTGACAAAGGTTCCAGCATCCCGCCTTAATCCTGATGGAAATCAAACCATCACAGGTAGTAGCTGCTCCAATTTTCCTAATATTTGGCAGGGCTTTGATGAAATTTAATTTCTTTGTAAATATTTCTGTGAATATATATAAAAATACCATGATGTTTCACTCTCTTTTTTCCTGCATAGACTGTGGAGAGCTGCTGTCAGTGGGAGATCCTGTGCTGCACAGGAAGGCTGACAGTATCACAGGCAAATACGGGGTGTGGCTGCAGGACCCCGAGCCTCAGGGCCCTCATTACACCAACAAGACTGTGTGGCGCATTGACGCAGTGGGCAAAGATGTCCGTCAGCTCTTTGCATTTGAAGACATGGATCAATTCTCCCGAGGCTTCCCCATGAAGGTCTTGGTCCTGCCGGAGCCTGTGGAGAGCACAGGGGCGACCATCTACCGCGGCTCCCTCTACTACCAGCGCAAACGAAGCCGTACCCTGATCCGCTATGACCTGACCTCTGAGAGCCTGGCTTCACGTCTGGAGCTACCTCACGCTGGCTTCCACGGCCAGTACCCTTACTCCTGGGGGGGCTACACAGACATTGACCTTGCGGCGGACGAACAAGGCTTGTGGGCCATCTACAGCACGAGCAAGGCAAAAGGCGCCATTGTGATTGCCCAGCTGGACCCAGAGAGCCTGGCCGTGAAGAAGAGCTGGGAGACCAACATCAGGAAGAACACAGTGGCCAACGCCTTCATGGTGTGTGGACGTCTGTACACGGTGGCCAGCTACACTGCACCCAACACCACCATCAACTATGTGTTTGACACAGCCACCGGCAGGCAGCGTGCAGTCGCTGTGCCGTTCAAGAACAAGTACCGTTACACCAGCATGCTGGACTATAACCACGCCCAGAGGAAGCTGTATGCATGGGACAACTTCCACATGGTCACCTATGACATCAGAGTGGGCAGAGCCAATCATGGCAGCAGCTAGAGGAAACAGACAGAGGAAATTGCTGCTGTTTACTGGACTGTTCTGGTGCAAGTGAATGTGATAAAAGATATACTTATTTACATTTTATTGAGGTTATTGTAAAGATTGTCATCAATGTGTTTTTACATCATTAAAATCTATTTTGTCTATTCGTACTGTAAATAAGATGTATAATGACAACGGAGAAATATTCATGGAGCAGTGACAGAACTGATGATCTCAGTTATTATTAAGAACAGAAATGATGGTTTAAAAAGTGAAATATTTTAGTTGTCTGCTAATAAATGTTCATGTTATTTAAGTTCTCAATAAAAATTAAGAGAATAATTCCAGCCTGTGTCATAACCTTGCCACGTGTTTTACCGCCTTCTTCTTCTACTGTCTACGGTTACCTTGGGGGTAGGAACTTGGTTTAAGGGCCTTCTGGCTACATACATACTCTACCACACACATTCACTACATACATGCTTAACCACACACATACATATACAGTATACTCCCATTCATGTACATAGATAGCTACAGGAACCACAGATCACACTCATATGACTTCATACTCACACATATCATCTGAGTGTGTGTGTGTGTGCATGTATATATGTATATGGATGACAGTATGCATATATACTGTATGTATATATATATATATATATGCATGTGTGTGTAAAATAAATATGCCTTTATGCCAAAACACCTCCTCATAGCGCTAATCTACCTACATATTTTAATTTAAACAATTCAACTTTATGGCCAAAATATCCACAAAGTTAACTGAGTAGTGCTTGGTAAAAAGTCTAACACTTTTGTTTAGGTTACTTTTGTTTGTTGCCTTGTCACCAATGCATCTATAAACACTTATATCATGCGCACAGTCACATTAACAACCATAGCTTAGTTGCTAACATGGCTATCATTTTTAAAATATTCCACTGTGGTCAAGTACAAGTAAGGCACCTGATGGAGCCAATTCATCACCATGTTAAATCTGACTGTTAACAGCTTACAGTTAGATGCTTAAGTTTGTGTTATTTCAGTTATTACTGACGCAGTTTGTATTGGGGCTTATTTCTTATTGTTTTAATAAGCACTCGTGTCCTTAGATGACACACCCACTCCTCACCTGTATGGATAGATGGAGAAATATTTTGTGTACCTGAAGACTTGAGCTTATAAACACAGATCCAGTCTCTGAGCTCAGCCCACATTAGTGACAAAGTTCAGAACCAGCAGATGTGGTTATGTGCACTGCACACACCCCATGTTGCTTTTTGCAGCTGCATGTTTTTCTTATGATTATGCACTGCCCTCTGTGGACAACTGGCTGCATCTGCATCTTACACACATCTTCCAGCTCTACTGACGGGCAGTTTATTCTAATTTAGTTATGCACTGGTAAAACTAGAGGACTAGTCTGCTCTCTGTAGGATATTTTACAGTTTTAACCTGAACCCATATAAACTCAGCACATGTTTGGTTGTAGTTTATTTTCAAAATTGCAATTGGTATGTTCATCAACTGTGTAAGACGAGATGGGATGTATTACAATAATAATGACAGTCAGGAGACAGGGCGGCAGCTGATGGAAACTTAGATAAGTGTGAGTTGGCCTCCCCCACCAGCAGTCACACAAATAGAAAGTACCCACAGTGTGTTGTCGCTGAGTACAAAACCACACACCCGTTATGAAGCACTGTCAGGAAGCAATGTGCCACTGTCAGAATGCAGTTACACGCGACAGTTACACCACTCAATGTCTCAGTAAGATACACAACTACACTTACAATGTATTTTAATTAGATTTTAATGTTTTAAAAAGGGTTTAGTTAAAGTTAGCTTTGGTTTCAGGCTGTGATTAGGTCAACAGGTTTGTGCTGAGTGACAGCCCACACCATCAATTTCAATATTTCCACCTAATTCTTAAGAAAATAAACATAGAAATACTGGATACAATTCAATTCAATTTTTCAATTATGCAGACTCATGCTACACATCCCATATATATAAGTTGACACACCACACAGCTCCACCAAACCTAATGTTTCCAAGCTGCTATCCAGAGACCACCATAAGCCCTGTTGAGTCTCTCTCGCAGTTGCATGAGCAGCACGTCCTGAAGGCAGTCCCAGGTCACCCACAGCCTCTCTACCAAGCTGTACTGACAGTAACCCATGGCCAAGCCAAAGCCCACATCTGTCACATAGTGTCTGGCCAGCAGCAGCCGGGATAGGCTCACCAGGAAGGCCCAGCCCACGACCAGCACCCGCATGGAGGCTGTGTCCACCAACTGGGCCAGGAAGAACCGAGCACACATTGCCGCCCGCGTGGCGTGGCCTGAGGGGAATGAGTAACGCCCCACGAAGAAGGTGGAGAGGATGTCAGAGTGGTTCTGTGCGGGCCTTCGACGTCTCACCAGAGTCTTCACAACTCTGACCAGCAGTAGGTCCAACAACAGAGCTGTGAGGAAGACAGAGATACAGTTTGCACTGACTCAAATCAAACCAAATATCAAACCTATTTCAAAAGCCACTGTCTAAAATGTCATTTTTTAACCCTTATTACTCACTGTTCTCACTTCCCATCAATATTTCTTTTCTTTTTTTTAACTTGTGTCATTAAAGCCCAGACCTTCAAATAGTTACAGTTCTGCTATGACTGGTCTATAAGAAGAGGTATAATAGCTCATAATATTTCCCAAACACTCTCATCCTATCGATTAAAGTGGCTAGAAAAGCTTTGACACTTGGTGGACAGATGAGGATGTTGCCTGTAATGCTGTGCTATTTCAATATCCATTATCATCATGCAGCTCAACAAAGCCACCGGTGAGTGCCAAATGTTCCACTTTGGAAACGGCACAAATGTGCGTAATAACGCACTGGCTTTACCAGAAGCTGATGTGGTGGTAAATAAACAGGTGCGTAAGGATGATTTTGCAAGTAAAAATGTGGCTATTTAAAGAGGAAAGAAATCCATACTCAAGGCAAAGTTAAAGATACTGTAAATGTTGCTGCAGAATAAGTTAAAGGGTTAGACAGTTTTAAGAGGCCTCCATTCATCTACTGGAGGTCTAACGTCTGACTTCAACAGGAGACACATTGTTACCCAGGGCCAAATTCAGCATGATCTCCTGCTCTGCCGCCGTCTCTCCACGGAGCAGAGTGTACAGGGTGCCGATGAGCCACGGGATGACATGTCCGGAGAACTCCAGGAGGCGCACCAGGGGCCGTATGCTGCCCCACGGAGACTCCTCGAAGGCGCACACGCCGAGCCGCTTGGACAGCCACAGATCTATTGCCAGCAAAAAACGCAGCGTTATGGCGAACATCGGCTGACTTAAACTGACGGCGAAGTCCTCTGTTGGAGCGCCAGAGGAGACGTGAGAACAGCTGGAGCCCCGGCGGCGGACATGGCACTCGAGTGATGCGCGGCTCCCACGGCAACTGTTCCGTCTGGACGTCGGTGAGGACATTTTGGTTTGATGGCGCGTCCTCGCAAATGTATCCGCCCTTCTTCAGGGAGCACCTGTGGCCAGTAGATACTTTAATCCTGCTGCTCACATGAAAAACATCCGGCAAACTGGACAGTCAGGAGGTTTAATGTGACCGGGTCAGAACTGGACCACTGTCGTCACGTGGCTGCATTATCCTCCCTATTAACGTGAATTAAAAGTTGATGATGCACCGATTTATGCAGACATTATAAACAACATATGCAAGTGGAGAAAAGTTTCAATGTTGCATCTTTACAAATAAATTGAAGTTCATGGTTGGAAATTAGGCCTGTGTGTAAATGTGCGCCTGCGCGTAAAAGGCGCTTTTGTAAAACCTGGATGTGGTGCGTTATATTCATCCCCATTGAACTGGCGCTCCTGTAAATAGAGAAGCTGTTCACAGGAAAGTTTCCCCCGCCTCTTCCTCATCTCTCTTGCTATCATCAGAGCAGCTGCCGAACACACGCGCACCTCCACGCTCACGCTGAATATGCCGGGACTGTTGCTCGGGGATGTGTTTCCTGACTTCGAGGCAGAGGCCACCACTGGCACAATTAAACTCCACGAATTTCTCGGTGACTCGTAAGTAGGATTGTTTATTATGATGATTTGTTTTTTGGTATCGAGTCATAGGCTTGTGAGAGTAGTTGGTATGAGAGGAAGAGAGAACTTGGTCCAGTCCATTTCCTGTTACTGACTTCTGCTTTAGACCTTACCAGTACGAGATCAAATGTAAACCTAATGATGTTTGGCAAATTAGAAAGTGACAAGTCAATACTGTCAATGTTCAAATGTGATTAGATGCACAGCTGTTTATGACTTGATCACATGCTCTCTTTATCACAGTGTGATGATTCCCCCCCCCCCCCCCACACACACACACACTAAAGCATGATGCACCATGAACTTGCTGACTTCGTAAAGAATAAATACCTTTTTTTTTTTAAAATAGAGGTCACATCCTATCGGTTTGGTAAATACAGGTATATTGTGCAATCCAACAACAAGCAACATTCATTATTCAGAAGAATAAGTCTGATGAGAGGAAAATGAGTAAGAGGAAATCTCAGAAAGAGCTAAGCACCAGCCCTGAGGTACACCTGACACAGCTTCGCCGTCCTCTCTTTTCAACCCAGATGGGGAATCTTGTTCTCCCACCCAAGAGACTACACCCCCGTGTGCACCACAGAGCTGGGCCGTGCTGCCAGGCTGCATGGGGAGTTCAGCAAGCGCGGCGTCAAAATGATCGCACTGTCAGTCGACTGCCTGGAGGATCATCACAGCTGGTCCAAGGTGTGACTGGTTACAGCACGTGCTCCCCCACTTACACTGAGACTATTCTCAAGTGTCTCTGTGTTATAATAAAAGAGCACTCTCTTTCTTAGACTTGTAAAGAATAAAGACAATAGTTTTGGTATGCAGGTCAGAGCCAGGGAGAGAGTGACCTTTGGCCTATGAGAGCGAAAATATCAGCCCTTGCTCCTATAACACTGATAAAATTACAGTTACATGTCACCTTGTCTCGTCTGGATTTGCACATTTGAGAGGCCTACTGGGAAATCAAGTGATCCAATATCAAACATCATAGTCATCCAGGATTTTCTTTTATGGGTGCAGTATTTAAAATCTTTTTAAAACTCATTTATTTTCACTTATATGTCGCCATACAACAGTTTATAAAAGAAAAAGCTCTCTGAAAAGCTCCGACTGACTATAACATGCACTGTGTAATAAGTAGGACATCCTGGCGTACAACTGTGAGGAGTCGGCCTGCTGCTCGCTGCCCTTTCCCATCATAGCGGACAGTAAACGGGAGCTGGCAGTGGCCCTGGGCATGCTGGACCCAGATGAGAAGGACAAAGATGGCATGCCACTAACTGCCCGCTGTGTAAGCGTCTCCGCATCCTCTGCCAAACACAGAATTGCATTTGTTTCTTTTATAGGCTGCCTACATAACTTGTTTCGATCTCCCTTCGTTGGCTGTAAGATATCATCTCTCTCAGTCTCCATCTCTTTCCTTGGTTCTGGTCAGGTGTTTATCATCGGCCCCGACAAAAGGCTGAAACTGTCGCTGCTCTATCCGGCCACCACAGGACGCAACTTTGATGAGATCCTGAGGGTGGTGGATTCGCTCCAGCTCACAGCAGGGAAAAGAGTGGCCACACCTGCCGACTGGAAGGTACAGTGAGACTTATTTCAACTGCCGGCAGCAAAGATAAAAAGAATAGGGTAACTGGCCTCCTGCTGCGCGTAATAGCCTTGTTTCTTCCTACAGCTTGGAGACTGTGTGATGGTCTCCCCGAACATGTCTGAGGAGGAGGCTGCTGCTTTGTTCCCAGATGGCGTCTACACCAAAGACCTGCCCTCTGGCAAGAAGTACCTGCGCTACACACCACATCCATGAACACTGCCTTCTGTCACACACACTCACAACTTCACACTGAAGGTCTCAGTGCCCCGACTCCTTAATGTGCCTGATTTCTAGTTTTCATCATCATCCACGAATTATTCTTTGGGAAAATAATGAAAATGTAGAGAAACATGCCTGAACTTGCAATGTTAAAGAAATCCTTTGTGTGGATTCGGCCCAAAACTTAATGGATTCTTCCCTGACCAATACCACATCCTTCAACCAAGTTCCGTTGAAATCCATTTTGTAGTTTCTGCATAATTCTGCTGACAAACAAAAAAAAACAACACACAATAGAGCACAAGGACCAACAGTCCCCTTAAGTTCAGCCAACTCTGCACCAAATTTCACACACACATACAGTAGATACCGGTTCCATCAACATCCTTTACTTATTCCTTGGGAAAAAGGTGAAAATGTTGAAAAACAATCCTATCTCCCAATGTCAGTGAAATTGCTGGATTGGCACTAAAACTGAATGGGTTCTTTCCTGACCCAGGTTCGGTGGAAATCCTTCAGTTGATCTTGTGTAATCTTGTTCACAAACAAACAAAAGGACAGAGGTGAAAACATAACCTCTTTGGCATTGGTAATAAAAAGGAGTTTCTATTAGCAATGATTCTGACTTATATAAAAAGTAAATAGAATTGGTTAAAATAGTTTAAATAATTTGCAGATGTATTTAGGTCACTCTGTCTTTTATAAACTGATGCAAGAGGAAGTGGAATCTGTGGTTATTTACACACACGATGAGATAATAGCTGCATTGTGCAAAGTTCACTCTCAGTACTCCATCACCCTCTTCATTGTCCCCAAACCTAATTTATACTCTACAGAATCAGAAAAGAATGCAGAATTGTCTCTTATCAAATAACTTATTGTAATAAATTCAACATTTGTTGTGTCAGGCAAAGCAAATTCATTGACTGAAAATAGTATGGTACTTGCATTTTAATGGTAGGGTGTGTGATGTGTGCATTTCCCCTGTGTGAGTGAATATAAAAACGTTGTGGTTGCTGTTTTCCCTCCCACTAAACCACCTATATTTGACTAAAGAGCAAAGTCCAGCAACAGAGAACTTGCTCTGTCACCGCGCTGACACCTCTCTGATACAGTTAGCCCTCTCCTTCATAAGTTGGTTGTTTTAAGGCGGCTGACTGTTAACTCAGCTGCGTGGGCTTTGCCGTTCTCCCCTTTGCTTGGTCGACGACAGCAGCGGAGAGCTTATCAACTTTGATCCTGGGAGCTTGCTGGCAGGGAGCTCGTCTCTGTGAGCGGCCGAGTATTTAAGGATGGAGGTGGAGGTGTTACTAGCAGGAAATGGAAGGATGAGAGGAAGTGCAGTGAGGGGAGAACAAAGGACAAGATGTTTAAAAATGAACCAGTGTCAATGTTGATGTTGAAGTTCATTAAATCATATATCTAATACTTTAGATTGTGGAGGCGGTGAAAGACACGGGCACTGTTCTGTAATTTCAATCATTTCTTTATATATTTGAAGCTGACAGTATTTCATGGCACTGTCACCTTGAGGCAGAGAGGCCTTTGGGGAGCCCAAAAATACTGTACAATCTGTTGATGTCCCCACATTTGCTTTATCATCCTGCAGCATTGGGTCTGTTTTACTTCAGTTCATTGAAAACAAATATTCGGAACTGCTCCTGTTTGCAGTGTGTGGATCCATTTTCTGTTTTATGTCACAGAGTCTTCTTGGTATCCTCAGTCCCACTGACTCCATCACCCATCGTTCATGAGGGCCTGGTACTCCCTCTGGTGGGCAAAAAGCCGCAAGAACACCTTGTACTTTCTCTGATAGAAGCTGAAAAAATACATAATATGCATTATATTTTTTTAAATAACGTATATTAATGTATATTTAATTTGTCATTTTAATTTAAGCCTGGAAACATGCGTCCTATGAAGGTCCTTAATTTAAAGAAAACTAATATGATTATATAATACAGAGCCCTTTAAGTCTCAACTGGTGATGTTTTTTTATTTATTTTGAGCATAAACAAAGACCTTGTTAATGTCTGTATGTAAAGGAATAATTGGTAAATGCTTTGAAAACAACAAAAGTTGCTTTAATAGCTTTTACGAGCAACAAGAATTGAATTATATGACAAGGTGAAAATAAAACGTGATTAGCTGAGTTCTCTCCAGCACCTGTTGTGCATCTAAAGGTGTTAGAGATAAATTATGAAGTAAATTATCTTATGCAGGCTCTATAATGCATCTTTGGTGTTACCCTTAATGAGTGGAATCATTTAATAGAAAAGTACTTGTAAATCAGTCTCTATATCTACAGGGGTTATTTTGTAACTTTGAAATTAGATTAGAAATAAAATATAAAAGAAAAAGAACAGGTAGAAATTTATGTGAAAATGGTTCCTATAGAAAGGTGAGTATCTTTGTTGAGGTTATATTCACTGATTTGTTTCTCTCTCACCTCTGGAGTTTATCGTCAGGCTGAACAACTCGCCCCACTTTAGCCATTCTCTCCATTGCCTCCTAAAAACATAGATCGCAAAGGAAAATGTGATTCAATAAATCATGTTACACTCATTCAGTTGCAGGCCGGCCCTGACCCAGTTACAGTGCGAACAAAAGCCAGCTGCAGCGGTTACAGCACGGCCGAGTTTATGACTAATGCAGCGCGGGGCCTCTCTGTCGTATAAAGCCACCAAATCCAGCCGGTTGACTCTGTGCAGCTCAGAGGATCAGACACAACAACTGGCTGCTGCAGTTAGGTCTGAAAACGGTTTGACAGGTGCAGCCTAGTCCAAACAATAACGTCTTATTTTTAGTATCTGTGGCTTAAAGGCTTGTCATTCTACGAGCTCCGGTACTGAGAAGGCAAGGAACGATAAGCTGACCCAGCAGAGAACTGATCCTCACTTGTATCTTAAACACACTGTGCATGAATCTGGCTCTTCTCTGTGGCAGAACTTCGTCAGCAGAGCAATGCACATTATACATTTTATTTTTACACCCAGCAGATGGAGGCATTGAGTCCGTTAAAAAATGTGTGCATATGGTTTCAGTCATCGATGTTTCTCAGGTCCATTTTATTTGGAATAGAAATAATGTGAATGTGCGTGTGAATGGTTGTTTGTCTCTGTGTGTTGACCCTGCGATGCCCTGGGACTGGCTCCAGCTCCCCCCACGACCCTCAATGGATAAGCAGTTTAGATAATGAACGGATGGATGGATGGAATAAAGTAAAGCTAAACATAAATTTGTAAGGCATTTTCATTATCCTGTATCACCAGCAGTGGCACACATACATACATACATTCTAGACCCCAACTTAGCCTTACACAGACATATCAGAATTTATGTTTCTGAATATGGCAACTTCAATTTTACAGAATAAACAATGCAGAAAAGATATTAGGTTTATTTCTGTAAAAATTTAATTTTCTCAATTCAAGTTTTAAATATTGGGTTTTATTTTCTGCTACAGCCATTGTCATCTTCAGGTTTTTAAATGCTGTATGCGTGTGTGTGCGTGTGTGCATGTGTGCGTGTGTGCGTGCTGCTTTACCTGTATAGAGCTGAAGTCCTGTGATGCACATGCTCCCAAAATGGCTGCTCCTATTAACACAGCCTCCACCTGGTCTGGTAACACCACAGGCAATCCTGACGAGGATCACGTTAAACAAAAGTGCAATGAGTGAAAGAGCCGTCATTGTAGATTCTGTTTAAGCAGTGTTAGTTCACTTAATAGTTTTTATCTAAAAGGTAAATATATCCTAATATTAGTGGAAGTTCAAGTTGAAAAGTAACATATAACATACTATTGTGATCCATTCATGACAGTTTCTACCTGTTGCATTGGCGTGAATCTGTACAAACAGGGAGTTTTTGCTCAGTCCCCCACACAGGAAGAGGGTTGTGATATCATGTCCTGCTTCCTTCATGGCCTCCAGAATATGTAGTGTACCGAGCTGAAACCAAAGAAGGAAACACAAGACTATTTAGGTTACAAGTAAAGAAATACAACCCTCCCTCTGTAGGTACTATGATGTTAGTCTGAGGCTCAGAGGAAGAAGTCAAACTTACAGCGAGGGCTTGCATAGTGGCTAAATAGAGCAGAGCCAAGTCATCCAAGGTTTGAGAGAAACCCAGTCCAACCACCTGCAAAACAGTGATTCATGCAAACAGACTTCAGTGCTGAATAAGAAGAATCACTGTTTGATTTAAAAAACCCTACGTCAAAAGTTCCCGTATTTTGTTATGGAAGGAATTTAAATCGTATATTTAAAGGTTATAACTTGTTATCATTCCACCTCTGTAGGTCAGTAATAAACGTAATGCTTTAAATAACTTTTTGTATCATAAAGTCATTTCAAGCCTGGAGTCGTGTCCCCTCACCATGCCCTTTAACGTGGGATCAGCCAGGGGAGACCTGTTCCCGTGGAAGTCTGGCCACAAGTGAAGACTGGATCCCAGCAGGTCAACAGAGGAACTGGAGGTAGCCATTAAACTCAGGTGGGCTGTTCAGGTAGCTGTAGATGGTCTCACCTGTGAAGGGACATCTGAGGGAAAAGCACAGTAAGGAAACTGATGAAACAAGATCAAAAGTGTTAAAAATCATAGTGAGAAAAGGCCTTTTTCACAGAAGACAATACAACTTGTCATAGGAGGAAAAGCAAAGGTGTGACTGAGCTCGCACCTTTGTTTAATTCTAGAAAATCAAACAATTAAATAATGCAGGAATTATTGGTGACACGTATGTGTGGCGTGCAACACATCGACTGACCTCTGCTGTGCCTGCTCCTGGAGCTGAGTGTAGGCAGCGTGGCCCTTCACCATGTGGTCAATCTGAAGGGGGGGAGAGAGCAACATGGTCCAACAGAGAAAGAATCACAGATCATACAGATTTTGAGTAACTCTAGAATCAAACAAAATATTAGAAATACTTTACAAATCCCCATGTAGAGTTAGTGAAGATTAAGCAGATTTTATATAGTAGCTTATTCTGTCAAACCAAAGTATTCACATTCACAATGGCTATAAAGTGATTCTATACATATACGTCAATATTTGCCTTATATCCAAGAATGTGTCTACAGAGTCACAGACACAAGCTTGACTGCATAATGTCCCTCATACCAAGTGCTATGATAGTCAAACATAAAAAGACACAAAACAACTTGCCTTACATGTTCCGCATTAATGTGCATCTTTACAAGTGTTTCAAAGTTGTATTTGCATTTTTACTCATATTTGAGTGACAGTGAACAAAGCCATTTATTTACTGGGCAAACTGCTTTCAGACAGAACTGTTAATGTGTCCAGATGTGTGATCACATCCAGATGTGTTTTGAGTAAAATTATAATTCATCTCAGCTTGCAAACACTTTTCTGTGCAGCCTGAGGTGTGTGTAGAAGGATGCACACTAAGCCGGACAGTGGACTGACCAGCCTTCCTGTAGCACTCTGTCCTCCCTCGTTGAGCCACAAGTCAGGCACCATGGCCGACAGGTGGGGTCCCCACACTCCGGGCACAAACCGAGGCTGCTCGCTGATCTGATAGACGTCACAGTGAAAAATAAATGTGAGGGGTTATTTTTGTCTGTCAATCAGGGTGTTTTTACATTTACAGAGATATGAAAGCCTTTTTTTAAAAAGCAGCAGAAGGACTATGTATGTTTGAAATGTGAATGTAAAAAGCTAGTAACAGTATTAGTAACTGTGACCTCCACTGCTCACAGCTAATAATTCACATTCTATAATGACATGTGTAAGAGAGAGGATATGAAAGCAGCCCTGTCATCGGTGTTACTGAGAAAGATGATTTATCAAACTACTTTAAAATAGAAAAACTACTTCAAACTGATTGGGTACCAGTATATTAGTTTCAGTATTATATTAGTATTTTCAATCAGTGTAAGCATTTTATTAGTATAAAAATCACTATTAGTATAATAGTATTTTGAGTATTGAATCATTGTTAATATTAGTATTTGAGTAAATATTACACAAAAGTAGGTCAGAGGCCAAGAGGCTGTCAAAACATGAACATTAGTATGAGTATTAGTATTATTACTATATTAGTATTAGCATTAGCATTAATATTTGCATTAGTACTTGTATTGTATTAGTGCAAGTATTATCCTTATCATTATTATTACTTCCTGTGTTAGTAATGGTATAAGTACTAGTATAAGTTTTATCATTAGTATTTGTATCAGTATTAGTATTGGTATTGGTATTAGTATTAGTATTACTATTAGTATTAGTATTAGTATGTACATGACTTTAGAGTTGTTCCTTTTTGGTTAATAAGTGCATGAGTAATCTGAAGAGGTGTTACATTAGTCATGCAGTGATGAAGTATAATATAGTTTATCATGGAGTTCAAAGCATGCCCATGTTTTCAGTAGCCAATAAGCTGGAGTGACTTTAACTGAAATGCACAGCAGGGACCACTGCAGCTCAAGTCTGTTAAAAACGCCAAACAGCAGGTGAAGTGTATCTGCGACCCACTCACCGCCATGTGACAGCTGGACGTCCCACAGATCACCGCCATGCGTGAGGTGATAGACTGGTCCTCACATGGCAAATTCAAGCCTTTAACATCTGCACCTATCACACCTGGAATGAGATGTAATATTCGATTTAAATTATATTGCGGCTCCATGGTCTAAAGCTTTTTTGGGGTATCACCTGATAACAATTGTAGAATTAGCAGTGATTTGCAGATCAAAAGCTTTAAATGCTTTTGAAGCGACCCTCTCACCTACATGTGGGACTCAGCAGTGACACTAACTGCTGGAATAATGTTGGTCAAGCTGGTTTGAGTTTAAGGTGCAAGGCTGATCTATGTGCAAGGGCCGGGGCTGTACATCACTGTGACATGTACAACAACTAAAAGTTCAGCGTGTTTTAACCTCTGGCTGTTACAACAATGTGTGATCGGCATAGGTCAAAGCCAGAGGTCAGAGGGCAGAGTTCATGAGCAGTTTACCTCTCAAAACAAAACCAGATGGTTAGGGTTTCTGAACCGAGGACACAGATACAGTAAACTGAAGCATTGAGTGACTTTTACTTGAGATACTTGTTCGTTAATTACCTCCACCTTGGAGATTATGTTTCCCCACCTGTCTGTTTGTTTTGTTGGTTGTTTTGTTTTGTTGGTTGTTTTGATTACACAAAAATGACTAAATGAATGTCAACTCATCTTGGTGGAAAGATGGGACATGGGCCAAGAAAGAATATATTATATTTTAGCACAGATCTGAACAAAGCATAAGCTTTCTTTAATTGTCATCCTGTGGATTGTCATGTACCCTTACAGCACCATAATAATGGTACATTTTATACACTTGTACACAAGAAATACAAGAAAAATAAATATAAAATGTACTGGGCAAATAGTTTAGACTTTTACTTGATGTTACTTTATGCTGCTGTTTATGCTGCTTAGAAGCTCCTTTTCAGGAGCTTCATCTCGCACCAAAATGTGCAATTTGCAAAAACGTGTATCACCAACATCAGACCTTATGCTCATCTCTTTAATATTATATAATTCTGTACCATCAGACTCTGCCATGTGGAATTTGTATTACTGAATGCAACCACAGTATATATCAGACAATATGTCAGCTCATTCGTGACACTGGTTGAATTTTACGTCCCTGACATTTTGTATTTCAGTGTGTGATACCTAGGCCTCCAGCATGAGCATCAATGAGAGAAGCGCCGACTGCAGTTCCTGGGTTCAGACCAAAATCTGCTGCTGCCTCCTGGGTCAGGCCTCCTCCCAACGGGTTCCCTGGAGAGCATGTCATGCTGCCTGGACGACAGAAATGCCACAGCTTATAAAATGAAATAACTCTTGCAAAGACAGTCTGTTTTAGGAGAGATGAGAATTTTTCTAAGAACTTTCATTACAATATTTTCTACATATACTAAGAATATTTTTGGTAGTTGATTCTCTGACCTATTTTGGAATAGTTATTTTCTAGGAGGTCCTCCAATCCAATACTAGTCCAAAAGCTGTCGTCCCATCCCTCTGGAGGGCAGTACATCCACTTACACACCACAGTGCATAGAGATCTGTGAAACATTGCAGAATAATACTTCAACATGCCTCCAAAGATAGTTCTTTGAAATAAGGATGCTTTCTACCATCTATCCAATGACACAGAGTCACATTAACAGTATCTTGTGAATGCCACTGTATCAAAAACATGATAAAAGACACAGTTCTTGAATAGAATAACCCCAGTTAGGACAAGCCCATTCTTTCTTTCAAACAGAGATATTCTATTACACACATACTACACCATCCTGTTATATAGGCACATTAAATGACTGGTAAAGGGTGAAATGATGTAATGATGAATCAGTAACGTTCACCTTGTCAAAGACCCCGTTGCTTTCCACGACAGGAAGTCTGGCAGGTCGAAGAAATGAGCCGCTTTGTTCCAGCAGCTTTCTTTGAGATTCTGATAAAAGAAGCCTCTGATTTGTGAGTAATAAGGACGCATATATGCACTGGTTGGTCAGAGCTTAGCCGTGAATCACTTCTGGGGAACGTGTTTTGAAGAATCTGTCTCCCCAGGAGAAGGTAGGCTGAAACAACACCCGCCACATGCTGACCACCCAGTACAAACAAGAAAATCAGAGATCAGTGTCCTCTGGAAACCTCTCTCACCTCTCACCTCTTTGAGCCAGAGCAGCTTCGGGGGCTGCATCTCAGGTGACATGACCCCCCCTACCCTGCTCAGAGCCTTGTGGCCGGCGGTGGTTATACGAGCGGCCTGCTCTGCAGCACGATGGTCCATCCACATAACCACATTCCTTTGTCTGTCACCTGGAGGAAGCAGAAGAGAAAGGGAGAAGGTGCATGTTTAAATGAGAGCAAATATCAATAATACTGCATGGACTGAAGGCACTTTAGATGTACCCATAAGATTTAACTGGGAGATGATAAACAAAGTAATTTAACCTGCATATCTGGGTCCTGACCCATGTCTACTGTGATTCTTCGAGGGAAAAAAACACAAACACAACTCCCTACCAGCTCCAGGGATTCTGTTCTGTAGCTGACCCTGACCTGGAGTTCACCTTCAGGGATCAATGAAGTATCACACCGATTGAAAGATCCCATCTCAAAATGCGGGAAAAAATCCATTCTAGCTACATTTTACTGCAAATGCTTTAGTATCCGGATTTCAAAGACATAATAATTACTTCCACCCTTAAAAGCTCAATGTGTTCCCACATGATACTTTGCAAAGTATTCTGGTCATGTGACTCACTCACCGTCCTGACTGACTGGTACAGGCTGGAAGCTTTGATCCAAAACCACAAGAGAGCAGGTGGCATCAAAGCCAACACCACAAACCTGGTTCCTGTCCACACCCTGGGTAACGCTCTGGAACATATAGAACAGATTAGTTTAGGTGCATTTACAATATAACACACCTTGGCTGTTCTGTTGTATGGTGTATAGATTGCAAAAAGCCCCTTAAATAAAACTGATTGGAATGAGCCCTGTTTTTTTTTTTATTCTGCTTTTTTACAAATGCAACCCGAAATAGAGTATAAAAGGTTCATGCTCAAGCAAACAATATATCCACATATTTGTGTTTTGTGCAGAAACGAGGAGTAAAAACTGATGTGATGCTGATGTCTCAAATACCAGTAAGCAACTTCACTGACTGTAAAGGCTCCGCCCCCCCCAAACCACATGAGATGGCTTTGACACCTCAAAGCCACAAGTTGTCATTGAGAGAGCAGATGAAGTTACACAGTGACTTTAAAAATAATGGATAAAACACTGAAATGTTGGCTTCAGCTTAATGACTAAACAACTGAAACAGCTCAAAGTATTGAATAAACAGTGGCTATAGTTAGCTAACAGTAGAGAACAAGTAGTTGATATCATAGACTGTATCAGATGGATGATATAACAGCTCCCAAAAGAGAAGCCAAACCAACTTGATCTGCCCCTTGTGTCTGGCTGCTGTATGGGTCATAAACCCTGCCTCCTCCGTGTTGGTGGACCAAACTTCAAAAATTTCAAAGATGGTTTCTGTCCTTTTCGGTAGTTCTTAGTCATACATAACATCGATGTATGACGGAGAGTTTATTTGTCGGGTAAGTGGAGATGCATCATCCATCTTTATACACAGTCTATGGTTATACAGTTAGTTAACAGTAATGGATAAACAATTGCTATAGTTTGCTCAAAGTAAAAGAAAAACAGTTGTTATAGTTACCTATAATAAATGGTTGAAATCATGATTTAAAGTTAAAGAATGAACCGTACAAATTGGTCAAAGTAATGGATAAATTGATGCAATCTTCCACCTGCAGAGGAAGCAATAGGATTCAAACTACTTGTATAAAAATACATCCTGTTTTATGTACTTGTGTTAGTTAACACCCACTGTTAAATCAGGGACATGACGGCTGGGTTCCCTGTTTGGGTAACTGAGGGTATCTAAAACTAAGGTTAGGAACCAAACACTGCGTTGAGGTCACCCTACCTTGACAACTGCACAGCATTTCTCCCAGATCTCAGTGGAGGACTGGACATAGTGGTCAGACTGGGGCTCCCAGATGTTGATGGGCTCCTTTGCAGTACTCTTCAGGATGCCATCTCTGGTCACCAGTGCAGCCCTCACACTGGCAGTGCCTATGTCCACTCCGACGTAATAGACCTCCGCCATGGGTAGACGAGCTGAATGTAAAGAAGAAGGAGCAGGGGAGATGCAGAGGTTGATTATAAACCAGGTTACAACTTTGTGCAAAGGTGATGGAGGTGCTCCTCCCTCAATGTCTGACCTGGACCCAAATAATTCCCAACACCACTGCGTGAGCATGTGGCGCTTTCTCAGGACTCAAATATAGAGTTCTTCAATGTTAAGCCACGAAAAAACTACAGAGACAGTTTAACCTCTGACAACTGTGTCCTCTCTGGATATGAGAGGTGGACGGATTCCAAGTTGTAACTTAGCAATTAAGTCCTAATTAAATGTCTTAAATTAAAATGGTCGAAATTGACCAAATGGCCCAAACAGACATTAAACCACTTCATTCATAATGTCGCAATGTGGATGCAGGTGATTTTCCTTAACCTGACCAACTGTGAATTGAAATTTACATTCTCAGACTAGAGTGTCCCAAAATCTAAATTACGACGTTTGCATATCTGTCAGTCTTTGGGCAAGATTATGCAAAAACTGCTGGACGGATTACCATGAAACTTAGTGGAAGGATGTGGTGTGGGTCAAAAAGGAACCCATTCAATGTTGGTGCGTACGGATCCAGGACTTTTTTCTTTTCACTTTCTGCAACATAATGATTTAGGAGCTTTTTCCAGCATTTTTGTTGATTTCTCAGAGAATAATTCATGGATCTTGATGAACAAAAATCAGGAATTTTTAGAGGACTGATATTTATGAATGTGTAACGTTTGGTGCAGATCCAATTACAAATCCCAATCTGAGGAATTTTACTGTGGTTTCATGAGGGGGCTGCTGGGCATTGGCAGAAGTATTTGTTCTAGCTTTTCCCTTGATTGAGGAGATGGCCTAACTTTGCACTCCCGGTTACATGCCAGAAATTCACACTGTTAAGTTACATCAGACCAGAATTTCAACATTTACATCATTCAGACTAACCAGCAGCGTTTGTATCCAACAGTCTCTGTTTCAGATTCCTCGAAAACTCCGGAGCGTCGTGAACGCGTCAACGTAAAAAAAAACCAGTCAAACGTGGTGTGTTCGTGTGAAAGTAGCTGAACTCTTCTTCCCTACAGATTAGAATGTTACTCACAGTTTCTTACCAGCTCTCATACACCGTGTGTGTGTGTGTGTGTGTGTGTAACAGTTTCCGAGTCATTGTACTTTGAGCTGAGGACGGAGCTGGCTACGGGACGCGAAAGCAGCCAAAACAGGTAGAAGTCGCTTTTCTTGCTGAGCCGGATAAAACCATAGACTGTATATAAATTATTAAACCATGGATCCCTGGATAAAAGCGAGTCAAGAGGGCAACATGAACTGATCTTATTCTATGTTTGTAAAAATCCAAGTTGTTAGAGGACTTCTTAGCCACATAACAATCACTGCAACACAAAGAATGCAGATGCAGATGCTGCTGGTAGTAACATGGTACATTGTCCTACGTTCAAGTCGACTGAGGGTTGATGGAAATACTCTATGGGCCCAAGAGTAGGTCAGAATAAACTAGCTCCCCACATAGAAACACTCATTTTGTCGACTAAAGTCTGTTGTCGTATGTGGGGCTTCTTATAAATAGCAGTAAAACAAAGGTTCAATATATATGATATTATTTATTATAATGCAATATGAGATTGTACATATTGAAATAATGATTTAGCATTATGCAAACACAGTGAGAAGGTACTACACATCAGAGTTTAGAACCACAACCTTCATTCAGAAGTAAAAATCTGTCTTTAAACTGAAAAGAAACAATACTGTGACATTTATTGTGTTGATTATCACTATCGACTGAGATTCAACCTTTTTGCTCTATCGTCCAGCCCTAATGATAAGCTGCATTCAGTTCCTCAAGTCTATACGTTCAGTTATTATGGGTGAAATGGACAACCACCCTGGGGCCTACGACTTATAGATGCACATGATTTTATTCATTGCAACTATTTATTGAACATGCATGTCTGAGAAGGGTCTTGTAGCCTTGTCTCAAAATCAAGTTTTAAGAACTTTTGTTTTAGTCAAACAGTATGCAGCCATCACTAATGTTTGTTATACCTGTGCTTAAACCTTCAGGTCCAAAAATTCGCTATGAAAAATATGGAAAACTAAAATTAACTATAAGAGCACTGATTGTATATGGATTAGTGATGATTTATATGTGAGCACGGCAACTTGAGATGATCATTTACTGCAATAGATAATCTGTTACATTGGTGTAGTGATAAGGCTGCAAAGTGGCCTTGGTTGCAAAATAAATAACAGACAATAATAGCACCGGTTCTGATGTACAAATGACATGTCAAACTTTCTATGCTGCATCCCGCCACGTCCCTTTCCTCCATTGTGTGTGTGTGCGTGTCTTTTTCTTGGAAGAGATAAACAGCTGTCCAAAGGAAGCGGCGCTGGCTGTGATCAGATTGTTTGGAGCAGGAATGATCAGCAGAGATGGAGTACAGAGAAACAACTGAGCAGCAGGACAGGAAGAAACAGATGGTCTTCAACAAACACCGCACGGACAGTATTTGAAATCTTGTCTGCCTCTCGGTGTGTCTCAGAGTGTGTGTGTTTGTGTGTGTCCTGAAGGTAATCAAAACTTTGCTCTGCTTATACATCAACACATGCACATATAGTCTCGCTCTCTGTGTTTTGCCCACATGCAGAGGGGGAGTGTTTCCATGGAGGATGGCCTGTCCCACCTCTGCACAACAAAAGCAGGCCTGTTGGGAGGCTGGCAGGAGCAGCTCCTGATTAGAAAACGGTATGCGGTGGAAACAGCTGGCCTGGGCAGGGAGGAGGGAAGAGCTGTTATCTGAAGGCGACCCCGTCGGGCCAGAAGAGGGGAAACACTGACAGAGAAACAGGAAGCACGGCTGGAGCACAGCAGTGGTTTGATGGGAAAATATTGTAGGGTTTTCCCTATGGGTTTAACACAGGTGTACAGAGAGAGAGAGACACGGGCAGGGTAAAGCATATGTATGTATGTATGTATGTATGTATGTATGTATGTATGTATGTATAGAAGTAAGGAAGGAAATTTAGGAATTAAGTAAAGACTAAGGCAAGTAAGTAAGAGAAGAAGTAAGTGAAGTAAGGAAGGAGGTAAGTGAAGTAAGTAAGTAAATCAGGAAGGAAGGAAAATATGTAAGGAAGGACGGAAGTTGGTTAGGAAGTAACTAAGCAAGTAAGGTAGAAAGAAAGAAGGAGGAGGGCCTTCATTGTTGTTGTGGTATTAGACACACATGTTTTTTTAAGTGTGTCTCTGCTGGTTTTCCTCCTCTGGGTGACATATTCTTCAGAATGAGCGCAGCGTGGCTGCGTAGTGTTGCTGTGAAGACGACATGTCGTCTGGAGAGCATTGACCTCAACAGCTCTGATTCTCTCAGGCTGTCTGGTCTGAGGCTGTTAACTTATTTATAGTTGGCTTGAGGAGAACATGTTGAATAATGCAATGGGGGGGCGAGGAGGCCACAGCGACTGAACTGCAGCTGCGTCAGTCATTAGTCCAGCTCCACATTCACCCGTATTATGAACGTCTTTTATGTATTGAGTAGTGCTATGCCAGTTAAAATGCACAAGCAATAATCATATTTAAATTATGAAAAACTCGAGATTTTGAATAGCCTGCAAGTTAGAGCTACATTTGTAATTATGAAACATTTGCCTTATTAAAGTCTCATTATATTCCTGATGATGTTAAAACACACAGAATTTATATGGACATCTTATTGATTGAGATAAAAGGGAACTTCATTCATCCAGAAATACATTTTTCAAGCCAAACACTCTCAGTTTACAAAATAAAATTTGTATTGGTGCTTGGAGACCTCCACCAAGGCTAACGCCCCGTATCTCGCATGTTAAAGAATGTGAAAAAAAAAAAGGTTCCTGATCCAACAGTTTATCTGAATTCATTCAAAATGTAATGGGTTCTTTATTGGGTTATAAAGCCCTCCAAAACATTTCAAGGAAATCAGTTCAGCAGTTTTTGAGTATTCTGGCAGACAAACAAAGGGCAATGTAAACATAACCTCCTTGGCGAAGGTAATCCATTGAAAAGAGTATACTTTTTGTCAATAGATATAGAACAGAGGGGGATGATATAAAAACAGTGAAAAGACTGATAGATGCATTTGTACTAAAGACACATCTCTTCCGACTACACCTTGGTTGATAAAATAAAGACAAGATTCAGTTTAGTTGCACTTATATGTAGCACTTTGTAGTTTTTGAATTTTGTTGTTCTGGGTTTACCCTCGTGGTTGAATGCACTTATTGCAAGTTCCTTTGGATAAAAGCTTCCTCTAAAAGTATAGCAAAAATTAAATGAAATACCAAAAAGTTTGTACAGATAGATGCATCTGAGTCAAACATTACAAATTACAAAAAAGAAATATAGATTGTAACTGGGGAAAATCTCGACTAATCTTAAATAGATTTTATTGACTTTGAATAATTAAGTTGAAGTTACATTGTGACCAAATCTTGATCAGCAAGAAATCAATGGCACGCATATTTATATAGGATTAGATTTGGTTTAATGTCCAGCCCCACAATATTTCAACATCAGTTATTGGTATGTAATACCATCTTACAGTTACTATAGATGCTGCCTGTTAACCAGTATATAACCTGCTTGTTGTATTTCCATCTTCATATCCTTCTGCAAACCTGTTCTCTGGACCTGTCCAATTAAATTATGATTCCAGTGAGACACATCCTCATTTCAAAGTAACTAAATCAATAAAACACTTGCAGGCCTGCACTTTTTAACTGTGCTGTTCTCTTCAACAATGGAGCTCTTGTTACAGTCCTAACCACTCAATTTCCCCTCTTCCTATTTCTCTAAGCTTCTTCCTCTTCCCTTTAAATTGTCTACAAGCTGCAAACGCCCTGTTACTACAAATATGTAAAACACTGATGACTCCATGTCACTGCATTTAGATGATGCAATCAATCCCCTCATGTATTGAATATGCTCTGGTCTGTTGGAGATCAATTGGAGCAGGCCTTACTTTGGACTGACTAATAATTGACTTGTGGGTAAGTAATAATTGACAGTAAATGTGAGAATATACATTTTTCAGCCATGTTTATATTTCCTCACCAGTATTCAGGACTACTGTGAGGTGATTGGTTGATTTAACTTCTAGCTAAAATGTCACTAGTATAGAGCACACACTGTACCTTTGCCCAGTTCTCTATCTCACATTATTAAAGAAAGGGATTTAAAAAATGCATGGTTCTACCCCTTTGTAGAGATCAGCACTGACATGTATTACTGTACAGAAGTGTCCTTGGGCAAGATGCTGAACCCCCGAATGGCCCCTCATAGATGTTGAATACACTAATTGGAAGTCCCTTTGTATAAAAGCGTCGGCTAAATGACATGTAAAGTAATATACAGGGGCTGAATAAAGCATATATCTCCTATTATATCACATTGAAAAACTGATTTGGATCCAGACTAAATTGTATAATTATCAGTCTCCTAAATTTGGTTGATTTCTTTCATTGAGATTAATGCATTATTCTTATTTCACAATGTTAAAGAGAGAGAGAGAGAAATAAATATACTGGATCTGCCTCTTTGTACAGGTTTGTGCCAAAATGTGTTTTTCTTGGCCCATGTCCCGTCCTTTCACCAAGTTTTGTGGAAATCCACTTTTTCTTGCATAATATCATCTGAAAATATAAAGAAACAAAAAGGACAGGAGGGAAAACATAACCTAGGTTGAGGAAAATATATCATTATTTTGTATAACATTTCTCTTCTGATTGATCTTTAAATGTTTGATATTTGAAAATTTGAATAAGAATTGTTTGTTATTGAATAGATACATGTGGTTTATAATGCAATGCTTGTGCCAACCATACCAAACTCCTTGATATACAGTTTACAGTATCAGTTTGACATAAAGCTACAGATACTACATGATTGTTGTTTTTTGTATAACTTTGATTTAAATGTCAATAATTGATTTTACTGCAAACACTCAAGCATGTGCATACAGAAATAAAAATGTTGAAGATCTGTTCTTTACCACTAGAGGTTTTGGGTGCAGGTTTACTTACACCTCTCAACGATTAATGTTACCCCATTGATCTTTTTATATCACTGCTATTGACATTGAAATAACAATGTATTTTTCATTTACAAAAAGATTCAATATATCTCATGAAAAAATAATAAATTATTAAAAAATATATATTAAATTGATTAATCTTTTGAATTGGCTCCTATGTGTTAACCAAGGCTGAACCCCACCGAGCAGCAGCCCTCCTTTTAAGATGGGTAACTAATAATTGAGCGGGTAACTAAATATTCAAAAACACTACGTAATCCCAGAGTACATTGCTCCACTCTCTGCATTACCTAATCCCACAAACCACCGCGGGGGGGGCGTGGACATGGCTTGTTGTCAGAGCAACCTGCATGTCATTAGACCCGCCCCGCCCAGCAAATCATCTCAAGCCAATCAGAAGCCGTAGAAATGACATCATTGTTATTTTCAGTGGCGCTGCAGCTTAGAGGTGGATAAAGTTCGTCTCCACGTTGGAAGTGATAGAAAGTATTATCCCTATTCAGCGTGTAGTTTCCACACCGAGTGGCCGAGGATCAATCGAAACGGGAAAGTAGAAGTGTGAAAACGTTGACGCTCTGCGGAGGCGGAAGGATTTTTTTTGTATCGATGATCGGTCGTGTCACAAGAGAAAAGTTTTCTCAGGACACCAAGTTGTCAAGTGAGTTGAACTTCAACAATAGGCGGACTCTATCACAGGACAGAAGAGGGATCTGGAGTCCCAGGACACATGTAAACAGTGGATTCTAGTTCGATCAAAGGAGAAAACGAGTCTTCCCTCAAGGTGATTCAAACTTTATGTCCAGGAAAATGGAAGCGACCTTCTACGACGAAGCCGTGAACGCGTCTAACCCTCAGCATGAAGGCACAACGGTGTACGGCTTCAACCCCAAAACCCTCAGACAGACCATGACTCTGAACCTCAACGACCCGAAGAGCTTCAAGCCCCAGCTCAGCGCCAAGGCCCTGGACATCCTGACCTCCCCCGACGTCGGGCTACTGAAGCTGGCCTCGCCGGAGCTCGAGCGGCTGATCATCCAGTCCTGCAACGGACTCACGACGCCCACCCCGACCCAGTTCGTGTGTCCCAAAAACATCACCGACGAGCAGGAGGGTTTCGCCGAGGGCTTCGTCAGAGCTCTGGCTGAGCTCCACTACCAGCAGCAGATCCCGGTGGTCCTGCCGGACGCGCTGACCGGCGCCACCAGCAGCGCCGCATCCGGGGCTGCTGCGCCCGAGAGCGGCGGGATCCCCTACAGCTGCACGGTGCGCAGCGAGCCGCCGGAGTACACCAACCTGGGCAGCTTCGGCCGAGCTGCGAGCACCGCGTCTGCACCTGCCAGCGAGAGGCACCCACCCGCGGCTTACCCACAACCCACCCACAACCACATGGACCACCAGCTGGCGGCGGCGGCGCACCAGCACCAGCGCCACACGCGGCCGCACGCCCTCAAGGAGGAGCCGCAGATTGTGCCCGAGATGTCCGGGGACACACCGCCGCTCTCCCCCATCGACATGGAGAACCAGGAGCGCATCAAAGCCGAGAGGAAGCGCATGCGGAACAGGGTGGCTGCCTCCAAGTGCCGGAAAAGGAAGCTGGAGAGGGTCTCCCGGCTGGAGGACAGGGTGAAAAACCTGAAGAATCAAAACACGGAGCTGGTTTCCTCCGCCAACGTCCTGCGGGACGAGCTGGCCCTGCTCAAACAAAAGGTCATGGACCACGTTAACAGCGGCTGCCAGCTCATCTTGACGCAGCAGCTCCAGGCTTTCTAGACTGCTATAAGGGAAAACAACCGAGTGGCACTTTTTGGGGACCAAATGCAGCTTAAACGGGCCTTTCCAGCCTCACAGAGGAGCCTCAGCCATGTTTCCTCGAATCACTACTCAGGCTGTTGATGGTGACTGACAAGAGACTTATAATTGGTCAGTGTATTGAATTAAACAGGACAGAAGCCAGCAGACCTAATGCACGAATCACAGCTCAGAGGGAACATTTCATATATCACACCATGTCATTTTGTTACATATTTCTGTGTTTTATTGGTTTCTTTAAAAAAAAAAAAAAAAAAAAAAAAATCCATCCAAAACGAGAAAATGGAATTTGTAATTTGTACAAGGAAACATGGCAGGTGTCCACAACAGCTAAATGTCAAATTGACTGTGGCCCACACAGACTTCCATCCCTGGACTGTCTGTCAGAGCTTGTGTGGGATCAGATGGCACATGGAGAGACACACAATGTGAGCCAGACATTGTCCCGGCAGATCTCCCAGTATGTCCAGTATATGTATATGGATACAGACATGAGTCTAGCACTGAGTATCCCACCAGCGAGCAGCCGATATGTACAGATTTAACACTTAAAAACAGTTTCACACCTTTACGCACGGACTCTTGTAGGTGTGTTTGTAGCGTTTACTGACAAATACTGCCTTACTTTCTTAACCCCCCGTGTTCAAACAGCTTTGTGATATACGTGTAACTAATGTTAGACCTGAATTAACACTTTGTAATAATATTTCTACGCTGTATTTTCGAGCACTTCGACTGTAAATATGACGAAATAAAATGTTGGACACGCGTTAGTACTTGTGTGTGTGTGCGCGCTGGACAATCAGAGGATGGAAACTAGGTGTAGAACATGAAATAATTGAACGCAGTCTTTATGAGAAGTGTTTGTTATTGAAGGAACTGGGCGGACGGGATGTTGAGTCACCAGAGTAGAGTGCGACGTGCGCGTAATGGCTGAAGCTGCGCTGCCTCCTATTGGCCAGCGAGGTGTCGGAAGTTGGCTGCAAGCGGCCAAATATGGCAAGAGGTCCTGAGCCGAGCCCTGTGTGTGTGTGTGTGTGTGTGTGTGTGTGTGTGAGTCACCATCCTCCCACCGCAGCTGGTGTCTCCCAGTAGAAGAAACCAATAAATATAGAAGAAAAAAAAATATCAGACTTGTTTACACACTATGGAAGTGTATAGAGAAACAGAAAAAAAAACATTTGGATGAAAATAATACATCGTAAAAAACAAGATGCATGTTTTATTTACATAAAGTGCTGTCTGTAAAATTAACCAAATACAAACAACATTTGTGTAGAAAAAGAATACAAATTTATACACATTTGAACCCTGTACTAAACAAACGTGGCGAACACACACAGACAATGTGGACCACCAACACTGAGGGACACTACTGAAAGTCGCAGGAATGTCCGTCACTGTAGGTTTATGAAGGGCAGGAGGAGTTCGTTTTACCCATGTGGATTATAAAGACCCAACTCACCCACAGTAAAACGACAGAGATGTTTTCACTTACTCCTCGACTAGACCTCCTCTTAGGATGTTATACAAACTGCTTGACTGACATCTGTAAAGGAGGGACTGTACCCATCTTTATCATTCTGATTGGCCCACTAAATTAGACATAACGATCACCATAGCATTGACCCCAACTTCAGCCTAACGTGGGGTCTAATCAGCCAGATGACATAAAAACACCAGTGTGGATTCTTTCTTTCTACGTGCAGTATGTTGTGACCTGGTCATGTACACAGTGCAATATGATTAGATATGGGCTGTAATGTTTTCTTAGAGGCTGTTATCAACAGCTTTGGTGCATATCTGACAATGTGAACGAGATGAACTGCAGGCAACACAGCCCCACTTCACTTGATTCCTGCTTCAAACCCACACAAACCAAACACGGTGCAAGTGGGGCTGGAACCTTGTTTTCTTGTCCAGTGCTCTTATAGCTGCATTTAAATTAAACGCAAATATAACATCCTCACATTTAGAATCTCACTATATGACAGGATTTAAAGTTATGGCTTGTCGTGGCTGTTGGCAGGAGCTAACGGCCCACTCCGTGTCCACTATACAAATATTTTCTATTGCACTCATCCTTTTTCTTTGCAACATTAATGAAAAATTTCAGGTCTTTTATATTTTTTTCTGAACGCACTGTAGCTGGTCCATTTGTGATTGAGGATGAGTTTCGCGTTTGGTTCCTGATGATATCCACAGTTTATACACAGTCCTGCGTCAGGGCTCCTCAGCTGACGTGCATGCCCTCTTTCCCAGCGAGCCGCTGTCGGTGCACGTGGTCTTGTTCTAGTTCTTCGTGGCTGGGGTGCCAGAGCCGAGACAGGATGCGCTCCATGTTGAGGGCATACATGGTGTGGGAGGGCATCACGCCATGGTGAACCTACACCAGACCAATGGAACAGAGGATATTAGACCATAGAAATGTCTGATGGTTAAATGGTGACAGAGCAGAAATAAATAATGTGAATAAATTTAGTGACAAGCAGCAATTACAGAACAATTCACAGACACAAACAAACATGTTGAAATGTCTAATAACATGAAAATATAGATTTTACCTTCTTGAAATATAGTATTTCAGTTGTGTTTATTATAAAGAGTAAAAACTGTTATTTTCTTTGTGACCACGTATTATGTTGAGGTCCATGACTTATAAACAGGGTTACTGAGGCTCACTGACTGCTACACACTTCTGCTTACACTCTATATTTACAAATCAAGAGGTAATATGTCACAACTTCTATATATGAAGCTTGTGTCATTAGGATCAGGTTTCTTGATTTAGATATTTTTAAAGATTAGGGTTGGAATCAATGATAATGTTCTCTATATATTTTATGTTGTTAAAAGAAGTCTGGAAAATTGCTTGTTACAATTTCCTCCAATTTAGCCCCAAACCCACAAATAATCAATTTTATGTGACTAAAGAATAAAAAGAGCAGAAATTCCTGAAGAATGAGAAGCTGACTAAACAGCTCTGTTTCAACATCAAGGTTTTTGATAGAACACGGGTATAAGAAAATTGAATCACGTTTAACCTGGTTTGTAGTTGATTCATGACCTAAATCTGACAACTGCATTATTTCATTAACACTTTGGAATATCATTAAATTCCATTTGAGTTCTTCCTATCATACAAGGTACTGCTGAAAATGCTACAACTGGCAACATCCATGAGCACATTTCTCTTTTACCTGCAACGCCTCCAGGAGATCGAACAAGCTGATTGGAGAGAGAGGCATAGGAAGAATGTCGGCAGAACAAGCCAATAAGTGGACAGCTTGTTGTTCAGCCTCATCAGGTGACACTTGAGGTGGCGGACCAGCCGGGAGAGAAGCACTTGGAGGAGGACTGCATGAAAGAAACAATTCAAATCACAGTGAACTGAGAATGTGATCCGTATTGCTATAACTCTTTAATGACAGCTACAGAAACGATTATTCCCGCTGCAGATTACTGGATGGAAATCATGCCAAATAACATTTACAAAGTATTTACCTTTCAGAGCAGCAAGGGTTTTTATGTTAGCAATAACTGTTTTTCTTATAAATAAACATCCCCAATGCTTATAATCTTGTAAGACTCAAGACAGTTCTTACCATTCAGTAACACTGTGGTAAGCAGCGAGGCTGTTTTTCAGATAAGGCTGCGGCGTGACATCACTGCCAAAGGCGTACGGGAAATGACCATCCCGTAGCCGATATGCCTTCCTCCGGGTGATTACAGCTGTCAGGACGTCTTTCAGGTGATGCTGGAATAAATCAGAGCGGAAAGTAAAGCTTTAGCCAATCACATAAGAAGTGCTGCATAACACACACACACACACACACACACACACACACACACACACACACACACACACACACACACACACACACACACACACACACACACACACACACACACACACACACACACACACACACACACACACACATGATCCGACACCATCGATTCATGACCAAACACATGACTGTACGTTTGTCATCCCAATAAGAAATGAACTATGAACGTGAACTAGTTCATTAATCGTTTGACAGCCGTAATATTTACCAATCCTACCTTTGAGTATCTACTTTTGCATTGCATGCTGTACGTGTGTACAGACCTGTGTAACAGTGAAACATGGATAACTGCTTTTTTAGGGAGGGGTTTTAGATTATTTTCTCTGATGATTTTTACCTCTATCAGGGAGGTTATGTTTTCACATGTGTCCCTTCATTAGTTTATTTGTCAGCAGGATTACGCAAAAACTACTCAACTGATTTCCACCAAATTTGGTGGAGAGATGGGGCCAGAGAAAAACCTGTTACATTGGTGCAGATCTGATTAAGGGGCATATCCGCAATTTTTTCTTTAACTGTGTTTTATGACAAATAAATCTTATAGTTGATCAAACCACTTCCTTTTTTCTTTTATATTTCTACTATAAGAACCAGACAATCTTTTGAAGGGTTGTTCGACCTTAGTGGAGGTATGAACTACTGAATTCTAGTCAAATATTTGGTTAGTTATTCTTAATACAGCAGGAAGAAATGTGGTCACATGAGGTCACATGGTACTGAACCTTTATCCGGAAGTGTATATTTCTAACACCACTTACATCAACAACCATTTATCCGCAATCATGCTAAATCTCCTGGTGAGCCGTTTCTACAAACCTCCACAGCATGGATCATAGTGCTGACAGCATCATCTGTGATGTTGTCCAGGCCCAGCTCAAAAGCTGTCACCATCATACGGGCCTCGAGCTGACCCCGCGTGGGCAGCAGCAGCGTGTGGGCGCTGAGACGCAGCTCCTCCTCCTCACCTCCCGCCTCTCGTGGGCTGAAGGGCTGGGCGGCGCTCAGAGGGTTCTGAGGCTGGAACCGATGCTGAAGACACAAACAGGAGATACAAGCATTCAAATGATAAAGTCAATTGTTCAGACATTTCAAGATTAATTGAATATCATTAACATTTCAAAAACAATGCAATCATGACATCAAACAACATTGGAAACAAGCCGTTTTGAGATCACTGATTTGAAAGCACTTACATCAAATTTCTGTCTCGAGGAACATTTCTTCTTCCCTTTTGGTTTGCCAGGCTTTGAGGCAGAGCCACCTTGCCACTGTGATGGTCCAGTGCCCTCTAGAGGACAAAATAAAACACAACAGCATATGCTTTAGGACACCTCAATGAAGATACACCAGTAAAAAAAAAAGTGTTTCCTGTTAATAAGATAAATATAATTTTCACTATATATTGTTTATTCCTGCTCTGAAGCAGAGAATCATCACAACAGTTTTTTCCCTCTATTTATTGATTTCATTCAACTTTAAGTTTACACATGTTGGATGGCACTGAAAGACAAAATATAAATTCTTTAATCGCAGGACATTTCTTACTTTGTCCTTGTTTAGTTGTTTATCAAAATGGGGATGAAATGATACTCCTTATAACAGCAGCTAGTAAAGTTACAGTATATGAAGGTATTGAAATAGAATCCAGTACATCTTAAAAGCAAACACACGCTCACATGCAGTTTTAGAAACACAACACTGTCAAAAACGTTCCTACCTGGCGTGGAGACGATGATCTGGCAGCGTGTGAGAATGGCCAGGAGAAAATCATTGTGAACGTGGACTGCAGAGGAAGAAGAAGAAGGGGAAGAAGGGGAAATTACAAAATAAGCAACTTGTTTATACATGACACAATTTATATTCCAACAGAGACAATATCAATGCAGTACTTGTATACTTGTGTACTAACCATTCTCCTGGGCCAACAGACGACGGGCCTCAACGTCAAACTCCTCCTTACTGATCTTCTGTTTGAACCATAGTTTCAGATTTGCCCAGTAACTGTGAAGATGCAACGAATATAAAGATAAATAAGATTCACATATATAATATTAATTTCACAAACAACAGCTAAACACCAGGTAGCCGTCACATATCTGAATCTCTTGCTGGATTCATCTGTGTACAGTTAACTAGCAGCACCGTTATCATGTGTCCATCCTTCATTTGATCCTCTTGTTTCACCTCATGCTAATTGAAGGCAAATGTACACACCTCTCCAGACTTTTCATACCAACCTGCAACATCATTGAAGTAACAACTACAATGTCCAACTCGCAAATCTACGATTCTTTGTATCGTTTCACCCTGAAAACAAATAGTAAACACTAAACTCACGGATGCTACCAGTGCTAGCGAGCAGGCTACTGTCGGAATTACTTTGCGTTTTCGCAGCAAACCCACAGACACGTTCAGAATTCACCGTGAGAACGATTTTTAAAAAATCACGCAGACACCATTTCACTCACTGTTTGACGTTATCGCCGATCGCATCGGTTAAATTCTTCTTTGCGATCTCCAGCTCGCTAGCATGAGCCGCCATGGCGTTCATTCGCTCCTGCACTCACGTCATCTGCCAGCGCCACTGAGTCCCACCGTTTTTTTGTATCCGAAAACTTTATTGCACTGTAATTGTGAAGATATAATGGTCAAATATTATTTCCCGATGAATAACACTTTTTTTTTTCTGTCTACAGCAAACAGCTGTCAATATGAAATAGTTGTTGGTAAGACAGTATTTAAAGTATATATGTATCTATATAATTATCTAAATTATGTCTCTGAAAAACAAAAAGGTTCACTGTACATGTTCTCACACTGCACAGGTTTTTCTTGTTTTTACACCGTATATATTATAGTTTATGTTTCTTTACACCAAGTGTTACTCTCCTTACACTTAAGTATTGCATGTTACTTATTATTTCTTACTAATGTTTATTTTTGACTCTTGCTGATGTAATATTGCAAATCCCCCCCATCGTGGGACTATTAAAGGGTTATCTTATTTTATCTTATCTTATCTTAAACAACATAATATCTACTTTCTTATCCCATTATCCTTGTTTTTAGTATCTATGCTTTGTTTCTATATTTATTGTTGGGGCCATATCACATTTATATTACTATCTATGCATATCATTTTACAGTGTTACTCTTTCACAAAGCCAGTTTCTCACATTTTATTGCATTCAGAACTATCTATTGAGAAAATACCTCAGTGTAAATTAAAGCCTATATATATATATATATATATATATATATATATAGATAGATAGATATTTAATTGCAGCACATCGTGTTTTTGAGAATAGACCGTTTATGAAGGCTGTCACAGAGAAGATGTCTATATGTCAGCAATACACCACTAGATGGCGCCATGGTATCCTTTAAAACCTGCAAAGTCACTTCTACTTCACATTTTAGGGCATCAGAGCTGAATAATTAAACCAATGCATTTGCAGTTTGCTTCATTCAAGGGTTAAAACACAACAATGTGAATTTCCCCCCCAAACATGCAGAGCAGTGAGTTCTAAGTAAGTTTTCTCCTCTTATGGCATCATGGCTTCACTGGAGCCTGAGCTAATGTGTTTAGATTGTGGCTCTGGGGATGATGTACGATTCTGATCAATGCCAAGAATGTGACCCATGAAGCCCTTTCAAATAATTATGTCTGGAATAAAGCTGAGTTGCAACAATATGCAACAAAGTCGGAGTGAGCTTAATTCATCTTCCTTCCCAGTTCTTGGAATGTATTATTAGACTTATTTAGGATGTTTTACTGCTTAGTCAAATTAATCTATGGGGATTTTTTTCTGGTCCACAAACTCTAGAAATGTTATAGAATAACATTGCGCCAACACAGATTATGAGTCAACAGTCATCTCACATCTACAGCCACTCATGAATACAGCAGCAAAAACGAACTCCTGCTAAATGAGGAGATCAGACACTGTATTTTCTGTTCTGTCATCACAATGAGGTGGTAGAGCTGCTTTCAGAGCTGGTGGAAAAAATGTGGCTAATCACATTAAAGTATTCAGGTTGGACTATCCCTCAGTCTGGACTCAATTTAGCCTGAGACATGGGAATAGTCCTGGATGTCTTCACAAAAACAACAATTGTTACATATAGTAACGTTTTACTATATGTAAACATCTGCAGCCACATGCTGTTATTTGAACTGTCGCTCCTACTGTTTTTAGTTTAAGTTCTTGTTATCTCCAAATGATAAACCAGATAATGCTTTGGTACTTGTATGTTGACTTTGTTGTTAGTAGCCATTAGTAGCTAAGACAAAAGCAGAAATAGAACCATTTAAACGGCTGTAAGCTGCTTCTTCTTCTCCTCCACTGGCCTGGATAGAAAACATTTCTGTGGTTCCATCTGTTGTTCTCTGGGCTCACGTCTCTCTGGAGCAGGTTTAGACTGGAAGGCTCTATTGTTTCTCACTGTTTAACTATGGTGTAAAAACAGTGGAATCGATCGCTCCTCCGGCTCTCTCTCCCAAGGCAGTCGTGAAGCCTTTCGACAGACCTCTGTGACTCACACCATTCATCACAGTGAGTGTAATCATATATCCAGGACTTATACAGTGAGCAGTGGTACAGTAGACGGTTAGAGGGTCTTCCAGTTCAGTGACTAGCGCTGACTCCACAGTGTTCTGAGGTCACACGTCTTCACAGGGGAGATTCATTCGATCGCGTGATGGCTCTCAAGGCTCGAGAATACAAATGTGTTTCATGCCAACCACAGGAACAATGAAAACCATCTGAATATGTTGGTCACTAATAGATGGATTTAACAGACTTAAATGTCTGTTAATAAGCAGCTGAAACTCGATGAGCGCACTTCTCGAGGCTCAAATGGCCCCTTTGTTTGTTATCTCTGGGCTGCGATTGCTGCTTAGATTAACTTGTTTCTGCGAATAAAAAACCTCATTAAAATAAATCTAATTTTCCCAATCTCAACACTCGCTGGTGTGCTTCACAGCTGAATAAATTATCATTCCCAAGTTTGTTTGAGGGAGAGTGGAAATTTAAAGCTGTCTGCTCACTGAGCTCTCCCAGGCCCCAGCAAATGATCATCCATCTCAAACAAGTGTCTGTTGAGCTTCAAGTCAAAAGGCCACTTAGGAGCAGACTTAGCTATGGAGTTGTTTGACTGTCCCAGTTAGGGCAAGAATTAGTCACGGTGCTTATTTTCAAAGAAAACAGCCCCACGTCCTGTCTGTTGACTCGCTGGTTGACACTGACTTGAGGTTTTCTGCAGGATAATGAATCACTCTCATGGACATTTCCCCCAAACAGCACATGTCTTTTAGCAAATAACAACTCAGTGTGCACGGAGCCAGCTTTTTCCAAGAATCCTCCGTGCCCGGTGCCATTTTGGTGGTGGGATTCGTAGACAGCGACGCTTCACTCAGCGACAAAGAGAGCTTTCACCTCTGAAAGCTCTGGAGGACCACACAGCAGCAGCCCTCGGCCATCTTCCCTCTATACAGGCCCCGTTTTCGAGGGGGTATACAGGCCTGAGTGTGGGCCCCTCAGCAGTGGATGTCACCTCCGCTGTTCTAATGTATGACTGCGCAGCGGTCTGGTTTTTGTGGGCTAATCATGCATTCCCATGCTGCCATTAAGCTGCTAAAAATGTGAAGGGTTCAGTGTGTGCAGGGCAGAGTTATTGGAAGACTGGAGTTATAGCTGAAGCTGTATCCCACACTGGCAATCTGAGGGGCGGTTTAGCACCATGTGTCTGAGAGAGAGAGAGGCAGGTTTGTGACAGGACGGTGGCCTGTTATAATCTGATTCCTGGACCCATCTGGTATAATGTGGGCTGAAGTTAAACCAACTCTCTCATCACTGTCATCAGAAGTTGTTGAAAGGTCGGAAAAAAAGAAAACTTATTTTATTCCTGAATTTACAGTAGAGCCGAACAGAACAAGGCAGGATGGACACATTATCCAGATTCTATGAATCCACAAAAGAGTGTGGATTTAAATGCACAGTGTGTATCACAGTGGTAAAGTTGCATATGGGAACTAGCTGAATACACCTCACCACACCCGCTATTTTCAAGCATGTAGAAGAAACAATGGTAGAAATGCAAAAAACATCTTTAGAGCTATTGTGTGGTTTGTCTGTTCTGGGCCACTGTACAAACCGTGCACAAGGACCCGCTCCCCACTTGGATATAAATAGGTTGTTATAAGGTAACAAGAACATTATAGTGTCAGGTGATTACAAACTGATGACAAGATAATTATGCATTTTATATTAAATTTCTTCCAAGATCCGCTGAAGTCCTACACACTGGCCCTTTAAAGAACAGATGTGCTCAGCTGGCTGGTTGACAAATAAGTATCTTTAAAGAGAATGTGTGCCCTTGACCTTTTCATCTATACACCCATATTAAATGGCTAGTGTGGGTTCATTTTCTACCCTTGTAGGTTCACCTACATTTGCATTTTTATTTAATTTACTCAAGAAAAATAAAATCCAATATCTTCCCTCAAGTACATTTTGATAAATGCTTTCCTGCCAAGAGTGAGGTGAGATCGATACTGATTTAATGTCTGTACGCTAAATATGAAGACTGCATGAAAGGGGACACAGCTCTCTCTGTCAAAAATCCACTAAACATGACCTCTGAAGCTCACTATAGTCTGATTCTGTTTGAAAATGAAAGAGCCAGACTTGCTGGCTCTGTGTCCAGTCTTTATGTTAATGTAAACTAACCACCTGCAGCCTCTGGTATCAATCATCTCATTTTACTCTCAGCAAAAACAAATTGAAAATGTCAGACTATTCCTTTAAGTACAAAACCACTCCCAGTCCAGGTGTCATGGAATAGATAAGGCTGTCATTGTTTTCTGCTGTGCCATCCATCCATCTCTCATCTATACCACTCATCATTGTAAGGGTTGTGGGGGAGCTGGAGCCAATTACAGCTGACATAGGTCAAGAGGCCGGGTCCACCCTGATCAGGTCACCAGTGTATCACAAGGCTTACATACAGAGAGAGAGAACCATCCTCATTCAACCCACAGGGTATCCAATTGTACAAAGTCTCTGAACTGTGGGAGGAAGCCAGAGAAAACCCAGAGAAAACCCCTGCAGACAGGGAGAGAACATGCACACTCCACACAGAAGGACCAGGAACCTACTCGCTGTGAGCCGTCTTTCTGCTATGCCAATGCACCTTCATTTGCACCTTACAGAGGGTGTTGGATCAATCTGAGCCGAGGGCAGTTGTGGCACAGGTTGCAGAGCGGGTCGTTCAACTGACTAGAAGGTTGGCGGTTCGATCCCTGCCTCCCTGCATGCACCCTTATGAGTTACATACGACAGGAAAAGTGCTGCACATAGATGTACTGTGTTAATGGAAAAACAGAACTGTAAAGTGCTGAGTGGTCATCAGGACTAGAAAAAACGCTACAGACCTGCTCCACCACTACAACCTTTGAATCTCTGAAAGCTCGACACTCAGGAAACAGAGGTTTTGAAGCAGTGACAGATTCAAGGTGTAAAAACATTCACTGCACTTCAGTGAAAAATTAATAAAGTGGAAAATAAAGTAGTGAAAAAGAGTCACATTCAGACTGTGAGCTAGATTTCAACTGACTAACAGTCATCATGTTTTTGCACATTCAAAATGACAACACTGCAAGTGCAATTTCAAAATAAATTGGGGGTTGGGTTGTAGATGTATTTATCCAAAACACTTCACAGTCGACACTGCACTTCAGAAGAAACCCACCAAGTTTGAAGTTGATCACATGAGTAGTCGAGACAATCTCAGGACAGACAGAAAACACGGGAAATCTGGATTTATTAGTGGGACGACTCGTCCCCGCCCAGTCGACCACAGAAATGTGTAGCCGTCTCCCCCGGTGACTGTTTCATACCGAACGCACAGAACCGGGATTTCTTTTTTTAAGAGATCTGTTATTTCTGTAAAACTCGAATGCTGCAGAGTTTAAGAAGGGGAACATGTACAGCACCTCCCTCTGTCAGGAAGAATTGTAGGTTCTGTTTGGAACAACAAGTTGTCAGTCTGACTCACACCCACAAGATGAGACTGAAATGTGCACGTAATCTCAACAAAGCCTATAAACAAAGTCATGTATCAATAACAGCTTTATAAATCAGAACATGAAACAAGCTCTCTATGATTGGGAGAGTCCCCTGAAGTTACATTAAATGTTGAGTCTTAGTCGTGTAATGTTGTTCTGCCAAGGACTATGACTCATTGGTTTTATTGCTGTTTTATTTTAACATTGTAATGTCATTTTATTGGATGCTGCTTTTTTCATTTACATGTCCATAAACATGGTTCCATGTCCAGCTGAGTCCAGCAAAAGTTTGTGAAAGACATGGGTGTGAGGGCCGTTGTGGTCAATGAGGAAAAACCAGCAGAATATGAGGGTCTATTTTCAGCTCAAAGGCTGTTCGTCTTTTCATGCGTGTGTGAACGCAAACCCTGTTGTTCAGAGCAGACCCACCAGTTCAAACACCACCTTCCAGCTCCCCCTCTCCTCTGGATGGAGAGGTTTCCCCCAAAGGACACCGGTTTCCTTCCATACACTGGCGATCGCAGAGCACAGGAGCCTGTGACTTTGTCAAGATATTCTTTATGAAAACAGAATGTACATTTCTCTGTATTCAAAATACAAAGGGGGGGGGGGGGTGTGGGGGGGGGTGAGTAACTTGGAAATTTGGACCAATTCCATCCCAGTTCATCTCCCCCCTCCCTCCCTCCCTCCCTCCCTCCGCTCTCCTTCTCTCTCTCCATCCTGTCTGGCTCTAGGCAATGTGTTTCTCGTTGTCTGTCCCAATGCCTATAACTCAGCACGCTTGGTCGGCATATTTTTCATGCTCCAAAACCACTCAAAACCAAATATAATTCCTTCTCCTTTCTCTCGCTCTCTTTCTTTCAACGTTGCTTGTTTTTCCCAGAGTCATACTGAAATCGAATCAATGGCCCTAATGAGAAAAACATTAAGAGCAATTTGCGAGCACTCTTTGAGAATAATTGTCACATATACCGGGGAGGAAATTAGCTCTATTTTCTGCAGGAGCATTCTCTGCTCCCTCAGGATACCTGTCCCTTTTTTCACTGTTTTGATAAGTTTATTGCACACATAAATTATAGTTTCAGGTCATGTGGACTTGGGCAAAGTACTTTAACATACATTATAGAGGATATATTAAGTGTAAGATAAAACATGGATTTAAACCTCTTTCCGTTCTCCAACTTCTGAAGGTGTTGGTCTTTTTCAATCTGGAATTGGATACAGAGTCTAAATAAATCTAAATAGGTATTAACACAATGTATTTTCCAGGTCCCAGCAAGAACAGCAAAAGTTCAGTGAGGGAGAGTTTCCCCCTGACGTTTATCTTGGCGAGGTAGGAAGAGATGCATGTAGATCCTGTGACGCTAAAGCTTATGAATGAAATCAACACCGATGAAGTTGTGTGAGGATGTGGTGCCTCCTCTCCACGGGGCGACCCGGTAATGAGGAAAACACTGTGGTTTCTTAATCATAAGGCAGCTTGGATTATAAAACTACAAAATGTAGGACCGTTATTTTCTGTTTCCCCCAACTATCATGTGTATTTGGTGGGAAAAGAAGTTGTATGGCTTATTATAAATAATTATGTCCCATAAATTCCTCTATGTGTGCTTCTATTTTATATTATACAGAGAGGACAATGTTCAAGCAGAGTCTGTTTCTATGACAGGGGGCTTTTCAAGTCACTACCGATGGTCAAACTCCAATGATGCAGTTCTTTTTTATCTTGGATCAACCGGTTACCGATGACACACAGTCAGAAGTGTGCCTTGGCCTCCACAGCTGCCCGTGGACCGGCCCGGCTTACACAGTCTCCTCAGTCTATGGGCCTGATCATCATGCGGACAGTTTTCATGGAGTAGAAGCCTCCCCCATAGTCGGCCCAGAAGATCCCGTCCTGGAACTTGCTGCGATAGACGCCTCCATTGTACCAAACCCCGTTAAGGTTGGCTTGGCCGCAGGCGTTGTACCACCAGCCTCCTTTATGGAAATGGGCACAGTTACCTTTGGTGGGGGGAAAAGGAAGAGGGATGATTAGATCGGTGAGGAAGAGTGTTTTTCACAGAGGGAGGGATTCAAAAAACACATTTGATGTTGTCTGCAGAATATAATAATGAAAACTTTTTATGCAATTCAATGCTTTTACTAAATGGGGAGTCACTGCCTCTGCCACTTCAAACTGCCTGACCCACCACTGCATCAGCGTTTTTGATATCAGTTATTATTATTTTTTTATATCATGAGGAAAATTTTGCAACCATTCAGAGTGGTGGGATGTATTTATACATTTTTGGGTAATTTTCACATTTACTCCACTACATATATCAACAAATATCTGTACTTTCTACTCCACTACATTTTTACAATGCACTGTGTTACATGTTCACATTGGTCTTTATATTTTTAAAGGTAATCAATAATGGGAGGGGAATTGGTTTCATGATCCAATCAGAGTGGGCAGGTAACACGAGACAGTACTTATATTCATATATAGTATATTTAAAAGACATAACTTACTTTTACAAAAAAATTGTGGTTGTGGTAGATTTTTTTACTTTTAGGTAAGCACATTTTTGTGTGTGAATTTCTTTTTACTTAAGTAAAATGTACTTTCTTCACCACTGCTATCTGTGCCCCGCCAGATATATAAAACCGTATTTATTTGATTTTGACCAGTAAAGAAAAAAGAACTTCCTTGAATGTCCCTACTTTGATGTAGGATGTGAACGTGTAAAATCATTCGATCTCATTTCACAGATATAAAACCATACAATACCAAAAGATAGAATCAAACACACCTCACATATGCTACAATAGCACTAAGGGACCTCATGTTCATCTACCTGAGAAAGCATCCTTGTCTCGATCCAGCGTAGTGAACTGTTTGCCATTGTGGCTGCTGAGCGAGTCCCCGGCGTTGCCCTGGTAGGTGCCCAGGCGCAGGCGGTAGTCCTCGCTCTGTGGCTCCAGGTGGAAGCTGCTGTACTGAGCGTATACCTTTTTGCCCATCCAGTCCTCCAGCTCCACCAGCAGCTTGTAGTCCCCCTGCCTCCCTAGATTGTAGATGCCTTCCAGACCGAGCCAGTACTCCCCGTCTATGTTGCCAAAGCCGCTCTGAGTCAAAGGAAGATTAAAAGGAAGGTTCCAGAGAAATTACAGAAAATAATGCACCTTGTTTGTTATGCGGCAGCCCCGGGGTGTTTAGAAACACGAGAATTGTTTAGGAACTTTGAAAGACGCCATGGAATTGTTAACAGAACAAATGAGAATTTTTCTTTTTGACAACATTTTGCTCGTGGATCTGTAGTTAACAAAAACTTCAAAAGATTAAAAAAGAACAGACTAAGGAAAACAATGCCACCCTGTCTTTGACATTCCTAAGAAAGACAAGTTTGTGCTGGAAAATAAGCAACAATCTTCAAAACGCTGGTTCATCACTCAAACGCCACAGATCTCTCAAATCAAAATTGGAATGGGTGCTTGTGTTGAATAACCTTGAGCCATCTACATCTGGCCATGTGCCTTCAGAACACTTCACTTGGTAGAGGAGACTGAGGTTGGTGATTGTGGATTAGTCGAGTGAGCCAGGAGATGATGAATGATGTAGGGTTTCAGTCTGGGGCCTCCTCTCCGATGCAGTGTGTGTGTATGTGTGTGTGTGTGTGTGTGTGCATGTGGTGGCTTTGTGGGAGAGCGTAGAGGCAAATCACTGTTGAAGAGACCATTTAGCTTCCAGTTACACATGCACAAGCCTGGCCGGGCTGAATGGAACACTGGATTTCTGCGGCTGCCAGCAGCGATATCCTCCATCTCATTCTCACAGAGCTTTGATGAGACGGCTCCATACGGTGTGGCGCAGTAAGCCAAGCAGCCATCCATCCAGGAAGGCACCATAGTAGCAGCGGTTTTGGAAAGAAATGCCTGAAGATTGAGCTGTGGAACATACCTTCCTCAGCGGGCCATCTAATGTTTCATAATGGGGATCTCAAACCAAACGAGCAGACTAACAGTGGTGCTGACGTTATATTTTGCAGTAAGTGAAAACACAAGGATACTGGCCTCGGATATAGCCCCAAACACTCCAGAATATTGGCACAACTGTTGTCTCTGAATGAGCCAAGTATTCAGACTATTGGCCCGAGAGAGGAGAGAGAAAAAGGACACAGATCATGTCAGGAGACGTGACATTATAATCACCTTGTAGCTCTCCCAGTTCCTGAAGAAGTTAACAGATCCGTCCCTCCTGGTCTGGATCACAGTCCAGCCCCCGTTGTCTATGTCCTGTTCGCACCAGACCTGCAGCGGCCTCTCTGCTTCATCTGGTCTGATCAGGTACATGCCGCTAGTGCTGTGGCCGGCTTCCTGCGCATCCAGGCAGTCTCTGAATGGGCCTGAAAGCAAGACACGACAATAAGACTTATTTTACAGCAACATTTGTTTTTAAACGTGGGTAAACCTGCTAAAAAGGCAATTAAGTTTTTCTCCGATAAAACCCTACGTCTACCGCATGGAACTCAAGAGTGAAAGTCAATTGCATCCATTCCATACAAATATCAGATGCTAGTGGGTGCATGTTGTTGACAATGACACATGTTGAAGCAGTAGCAATAGAAGAAGAACCACTTCCTCCTCTATCATCTCCACTATAAAGCTTATTTTGTCGATTTATTTATTATTATTATCTTTAGCTGTTGATCACAGTTATTTTTGTTCTCAGGACATGGTGTAGCTGACTTGAAGTAATGATCAAGAAACAGGTGACCCAACCCCTGTCAAAGAAATTAACCAAAATGCACACAACAAACAACAAAAGGGACCTTTGTCAAATTAAAAACTGAAGAACTATTTCAGCAGTTCTTCAAACTGTCCGGCAGACATTGTGAAATACATCCTAAAGTGTGAAAGTTTAAGCTCCTGAACCAAGCAATGACACTCACCATGTTCTTCTATCTTCATCAATATTGGGTATTCCCAGGTACTGCATCTTTTTTTTCTTATTGTAAAAGCAGCAGTAAAAGTAGTGCCAGATCGTCATCGCGAATGTTTCCATCTTTTTTTTTCCAAGGCACGATATTTTTGTCCTAATAATTTATTCGCTGAATCGTGGCTTGTTAAAATTAGTTGTCAGGTGCAATCTACACTATTTCCTTCCATTTATCCGTTTCACCACTGATGCGCAAAGGTTACTTCTGTTTTGTGTCAGACTCAGATCTCAATTCAAGCTTGAACACAGATTTTGTGGCTTATTTTGGCCTTGTGGGCCAGTTTTAAAAAATGTTTGTACCAAAAGACTGAAACAAACACATCGGTGCCATTAGTTTACATGATGAAGAAAACACTGTGTGTGACAGAGGTTTAAATATGAAGGAAAGACCAGTAAACAGGAACAAAACCGCACAGACAATCTAATAGAAAACACATTTATCTGGGTTCACAAAGGCACCCTTGTTTACTATGTCCTCCCGGAACAGCAGAGAAAAATGGGGCTAATTAAATTTTTTATAAGAAACTTACAACTTGCCATCATTCTCGGTTGAAAAGTGGTCACCCCTGTTTTTAAGTGGTAAGAGTGTGCCCGTTTTCGAGGTAATTCTCATTCGAAGAATTTTAATCAGAAGCACATGTAGCACTGACTTTACTTAAAAGGGGCACATAACCCTCTACCAGGGTCCCTGCTATTAATATAATAATGTTAAGGAGTTCATTCACGACATGAAACTTAACAGGAGCTTATATCAGTCAGCCTGGGTTTTGTCTACATCTCACATGCAATGGAACATGGTCTCATATGGATAATTTTCATAAACAGCTGCACTGAATTCCTACACACTTTATTATTCTTAGGCAAGGCCAATCTAAATGTGTCAGGAATTTCTGTTGATGAGGACAAAATCGCACACGTTGGGTCTTTCTTTGCTTTGCTTTAAGTCCCCTGCCTAAATTCAGACGTTACCACGGTTTTATTTCCACTCTGGTTTGTGTTCTTTCTGTTGAGCGGGGAGCAGAGTTCCAGCTGAATTAGCAAATCTTTAACCTTTCAGAATGAGGCCACTGGCCCACCTGCGGCTGTACTCAAACTCAGAGATTATTATTTTGTTATAGTTGGCCTGCGAAGTCAGAGCTGCTACAAATTTTACGCAGACTGTTTTTGATTTTTTCGTGAGTGGATCAAGGTTTAAATGAATGAAAAATAACAAAGCGGTAAATGGATGGATGGATGGATTGATAGATGGATGGACAGATCCATTCTCTCACTTACCTTCTGCACTGAAGTTCCTCTCGGGAGGCTTCTGGACTTCCAGGGTACCACTTGTGGGTGATGGCCCAGAGCGGGAGCCCCTTTCCCGCACAAACCCTTGGGTGTTGTCCCTCTGGATCTCATTGGTGAAACGTGGCACATTGACAGGAATGTTTTCAGGCACCACCTGCACCAGTGGAGGTCCCATGGGTGGGTGCTCATGCCTGCGGCTGTACACTTGCATACACTGCTCCTCCAGCGCTCCAATCAGTACTGACTGGTTGTTCACCACTGCCGACAGGGCTGAGTATTTGGTCTCCAGTTCCCTGTACCTGGAGGACAGACGTAGTGACTCAGAGGTGGCATTGAGGATGCGTGTCTCCAGCTGCGCCAGCTCCAGTGAGTTGTCCCTCTTCCTGATGATCTCATGCAGCAGCTGCATGTAGAGTTGGGTCACCCTCGAGTTCATGTTCCTGCTCTCTTTCCTCAATAGCTTCATCTCATTCACCAAGTTGCCGTCCACATCGACCACCAGCTTCAAAGTCTCCATCTCCCGACGCTGCTTGGACAGAAGGTCGCGCACTGCAGCCACGTCCAAGCGCGTCACTCTGTCCTTGTCAGTGGAATAACCCCGAGCAGCACAGATGGGGCCTGTGATCTTCTGCTCGGGGACCAGGAAGGTGTAAGAGCATTTCTTGGCTTCTCCGTTGGCCTCTGGTGCCCTCCGTATCCGAGAGAGAATGGGGTTCTTGGTGAGGGCATGGCTGTTGCTCCACAGGGCCAAACCAAGCAGCGCAAATAGACTCCATGTTCCAGGTCCCATGGTTCTTCCGTTTATCACCAAACTACAGATCTATAAACAGGAAAGAAAAAACAGACCATTTTACTTTCAGGGCAAAGCTGGTGTTATTCTATTTTGTAGGCTGCTACAAATAAATTCCATCAAAAAGCTATTAAAGGGAACTCGTCCATCTCTCAATACTTACCAGCTCCCCTACACTTTCCCTAGGATTTAACTTCAAGTCCATTGCTTCCTACAGAATAGGCCAATATATGTGCTTTAAAACAGCTGATGATAGCGAATGGGTCAGTGATATGTTAGAGCGTATGTTTCAAAACCTATTTGATGGTTGCACAGATATGCATGGTCTCCAGAGGATGATTACCAATGATTTTAAATGTGTCCAGTACTTTTTTGACAAAATACCTGAAAAACTGATAATGTTCTTCACTTTATTTGGTGTGTTATGTTAGCATTGGCATAGTTGGGGACTATTTTCCACTGTGGACCAATACACAGTTTGTGGGATAGGAGTAGCCTTTTAACAGCATTAGAAAGCAATTGTCTCAAACTAAACTATAATATACGGATGTTCCTCATAATGTCGCCCAGTGCAAAACTTACTGGCTCACTCATCAAAGTTTTTGGACACCAGCTAAGATCTCTGACACAGGGGCTCTACGACATCTATGACACTGCTATATCATGCTTTGGCTTCACTAATAGTAAGCTACTTTTTAGTTGATTGGTTTGAGTATTTTTTTTTTTTATTTGTAGACATGAGAGAAATCACAAGACTTATTCTTTAATTTGAGTGTTTTACTTAAATTTTTGCCACCACTCATCTTGTACTTTCTGTTCAATTTCCTCCCAGGCACTCGATAAAAAGATGTTGTTATGCAGATGTATTCCTTTCTTGTCTTACCCAATATAGTCCAACCATAGTGCCGGCAAAGCTAAAATAGACCAAGAGCATCTGTTGACATAAAAGCCTGTGGTCATGATTCAAAGCACAAGACTTGCTTGATTCTTTAGTAGTTAGTGAGCTTTTAAATGTAAAGTGAAAAGACGCTCCTGCTCCAGGCAGGATGTGCCATCTGGTTCGCCTGTGGTGGAGTAAGAGCAGTGTCACCCACCCACCCACCACAAATCTGTTATCGTTACTCATTTTTTCAATACATTCCTTTGTGTGTTGTCTTTCATTAAGGCCCTCGCCACAAGTGTATCAGGTGTCTGGGTGTGTGCAATTGCAGAAACCTGTTTCTCCACATCCTCCATTAACCTTCCCTTCATCCTTTCAGTTTACCTGCACTGGCTCGTGATAAAAACAACAACCTTTGAGTCTGACAAAATTTGAATTGAACATGAATATACTCTGCAGAAATTTAATCTGTGCAGCCATGGATGACTCTGAACATATTATTTAAAGATACCACAGCCACTGTCAGTCTTTAATCAATTCTTAAATTGTAGAAGCATCAGTAGTGAGCACCATGATAGAAAACAGCCGGTAATAATCACTGGGCCAGTCTGACTCTTTGTGAATTCTGCCTTCTCTGCCTGACGGGCACATACAGAAAATTTGAATTTGATGCGGAACAAAACAAATTTAATGTTTGAGCGGTGGCAGAGGGAGCAGGAATCCCTGATCTATGAGTAATGTTTTTCTGGAGTCTATTTTTGGATGGAAAATCTTATTGGTTTTGACAGCACAACGAATGGAGCAGGAGTGGGTGATGACCCAAAAATGCACGTTAAGTAAGAGATCCCACCTTCCATATCCAGTAGCGAGGCTCTGCTCTGGGAGCCAGGGCTACCGGCAAGCCAACTGCAGGCTGATTTTGGCGGCCGTGCCAAAATCAGAAGCCTGTCAGAAAGCAGTCTGATGAATATGGCCAAGGAGGTTAAGTAACCTGCGCCTAACACTTCTCACGGAAAGACACTATGACCCACTTCATATCTGAGCTCATCAAAAACAAATCCAGAGGATTTTAACAGATGGCAAAGAGACAGGACTAAATGAGTCCAAGACAGAGACAGCAGGGGCTTTGAATCTTTTCTGTGGTCGACTCTTGATGTTTACTTGCACTGAAGAGTTCTCACCACAGTTAATGGGACTGATCCCAGAGCATTACCTAAGCTCAAACTGCTGCTGTAGCAGAATAGTACCCTTTTATCATTGTCATAGGAAAAAACAAGCGTGTCTCAAGAGTAAAATATAATACGAAGTTGTGTGTTTTCCTTAAGCACAATGGCCTCTTTACAGAAAGCACAGAAAGTACCTGAGGCAACATTGATTTTGAAGAACTATGTTGTTGCTGCAATGTTTTTGAAACTGCCCTAAAGCCTGTATTTTTGTTTTAATGTATGGAACAAGGTGCAGTTTGTTTCGTCACAGATTATGAAGCATCTGAGGGCTGAGGAAAAATGCACTTTGAGGAAAACGGGCCATGTGTCAGCACTCAGAGACACCTTGGCAGTGTCACTCAGCTATTATTACCCAGAGAGAAGTTTTCCCTGTTTTTTCCGTAATCACGGGTCATCCCCCTTTTCAATAGCTTGGTCTCAGCAATTGGCCCGTCTTCACGTCTCCAACCCCACAATATGAATCTCACAAGCCCTCGACCTGACAGGAGTGACAGTGTTTACAGAGAGGGCTCCTCAGCCAGGCCTGTGAATCTCATCTGCAGCTGCCACCACCAGGTTTCTCTCCGTCGTTCACACCCTGCTGATCTTCATCAAGGCCTTTTTTTTGTTGACTTATTGGAAAGGTATTTTCTCCTCTACTCTCCCTCACTCTGAGCCAGATCTGGCCATATGCAGCCACCTCATCTATATTAATGCTGTCCTCACAGGTCAAACTTTGCGGTGGCTGCTTTTCCCAGCCCAGAGTGGGAAGGGGGAACGGAGCCAATCAGCCCATTGACTCTAATTGCTACCACTGAGCTCTGTCTTACTGGTACACTCCTCAATTAAAGGTTTTTTTTTGTATATTCAAGCCCAGAAAAGGCTTACACCACATTTGCACCCAGAACTTTCTCTCCAACATTACAACTTTGTTGTGGCATTTGCTTTCGTCCAACAGATTTTTAGGAGTTAGCCAGTTAGCCCACAAGTTATTCCAATGGTGCGACTGATTAGATCCATCTGCTGACAAGATGCTGTAGCTTCACACATGGTGAATTTGATCAGGATACAGGTTTTTACAATAAATATGAATATCTTAAAGTGGTCAAATGTTATTTAAATTTTATAATCATTCCATTGTTATTTTATGAAGCATCCTGGATGTGAAGCAGATCCAACTTTAATCTAACAACAGTGTTCAAAGTTACATGGACCTTTGCTTGTAAATTCTATTTTTCTTATTTGCAGTTAAGACAAGAAATATCGAGCAATTTTAGCAATTTAAACACTTTAACAGAGAGGATAGAGAATATATACAAAGGCCACATGCGTCTGATGAATAACCTGATCACAATGGAGCAAAAATAATAATCTTACCTGTGTCAGTGAGTGAGTTTAGTCAGTGGTCCGGGATGTGCAGGTAAGACCCAGCCTAGGCGTCTCAGTTGTGGTTCCTATGTAGGTTCATGCTCTTCCATTCTCCTCCTCTCACTCCCAGTCTCCCCCTATGTGCTGCTCTCATTGAGAATGAAGGTCTGCACTCAGCTATGGCACAGGCAAACACCGTCCACCGAGGGAGAGAACAGTGGAGGGTGGTCCGTACCCAGAAAGAGGGAGGCTGATGTTGTAATTTTCTCTGGCTCGGCCCTCCCTTCCTCCTCTGATGTCACATTTAAAAGTTTCGGCATAGCAGAAAAAAATTAGGTGATGACTGAGAGTCACTGAACACACCGAAAATCAGGTTAACTGTCTCCCACACACACAATTTGTCTGTCGGGCTTGTAGAAGGTAATGACACACACTTACATGCACACACACACACTTTGTCTTTGTTTCTGTCACACAAAGAGACACATTCATTTCTCAGCCTCACTTATATATACATTTCTCAGAGTCTATACTTCCTCCTGCTCACAAAGCGTCTCTCAATTAGCTTCATATAATGACTGAGTGGTTCTGGCAACTTCAGTAGTTTCAACATGATGGCATTAGTCCTGATGTTTTGAGTGTTTCTCTCTCTCCGTATATGGGGTGAGTGTGTCTCATGTGGCAGAGTGCAAGAACTATTGGCAGCTGTGTTTATTTGGTTATGAGGACAATAAGCAGAGGGCTCTGTGGAGAAAAGAAAAATCAACAGCCCTCAGCGAAATGTTTTGAATAGAAGAGGAAGCACAGGCTTTGATGCGTGGGGGATTCTCTGCTTGGGGAGACATATTTCAGCACGTGGGAGGACGGTTGTGCTTATGAGAAATTGAGACAGGACATAATAATCTAGAGTAACATGTATGTGTGAGTGTCTGTGACCCATACATGTATGAGGACATATGTTTGCCTTCGTGTAATTGGGATTGTATGTCTCCCATAGTTGGTCGGTTTTAGGAAATTGAGGTCTTGCAATTTAAATAAATATAAACCTGTGTAAATATTATGGAAAGAAGCTATAAACCCTGAGCTAAAGTGCTTAGCTAATTTTGTGCTAATTCAAGCCATGTCTGGATGTGCATTTTCTGTATCTGCTCTACATTTGTAATGGGCCACTTCCATGCTTCACTTGTGCCGATTCTGCTCTATGTCACACCAGAGGAGCATGTTTGCTTAATGCAATAGGAATTTGAATGGAAGAGCTACCCCATTCTTATTTTTGCAGCTGGAAAAATAAGTGTAACCAACGCTAATAACGTAAGAAATTGTCTTTTATAAAATGGTCCAAACCCCAAGCCCACTCTGTGAGCCCCTCCTTGTGGCTAAAAGAGTTCACTACCCCCTCCACCTTTACAGGTGCAACGGTACAGGTCAATTTATACTGAGACTACAAGATAGATAGATAGATAGATAGATAGATAGATAGATAGATAGATAGATAGATAGATAGATAGATAGATAGATAGATAGATAGATAGATAGATAGATAGATAGATAGATGGAAAGATAGATAGATAGATAGATGGAAAGATAGATAGATAGATAGATGGATAGATAGAGAGAGAGATAGATAGATAGATAGATAGATATATAGATAGATAGATAGATAGATGGATAGATAGCTTTTTAAAATGTATTCACCTTTGATTTGCCTCCAAACTAAAAGAAAGCTCATTGATGTGCTTACAATGTATCAACAATGATGAAGAATGATGTGTAGAAAATAAATCAGTGTAACTGAATGATATGATACGATACGACATCATATTAATAAATTATCTAAATAGAACCATAAAACTAACAATAAAGATAAATAGTGACAAAACACATATCATAATTTAAAAAGGGTCTTTTATCGTACTAGTCACATGGGTGCAAATCAATTCCAAAAGGATCAAAAGTTAAATTATATTAGCAAGAAAAAGAATAAATAAATGGAATATCCCAATATAATGAACAAGTGAATAAGTTTAATGAAGGGTCACAGAAAATAATTATCCAGTGATGAGCTCTCATTGTTTGGTCAGGGTTAATGTGTACAAATAAAAAATGATTAGTTCGTTGGCGCTATCGTACCTTCAGACAAGCCTGCGGTGACGTCACGTGGACTGACCAATAGGAGGCGGTCATAATGTGACAGTTGACGCTCGACGAGCAGCAGCAGCGACTCTAATCAAAACACGCGAATCAATTATAACTTTGACTTCATTTAAAGGGGAATAAATTACTTTAATCAATGGGATCTTTTGATTTAAACGCTGCGTGAGGACGTGGTTCCGTGTTTCTTCTGCCCAGTCGACTGTTTTCTTTGTCAACATGGTGAGTTTGACTCTTCCCTTTGAATGTATAATAATATAATGTAGTTGAAATGTTTCCCCCTCATCCCCTTTGTGTCAGTAAGCAAAGTTGAACCCGCACACTGCGTTAAAGGACCAACTGCATTTGTCCACCTCGTCCTGCACAGAGCTGCAGGATTAGGTGATTTAAACGGGCTTTACTCGTGTGCGGGGCTTCGTCTGTTGTGGATAAAATTAGAAACCTGCAGCGGGAGATCCTGTGTCACTGTGGATCTGCTGAGGCCTGAGCAGAAAGCCGTGCTTTGCAAATGTGTTGAGAACAAACAAAGAGCAAAAATCCTCCCCTGCACAACACCCATGAGAAAAAATAACCAATTTAATCTAATTGTGTATTTTAACACAGAATATATAATTGAATTTCTTTTTGTAATTTGAGGAAATCAACATGTTAAAGGGAAAGTTCACCAATAAATGAAAATCCACTGATCATCTACTCACCACTATGCCGAGGGGTGGGTGAAGTGTTTTGGAGTTTCAGGGGTAAACGGCGTTGCAGCCAAATCCAATGCAATTAAAATAACTGGGGACCACTTCTTCAAACGTATTAAAGAAAAAGAAAAAGAAGATAAAACGCCTCCGTACTGCTCCTGTGGTGTCGTCCAAGTGTCCGTAAGCCACGACATTCACATGTTCAAATCAGATTCAGGCAAAATTTGAATGTCAGAGCTTACGGAGACTTGGATGACAGGCGTTTTATCTTTTAAGTTCACTACACTTTTGCTGCTCTACAATATGTGATTTTCCAGTGGAATGTCTCTTCTTATTACCTGCTGTTGAGTTCCAGGATGCTGAGGGTCCCCAGGCCTTGTGCGACCTCTGCCTGGTTCAGGTGTGTTGCAGCCTGGACTCACTGTGCAGCAGGCGAGCAGACGGCTCCATGTGTCTCACCTGGGCCCCGCTCTTCCCACAGGAGATGGCCGATCAGCTGCTGCGTAAGATGGCAACCACAGGTGGGTGAGGAGGACAGAAAAGGCCCCAGGAACATTGGGATCAACAAAGGAGGGAAACTGCAGCTGCCATAGGACAGTAGTTCTGCTATATGTTCTGATAAGATAAGATAAGATAAACTAAAATAAGATTAGATAATTTACTGCAGATAATATGTACAGAATATACACCTGTAAAATGCAGATACACAGGATGATTGCATCAGGATGTATACTGTATATGTGTGAGATATTAAACAAATATATAGTCAAAGTCACCTTTATTCTCAATTCAGGACATAGACAGGATTGAAATGCTGTTTTTCTCTTAACCAGGTGTAAACATGGAAGTATGCATAAGTATACAACAAATGAGTACACAACAAAAACTCAAGCGACATATCAGTACACAACTGCAGTCAAAAAGGCATAGGGCAAATGGATATGAACTGCAGTGTATGATTGTGGCACAAACCTGAATAGTGCCAAATAGATTGACCAATGGCTAATATGAAGATAATCTACATAAATAAGATTTAATTAAATGAATTCTTCAGCCACAACTTTCTTCCATAAAAAATGTAAGAATACCAACATCCTTTATTCTTTCATCATATCATGTATTAGTTCACAGTGTACTGTATGCAAGGCTGACTTGATGGGAAAATTCTACTCCACAAACATGAATTTGGGTAAACTGATGCTACTTTTTCCTACAACATCGCTCTGTTTGCTTCTCCCAACAAGGGATACTGAATGACACAACTGTTGGGATTTTCCGAAACTGTAAAGAGCTCCGCCTGCGCCGAGCCGCCGTCCGCTGCTGCCCCGTTTCCACCGAGGCGTTCCACCTGGCCCTCTGCCCTCACCGCCTCCAGGAACTAGATGCCTCCTGGGTCTCTGGCGGCATCACTGGGGCTGACATTATCTCAGGCCTCGCTGCCAACCTGGAGTGCAGATCCAGCCTGCAGAGGTTGTCCCTCAACGGGCTGCATCTGGACTGGGGGTCTCTGCCAGAGGATGGAAGGGTCCGAGTTGGCTTCAGCTCTCTGCAGGGCCTGAGGACGCTAAACCTGGCCAACACAGACCTGACTGACGCTGCCCTGGAGGATATCTGCACTCTCCCTCAGTTGGAGACGCTGGATATCTCGTGCACTGCTGTCTCAAAGCTCACAGCGCTCCTTCAGTGCAAGAACACCCTCAGGTCTGTAATCGCCCACCGGCTGCGGCAGCTGGATATGTCACCTGCCAGGCTGCTCTCTGTCCTCAGCCAGCTCCACGCTCTCAGGCATCTGGACTTCTCAGATGACCACTTTGCGATGGATGACAATGACGGGAGAGATGGGGAGGAGATGGTGCAACAGCTCCTGGAGGGGAATCCCCAGGTTCTCCCTTCCCTCATTTCTCTCGATATCTCTGGGCGAAAGAGAGTCACGGAAGCAGCAGTCAGAGCATTTGTGGAAGCCAGAGGTGGGCTGGTCTTCTTGGGCCTGCTAGCAACCGGGGTTAGCTCCTGTGACGTCCTTTCTTCACAGGAAAACCTAAAAGTAAGGATGTAGTGTGAGCACTGGGCACAGAGTTGATGTCACACTGTTGTCTGTGACATGCCAGGACACTCTGAATGTCATAAATTGATGCAGAAGCTTGACTTGTGCATACGTTTCCCATTTGACTTTGACTCAAGGCTCCTTCTTATGCATTTACTGAATATGCGCAGTGTTTTCCATGTCTGTGACGCTGCTGATGTGCCGTGTGTGTTTTAAGGTAACCGGAGAGGCTAATGAGAACCAGGTTTGTGAGGCCCTGAGAAGGTACAGAGACAGGGAGTGTTTCATACGAGAGGCCCTCGTCCATCTCTACAATCTAACCACAGACATCGACAAACCACAGCCGGATATGCTGAAGGTATCGTGGTCTGGTTAATTGCTTGACTGTAGAACATTTCGACCAGAGGTTAAACAATCTAGCTATTTTGCTTATCAATTAACAATTAAGTCACTTTTTTCAAGCAAAAATGCTAGACATTCTTTGGGTTCAGCTTCTTAAAAAGGAGGATTTGCAGTTTTTTGTCATACATGACAGCAAATTCAATTCCTTTGGTTTACAAGCAAACTGAATGCATCATTAGTTCCAGCTCAAATCTCTCCCATGTATTCACATACACGTCATCATCATCAAATGGAAATTACAGAGTATTATGATTGTGTCTCATCTGGTGGTTTTGCCAATCATTTCTGTTAGCATAACAAAATACCCACAGGATTTATCATTAATATCTGGAGAAACAAAACCAACAAACAACAGGGACGGAAATGTCATCTAATGATCGGACAGATTGTATAAAAGTCAGATTATCTAAAGAGAGCACATAGCGTTGACTCATGTCAGTCTGTAAACAATGCAACTTTTCCATTTGATATTCTTTTGAGAACCGGTTAATGTGGTTGTTTGGTTAATTTGAGGTGTTTTTAAAATATGTCTCATTCCCTGGGATGTTTTTTTTAACGATGTCATATTCACAGATTGTGAGTATAGTGTTTTCATACTGGTATGAATGTCGTCCAAAACTAGAAAACAACAGAGATTTTAGTTGAAATGTTCTTTACTGTAGATTCAATAGAATTGAATCTACAGTAAAGAGTATTCAGAAACAGCTCAGTTTGAACATGCAGCACAGCCAAAGTTAAATCGTCCTGTGAGCTGACATCTCCATGACTGTACTTGGATGTGATCAGAGGTAATGAGGCTGTTTGTGAAGGAGTCTTGCAGAAAGAGAACAGTCTAAATCCACAGCTTGGTGAGCGGTTGCAGAGGTTGGAACGTCAAACTCTAACACCAAGCTGGGAATCGTTTTGAGACAGTTTCCAGTGTGACAGTTACAGGCACAAACATTTGCTGATTCTAAAACGGTCATGATCGTGACACAGGCCGCCTGTTTCCCACAGCTGGTGCTGAGCGCCATGCGGAGCCACCCCACCTCTCTGCACGTCCACCTGGTGGCCACTGCATGCGCGTTCAACCTGACCACTCAGGACCTGGCCGAGGCCATGCCCGTCAGCCTGCTCACCTCCGCCATCACCCAGCTGCTAAACGCCATGAAGACCTTCCCCAGCCACCATCAGGTCGGGGGCTTCACATCCATAATCACACCATGTAGTTACTCATGAGCAGGAACAAATTAACAAGTTGTGACAGAGGTGTTTAATACCAGTTTGCTTTTCATAAAACTGATTTATATTTATTTTCTGATTTAAATGTTTCCTTTCTTTACAGCTCCCAATCTGCCACTTTCACACAGTATTCATAGCCACTCTATAAAACCTTGTGCACACATTAACTCATATATTTCCTTACACCCATGTGTTTCTTCAATATTCATGAATTATTTCATCTCTCCAGGTGCAGAAAAACTGTCTGCTGGCTCTCTGCAGTGACTACATCCTGCAGGATGTCCCTTTTGACAAGTTAGTTTACTTTCACTCATTATATGTGCAACGTATGAGCCCGCGATCAAGCGGTAGCCAAGATAATCACTGCACCAAAGGCATGACACTTGTTTTTCCAGCCGATTTTCGATCCAGCTAAAATATGTTTTGTCTTGAAGTCAAACTGCCAAAAGAAAAAAGTGCTTCCAGATGTAAAAGTGCTGACCTGAAGTGAAGCGTGCATGTAGATTGTTGGTATATTTTTCTAATACTGTGTTCCTTATACCCCATGCTGTCATCATGGTTCAGGTATTTGGCAGCCACGCTGGTGATTAACTGGCTGAGCAGCCACGAGGATCCGACCCTGCAGAGGATGGCTGTGGCTGTCATCTCCGTCCTGGTGGCCAAGGTCAAGACTCTGCTCACTTACCGTGTGTTAGTCTACTGCAGGGAAATAGTGCACACCTGTCATTCCCATGTGTTGAGCTCTCTCGTGCCTCTGTGACACCACTTTCAACAGCCAACTTTATACTTTCATTTACTCCCATTTAATTGGGGTCAATTTCCCCTGTAAGACAAAGGTACTGCTTGTTCTTGTGTGACATTTCAAAAAGTGGTTGAAGCTCAGCGACGCTCTCGTCTGTTTGTTTTCTTTGCAGTTGTCCACAGAGCAGACAGCACAGCTCAGCAAGGACGTCTTCATTATGAAGGTACCTTTCCATTTTCAGGGTGTTTGGTTTCATACTTACACAACGTTCCCATCTTAGCACTAGATATTCAGGAGTGTATTTCTAGATCCCCCTCTGACTCTCTCTCTCTCACGCTCTGTCATTGGAGGTCATTGAATTTGGAGGTCATGTTGACTTCATGTTCTTTTGAACTTCATACATCAGAGACACCGATTTCAAAGTCACTGTGACCTAATAATCCTTTCAAATCTGTCACAAATGTTTAACAAACTTTAGCTGTGTCTCAATTCAGGGGCTGCATCCTTCAGTGGCTGCATTTGAGGACCGATTGCATCACTGTGTCGCAACTTGTCCCATTTCGAAGGCTGTATACCCCTGAGAAACAAAGTGACAAACCGTTTTTCAAAGTGGAAATTGCGCCAGCAAGTGATGACATGCTTGAGTGTCACGCTTCAACTTAACCCGAACAACTAATGGTAAACATGTTAAAAAAATCAAGGGGCATTGAAACTTTCTCATTGTGTCCAAGTTCAGCTCTGTTGCCAGGCAACAGTAATGAGGGTGGGAGGAGCCAGTGGCGCTGATCATGGAAAGCCTCTGTACATTAGACCGTCTGATTTCGGTTAGGCCTTCTGGAAAATTGCAGTCGTCCAAAGGAGGCATTTAGACACAGACTCAGAGATTAAATAATTAGATTTGGTTGGTCAAAGGTCAGATGTTACAGTGACCTCATTGAAACTGCATTGGTTGGAGGAGGCATACTTCCACAGTGCGGTAATTCTCATTTTCATTTATTGTATGTCTGGTCCTTTTATTCAACTAATGCAAGTGTTATTCAATGCGCCTCCTTACCAGAGGATGTTTCTTGTTTATCCACACATCTCTATAATCCCCTCATGCCTCATGTGTTCTCTTCTGCTCGACTCCGTCCCACAGCAGCTGCTGGCTATCGTGCAGCAGAAGGCCATGGTGGGAGTGGTGGACTCCACTCTGAAGTTTGCCCTGAGTGCTCTGTGGAACTTGACGGACGAGATGCCCACTGCAGCCCACAACTTCATCGAGTGCCAGGGCCTGGAGCTGTACGAGGAGGTTCTGGAGGTAAGAGTGCCCTGAAAGAAATCCACTGATGTATGCATAATGAAAATTAGCCTTCATGGAGCATCAGAGACAAACATTTTTATTTGTGTGCTGTGCCATTTTCTTTTACAGTCCTACTACACTGAACCTTCTATTCAGCAGAAAGTTCTTGGCCTCCTGGTGGGTTCTCTGTGTGTGTGAATGTTCTGTTAATAGTTGTGAAAGCGTTCTTTGGATTTTTGATTACATGCTCTGTGTGCCACAGAGCTGCATGGTCTTGATTTTATTGCTTATTTGGACTAACTGTGTGTGTTTTGATGCCAAAATAAAGTTATTTAAATTTTATTTTTGCAATCATTCATAGATTCAGGATTTAATATTGTTACATCACACAGCATCCACAGTAAATCCCAAAGTCATGTTAAATAGTTTTTACACTACCCTCAAATGGTTTAATGCAGGTTGGATTAATGATCTGTAGACAATCTAACATAAAACAGTTGCTGTCATTGCTGTTATCGTTTGTCTCTCTTTCAGAACAACATAGCAGAGGTGGAGGAGCTGCAGTCACAGCTGCTGGATGAGGATCTGCTGGAACACATCCTCACCATCCTGCAGGACCCCCAGTTGGAGGTCGGGGTCCGTTACTTTGCCGGAGGGATTCTTGCGCAGCTCACCTCCAGACTGGAGGCCTGGACCCTGGACACTGAGCTCCACGCCAACATACTGAAGCAGCTGGTGTGTGTTTTTGGTTTGCTGTTTTTTCATTTAACGGACAATAAAATTCACCTCTTTTCACTGTTGTCACTCTTCACCGCAGCACGCTTCCATAATGACATGGACTCAGCTGGAGAGAGAAATGGTCTCGTACAGGTGAGAGAAAAGCAAACTGCACAGAACAGAAGGAAAGCTATTCAGGAGCAGTCACTTTAAATGTATTTGCACTTCAACCTCAAATGTATGTTGCATAATGCTCACTTTCTCGTCAATTACACATTCAGTCGTTGCTGATTTAATATATAGATTTATTTATATATACAGTATATATATTTAATAATATGATATATGCATTGCATAAAACACTGACTACTTTTAACACGATTTTTATTATTTGTATAAATTATCCACGGTTGGAGCCAATCCCAGCTGACATTGGGCGAGAGGCTGGTTACAACCTGTACAGGTCACCAGTCCATCACAGGGCCAACTTACAGAGACAACCATTTACTCTCACATTCATATAGACTCTCACACTAACCTCATCTCAATCTGCATGTCTTTGGACTGTGGATGGACGCTGGAGAACCTGGAGTAAAACGTGCAAACACATAAGACCCTGGTTGAACCAGGATTGAAACAGGAACCTTCTTGCTGTGTTCCCACATAGGGATTTATCAGACTGAACACTAGTGCTACAGGAAGCTCAGACAAACACAAGAAACCTACTGAAAATGTATTTCTGCTGGTGACAATTCATTTTGCACTGAAGCCCAAATGGAAAATCGACCATCTGGTACTTCAAGCACAAAATAAATGATCAAAACAATGTGAAGAGTTACTATTTTTCGTTTTTTAATCTCAGCAAACTGTCCTGGTTTCAGGTCGTTCCATCCATTCTGCCCTCTGCTCCAGACATGTCAGCCCTCTGGAGTGCAGCTGTGGGCAGTCTGGGCCATACATCTGGTCTGCAGTCAAAACAGTAAGACGCACAATCACTACTGTGGAGACCCCAGGGGAAGTCTGAATATGGCGAACACAAAGGGGGATATCTGTGTATAACCCATACAGATATAAAACAGAGCATATTATCGTTCTTTCTTTAGTTACCTTCCATAGAATATACCATCTTATTTAATGTAACATTGATTCAAATGGAGCTATCTGGTTTAATAACAGTCAGTTGGTTTTGGGGTGGGGTCTTAGCCGTCTCTTATCTTCTTCTACCTCCACCGTCCTCTAGCATCACACTACAGAAGCATGTTGGAGAAGGAAGGCGTGACGGAACTTCTGAAGGCTTTGGCTGCGAATCCTGACACACACGCCGACATTAAAGGACTATCAGAGAGCATCTTACGGATGGTAGAGCAACAGCAGATTCACTCAGGGGCCTTAAGCAGCCAGAAGGGGCCTTGAAGCTCTTGACAACAGTGTAAAAGAAAATATTATTTTTGATTTGAGGTGTTTTAGCTGTTCTAGGTGTAAGAATGCAAATATAGCAAATGTAGAGGAATATTTAATTGAATATATAATAGAATATATATACTGTATATATTTGTTATATATATAAAAAAGGATACTGAAACAAAACCTTACAGAGAGATGCAATTTATTTTCACTGTTTTGAATTAAATTTGTTGCTGGATGTAAAAATGCCTGAGTTTGGTGAATTGTTCCAAATAAACTGAATTCTGACACCAAATCTTGTGCTGTAGATACTAAACCTGTCACTAGAGGGTGCTTTAGTATCATAGCTTCAGGGCTATTTTGCTCTTAAGAAAGAAGTCATTATATTTTTAATTCAAGATCATACTTGATCATTTATAAAATACTGAAACAGCATTATTCTGTTGCTTTGTCTGTACCAAGGGCCTCATTATAATACAGTCATTTTTGGGAATATATTATCTCCTATCTCTCTCTCTCTCTCTCTCTCTCTCTCTCTCTCTCTCTCTCTCTCTCTCTCCCCCCCCCCCCCCCCCCCAGTGAAATGATGATGAATTAACTATAGTTTATGTAACACAGCTGGAAGACAGAACTGCTCCCAGGTATCTACAGCATCTATTCTAAGATGGCCTATTAATAATTCCCTTTGAAAAGTGGATTATCAAGCTCACATGAATATTTGAGTTGCATCCCCTTGTTCCAACTTTTAAGTGTCAAATCTCTTGAGGGAATTCAAAGGGATCAGTTAAACAGAATATTATGGCATGTCCGTGATTCAGCCAGGTCAGGTCATTGCCTTCGCAGTGTGGTGGGCTATGATAGAGGAAATTGCTGCGAAAACTGATCCAGTGTCAGCATTTAACAAGCTTCTTAAACCTCTAAACATTAAACTCACTGTGGCCAGTCCTGCAGGGTCAAAGGTCAAGTACCTCATAGTGGACGTGGTGTCATGTTGTGTAATGTGAGCAGGTAAAGTCGTGAGAGGTGTGGGAAAACTGCACTGCTTCCCACAGAAGCTGATGCTACAGCATGCAGGGCGATTGAGCACTGGTGACGGTCGTTTAAAAAAAAAATATAAAAGCAAATGGGGACTTAAATTGCACGGAGGAGCCAAAGGTGTAAAAGTGCACTGCATTAATTATGTCTAGAGTTTCTGTCTGTGGCTCAAAGAGCTCATCAATATTCAAGTGACATACGAGACAGAAAGACTACATCAAATAGACAGCAGAGGAAATAAAGAAAAGGACTAGTTAGGACATTTTGATGAATGCGCTTATTCGCTTTCATGTCAGGCGTAAGAGCAGACAACTGATACCTTTGTCAGGCCTGCACACCACATGTGATATGCTAGAAGCTCAGGTAGTTGTGAAAGGATACTGGAGGCCAGGCTCTGTAACAAAACCCAGCTACCAACACCTCTCTTATCTTTAATCTGTAACTGTAGTGTTGAAATGGAAACCATAGTTAGGTAACAGACTGTTTTAGCTGAAAAGTCCTGTATGCTGGTCGCGAGCAAGTACTAGCAGAAATAGACTGACACACCTTAAAACGACATCTTGAAAAAAATGTTTCCATATTCTACCTGGTGGCTGGCTGCAGTAGCCTATATGTCATAAAACCTGCTACCTCCATGTAGGTGGATGGGACATGGCACAAACTAAAAAGTCATGGTTTCTGTCATTTTAGGTAGTTCCTATCACTCAAATGTGCAGACTTGATGGCAGTGTTCGTATCCATGATTTCTCGGGAGAAGGCCAAAATAGTTTGTCTAGTTCCTACAGTACTTAACATTTTTTGAAATCTGAAAAAATGGATCCGCACAAAAATGGACACACCCATAAATATCAGCCTACTAAATATGACATGATTTTTTTAAAATCAAGATCCGATCCTATCTTCATCCCACCACTTAGTTTGATGGAAATAGTTTTTTTGCATAATCCAGCTAATGAATAAATTAACAAACTGATTTGGGTGATACTATCCGATCGATCCTGAGCAGAGGTAGCACTGTCCGCACATATTGAAGCCTGCAGCCCGTTAGCACAGTTTAGCACCAATGGTTTAGCATAAAAATGAGCAGCTAGCTTGTCCAAATAGCCATAGCTAGAAAGCTAATCAGCATATTTCTCAAAATGTTTAACTTTCCTGTTAAGATCTAAACAGAAGCTTTGCACTGGAAACAAGACAGAAATAGAGATTCCTATATGGAAACTGACAGGTAGAAAAAACAAACTTATGACCAAAAATAACTTCAGACGAGATTAAAAATAAAGCAAAGGAGTCATGCTGCAAGAGAGGGAGTCAAAGGATATTTTAGACCCTTTCATGCTCCATTATTGTTTGTGCAAAAATAACACAGACCAATTTGCAGATTCGCTGTCTTGGCTTGAAATTTGATTGTGCTGGTTTTGACTTAGAGCTTAGTGTGAGTAAGCATCTCGTTATCTCACTCGTGCAGCCATCTCTAATGGATTATAACACAACTGTGAACCAGTCTGGGCACTCAGAATACACCAGTGCAATACATCTCCAGCTGTGAGTGTGTGCACATGTGTGAGGCCGTTTCTGCAGCCCAGTCTGCAGACTAACCAGGCCCCAGTGCAGAGCATGAGGCCAACTTAAAGGGTTTTTGACTAGGATGCTAATTAGACACCCGCTAACCTTCTAAACACCCAGAGACAGAAAGAGGGGGAAAAATAACATTTAAAGAGCAGGAAGGTTAAATAAAAAGATAAAGCAAAAAAATTGAAAAACAACACTTCTCCAGGCAGAACTGTGACACATAAAAGGACGTACCATCTCTTCTCAAATGACCTTTTAATGCTAGGGAAGGATACAGAGTTGGTAGGCCCCTGAGCCTGTGCGCAGATGTGTAACAGCAGTAAGACCATCCTCCTGTCTGTCAAGTGGAGGCAGGGGCTTACTCTTCACCGTCAATCAATAGCCATTTCCCCAGAGGAGGAATTGTCAATATCCAGTCCACTACGAAACACATAATATGCAACATAGGTTCATGGATTTGAAATGAGTCCCAGCTGACAAATAATAATGAAATAATGATTGCGAAGGTGTGCGAATGAAAATGGAGAAAACTCTGGAAAAGTTATTCTTGGCCTGTAATGAAAACCAGGCATTTTGCATGTTTGTGTTGACACTGGTTAAATGTGATTAACTTAAAATAATATAAGTTGCAGTAGCTCCTTGATGTTCCAGCTCTGGCTGCTTTGGATCTGGCTGATAGTAATTTGGTGCTGCATCCATATGTGGCAGTGACTAATGATGACATTTTCATGAAATAACAGAAATAGAAACGCACTATCCAAGCACAGACGCTGGAAATAAATCCCTCATCTTTAACTTTGGTGCAACTCATTCCACTGCTCCGTGGCGAAAGGACTTTCATTTTGTTTGCATGTTTGTATGTGAGTGTGAGTGAGTGTGTTTGTAAGTAGATGTGTCAGAGGGCTAACACGGTCGGTTAGATCCGCTCTTACTTAATGTCAAATCTCTCGTCTGCGGGTGTTTTTATAGTGGCCACTTTGCTTCCAGCTCAGTCGATGTGCACAATGGTGCAAACATTTGAGTTAAACAACCAGAGGCAGGACACAGGGCTGCAGGAGCTTCTCCATTCAATAGTTTGTGTGGATTGCCTCGTCTATTCACTGAAGTGGCTCACAGTCGCAGCTGTGCTATTGATGTGACCATCGCTGGCTGAGTGCGTCCCTAACCTAAAACACATCCTGACCATGGCCCAGCTGCTGAATGATGGGATACTTGAGAAGAAAACAAACATCCATTATCAAGCACAATAGAGAACCCATTAGTACAAATACAATATGTCATCTTAAAGCAATGGTTTATAGTTAATTTGTTTGTAATATTTTGAGAAATGTGGTTATTCATTTTCTTTCTGAGAGTTAGATGAGAACATTGATACCCCACTCATATACGTTAGTGCTTAATATGAAGCTCCAGGAAGCAGTTGTTTAGCTTAAGCTTAGCATAAAGACTGGATACAGGAAGAGAAAGCTCCATGCAAATCAGCTCTACACCTTAGAAATAACCCCCTCATTCAGTTATTATTTACGTATATAGTGGACACTCGGTGTATTACTCTGTTATGAGTGTCGGAGCCACTTGAAGGGAAAAATAGAGATTTTTAGAATAAAGTCTTAATATTATGGGAAAAAGTTGTAATTTTTTATGTGAATTAAGACTGTTATTGGTGGTTACATCTCCATGTTATTGAAAGGGAGTTTGTAGTTTCTAAAAAACAAAAACAATGAGATTGGTGATCCAGCGTTTGGATGCAGGAATGGAACTTTGGAAAGCACTGCCTCTCCTTGCTGCTTATTTCCCCCCAAAATGTTCTTTTTCTATATTGTCATCATATGATGACTTTATTCTTGGGATATTTTGACTTTTGCATTTTTAAATTACGACTTTTTCTCATAATCTCATGACTTTCTGCTCAACTACGACTTAATTCTCGTTATATCGACTTTCTTGGTAAATTATGTCTTTATTCTCATAATATTATAATTCTCTTGACCCCAGGAACATCACTGATGATGCATCCTTGCAACCTAACTCTCTTCTCAATAACAACTTTATTCTTATAATATTATGACTTTTCTCGAAATACTTTTTGGTAGTAGTCCATCACTTATTTCCTCAAATAACCACAATATGTTGATTTTACACTTTGTGTTACACTGTGTTTTATATGTATTAAACAAATAAGATATAAATCTGTTCATTGCTGAGCCTCAGATGTGCTGGTGGGGGCATTTCTCCTACCTTTGGGCAGAACCAGGTTTGCTGTTACTCTAAGCTAATTGGCTGTTAGCTGTGGTCTCGTATGTACCGTACACACAGAAGATAGAACAATATTAACCTTCTCATCTCTTGGTAAGAAAGCTAATAAGCGAATTTCCTGAAAAGTCTCCCTCATTAGAATTGCAGATTATGTTCTTTTGATGATGTGGGAAGATGCTGTTCTGGTTGATGTCTGTATTGTGGTGCACACAGAGCACTTCTCCCCAAGCTTTCACACAGTACATTGTACTGAGAGGCGATATGTGTTGGAGTTGGCTCTGGAGGCAGAACTGATGCTTTTGTCTCTGTGCACCCGAGCACATTTCATACATGTGCCTCCATACAGGGTGATTTTGACTTGTGGGGGAGTAAAAAGCGCAGAACATTGAAATTCATCCAGTTAGTTCAGTATATTACTCATTATATACTGTTAAAAGTGTATTCAGTCATACAGAACCTGCAGGGTTTGCCAGAGCTGCCAATACAGAGTTGTGAGAGGTGCATGAGAACTGCAACTATGCCAATTTTTATTATGAAACAGAGACTTGTGGGTATCCCTTGTCATTCCATCTGTGCTAGCATGAATTAGATCTGCCTGCTATCCTATTTCCAGGCCGCACCCTGCACCCTTGCCTGTGGCATGGCATGGCCTTATCGGTGTGCTTATAGCAGAATGTACTGTAGTACACTCTCACAGCTGAGATCTGCCATAGAAATGCATTGTAATCCGATATAGATGAGGGTTAAGCACACGGACGTCAATAGACATTCATATTAGTTTTTGCATTTTGTATATACTGCAGCAACCCAATGCGGAAATAACACCCAGAGACATGAGAGCAAACCAGCCACCACTGGCTGAAGTGCTCAGCAGACTGTAACAGCTTGTAGGAGACTGACAGGTACAGTAGGGGTCATTATTTTTGATTGACACTTTTAGCATCCAGCTATGTGTGCTATGCCAGTGAGTATGCTTAGGTCGGCACAAGCATAGTTCTGCTTTGAAATTGGATCACTGCCTTATATAATAATGGAATGCAGGCAACAATGTATAATCACACACACCAGATTCATTCCTTAGTATCTTATATCAGTGGAGTAATAGAGAAATTCCATGAAGTATAACTCCCATTTGAAATTAAGTGAGTAAGCCATGTCTCTGAGCTAGTATTTATTAGATGTATTAAATAATTCATGTTATTAATTACACGTGTATTATATTAAAGTCAAAATGTCTCATGTAAAAAGGTCTATAATGGTGAGTTTTTTATGCATTCAGATAATTTGGGCCAAATCTCAATTATATGCACATGTTGGCTAGCACTCACATGTGCATATTATTGAGATTGGGGCTGTCAGTAGCAATTCAGATGACAGAAGAAAAAAAAAACAACAGATGGTGTGGAATCTTCACCATCTTCTCATCACACAAATAAATAACTTTACATACTAATAATCAAATTCCTCACAATTGCATATGACACAGTTACAGCCTCACAACTGGTTACGCACAGTCCAAAAGTTTAATAGGTAAAAGTCGCATAATACCAGTATAAGAGCTTTTTTTTGCCTGCACATGTTTTACAAAAAGAAATGAATGATGCCTCCAATCTTTGTGTGTCCCATGCATGCACAACACTGGGACTCTGAAAGTGAAGCAGTTACATGGATCTGCATTATTTACACCTGTGCTTGTCTAACTGCAATATGTCAAAATGTCCCCGGTGAAAAGGGTCAGTTTTCCTTTGTGAGCACAGTTTCAACAGTAACTTGGACATGCATACATCCAAGCTTTACAATGCAAACAGTTTCAGAGTAAAACGTGTGTCAAGTCAAATATGCACAGCACGAAAGGAGGGGAACAACTGCTGGCACAAACAATTTTAAGAGAATGCCCTCGTTCTCAGGTCCCCAAAAGGTTCTTCTGTGTTCTCAAATCAAGTAAATTATTCTGATACGCAACCAACTGCACACAGACACGCGCACAGACACACACGCGATAGCATTTAAGTGTAGCCACCTTTGGACTTCCCTTATCCAACAAGAGTTTTGTTCTTTCCTGAAACATTTTCAGTTCATAACAGTCAGTGTCATATGGTCAGTGAAGTGGTACATCCAAATAAAAACAAGCAAAAATACAGAAAAACCTCACACACAGCAGGGGCTGATATCACAACTGAATGATATTTACCTCCACCAAGAGGGTTATGTTGTTTGTCGTATGTTTGTACGAAAAGTACAAAACTGGATTTTATTGAGTTTTAGCGGAAGGGTGAGGTATGGGCCGAAGAAGGACAACTTAACTTTTGGAGTTTTTTTTCCCACTTTTTTTTACCGTTGCGAGGTTTGGGAAATCTCTTGACATTTCCGTTAATTTCTCAAGATATAATGCAGAGATTTTGATGGGAAAAATCTGATCAATTTAGTGGACTGACATCTGTGTGTGTGAAATTTGGTTATTTGAGCTATTCAAGGAACAAATTCCTTCCTGAACTGTCTTATTGCTGTAAATCTTGGTAAATCAAATGAATGAAAGAATAAAATCGGGATTTACTTTACACTTTTCATATTTTTTCCCAAAATACAATCTATACATTTATAGATCTTTTGTATATTGCCATATATTCCTTTTCTTATTTATTTACATGAACGGGTCGGTCTCACAGTTTATACACATCTCATAAGGCTTTTCGGTGCATCAACAGGGCATGCAGACACAGACAGACAGGGCACTGCACTCAAACTAGCAACCCAACACAGAGACAGAGAGGCCTAAATCAATTATCACTCAGTCCCGATAACTTGCCATCCAGCAGGGGCCCGCTGCCAAAACAGACCTCAGCAGATGGCACATGTTGTCTCACTACTTGGTAAATACTGTGGATTCTCAGCACGTACACCTTGACTGCAGTTTCGTGAGAGAGTAACTGAGGGGAGGTTGAACTGTCACCACAAAACCGCACACATGTCGGTGCACGGATTGTCCCACTGGTGTCGGCCAAAGCTCAGCCACACACAAAGCTACATCACACACTCTGACTTGGACTCATCTACAGGGGCATAAATGGATTATATAAATGCATTTAATCCGCACCTTTCATACGAATGAGTAGAATGACGACAACACTTTAAGTTTAACCAAGATGTTGTGAAGCTGCGTCACAATTCTCTTACCATGCTTGGTGCCATCATGGAGGTCTGGGGTTGAATCTTTTCGTGTGAAAACACTGCTTCATGAGTGGGCTCTAGAAATACACTTGATTTTGATTAATTAGCATCGAGTTTGTAATATTTTAAGATCAAAATAATTTGGAAATTGGATAAAATAGATTATTCCACATAGGCCTAACATATATAGGGAAAATAGTTGACTCCAGTCTTTCCTGACCTATAATTTTAGGAAAAGGCCCAATGGTCGCAAAAAGTAACAATGGTTTCTTGTGCAGAGTAATCTGATTTTTTTCTTTTGGCAAAATCTTTTGGAAAAACTAACAGTTCACACCAGTTTATGTGGGTTGATGGTCTGAGCCCTGCTGTTCCTTTGCTGCTCTTGGCTGGACCCACATGGCGGTTGAAGAAAAAAGTTTGACATTTTGGAAACTGCTCCTATTTATTTCTTCCTGCAAAGCGTCAGATGAGGAGAATGACCCCAGTCTCATATTTGTCTGTTAGGCTACAGCGAGTGAACTTTACATGGTGTCACACAGAAGCTGGAAATATGGAGAAACAGCTGGCAGGAGGATTTTGTTACCTCAGCACAGAGCCAGGCTGGTTGTTCCTGCCTGTTTCCCACTCTTTACATTACACTGAAAAACAGAACATTGTTGGACCAACGTAAAATAAATGACTTCATCTGGTGACACACAAATTAATTAAGTTTGTAAAAATGTAAATTAATAAATTGTAGAATAAATGATTAATTTCTGTTTTTAAGTTGGTAAACAATTGTATTTTCCAGTGTAAGCTGAGTGACAGTTGCTGCTTCATGTTTTTTGTCTCGACAGATTGATCTCGATCTTAATTATGTTGCTATAGGACTAGATTGTCGGGGGACATGTCACATGCTTCTCTTTCCTCCTCTACTGCACTTCAGTCTGTCATGGGAGAGGGATCCCTCACACGTGACTCTCTGGGTTTCTCCACTTTTTCTCTGCTTTGGCAGTTTTTCCTCCCTCTTGTTGAGGGTTAAGAACAGAGGGAAGCTTCACCTTAAGCCCTATGAGGCAAATTGTGATTTGTGAATATGGGCTATACAAATAAAATTTGATTGATTCAATATTTTTTTTTGTCTAGACTATTTTTGTCTAGGTTTTTAACCTTCTTATTTTACTCTTGACAAGAAAATTATTCTTCGCAAATGTCAAAAATATTTTCTTAAGTTGGGAAATGAATGAGACCACTACCTCTAGTACATAAACCAAAATGAGCATTTTTTTCCAAATAGCTCATGTTAAACCAGGCCTGTTATTTCAGAGCATTAATAACCACCTTCACTGATTTCTTTCTGCAGGGATGACCACGTCCCACTCAAATGTTTCACAGACCTCCATTATGGCAGCCAGAGTGTGTTACATCACCTGAAAGCCCACTACAGATGAGCAGAATGACATTCCCTCTATCTGACGAGTCCTCTCTCCTCTCTCTCAGAGCGGAGCCTGTTAAACAGACTCTGGGCTTTAATTGGACTTCACAGACTGTCCTGGAAGTTGACAGGAGGCACTGTGGGTATCCATGGCGTCATTTTTTAAACGTTGTGTGTGGTTTTTAAATTCCCGTTGCCATGGTCACTCCTGGCCCGCGAGGTGTGGCCCGTCTCACTGGTTTCTTCCTCCTCCTCCTCGTCCACTTCGAGCCGTTCATCTTTTTTCTTGATGTAGCGCTCGTAGAGCACCATTATGACGCCCATCACCCAGGCCGACACAGTGCCGGCAGCAAAGATGACGAAGCCGATGGCGATAAAGAAAAGGTAGTCCCAGGAGCCCAGAGTCTGGTGACATAACGTCCGCAGCTGGATGCCCACGTCACCCAGTCGACGGCCCTGCATGTCGGCAGGTGAGCCGCACACGGTCTGGCCCTCATCTGTGACACAGACGCACACCGAGAGAGAATGAAGAGCATTAATCAAAGGATCAGGACATAATTCATAATTCATAGCATTCAGAATATAATATTTTTTTTTCCACAAATCTTGGAAATCAGCCTGAACAATCTTGTCAAAATCTGTTCTAAGATCACAGGAGTTTAAAAAGATCTCAGTTCTTTTTAACCAACAATACTCTGGAAAGCACAGAGTATATATCATCTCCTGAAAATGTTCTAACCAGTGAGTTTTACTTGTTGCCATCAGGATGTTATGTCACCTGCTTGTACTACAAATCCCTCCTGCAATCTATCAGTACATGGATTCTTTAAATCCTTGCCTTCTTTGTCACTGATCTTTTTTTAATCTTTTTTTTTTATTTCTTTACTGTCTGCAACTTTGATATTTATTCAATATTTATTTTTCATATCCTTCATTTAGCTCCCTTGTATCTTGTACCTCTCCGAGTATGTTTTCGTACAAGCCGTTCCAAATTCCAAATGAATGATTGCCCCCATGGGATTAATAAAGTAGTTTGAATTGAATTGAATCGCTTGGTGTTGTTAACTGGTCAGATCTCCTGGAGTGGTATCATTCAGACAACTCATGCTGTTCTGGACTGAATGTGCAGGGTGTGTGTGTGTGTGTTTTCATAGCATCAATCCAGGACAGGGACTTCCTGAACCCACATGATTATTCCTTTACTAACAGTTAGTAACACTGCATTACAGTTGGTCAAAGAAGGATACACGTGCACTAGAATGTCATTCATTTAGTCCCCTAAACATGCCTGATTGTTTTCATCCAGATCCATGAATTATTTCTGAGGAAAAAGGATCTGCACCACAATTTAATGGGTGCATCCAACTCATAACACATCCTTCCAAAAAGTTTAAAGGAATTCCATCCAGTAGTTTTTACCGTAAAAACTGCATTAACAGAAAAATGCAAATGAAAACATTACATCTTTGGCAGAGATAAGCCAAATATTTTTCTATGAAATTAATAATTTGTGACGAAATGAGCAACAATCAAAGTTAAAGTTAAGAAAGAAAACGTCCTTAGGTTTGTTTTTTACACTCAAAAACAACATATTTCCTGGCCCTTTAAAGTGAATTTAACTGCTGACCTTCTCTGCAAATGTCAAGTGACATTTCTAACAGTATAAATATTCACCGTCTTGATAATCAACATATGTTTTATAAGGATTCTTTGATGTTGCGAGAGCCACAACAAAATGCACAAATAATTCTACATATGGCATTAATCACAGCAGCCTGTTAAATCATTCATGAACACATTACGACATATCACTTTACATAACATTTGTAAATGGCACATCTGCTGCAAACTGAGCTGAAGAGGTCCATAATACATTTGAGTTCAAACTGCGCTTGCATAACAATGTTGCTCTCCTTATCAGAAAACGGGGGGCTTTGGGAGCCTCCCATGTACGACAGCCTTGAGTTGATGCAGCATAAAAGAAAAAACTCATGGATGAATTATTCAAACTCTTTTCTCCCCCACAGGATTAGAGAGTGACTTGGGCCTTTGTGTCTGCCTGAAACCACTGATAATAAGGTTTCTCATCATCAGGCGCCGGGTACGACTACGACTAAGACCTTGCTGAAATCCACAAATCCTAACAAAAATGTCACAAGAAAAAAAATCCCACGCCTCCCAGCTCTCACAAAACTACAGTTTGGATCCAGTTTCAAAGGCCTTTCAGTCAATATTAACCGAGAGATGCATTTTTCAGGAAATAATCCTAAAGCCTTTTGTTACTGAGAGCAGAAAGTGTGTGCAACACAACAACAGAATGCTGCCGTCTCCACGCCGCCGCTGTTTTTAATTGGCATCTGTGTTTCCAGAGCTTTTGTGCTGAGGGGAATTCCCACAGGGAGAGATGAAAAGACTTGGAGGTTCCTGCACAGGGAACAGTTTTCCATAACCCTGTCTCTAAACAGCTTTAAAAATCCACTCTCTCATTTTGCTGGCATGTGTATTGTAGAGTCTGCATGTAAATGTTTGCTGCTTTGCCTCTCTGCAGCCTGATATGAATTATACTGTATAATGCAGTTTACTATAGACATCAGGGGTTACTAAACGTTTTTGTCGTATGTACACTATCAGATGAACTGAGTACCCCTTCAACACCATCCTCATGTTCCAAATGCTGATGGGAGTTGACTTTAAAGTGGACAGGTAATAACAACTTCTGTAATGTCTTTCATATGACTGCCTTGTTATTGTTGGAGTCAATTTCTCGACTACACTTTTGCAATCTGTTTCAACTGTCTCTGAGTTGCACCTGCTGCGCCTTTGTCTTCTTTTCGAACATGTAGCTCCAGTAATGCTGCCTACCATGCACCAAATGTGCTATCAATTAAGACGAAAAAACAAGGAGACAACTTAGATGTAAGATTAACAAACATAAAGGAGCTATCCACCGTGCTGAACCGCAATAAGCTGTCGCTAGACACTTGGCAGACAGCACTCAGCAGATTTGGCATTATGTTACCCAACCATCTTAGGGGTAATATAAACCAAATTCTACTCCAATGTGAGTGTAGGTATATATTTTACCTTAAAACACTCCACCTAATATATTGAATGAAGAACTGGATGATCTGACATGTTTTGTGTGACTCTTTTTATTGTCTCTTTGTACCAGTTAGCCCAATGTGCATTCCAGTCCATGTATGTACAGTAGGTATACCAGCATTTGTTTTGGACTAAGCTTTGCTGTTCTGCTTGTAATGATCTGACCTGTGGTAACTGACTCCATGTGTGTTTGACCAGGCTCTCGATGACATGCTAATGTAAGAGGAGCCAATATATATACATTTTAATTGGCTCTATATACTGTATATATATATATATATATATATATATATATATATATATATATGTAGACTAAGCTCCATTTTTGTTATATATAGATATGCATAGAGAGAGGCAATTTAAATCCAGGACTACATGAGGAAGATAGCCCCAGGTGACGAGCTGCTAAGTAAATACCTCGACCGCAGAAACCCAGTGATGATGATGATGAGTAGGAGGAGGAAGATGAACCATCATTGAAGGACAAGCCCCTGCACGGCATGTACCACAGAAGAAAAGAGGAAGTAGCTGATATTAAGAGATCCTACCAGTGTATGGATTAGAGGTACACAAGTACTGATCATGGGACATACCACCGAAGGTGGTTGAGAACAACAGAACTGAGATCCTGTGGGACTTCAGATTCCAGACTAAGCTACATTTTTGTTTTACCTGTTTATTCATTGATTTTAGATGATTATTAATTGTTTGGCTATGTAGCATATTTCAAATATCCTTCACCTGGTTAACTCTCAAAATAATTTAGTCATTCATTACTTTTTCCTATTTTAATTCCTGCTCGCAGTTGCAAACTAGTTTTGATGCCCTCCCAATGGTACCACGTGGTGTTGTGACTGACTCAGGTGGGTGGGAAGTGTGAAATGACAGAGGGTGATAGAGAGGTATGGTATCCTTCAATCACTTTCATTTATTAGGAAATTTACAGGACGGCTGAAACTGTTGTTTTCCTAATGTTTTTGGCTCAGAGATCTGAAGAACACAAAGACAGTCGGCTTCTCTCAGCTCCATCTACCACAGATAATTCACTGCCTGCTCTGATCCTGTGCACTGTTCACACAAAATGCAGTTAGTCACAAACACACGTGTCCACCCATGCAGAAACACACACTCTCTTATCTCATATGTATGCACAAACCCTCTCCACAAGAATCAACTTTCCCATCTACTATCTGTGCCCTTGCAGCGTGTGTGTGTGTGTGTGCATGCATGTATACCCATGCAAGTGTTTGTGCCTGACAGCCAGGAAGGAAACCCTTCTGGCTTCACCCCCACCACTCATCCTCCTCCACCCTCAAGGGACTGGCATCAAAGAAGAGGGCTTTCCCTCTTTCCTTCCCCCATCCACTCTCTCTGCTCTATTTCTAGACACTCTCCTTATATAACAGCTGAGAGAGTGCAAATCCAGCCAGGAAGGCGAGACAGAGGAGAATCTGTTGGTTCCTTCCTGAAGCTTTCTCTCCCTCGCGCTCGCTCACGCGCTCCCTGTAGATGCATTTCCTAAACCAAGTAGACAGGCGGCTCATGTTGTATGAACCAGGTGAGACCGAGATGAGAGATAACAAGGCTGCGGAGACAGAGCTGGGAGCCGAAACGCAGTCGCCTCAAGAATGTTAACCTTCTGTCTCCTCCACCTAAAGCACTAAAAGTCAGTTCTGTGTGTTTACATGCGTGGATGTGTATTTGTGATTTTGTATGCATGTGACACAATGTGCTCAATTTAGGCGAGATTGAGGTGTTGTCTCTGTTGCTGGCTGCTGGAAAAAAGATGGACAGGCTATGTGTGTACATAGCAGAGATGGAGAATGTGTGTGAGAGTGTGTGTGTGTGTGTGTATATGTGTGTCCGCCTTCTCCCATGCTGGCAGCTGTCACTGGAAGAGGCACCACTCAAAATTAAGATAAACAAAAGGCAATGAGCGGCAAGAAAATAGGACAGCTCTTGCAGGATTCAATCTGGACTTGAACTAAGCTTCACAGGTACCATGGTGAGCCGCTGTGTGTGTGTGTGTGTGTGTGTGTGTGTGTGTGTGAGTGTGTTTTTGCATAGGAGAGAGAAGCAGGGGATGCCTTTTTACTATGAGTGGTGTGCATTCAACAGCTATAGTGTTTGAATTATGACTGGCTTCTTGCTCACTAAGACGCACTATAAATAGCTGCTGACCTTTTGCATAGTGACACATCCACACTAAAAGTATTATGGAATATCAAACACTTCTATCAGCTTGACCGAAATAAAACGAAAAGAGCGATCAATATTTGATGGTGCAACTGTGATCTATTTATCACACACCTGCAGGAAACTATCCCACTCGCTGAATAGATCGATAAGTAATTTCTGGGATAAACGACTCGCTGTTTTCCTCCCAAACTGCAGCGAGTGTTCAGGGCTGAATTAATGAACACGGTTGCTAAAGAAGAAATCAGATGGCTCCCAGTCTCCGATCTTCTTTCAGCAGCTTTGTTATTTGATAGTCTGAATGCTGTCACGCTCCACTGTTGTCACCTGTGCCTCATCCCACTGAAAGCTGAGAGAGGGTCGAACTTAGACTTGGATAAAGCCGGGCTGTATATTTAGCATATGAAATACACTGTGTGTTACCATTAACAATGATGCAGTTGTGGGTGACGGTGTATGATGCTGGTTGTGATGATGGTGTGTGCTCAGGGGTGACGACGTGACAGAGTGTTTTGATGTGACATGTTGACGTGACATGGTTCAACACCAGTAAGCATGGAGTCACTCCATCCTTGAAGGGCTCTGAAGAATATTAGTGCTGCTTTGATAGAAGCAAACATTTTTTACAGTCAGTTATTTTCAATTCCTCTCTGATTGAATAATGCATCCTTTAATAATTACTTGTTTTATCAATCCATATTTCATAAACCATTAATAACCATAGTGTTATGGTTACCAGGTTGGAATTTAAAAAATCACCTTGAGTGATATAAGCCGTGAAATATCAGCTTGGCTGTATTACCAACCAGGCAGAGTGGGCCACAGGGACCCCAGAAGCTCCGGTTCGAGTGGCTCTGTTTGCACACGGCCTGGTCAAGGTGGAAGTGTTCTGCTTTTATTCTGCGTCACTGTCCTGTAGAAAAGGTGCAAACATGAGTTCCACTTTGATGCTGGCAGCAGATGTGGCCACAGAGGGGAATGAGCGGCTGTGTGCAGCTGGAATGGCGTGAGAGCTGTTGTGCTGCATGTCACGCCTCTGACTGCGGGGAAGCCACCGTGCAATGCGACATCACACACGAGGTCACAAAATGCTGGCAAGTTTCTTTCAATGTAAACAAGCAAAGGTGGCATGAAGAGGGGCCTTCTTAATGGAAATACAGCAAAATCTCTCAAGGGATGATCGTGTAGATAATGTTATTGACCATCAGTTGACATGATAAGCTTGAGAGGGTCCACTGTAATCTTGATGGCCCTATGGCAATATTCAGTTTTGCAACGTTCTATCTAAATATAAACAATTCAAATCAATGGCTACTTTTTTCCAGAGGCCCAGTAGTAGGTTAACCCAGCCACTGAAACATGTATTAATGTATGAACTGATATATAAAGCTACAGCATATTTTGATCTTTAATTTTGGCTACAAATGTACAACACCAGTAGTTTCTCTCTTTATAAGAGTTAAATATCTTTTTCTGCTGTCTAAGTTGTCTGCTTTCTCTTTCATAACAATTTTAAGTTGCCTGTTGAAATCTAAAATGAAAAGATACATTTCCATCTCTTCGTGGATACAGACCAGTTATTGAGCCAGAAAAAGACCAATAGTTTACATAACAGGTTATCTAATAATTAATAACTAGAGCACAGGCGTCCATGTGGGACAAATCCACTCCAGGCTCAGGAAAACCCAACGGTAAAGGTTCGTGATATTGTGCAGCACCGTATATCATATAAGAATGAAATAGAATAAATCATTGATAGGACCTTGGAACTTGAAGCCCTCCAGGTGGACCCACAGACACAGGTCCTCGTTGTCGCACTCGCAGCTCCACGGGTTCCCGCTGAGTCCCACGGAGCGCAGGGAGGGCAGAGAGATCAGGGAGGTGATGTTGTGCACCGTCAGATTGTTCCTGCTCACGTCCAGAACCTGGAGCGCTGCGTTCTCCGAAAAGGTGTCCGGGTGGATCTCCGAGAGCCCCGGGTTGTCCGTCATCCTCAGCATCACCAGACTCGCCAAGGGCCCGAACGTCCGGTCCTCGATTCGGGTCAGGGTGTTGAAGGAGAGGTCCAGGTAGGCCAGCTTGCGTAGATTCCCAAACGTGGACTCTGATATCTCGGTCAGGGAGTTGTTGCTGCAGTCCAGGTACACCAGGTCCGAGAGGTAGTTGAGCGACAGCGGCGGCAGCTCCACGATGCGGTTGTTGGAGATGATGAGCTGCCGCGTGGCCAGCGGCAAGTTGACCGGGAAGGTGGTCAGATGTTGCCCGGCGCACTGAACCACCAGCTGGTCGTCACACACGCACCTGTCCGGGCAGCCGGCGGAGATCACCGGGGACGCGATCACCCCCGTGGCGAGGAGGAGCACAACTATGAGCCGCAGGGGTTGCGCGCTTGGCTGCGGGGCAAGACGCATGTCACCGCCGAGGGCTTCATCCACCCCGTTTGGAGAGAATCAGGGGCAGTCACATTCTTCATTGACATATCCTCGCCAAATGATTAATCACAGAAATGATCCCCGCAGAGGTCAAACCTTCGCGCCTGCCCGTGGCACCCTCTTGCGCGCAATGTCTCAGTTCATCCCGTCTTCTCCCGCGTGGATCCAGAGCGCGCATCCACTGTCTGGAACTTGACAATCACGTGTTTTCACGCCGCTTCAAATGTCATCGGATCGAACGAGTTTCCGACATCAGAACATACCCGGGCACAAGCTCACCGCGTCCTCTCCCGCTGCGCTGCTGCCGACGATCACGGTCAGTCGCTCCCTTCAGCATGTCTGGCTTTTCCGAAACTGAATCCAAAGGATGGGGGGGGGGGGGGGGGGGGGGGGGGCTGAAGTGCACGGCGGTGGATGGGGGTGGGGGGGGGGGGGCGCGGGGGTTACGCGCTGCGGGGCGATCTGACGCCTTGGACAGATAGAGCAGAGGTAATGGAAGACTAACATTAAATATTGAGGCCATTGCAAAGTATGATTCAGGAGAGCAGCTGGAATAAAGGTGACCTATAATGCTTCAGCTGCAGGCATCTCCACCATGCCTCAGGTGTGTGTGTGTGTGTGTGTGTGTGTGTGTGTGTGTGCATGTGAGTGCATGTGAGTGCACCCATATGGGATCGGTGTGTGCGTGTGTGCACTACAGGTATCTTTGTGAGGATAAAGTTTAGCCTATATACAACTTAGAGAGTGAGGACATTCTGGAAAGTGCGGACATTTTGGCCGGTCCTCAGTTTCAGACCCATTTGAGGGTTAACACTTGGCTTTAGGGTTATTGGGTTAGGTTTTTGCTAAGGGTTAGGCATTTAGTATTGATGGTTAAGGTTAGGGTAAGGGGGAATGTCCTCACTAAGATAGATTTACAAACATAAACACAAGTGTGTGTGTGTGTGTGTGTGTGTGTGTGTGTGTGTGTGTGTGTGTGTGTGTGTGTGTGTGTGTGTGTGTGTGTGTGTACTTGTACAGATATCTTTATGAGGATCATTTTTTAGCCTATAGGATATTTTTAGAAAGTGAGGACATTTTGAAAGGTCCTCATTATCTGAGTCACCTTCAATCGGTTGTTTGAGGGTTACACTTGTTTTTAGGATTAGAATTAGGTTAAATTTAGAAGTAGGTTAAGTTAGGGTAAGTTTTTAGGGTCAAGTTTAGTTTTAGTTAAAGGGTTTGGTTAGGCATTCAGTCGTGATGGTTAAGTTAGTGTATGGGGCCACAGGGAGTGCATTAGGGCAATGAGTGTCCTCATCAAGATAGTACAACAAATGATAGGGCCATTGAATGCAGAATGCAGGAATATGCACTCTTCCTGTCGTGTGTGTGCGCACGTGCGTGTGTGTTGCATACACTTCAATCAGCCTTTGCCTCAGGTGTGTGTGTGTGTGTGTGTGTGTGTGTGGAGCTGGAACAAGAAGCAGGTGCACCTGACACCTGAGATTGTGTGAGATAACATCACATGGGGTTTTAAGCTTTCGTAACAAGATAGCGGAGCAATTATTACAATGTGCTGAGTGAGGGGGATCCCTATCAGCCCATCACAGCTCAGGCCCGTATATGTGCAGAGAGACTTTCATGACAATAACTGACATATCTGCCACTGGCAACCAGCCGAACTCTGCCCAGTATCCAGCCAGCAGACGGTGGGACGAGATGAGATGGGACAGGGTGGTCTCAGGCAGCAGTTGTTCTCTCCTCCCCTCTCCAGTCTAAGTGAGAGTCCCGAGTCTATTCTCGGTTCTGTGTAGGTGTTGAAGTGCTGAATCAGACTAGGCATGGTGGAGGAGGAGGAGGAGGAGGAGGACAGATGTGCCGCTGACAGTCCATGAAAATAAAACGACCCCCTCGGATGAGAGTCGACAACCAGCTGCACACTGACCACACTCACTCTTTCTCACACACGCATGCGTCCACATGAAGAAGTTTGGAGTTGTACTTGCTATTCCCTGGTGTAAAAAAGAGCAGGAGGCCTGTAGGCATATATAACCTAATGCTTTTTTTACACATGCTGGGGCTGAGTTGTTCCACACAGCTGTTTGAAGCCAGGGAATGTTAAGTGACTTCATGAGGACATCTAGTGACGGATACTTGGTATTGTTCTGAGTGAATAAGCCTTTGCAGGGTCCCTCGCTTAGGACTGACCTAAAAGCATATAGAGTTTTTTTCTTGACAAATTCAGTTTGTACATTATTTTTATAATTCCTCTTCTTATCAACCATTACAATGTCAAATAATTAATTACATTGTAATGTAGTTTATACATAGAATAACCAACTCATTTTGAAGTCACTTTTATATTGTACAATTCATTGACTAATATAATGCTTTATTATCAGTTCTGACACTTGTGGTCCACCAAATTCAAAAGGCAGATTTTCTCCATCTTTTGTCTGCTGTCATTGCACCTTTTACTGTTTTAATATAATTTGTCTGTGGTTTATTAACCTGTGCCGATTTTGCACACACTGTAAAAATAAATGCATTAAAGCTTTTGGATTATGAGAGGCGGAACTTTTATGCATTTCTCTCCCTGCAGGCTCGCCTGAGGATTGAGGGTTTATTTCACACTCTAACTAACCACTGGAATATTTTAGGAGCGTATGAATATATCAACCAGTGATTTTAAATACAGTGAACATGGCAAACAGCATGAGTCATCCCTGGAAGTGATAAGTGAGCATTGTGCTCGCTAATTATTCTCAGGGGTTGATAATGTATGCTGTAAGTCTGAAAAACAGTGCTCTTTGTATGTTTTTCATTTCTTGTATAGTTCTTGATTTGTGTTTTTCTGTAAGAGAATAAAACAGATATGCTATGGATTGGGAGAGATTACATTTTTTTTATTCTCAAGTATTTCCTTTTCTAACGTAAACAAAAAAATTCCAAACTTTGAGCTGTTCTTGAGGTTGCTGTGAATCCTCATCCAAGAATCATCCACTCACTCACCTGCTGTGTCACTGACGTCTGATCCATCCTCCATCAGCCACACTACTTCCTGGATTCTCCCCCCTGGACAAACACTTTGGTCTCTTCCCATGGATCCCCTGCACTGGCACTTGATGACTCTTTTCCCCTCATTTTGGCTTGATAGCAGGTCTTGTTGTTCGGTATAGCCACCTTGCATTATGTACTTTGTCACACTTACCTTTTGTAAATAATAGTGCTTAGAACACAAAGATTGTATTGATTGACATTTAAAGGACACAAAATAAGGATGTATTTCCCCTTGTGGTTATATATTATCATTATTGTTATTATTTTCTTTGTTGATATTATTATCAGTTATTCAATTATTGTATCTACAGACATTATTATTCAATTATAGCTCGTCAACTGTCAGAAGACAGTCACATCTGTGTTTCCTTCGGCTGATACTTTGAACTTTATTTTTTCAATCAATAACAGCTCTAATTCTAGATAGTGGAAGAAGGTGGTAATGTGTCTTCCATCTTTATTTACAGTCCAAGATTTTCATACATGCTATTCACAATTGTTCTCAGTGACAATCCCATTTGACCTGGTTTCCTCAGGCCACCTGAGGATGTCTAAAGGTCCTGTATACGACAAGTGAAAGTGGGTGTGACCCTGACGTTGAGCACACATAAAAGCTGTCGAGTTAATCATCTAAGAAAATAAAACACAGGCATTTATTCTCAGCGGCGACCACGCCCCCCTGAGCGTCTGTAATGTTACGTCATCCTGTGCGCACACGGAAGTGGTATTAAACCAGAAAACTTCGGGTCTTGTGAGAGTTGGTCTGTGCTGTGTGTTCTCTCCGTGCGTGCAACAGCTGTCGCTTCATCTGTGAGTTAAACGTTGTGTTATTGTTAGAGAGCTGGGCCTTAGATCGCTTCTTCTACTTTCAGACATGTTGTTGTTGTAATAATGGCGCCGCTTGAATCCTTGGATGACCTTTCGTCTGAAGGCGTCCCTGCTCCTCTGTCTTTTCTCCTGCTATTTTTTGATTTCCTGTGACACTGTGATTTTGTGACTGCTTAATACTTTCTGTGACTGTGCACGTATTTTCACTGATATTCTTTGTGTTATTGTGGCATCTTCTTGACTGTGTTTTGTGTGCGCCTGTAATTGTCCCTCTCTCTCAGGTCTGTCAGGATGGTTGTGCTCTCCAAAGAGTATGGATTTGTGGTGTTGACGGGTGTTGCCAGTATGGTCATGGTTGGGCATCTGGCCATCAAAGTTGGCAAAGCTCGCAAGAAGTACAACGTGCAGGTGAGCAAGTATTACTGTTCAAATACATATAGGAGAGTATAATGTACATTTTCCTATATATCAAATCACCACTCACCCTATGCATAGGTCTCTACTTTGATGAAGTTGCTTTATACTTGGGCAGGGCCTCGTTGTGCCCCATGGAATGTGGCTTAGCAGTGAATTAGTTTTGTTGAAAGGTGCCAGCCTGTACAAATAAACTTGCCTCGCCTTAACAGTATCCTCAGATGTACAGCGATGAACCTGAAACCGGAAACATTTTCAACTGTATCCAGCGTGCACACCAAAACACGTGAGTATAGACCAGAGTAAACCTGGACAACGCAACAAAGATTTGCACACTGTGACTCAGAAGTTGTTGCATTTGAAAAGGAGGTTGAAGCTATTGTAGTAATGTGATAAAAATCTGTTATCACCTCTCATTAGCCTGGAGCTGTACCCTGCCTTCCTCTTCTGTCTGGCTGTTGGTGGTTTGAATTGTCCCGTGAGTTTATTTTTGTAGTGTCATACTAACACAACACTTCAATACAATTCACAGACTAAGGTGTTACAAACTAATTTAAGCATTTATAAAAACAAAGTTTGACTGAAATTCTTTTTGATTGGATTTGAAAAAATAGGGCCATTGTGTGCAGAATGCAACAATGTCAACTTTCTCATCATATCTAAGTGTTTTATGTTTGTGGGTAACAGCGTGTCGCCAGTGGACTCGGAGCTGTATGGATCATTAGCAGAGAGGTGTACGCACATGGGTACTCTTCAGGAGGTAAGAACGTGGTACCTTTCATTTATATTTTCTGCTCTTTTATCAGCAGCCAGCACTGTTAGCACAAGGTTCTGGGTTTGAACCTGGTGACCAACTGTGTCATGTCTGTGTGGAGATTGCATGTTCTCCCTGTGGGTTTTCTCCAGCTTCCTCCCACAACCCAAAGACTAGGTGACTGTGGGATCTGTCTAGGGTGTACCCCGTTGCTTACCTTTTTTCCTCTTAGCTAAAGCAGTTTCGCTAACGGATTGTTATTTTTGTATCCCAATCAGATCCTAAAAAGAGAATGCGGGGAGCGTTTGGCAATGTGGCTTTGCTCGGGATGATCCTGACCACAGCCAACTTTGGCCGCAACCTGTTGGGTTGGACAGGACCACGGATTGGGCCTTTCTGTAAGGCGCACTCTTGCTGTTGAGGACAGCGACTAAGCCCGGTTTTTACTAATGATTATAACAATAAATACTCCTCTACATAACTAATATAATGTAACGTACCTTGAAGCATGCTATAACCTCTCGTCAGGGAGCCGTTGACAAGTGACCTGACCGGTTCTCGCTGGGGGAAAACACCTCATTTACGATGATGAATGCGCAGACTGGCATTCCTGCTCCATGTGAGATCACAAGTCAGTTTATATTTCAAAGCATTTTTACCTGCTTTCCGGTTTTGACAAGTTGAATGAATTGGCCAAAGAATGTATCTTTTGTAATAAACAAATGAAGACAATGTTATAAAAAGGGACATTTCAGGCACATTTGATGGACAGAATAAAACCTTATGTTTTACCTTTTGTCTGGCTGAAAAAAGAAATGAAAATATGAAAATGGTTATTTTTAAAAGAATGCAGGTGTCGTGTAAGAAAACTCTAACATAATTCCAATCACAATCATTATCGTTGTTATTTTTTCATGATAAAGTCTCATGCTATTAAATATGACACATTGGTTATGAATATATTTGTGTTTCCTCCTTTATAGCGAGTGGAATGGGATAAGGGATGAAATTCTGTCTTTGCAGCAGTGGACTGTTTAAGGGAGTGGCTTCATTTATTTAAGGAGAGTATTTGTTCAAATTCAACATGACTTGTTGAGGCAGATTCACTGACAAAAGAAACAGACATTTACAGTGACACACCATACGGTAAGGCTTAAAGCTCATCGCTTTTATAAAACAACACCCCACTCTACATGTGCAACTTTACTGTGGTTTTTATTTTATTATCAAACAGGACATATATCAATAAACTCTTACAGTCTACCTTTCAATGGCATATATATATATATATACATAACTAATGGCACTTAATGCAGTCGTAAAGAAATACTAGGTTGACATCTCTAATACATAATTTAAGGTCAAGCACATCTGCACAATATTCCAACTAATACAGATACAGGTAACAAAAAAAACGTCCCTGATGCTGCTTGACATGACATTTGACTCATATTTAAGTGGTTATTTAGTGTAGCAGGGTCTTGTGGTGGATGTGCACTGGTGGATTAAATATTCATTAATAAAAGCAGACTAACCAATTTCAAGTTTTATATATTTGCATCAGACTATGATGATACAAGTTCCACAACACAGACAAGTAGACATTAAAGGCTGCAACGCAACAAGAAATATTTGCCACATAATTTGGGGTAAATTTGGTTAGTTCATGAAAACAGTTTAATAATCTATAACCTGTGTATTACTTAACTGTTTTTCCAAAATATATGGCTTTTCAATTGTATATCACTTGCTTTTTTTTTCATTTTTTGTGCAGCAACACTGTGGCGTTAAGACAACACGTGGACCTGGCAATATGGTGTGAAAGTGCACTTCACTAATATTTGGTCACCTAAAAGATCATAATCCAAGTTCCTTAATCATTTGGGGGCATGTTGACAACTCTTCAATGTGTCTCAAAGCACTTTCTGCATTCTCAATCTTTATCCATCACTCTCTAATGTCTCCTTCCATAACCTGAGGTGGTCAGTTAATTTACAATAAGGGACCATGTGCAACCTTGATCCACATAACCCCATATGTCCCCTAGAGGGCAGTGTGACCATACGTGCCACATTAAAGTGCTGTGCGTACATAGTGAGTCAAGTCAGGGATACATAGAAAACATATGTTTCCCACCCGACTGAAGATCTCCTGTACTTTAGAGGGAATGTGGAAAAAGAGTTGAAGTTATACAAAACCGTCATATTTAAATGAGTAAAACAATCGTTCTTACGTAGCATCAGAGAAACGTTTTCACCACTGACCCAACACACTGATCAGCAGTGATGCAGCTGCATCAGGTAAAGGCTTTGCCCGTGTCCACACTTTCTTCCTTTGGTGTCGCCTCTGACTGACAGGACGCGTCACTCAGTAAGTGTATCTGGAGAGCGGTGTGTCCTCCATCAAATCATCCTGGAGAAGATCATTAAGACAAAACTTGACAATAAGTTGGACATTTAGTGGAGTGCAGTTATAAGAATGAGATTAGAGCCCCGGTTTATAATGTTACTAAGATACAGAAGCATATTTGACTTTTTGACGTTTTCCTTTTTTTTTCTACAGGGAAAAGGTCATTGTGTGACTTGATTTTATATTATAGGAGCCACAAAACTCAAGGAAAATAAATATTTTGAAATAAACATTCTCTACTGTACCATTTCTATGATATATATGTATAATAATATATATATTAAAAGGTCTGGTTGTATAGAGTTTGGGAATCAACAGGGGCTGAGACCTGTATCCGAGGTTCTGGGATAGAGAAGGTGAGACAGGTACATGCAGGGATTTGTAGATGAGGAGGGAGATTTTGTATAGAATGTAGGACTGAATGGGAAGCAAGTGAAGATGAATTAGGGTGGGGGCCATGTGCTGCCACACATCCTACATTTCCCACAATGCAAATGGGAGCACAGTATCTTCCATAGGAACCCTCCTGCCTTGTAAAGAGCTAGTTGTGTCAAGATCCACACTCTATTATTATTATTCTTTCCTCCAACAAGTCCCCTTAAAACCACAGTGGACAAATATACAACTTTTTTCACAGGCTGAATAGTACTCCTCAAATTAAGTAAACCGACCTTTGTGTGTAAAACATTGATGGAGGAAGGGAGGATATCATCCTAACTGTAGTGTCTGCTCAGACATCTTACCATGGGGAGATCCTGCAGCCGATGAAACTCGGGGTGGTTTGTCCGCTGGCGGAGCTTCAGGAAGAGGACGACAAAGACGATGGCAGTGGTGACGATGAACACTGACAGCAGACCAGCCAGCAGGGGGTCTAACGGGGAGCTTGGGTGGTACCGGGGCCCCTTGAGGTCTATGTGACACAGGAATGGACAAACATAATAAAACACACTTTTTTAGAGAAAATGAGAATTATATCGCACTTTCCCCTGTCCGTCACCGTACCTTCATCTCCAACGTTAAGTTCAGATGGGGCCTCCCGGTGTTTTGGCCCCACAGGGACTGGAGCTGAGGTGGAAGGCTGGCCTGTGGGCTGTGATTTGGGCCGTGACTGGGTGGTGGAGCTCATTCTCTGAACTGTGTGGGCTGGCTGAGATAAAAAGGTGGTGGTGGGATCTGTGGCCGGGGGCTTCCTGTCCTCAGTGGTTGAGACGTGATGCAGAGGGGTGGGGCTCTGTGCCACAGGTGTGGATGAAAGGCTGTGGGCACCAGCTGAAAGTGTGGATGTGAGGGTAGTGCTGTATCAATTCAAAACAGTACAGAGGATTCTTCAAAGCAAATGGCGCACACACACATACACACCACCTTGCCCATTACAGCAGGGTAACTCCCACTGACATTACAGCACACACTCTTGCTGTAATGTTATTGTTGTCAGCGTCCACCTGCATCCACCAGCATCCTGCTTGACATACACTGTTTGTATTTTCATGCATGGACTCCACGGCACAATAACAGTGGTAGCGGTGGATATAACACATGTTCACTGCTGTAAATTAAAGCTTTGTCAGACAAAACAGAGATAAACCTTTCCCACTGTAGTGAACAACACAAAGGCCCATCAGGCCCCTTATGAAACAATTTAAATTTACTAGATCCAAATCCAAATCCAAATTTCACACGCCTATAAATATCATGATCTCACTATGTTAAAGAAAGTGAAAAAAGAATTCTGGATCTGCCTTCTGATGTGAATCTGCACCAAAATGTATTGTGTTCTTTCCTGGACCATACCACATCCTTCAAACAAGTTTTGTGACAAATCAGGGGGCGACAAAATAACCTTCCCAGCAGAGGTAACAAAATAAAGTAAAACTAAAATAGATACATGGATGTGTGTTTGTGTGTTTGTGTGTGTGGTGGCATGGTGGTATAGTGGTCCAGTCTTCCCCTCCCCCTCTCCCTCCTGTCTCCCCCATTTTTCTCTTCTAACCCAACCAGTCGAGGCAGATGGCCGACCACAATGAGTCTGGTATTCTCCTTTGTCACCAATTTCTTGCTCATTGCGGGAACTGTTGCTTTTTTCTATAATATTGTCAGGTTAATATGTAAAGTGCCTTGAAATAATGTAGGTTTAGATTTGGCTGTTGACAAATAAAATTGAATTGAAGATTGAATTGCTTAGTGTCCTCCTTCTGTTTGGAGTGTGCATGTTCTCTCTGCACCTGTGTGGGTTGTCTCTTGGTTCCCCGGTTTATTCCCACAGCCCAAAGACAGGTTAGCTTAACCAGGTGTGAATGTGAATGGTTGTGTGTGTGTCTGTATGTTGGCCTTGTGATGGACTATTGAATTGTCCAGGGTGCACCCCACCTATCAACCAATGTCAGATTGCAATCCTCAAAGGATATGTGGTATAGATAATGGATGGATGGATGGATGGATGGGTGGATGGATGGATGGATAGGGGGGTAGATGGATGGATGGATGAGCGAAAAATACAAAAATATACACATTCTGCATTAGTTACAAAAACACATAAAAGTAGCAGCCATGCCAGTTTTAGCTTTTAAAGTGTCGAGCTCCGCGTTATTCTACAGAGACAGAGGTGAGAGAGGTGATGATGACTAAAGGGAGCTAAAGTGCGATGTCACATTGTCTGTTATTTCCACGCTCCTCAAAGAGGCAACATGGCCTCAACATGGCAGGTTTATATTTAACTGATCTATTAAAAATAATGAAGTTACGGCACGCATTGTGAACGAGGGCCCTGTTCCTGGAACGCTGCTGGGAGTGGAGCTGACTCTGAGGAAAGAGGCTGTGTTTGCAAACAGGCAGCTCTCAGGCAGTTATTATTTTAATAGTTCAACCTGGACTCAGTAAACAGAACGGATTGGGAAATTATAGATGCAGAGTAAAAGACTTATGAATGGAAAGATGACCATAGTTTCTGTTCCGATAATTGTTTCCTCCAAAGCTTTTCAAACAAAGGGCATAAAGGTTTGTCTTACCTGGAGAAGAGGCAGCACCTGTGTGAGCCTTCGTGACCACTGCGGCATCCGTGTGTGCAGATGTTGCAGCTGCAGAGCTTGTGCTCAACAGGTGGGTTTTAAATGCTGCATCAGTGACATTATCTGATCTGACTGTTCCTTCAGCCCTGGTGATGGTTTCAGTGGCGGTTTCATCCTTTCCTGCAGGATCACGTGTCCACTGCAGGCCCTCATTCCCAGGATCCCCTGTCACACGGTCAGGAGATGCTGAGGTGTCAGTAAGACTCCCGGGGAGGAGAGGGGGCAAAGCACTGCTCTGACCTAGAAAAAGTGGATATAGAAATGAAATAAATTATTAATTTAATATAATATAAATAACATATAATTCATATATTATTTAAAAATATTTTATTATAAATAGTTTTTTCCACAGACTAAACAAAACGGTCCTCTCGGAACTCACCAGAGCATAAAGTGAAATATTCATGTCTTGATTTGTCTTTTTGTTCAGTTTACTGGCACAGAAGACTAAAATAACCTGACATGTTTACACGAGAGAATCTGGAATCAGAGAAGTGAAATGGTGAATCAGCAAAATGATTAGCTGATTATCAAAATAGTTGCCAAATTTAAATTTTCGGATTCCGATTACTCTCATATTGTAGAGTCAGAGAATTGCTTTTTGCTTTTTTTTTTTTTATCAAGATCAAGAATCACTCAATCAATAACTAATCAATTAAGCTACATGTCATCCAACAGCAGTCTTCTGATAAACCATGATTTGAAATTTGAATTTTAAACTATGAGGCCTGGTTGCATTTTATTTAAATATAAGCTGTAAAAAAGAGATACACTGATATACAAGTCTAAATCATGTTATGTATTAAAAGTTAAACGAAATAATATTTGATATTGGTGGAAGTAAAAATGAATACATTTGAGTTGGCTGATCTCATGTAAAGGAACAGTGCACATCCTTCTGACACCAAGAAGCTGATGAATGAACTAAACCTTTATAATATTAGTGAATAATGATCTAATTCTGCCTCCAGCAATGTAACAACTTTCTATAAGACGAGTAAACAGCGGAGAGCATCATGTGCTGAATTAATAAGGAGCCCAGCTCACGTCAGCAGGATGTCCACATCAAACACACACACACACACACACACACACACACATACACACACGCACACACACACACACACACACACACACACACACACTGGGGATGGCACCTTACCTCTTGTCTGCGATGAGCCGGTAAGCAGCAGCACCAACACGACGAACACCAAGTTTATTTCTAATCTCATCTCACCTCCCCCTGCAGATCTCCGTAAAAACCGGACTGTGCACAGCAGCTCCGCCGCTTCAGCTCTGAGCTTGTTTCCGTTACGTGATTTGACAGAGCTCATCAGCAGCAGCAGCGCTAAAAATATCCTGAGGGAGTCGGGCAGAAGAGGAGCAGGGGTGGGGCCGCATGGCACGCGGGCGCACAGACGCACGCACGGTCCTTATTCCCAAATGAGCGAAAGGGTGTCAGTCTGCAAATTCATGCTTCCCCTTCCATCCGCGTGTTTCTTTTTCCGCTCACAGTCACTCATCCATCCGCATCCATCCCTCTCTGGAGCGCAGCAGTTTACAGGCGCTGTCGCTCCGCCGCTCCAATCAGGCGCCAGTGCGTCAGAGGCGCAGTTGTGTGCGTCAGGACTCTAGCGCCTGTTGTGGCGCGCGCGCACGCACACACACACACACACACACACACACACACACACACACACACACACACACACACACACACACACAGAGAGAGAGTGCCAACGCTGCTTCCAAGTTTTCCCCGTGCTCTGTGTTATTGCAGGTTTGGTGCATGAACTGGTTCAGACCAGCGACAGCTGACGAGGTGTGTGTGTGTGTGTGTGTGTGAAAAACTTTTCAGCCCCCGCAGAGGTCAGTGTGTCGTCACGCCTGAGCGCACATGTGTACTGTGTAGACAGCTGAATGACCCGCTGCGTCCTCTGTCAGCGTGCTTTGACACACACACACACACACACACACACACACACACACACACACACACACCCACACACACACACACCCACACACTTCAGAGGACAGCGAGAGCTCGATCTGATCACTTATTTACTTTCTACCGATCAGCAGGCTGTAGTTTTCTGAGGGACACCCAGAGAAAGCTGCCGGTTGCGCCAGATGGAGCCTCCGGACAACCCGGCAGAGAGCCCGGTGGAGTTAACGGTGGAGAATGTGGAGTCGGTGAGTTAGTTGTCAGTAACCAGCCAGTAATTTTCTGAATGACTGTTTAGTGAGTTTAAACCTGCAGATGCACTCAAAACACTACTGTCGCTGCTGCATCATCATTTATTATTGGTAAAGTCCGATTGTATTTCCTACAATAATTCATATACTGGTGAAACAACGGCAGATAAGCAGAAAAGTTGAGTTTTGTTAATTGTAGTCGAACATGAGCAGATTAGTCAGAGTGGACCCTTTGTAACATGATACCAGCTATAAACATATGCTGTCCTAATAATAACTAACACCATGTGCTTTGGATTAGTTGCCAGGACAACACATATTTTTTTATCTCTATTCAGACAATAAGTCATCAAGTATGATTATCAATGCATGGGGAAATTACAGCTCTGCATTTAACTGTAAAGTTGACACTTGTTCGTGTATCAGCCTGTTTCACAAGATAAAACCTCCTCAGTCAATACAGATTGGAGCAGGGTCCTTACTCAATGTCTTTTTCTTGTCCCTCTCCCTGCACAGGCTCTCTGCCAGCTTTACTTTGATCCGGACATGGAGCGTAAGAACGTGGCCCAGAAGTGGCTGACCCAGGCCCAGGGCTCCGCACAGGCCTGGCAGTTCTGCTGGGCCCTGCTCAGCCCGGACAAGGTGTGTTGTTGGTGTTGTCGGGTTCACAGTTTCTCCCATATTTGAATTATGCTGCCAGGATAATGTAGCAGACTCATAAGTTTGCTCCTATAAGCTTCAGCTGTTCAGGGTGACAAGAGGTTGGATTCCTGGATCAATAAGACAATAATGGGAGATGATAAGACTGTGGAATCATTAAATCACACAATTCTCAAGCTGTTCATGGGGAAAGGTGGATTACAAAATATGTAAAACAATAATTTATCATGAAGCATGAACCCAGTTAGAAGATACCCAAAATTATGAACCTATATTTAAATCAAGTATTATGGCTCTGGGTCCTGTGTTATTTATTGAGGAGTCAAAAGGTGTTTATTGTCATTGTAATTGTGTGAATTATGAATCACAGTTTCTTCTGTGATGCTGTTATTATGATGAGTTAAGATCAAGATTATTCGACTATTCATTTTAATGCTTGTGAGACACTACGTTTGTTCCTTAAATCTTGGAACAACATCAGGATGGTTTATTTGATAGGTTTTGTAATTGATGCTGCCACTCTGGTTACTATCATGGTTTTAAGCTGTGCATACAATGGGCAATTAAAAAAAATCCTTATACTGTGAGCTGTAACTGTAAAAAGGACATTAGGAAATGTTATGTGTTTAAAATCCCTGTGAAGTGATTCCAAGCAGAAAAACATGAATATTTTTACTGTGTTGATTTCAAAACAGTTCATCTGTTACAACGTCCTCATAGTTTCACACTGTCTTCTTGCAGCTCCCAGAGGTTCAGTTTTTTGGAGCCAGCACCCTCCACACCAAGATCTCCCGCCACTGGAGCGACCTCCCCACCGACCAGCATGAGACCCTCAGGATGCAGCTCCTCTCCCACATCTTGCACTTCTCCTCAGGGCCCAAAATGGTGCTGACTCGCCTGTGTGTCTCTCTAGCTTCCATGGCTCTTAACTTAATCCCCCAGGCTTGGTCTCATCCAGTGGCGGACATGGTGAGGGCATTCCAGCCACAGAAACCCACTTTTGAAGGGGGCTCTGGTGCCGAGGCCTCTCAGGACCCCCAGGCCCACTGCCTGGCGCTGCTGGAGCTCCTCACCGTGCTTCCTGAGGAGTTCCAGTGCAGCCGGCTGGCTCAGGCTCGCCGCACGCAGCTGAGAGGGGCCCTGGCTGCAGAGTGGGCGGTAGTGTGTCCCATGCTGCGTCAGCTCCTTCAGAGCCAGGACTCCTCCAACCAGGTGAAGGAGAAGGTGCTGCGCTGCCTGTCCAGCTGGGTGGCGCTGGACGTGCCGTTGGGGGAGAGTCATGAGCTGGTGCAGGACTGTTTCGCCGCGCTGTCCAATCCTGAGCTGTTTGACATTGCTGTGGAGACGATAGTTAACGCCCTGTCACAGCCTGACTGCCAGAGGTGAGAAACATGCCGGTTCTTAGGGTCAGAAGGTCAACGTTCATTTGTCAGGTGTGTGACTGAGAACACATGTGTGTGCAGGTATACTGACGCTCTGGTGAACCTGATGCCTCTGGTGCTGGGTCTTCATGACCAGCTGAAGACTGCGGCTCAGGACGGAGACATGGAAACCTCACATGGTATCTGTCGTATCGCTGTTGCCATGGGAGAAACACACTCCAGGTACACACAGATAAGAACTCACATGACCTCAACCTCCGTCAGTCTGGCTTTTATTTCTTAATTTGGATCATTGTGTTTGTGTATGACAGGGTTTTACTGGAACAGTTGGATCACTGGCAGGAGTATCTGGCTTTGGTCAACATGATTCTGTACTGCACCGGTATCCCTGGTCATTACCCCGTCACCGAGACCACCAGCTCCCTCACACTCACCTTCTGGTACTCTCTGCAGGTACGGAGGCCGACTGCAAGAAGAGAGACATTTTCGTTTCGTTTGCCTCCACACCGGTGACAGCAAGTGACTCAGAGGCATCGTGTTTTCATGTTATGTATACGTATGTCTTTTGTCCCATCTCAAGAATGTCTCGAGGGAATTTCTTCAAATTTGGTCCAAACATTCACTTGGACTCAAAGATGAACTGATTAGAATTTGGGGTCCAAGGGTCAAAGGTCAAGGTTCCTATGTGTCCTCACATAACCTGTTTTTTTGCCTCATGAACATGTGATCTTAAGAAAGCCTCTAGAGCATTCTTGAAAATTTGGCACGCATGTCACTTAGACCCATCGTCAAAGGTCAAGGTACGATGGCCTCTCAAAACATGTTTTGTGTCATTCTCTCTGACAAAGGATTTCTGTTGCTTTTTATTTCCTGCGTGTCCAGGATGACATCTTGTCGTTCGAGGAGGAGAAACAGGCAGTTTATCTCCAGGTTTACAGACCAGTTTACTTCCAGCTCGTGGATGTGCTGCTTCAAAAATCCCACTATCCCTCGCAGGAGGAATTCACCTCCTGGTCGTCTGATGACAAGGAGCAGTTCAGAATCTACAGGTTAGTCAGGAAGACGGAGGAAACGTTTAAGGGGGCCTAACACTGGGCTGTCGTCCTTCATCAAAGGGAAGATTTGGATTTAAGGGGACAACAAGTACATCTTTCTATCTCTTTCTGTTATAGCTACACACAGAATAACTTTTTTTCTTTTCAAACTATATCTTTAAACATTTCAGCCTCATTTGGAGACTAAAAATGGAAGTTACAGATTGACCCTTGTGTCCTTGACTGTTGTCCTGTATAGGGTGGACATCTCTGACACTCTGATGTACGTCTATGAAATGTTGGGGGCCGAGCTGCTCAGTAACCTCTACGACAGGCTGGGCAGGCAGCTGATGGACCCACAACAGTCTGCAATATGGCAGGTAATACATTAGATAACATCTTTCTGACTTTGTTCAGACCTTTAGTGTTTCCTCCTCCTCCTTCTTCTCCAATCTGACCTCACCCTCTTCTCCTCTAGGACACGGAGGCCCTGTTGTTTGGCTTCCAGTCCATAGCGGAGACCATAGATGTGAACTACTCTGATGTTATCCCAGGTCTTATCGGTCTGATTCCCAGAATCAACATCAGCAACATCATGCTGGCCGACACTGTCATGTACACCATTGGTACACGCAGACACAACACCAGGTTTTTTTTTACCTTCACACATTTTTCTTACAATTAATGAATCGTCATGCTCTGCTGCTTTCCCCCCCTTGTTGTTCAGGATCCCTGGCTGAGTGGCTGGCCGACCACCCGGTGATGCTGGGCGGCATATTACCCATGGTGCTCCAGGGTCTTGTGAAGGCGGAGCTGTCTGTGTCCAGTGTGTCTACTCTGAAGAGGATCTGCAGAGAGTGCAGACATGACCTCAGCCCCTACGCTCATGACATCCTGTCTGTGTCACAGGTCAGACCCTCCGCCTCACGGGATCATAACAATGATTTATCTTTAAAGGTGCTGCATGTGTTTTAACCACGGTATGATTACTGCCTTTGTAAACGCATCCACACTCACGATGGATTTTTGTCTGTAGGATGCACTGATTAAAGAAATCCATAAGGTGAGTAAACTGCCTTCAACATTGACATTTTCTTCTGCAAACATGCAAACACCCAACACCTCTCTGAGGACATTGTGAATAATGTGCACTGTGTGTGTGTGGGTGTGGGTGCAGAGCAGCCAGTGCATGTGGCTGATGCAGGCTCTGGGTTTCCTCCTGTCGGCCCTGCCAGCAGACGAGATCCTGGCCAGACTTCACTCTCTCATCACCCCTCACATCCAGCGGCTGGACACACTGGCCCAGCACGAGGTACAGTCCATCAGCAGAAACTAAAGTCTTATACTGAAATAATAAACTGTACTACAGGCTCTTGTGCCATGGAAGAAATAAAGCATGCTATATTATATTATGTATATAATATAAATTGTGTTATAATGTTTAATTTAAATATTAAAAATATTTAAAAATCATCATACACTTTACTACTTTAAAGGATATTATTAACAATATTTAAAAATGTTCTGTATTAATATTTATGTCTGAAAAAGTTTAATGGTTTGGTTCATACATTTTACTACAATCTGGAATACTGCATGAAAGTGTGCAGCGCCCGCTAACGCTACCACATCTTATATGGGTGTAATAATTCTGGAACCACAATACAAATGTCCACAATCATATATACATGTACAGGAATATGCCAGTACTGTCTATTAGCAGGTGTATTTAGCTCAAGTTTGATGATAACTTGTTAAGAATGCAGAACACCTGGGACCCATTCAATTCCTGGTTGCTGTCAGTTGGAGGCTTTGTCTCAAACCCAGCCACTTTGTGTCCCTCTGCAGCCTGATCCCACTAATAAACAGTCCATTGTGCACATCCTGGGGATGATGTCCAGCCTCTTCACCACTCTGGACATCAACAGACAAGCAGACGACTTAGAAGGAACACCCAGTCCCAGACTCCCACCCTCACAGAGCCCAGTGAGTTCAGCTTCAAATAACACCAGGCGAAACCTGTAAAATGAGCACCACTAACTCCACTGTCATAGATCATACCAGCTCCTGTTAATAAAATAAGGATACAATTATCTCAACTAGTTCCTGGATCTTAACCATCAGTATATCTGACAATTTGCTTCAATGAACTAAATCATACTTCATATTTAGATATATATTGTCCTTATTTTTGAATGTTCTCAGGTTGTGGTTGTGCTTCAACAAGTGTTCACACTGATCCAGACCATCCTCAGCAAGTGGCTTGATGACTCAGAGGTGGTAGAGGTAGGAGGGTTGTTATTACTGCTTATATTAATATGTAGGGTGTCATGTGTGCCTGTGCATGTGCGATAGATCTGACTCACACTCACTCACATCTGCCCCCCTGCAGGCGGTGTGTGGCGTCTTTGATAAATCAGTTCGAACCCTCCTACATGATTTCGGGCCCATGGTGTCTCAGCTGAGCGAGATGCTGGGGCAGATCTACAGCGCCTACCCACAAGCCTCTGCACTGGACCTGGCGCGGCAGGTACGCCCCCCACAGAGCAGGGCCCCCGAACAAAACCTGGAATTAAAGCTCTCAACAAGCTTCTGGAACCAATTTACATTTCCTCTCTCTTCGCGTTTAGATGGTTCACATATTTGCAGGAGACGACCATCACAGCCCGAACATCAGAGGCCTCAGCGAAGTCTTGACTACAGCTACGCTCTCGATATTTCAACAAGGTACTGCAACAACATTTCTTTTCGTTTTTAGGAAATCCCTTTGTCTTGCTCACCTTTACACATTTATTCTCCAGGTCCACGGGATCATCCTGATATAGCAGAATCATTTATGCACCTTCATGCTCAGGTTGGTCAAATGCACGTGTCCATTTATCACTCGTGCATTAGATGAAATCTTTTTCACCACAGTGCTTGTGTTTTCTTGATCATTAGATTCTTAAAAGAAAACCTGATTTGTACCTGTCTGATCAGCTGGATAAAAAAGCACTGTTTTACTGTGGTGAGTATCATTACCTGCTTCTACTGTTCACCTGTCAGTCCATTATTATTAGTTTATGATTTTGATTATGATTATAATGAATTGATTTGCATGATTTTTACTTTTTGTACATGTTTGGTGCGATACAGTCTATTATCTAATTCAATTGTGGTTCTTGATAATATACAGTGATGAAAAAAGGTTTTGGATTTCTCTGTATATATGCATTATTTTGACTTTTAAAGCTTTTTACAATTAAGCGCCTGCCTGTGCAAATCAAGGATTTTTTAACTCCCTATGTGCAAGGGCGCCATCTTAGATCAGCTGATATTCTTCTTCTGGTCGTTACCAGAGTCCGACTGGTGACTAAATTTATACAGGGTCCCCTCTGGAATAAATTATGAGCAGAGATCAGAAATGCTTCATCTGTCACTGCTTTTAAATCCCATCTAAAAATGTTCTTTGGTCAAAAAGCTTTCATCTCTACATTTAATATCTGAATTCTTTTATTTAATTTATTATTATTGTGATAATTATTGTTGTTGTCATAATATTATTATTATGGCTGATCAAGCATGTGCAAAATCTATTTAACTGATAACATACAAATTATTGTTTTGGTTTAATCCGCGTTGAATACATCAGTTACGTTAAAACAATATGTGAAACATGATATGTGTCCACCAGGTGAAGCTCAGTACAAATGGGTAATCTGCTGTACAATAAGCCTGAAGTAAATAACATTCAAGAGAATCTGCCTTTTGGAGCCACCCAATCAGAGCCCAGACTTTAACCTGACAGAGAAACTGTGGAATGACATCAGTCTTTGAGGAAGTATGGTCCAAAATGTCCTCCTCGTGCGTTTTATTACCATGAACACATTGTGTTTGTCTGCACTTATTAGCATTGAATGTAGAAAACCAAGTAATGGCAAAGGGTTTATTCACCTTTTCTCACCACTCCTAGGGGCTTTCTGTTGTTTTGCATGGTCTTGAAATTCAGCTAGACAGCTGAAGCAAACATTTAAGAAAAAATGTATCTTATTCTGTTTTCTCCAGGGATTTTATCACTCAAGTTTCCAGAGACACCCACAGTAAAAGCTGCCAGTCTATTCTTTGTAAGTTGAGCCTGTAATGTGTATGGTTCAAGTATCTTTATTGTCTGAATCCAATTGGTCAGGTCTTGAATTTGTGTTATTTCTGTCTTGTCCCTGGAAGACAGAGCTGCTGCCTCGCTGTAAAGACATGCCATGTCTTGGTGAAGTGTTGCAGAGGGATGGAAAGCTCCTGACAGAGACCATACTCCAGGTGAAGCAGGTTTCAGACCGAAGGACATAACATGAAAACTAGATGGAGAAGTGGAAGATATCTACCTCTTTGAATGTTAACACCCTGTATGTGTTTTATTCCTGGTCTCAGGCGGTCGGAGGCGGCTCTCCTCGCAGTCTGACGGAGCATTTCTCCGAGGTGCTGCTGAGTCTGAACAGACACTGTCCTGCTCTGTTGTCCCAGTGGCTGAAAGACACGCTGCAGAGCCCAGGATTCCCCTCGGCTCAGGTCTCCACAGAACAGAAACACACTTTCACTCAGCAGCTCCTCAGGTAAAATCTGATCTGTTAACAAGCTGACTTCACAGTTCACTGTTTTACCGTCTTTGAGCTCGATGTTTTGGTTTTCTGGTCCATAAGTTTCCTGCTGTGGTTCAATCTCAGCATTCTCATAAATCTCATTTCCAGCTACAGCAGCTGTTTTTAAGAGAAAACGCTCTAAAGACCTCACCGTGCATCTGCCCAACACCACATGGAAGACACACAATGTTATTAGCCGCATGGCGACCATTGTGGAGTGTTCGGCAGCTATAAGAAAACAAGACTACAAAGAGAGTGAATGCTTGTATGACATTTATACAATTTTCCAGAAACACAACTCTAAATGAATGCTCATGTTTCTTTGTAACTGCTGTATACTGGCAGTTTCGTGTTTTCATAGTTTCCCTCTTCCCCATGTGGTCAAAAAAGTTATTGTTACAGTTATTGCGGAGCTATCAACTGAATTCTCAACCCTCACAAGTGCAAAATCCCAAGTGCCCAAGTCTATCTATCCATCTATCTATCTATCTGAATCTAATCCCTCAACATTACTGTCTATTGCTGTTCCTGTCAACATGGAAGATTTATCCTCATCATGCTTTTTTAAAGTAGAATTTTGGGGCAGTTCTGTGCTTTTATTTTGATAGGGGAAGTGAATACAGGCAGTGTGGGGTAAGAGAGTAGGAGAATGTGACCAGGTACACGCGGTGTGTGTCCTAACCACTCACCTATGGTTGCAGAGAGTTTCAGCCTTAACTGGGGTATTCATTTATGATATTAATAAATAAAACCATTAGGATTATATTACAGGATTCAGGTGCTGTGCCCAGTTAGAACTATAAATTCTGAATGTTATACACTTTTGTGATCAGTACTGTTGTTCTTTTCCTCTCTGTTTCTTTCTTCCAGGGAGCAAACCAACAAGCGTCGTGTGAAGGAGATAGTGAAGGAGTTCTCTCTGCTCTGTCGAGGCCTGCAGGGCTCTGGGTACTCTGATTACTAGTCTGAGCTGCCAGAGCTGCTGAGGACAGTCGAAAGAAAAAAGTAACGATCTGAATCGGTTTCCATGACAAATGGTGCCACATAGGATTTGGGCAGGTGACACTGGACAACCAAAGACCAGATCACTTGGACTGAGCGGAGAGAGAGTGGACGGTGATGAGGATGAATGAGCCTCTGGGCAAAGTGTTTATAATAAAATAACAATTATGGAGAATAAAATGAAATGAGAAGGTGTCATATTATGTCTCTTATCTCCAGACATGGATTCAAACCACTGACGACTGACAAAAACATACTCAAATACTCAAATCTTTCTTTCCAGCTGCGTGAACAACTAAGTGTGTGTTCACGCATTTATTGTTTTTCTTCCTCTGTATACTGCGGTTGATCATATTCACACATTATCAAAATATAGAAACCCTCCCCACCCGAGTCAGACTTCTTCTTCTTCTGCTTCTTCTCTGATCCAAGCAGAGAAGTTTAAAAACTTGACGTTACATTATTATAGCTTAGAACTCTTGTAGATGTATATTTCTGCTAATATATAGTAAAACAATTTCATCACTTACACGACAGAAAAGAAAACAAGACCCACATTTGTAAGCAGACAACATGTCCTGACAATACGCTGCTCATTCTTTTTTTAGATCAGTCACTGTGAGGGATGGCAGTTGTCGGTTGAAGTTGTGGCTGTAGAAAAAGTGGACAGTCTTATTGGGGGTTGTTGAGGATGTCTCTGAGATGAGTGGAAAGTGGCGGCTGGTCTGTGAGCGTCACTGTGTGACGGTGCAGTTCATCCACAGCTCAGTATTTTCCTCCTGAACCAGTCCTGACACAGGACTATCGTATTCTGGTGAAGAGGTTCAACACTGACTTTGATTCCTGAGGGAAACAGAGACATTTAAAAGTGTCAGAAACATCAAACTCTGACAAATTGTCCCAGAATCCACATCTGCATTTATCTGTCAAGTGAAAGTGCATGTCAATGAGTTTCAACTTAAATGAGATTTTATAGACTCTGTTATTACCTCCACCATGGAGCTTATATTTGTATCTCTGTTTGTTGGTTTGTTTGTTTGTTATTTGATAACTTTTCTTGAAATATGGTGGGAGGATTAAATTCTGGGTTTGATCTTGACAAAGAGCCGGATCCAGGATTTCTTTTCCCTGCCTTGTTTTTTACATTTTCTCAGAGAATAATTCATCGATCTTGATGAAAGCAATCAGGAATATTAAGGAGACTGATATTTATGAATGTTTGCTGTTTGGTGCAGATTAAAATTGAAATCCGGATCTAGCAGATTTAAATGTGGTTTCCAAAGTGCCTCAGCGGAGGAATGCACTGTTCTGAGTGCCATTTTAGTTTACTTGTGTTTTTTTCATTCAATCAGGGTGAACAACTTTCTGTTTTATGAACACTGAGCCCTCAGTGTTCATAAAACACAGAGAGTCTAGAGTTACACAAACGTCAAATATTTGAGTACTTTGCAAATGTCCCCACTGTGGGACTAATAAAAGCATTATCTTATTATCGCATTGGACTTGTACATACTGTTATTGACAGACAGACTGTACCTTTGTGCAGCGCGTCTTACTGAAGACGTTCCAGAAACGTAGTGTTTCATCTCCAGCTCCTGTTACGATGGCCTCCCCGTCAGGCGACACAGCCTGAGAAGAGAGGACAGAGAGGTGAAAAGGTGTGTACATGCACATTGGGACATTAATATTCTAAATACTGAGAAAAAGCTTGATGCTACAGGAAACAGAACAAGTTCAGGCTCATAATAAAAGCTTTTATTTGAATAATACATTTAGTACATTTTTACCAGCTCTTAGCATGTGAATACTTCAACCACTGGATAAATGAACAGTATGAAAACACTGGACATCATTAAACCTGTTGTCTCACCAGATACAGCACTCTGTACGAGTGTCCTGTCAGCTTGGCCACCTGTGTTAGTGATGGATACTTCCACACCAGGATCTGGTTCTGTGAGTAGCCATGAGTGCTCACCTGAAAACAAAGAAATAACTATTAAATATAAAATCTGAAAAGATTATAGGTAAACCATAAAATAGTAAGCCTTAATAAATTGATTTGTCATAATGGTTTGACAACATATTGGGAATCACGGCCTGTTATATAAAATATAACAAAATATCTCTACACTTATTTTACCATTTTTATCTGTAGATTATTGGATGGTGTTTTTTCCAATTGTAACATTACATTTGATAGATTGCTATATTGTGATATACTATATTTGCACAAAGCATCTCCAGGGTGTGTGTTGGTGTGTGTGTGCTCCTCCTCACCAGTTCATTGGCATGTTTGGACCAGGCCAGGTTGCAGACCTGGGAGCCGGTGTCTGTGCTCTGCAGCGCCTGACCCGTCAGTGTGTTCCAGAAGCGCAGGCAGCGGTCCGCGGTGCCGCCCCCCGACGCCAGCAGCCCGTGCTGGTGGGGGGACCAGGCGATGGCCTTCACGGCTGCCAGGTGGTCACTGTACTGCTGCACGGGGAGCAAGCTGGAGCTGTTCCACACCAACAACTGTCCAGAGACAGACAGAGGCTTTGAGTGCGTTCACCTTTACTCTGAAAGATCATTCGAGCTAATCTCAGGGTGCCACCGAAGAAAACCCTTGGTGAAAGTTAAGCTCTAAATTCTCTAACCTTATTGTCGTTGCCTCCGGACGCGAGGTGCTGGTGGTCGGGAGACCATTTGAGGCCACAAACTTCTTGCCTGTGACCTTGCAGCCTCCTCTCAGCAGAGGGGGGGGTCCTGACGTCCCGCTGGAGGATCACTCTGTCCCGACTTCCCGACGACAGCTGCTCCCCGTTCCATGCCAGGGCACCTTCGGCACAAAGGGAGGGAGGGTCTTGCATTTCACTGGAGCTATCAAATATCCATCTGGCATTGCTTGTACACCACATAGCACATGCTCACTGGTACAATATATGCAGTACCGGGTGGAATTTAATTTTAAAAAATCACAGTTGAATACAAATACTTTTAAAGCTCTGTTAGGACAATTTCCTTTTCCTTTTTTCATATTGCTGACTCAATCACACTGTCACCAGAAATGTGTAATTGTATTTTACTCAAGCAATGACTGACCTACACGGGCTGAGTGACCCTCCAGACTGGTCAGCTTCCTCCCTCCAGCTGCGTCCCAGATCTGAACGTAACCTTTATGGGTTCCAACAGCGACCAGACTTCCCTGATAGGGAGAGCAAGCAAGTCTTTTGATTTCTCTGTTCTACATTAATTATTGAATTTATAACACAGTAGATTCAGTTGTGGCAGCTCACCCTCTCATTCCAACATACTGAAGTAACCGAGTCTCCATCCACTGAGAGGTCACATAACCTTGTCACCTGTTAGGGCAGTAGAAGTTCACACACACTTAATTCCTTCCACTAACGCCAAACGCAGGAGAAATGTCACAATAAAAGTCCAAAGTCCTCCTCTGACCTGGCTGGTGCAGGCACTCCACAGGTAGACGCAGGCCCCCAGGCCGACACTGAGCAGGTTGCCCGCTGACCAGTCTACCAGGTTGAGGTAGAAGTCGTCTTGCAGCTCCGGAGCGTCCAGCACTTTGAAGGGGATCTTGGAGATCTTCCGCGCTGGTTTGCGAGGAGAACGGAGCAGCTTGTGACTGTAGACACATCGAGAGGAAACAGAGAAAGTTCACCCACCAGGATCTGAGACAAAAAGCTTAAGCACCGGTTGTGTTCACGCAGCAGTAAGTGAGATAACTGAGGTTTATACTGTACCTCTTGTTAGTAAGGGGAGAGAGGGAGTATGGTGAGACTTCATTATCGCTATCGAAAGGCACTCTCTTAGTGTGGACAGTGTACTGCAGAGAAAGAGCACAGAGCAGGATTGATTGCAGGAAGCTGCTGACTGCCAAGATGATCACGTCACAGTTTTTTTTTTTTTACTTCTTCAGTTCTTCAGTAAAAAGCATTAGCAATAAAATGTGGATGATACCCATTTTCCTTATGTTGTTAAATTGTGGTTTGATATTTTATCACAATGTCGAGCACCTGCCTACTTCATAACATTTGTATTATGAATTCCTCTTATTGTTTATGGTGCATGATTTAAACAAACACAGTTAAAGGTTTTGCAGCTTTATCACCCAACCAATTGAAAGCTCTAGATACATTACAAAACCTCCTGTTGCTAGATTTATTTTATTATGTAGCTTCAGCTTTCTTAGAAAAACATTAAAGTATTAAAATAAAAAATGTAAAAAGGTAAAGTTGAAGATATATTGATGTGTCCTGATTATTTAGTCACCATTTGTGATAAGAAAAAAAAACATAAAATCGGAGCTGAATCCAAATTACATTGTAGCATTTTTATATCTGATTACAGACCAATTAAAATTGTCTGAGAGGGACAGATGCACAATACATATTTTTCACAGGAGATCTTTGTCACCCTAATACAATCCAGTGTCATCACTCCTGGATGGAAAACTTCTTTATATAATGTCAGATTCTGTGGTGTCTGGAAAATGTCTGGAAACAAATGACAAAGGGATTGAGACGACTTTTACCCTAAAAAGGCTGTGAGAGTCTTGAGAGAGGACCGTGTGCCTCCGGTCGTCCGTGTGAGGGTCTGGCACCATCTCTATTCCTGCCCCCAGCAACTCATTCCTCAACAGGGCAGCGTACGCCACAGTGTCTGCAGGGGGGCAGTGGAAGCACAGAGGGTAGAGGGATGTGATCCACAATCAAAACATTGCAACCGTTGAAGGAAAACTGCAACTTCTCATCAAAGTGTCCACTGAGGGTTTCTGACCTTTACTTGAGTCTGAGCCGGCGTCCTTTGCTTTATGGGTCTGACTGGGAGAGCGGCAGTTCTCCTGTGGAGAGGAGCAGGACACTGATTACTGAGCTGCACCTCCCATTAAAATACCTGACTGAGTAGACAAACTGAGGAGCTGCTCACGTTAGCATAGTGGAAGTTGATGCTCCAGTTGCTTCCAGCTCGGGTGGGAATGAAGCGGTCCCCTGACTTCACACTGACAGGACTGCAGGTGGCACTTACACACTGGGAGGGACAATATAACACCATTTAGACAACAGCAAACAATTTAGCAGAGTTATAACCATCATGGTTAAGATGTGGCCGAGGAAGATACTTTTCAGGGGTCCTGAAATGTATAGCAGCACTACGGTGGCCCGTAAAAAAAATAAGAAAACACAATCTTAAAACACGATGTCACGTTTCCTTCATGTTAAAAAGACGGACAATGCGTTTGTTCAATCAGCGACGAGCCTTGTCGGAAGCAGGAACCTGCTTTTTCAGTTTAGAGGTTAATGTGTAACTAAAAGTTTTGGCTGAAGTGTCTCTACCTGGAAATTAAAAAAGAAAATGCCTTGAGTGCAGTGCTGGGAGGCGGACTAAGGGACACCTCGAGGTGAGAAGCCCTCTGCTTTGTGAGACATTTCTGTTGAAAATCCATGTGTGTGAGAGGAGACATGGAGGGGCAGGAGAGGATGGGGGTTAGTTTTAGCATACATTGAAAACGAGCGCAGCTTTGCCGATTCCCACTCACGAGCGGTCGCTTTGATTGGAGGGTGTTAACTGGTTCCGTGGAACATGGATTGAAATATCAGGTGGCGTCATACATGTTGAACCCATGAATGTAGATTTCTTTGAAAATAAATGTGGTAATAAATGTGATATTAAAACCCGCATTAGTGTGTTTCATCACAGAGGAGTGATACAATTTGATGTGTGTTTTTGAGATTTGTTGTTGTATCTTATGATTTGTTGTTGTGTGTGGCACCTCGGGGCCACCGTACCACACCTCTGCTCACACCGCTCCAGGACCACACGATGACTCTGAACCATCTCTTCTACTCGGTCTGCGGCTCCATCCCGCAGCTGCCACACACACGCACATCATGTCAGGCTGCACGTCGCATCACGCAGCTGCGCGTGCACCGGTGTTCACAAACACAGTGTGTGCTGCGCTACGGGGTGTCTGACCTTAGACAGGCGGGCCTCTGTGGGCAGGTTCTGGTGGTTGATCTGCCGGAGCAGCCTCCTCTCGTACTCCTGGTCCATGTCCTCAGGGCGGACGAGCCGAGGAGCCTCCCTCTGCTGGCCAGTCCCCGCCCCCCTGGATTAAACCTCCGCTCCCTCTCGGTGAGGAAACCCGCAGAGGATCTCCATCTCTGTGAAACACAGGGGGCCGAGGGTTCAGAGGAGGAAACGCCGGATGTGGGAGCCGCTGCTGCGGCTCGAGACGGCGAGGACGCGCCGCAACAAACGACCCGGTGGTGTAATGCTGTTGTCGTTATTTAAAGAGCAACTTTACTGTTTATTAAAATCATCCAAATATCAACGTAAACCCGCTAAACAGCCTCACGCTGCGGTTCTGACACCTGACACATTGTCCTGGCATCCTGCTCCCGCACACAACCCCCTTTAAACACCGCTGTTACCGGTCAGGCCGACGACACCGACGCTTTGTCAGCCACTCACCCGGCGGCTCAGGTGACCGGGGCGGCCTCCATGTCCAGGGTGAGGCGCTGCGGCGGTGCGAGCTGCGGTCGCTCTCCTCCGGTGAACAGCGGCACGTCCGACGCGTCACTGCTGTTGTTTATGTTCGCGACAAAGATGGCGACGGAATCAGCTGGAGCAGGAGCCGTCTGGTCTGCCCCCCTCCGCTGTCTGTGCGCGCAACGGCGACCCCCGCTGGTGACACAAGCTCACTGCGTTTAAAGCCGCACTCTGTGGCCACAGAGTGTCGCTGCTGCACCGTAAAAGGAAAAGATGTCGCTTCACTGCTCCCAAATGTTTCCATCTGGGTTTTTAGGCTTTAACCATTGAAAATAATTTGATGGTACTTTTAATTACCTACAAAGCACTGCATGGGCTAACTCCTCAATATATTTCACATCTCATGTGACCTTGGTCGCACCTTGAGATCCTCAGGCAGGGGTCTCCTAATTGTCCCAAACTCTTGGCTGAAGACTAAGGGGGCCAGAGGCTTTGGAACAGTCTGCCCCAGGAAATACGACAGGCGGAGGCAGTGGCCTCTTTTAAATCTATGGTCAAAACAAATTTTTTATCGTATTGCTTTTCCAGGTTCTTCTTCTTGGTTCGGTTTATTGGCGGGTGGCACCCAACGTCAAGGTGCATTTCCACAAACTACAAAAATGTAGTGGAGCTCAAGTTCAAATACAGTCACAGAGTAAATGTAGTTTGTTGCATATGACTGTTTCAGAATCTAAATTCCAAATAAAAGGAATGTACATTTCTTCACACAGAGCCCATATAACGCACAGCATATCTCCATATGTGGTGCTATAACACAGCTGAATGGTCCTTCCATATTGTGTCACCTGCATCTCTTGTGAAAGCCCAACTGTGGGACATACCCAACATAAACTCATCCTTCTCTGTCTAACTTGTCTCTTATTTGATTTTAACCTCGGGTTCTACTTAAATTACCCCCATGTTCAGTCAACACAAGAATAATTTGAATAAAACCAACAAAGGGCTGGAAAGGGTTTTGCCATTGCCCTAAAAAACATTGCCCTCATCCAATTCAATGATAATAAGCGGGAGCACATGTAACACAGTGTAGACGCACCCACATCAATTCAGTCAGATCACTCCATTACTTAATTTACGATCATGTCTTCTACGCTGTCATTATGTGCAATGCCTTTTGTTCTCCTGCACTGAACTTATACAGCTGAGAGCCTGAGCAGAGCAGCAGTCTCATAGATAATCTTGTCCTTTTGGTCATCGGAGGCTTTATCTGGATATAATCCTGCTTTTTTTGTCCTTTGCCAATAACACGTCTGGTTTTCATGTGGTGTATTGTCAAGTGTCTTCGTCTCTGAACTTTGAACATTTAGTTTTACTTAAATTTTTCTCGGGTTAATATATGATGTATTATAGGGCGTACTTGGGACTTTAGAAAAACGTCATGGAAATAATAATAATAATAATTATGATTGTATCATTACTATTATTATTGGAAACATTAACATCACTATTATTATTATAACTTTGCAGTGTAATTAGAATCACTTCAATACTTATGAAGAATAAGATATGACTTTAAAGAAGACATTAGCCACAAATAAAGGCTTTTGTGTGGAGGTAATGAGGCCGGTTTCCTTATATCATACCTTTTGGTCACTTAAGATGTATGAAGAGAAAATAGTTCCCTCGACCATAATGAACCCTAGAAGCCCTGGATTCTCGTGTCAATATACGTAAATGAACTTTTAAAACCAACCTCTGGCCTACATGGTATATAGGTGTACCATGTGTGCTGTCATCGATATCTGAGCGTCATGCAGAGAAAGAGTATTGATAACACATGCTTGCCTCAGGGCCCCTGTGTGAGCGTGACTTCAAAGTAAATAGAGATCTCACATTTGCCCCCACTGATACTACTTTTTCCATGCACCTGCTAATAGCACAGCAGAGCAAAAGTTCACTCTCTGAACTCTCTCATGAGAGGGTTTTGTTTTCCAAACCAATGAAACTGTGGAGGAGGAGAAGGGAGCGACAGGAAGAGTGGCTCCCGCTGCTGCTGCTGCTGCTTCCAGGCCTCTAATGAGACTGACGGACATGGTAGAGTGGAGACAAGGCATGGCATCTCTGGTGGCACGCTGATCTGCACGTAGGCCCCGTCTGCTACACTGCCCCTTGGCTCACAGCGAGACCCTCCGCCTACATTCACATGTCAGCCGATGTCAAGTGTAACACACAGACACCGTTTAGATAGTGTCGCCTCTTTTCTGTCTGAGCTTGATCGTATGTCTTTGATACAGAGGAAGTTCATAAACACATAACATAACAAATTATTCAACTCAAAGCAAGAAAAGTAAATATAATAGAAATAGAAAAACGCAGGATGCAATGTGGCAAGGAGGACAGACAGCCACGTTGAGGTGGAGGGTTCAAATTAAATGAATAAATATAAAAGCTGTGGCACGTGAAAACTTGAACACATAAAAGCAGTAATATGACAATTCAAATAAAAGGTGAAAAGAAAAAATACAACATCACATGAAAGCAAGTCTTTTAAAAAAGGTGAAAAGAAGCGATTAAAAAGAAGTCACTGACTCTGCGAGCCTTTTCTCCTCAGGTAGGCCGTTCCAAGGCCGAGGGCTTGGGTTGACATGACATGGGTTGAATGAGAATGGCAGGTCACCTCAGCAATATGAGCAATGTCATGAAAAAAGAAAAGAAATTAAATCTAAATAAAATAGAGCTCAACATAATACATTTTAAGAAATCAAATGCAATTCTATGTGCATTAAGAGTATGAGGATAAAAGTGTAAAACCAAAGTGACGAGTGTATTTCACAGGGCAATATTGTTGACCATCACTGGATTAGAGCAAACGTGAAAATGTCGTATAAATGTGGGACCAACCCAGTTAATCACCTCACGATCTGACCTCCGGGTTAAAAACCACTATGTGTGAATGAAGTAGTTTAAACTGTAGCACCACCTTGATATCCACCATTTGCACCAGTCACTGAGAGTGTAATAATGTATGTTAATATAGGTGGATCGATTACATGTTATACCTCCTCACTGTGTTTACACAATCCATAAATACATATTGAACTGTATAACAATTGATTAAAATGATATTGTATATATATTATATTGTCTTATTATCCAGTCGTGTTATTAAATCAGTCACAGAGGCCAGTTGATTGTTTTACTCTTACAGTCAGCTGATAATACCGCTCTACCTTTACTTAACTAAGGGACAGAGTGTTTTTATTTTGCTGTATTTGTACTTTTACCTGCATAAGGGACGTGAGTAGTTTTCCACCGCTGTGTATTATTCACTATAGGCCTGTTTACAGCTCTCACTGTGCGCACATTCCACACATGCTGACACACAGGTGCACAAACACCAGCCTTACTCACAAAGAGCTAACTGATCGTGATCTTATTTCGCTTTTAGACAGCCCCTGTCACAACAGCCTCCCTTATCTGCATCCTCCATCGGGTTCCACACAGGCGCAACAGGCCCTATGTGTTCTGAGAAGCCTGATGCCGACATGGAGGGCAGCGTCTGGGGAAGGGGGGGGGGGTTGGTTTGCTGTCTGCCTCAGTCAGGGTGAAAGGGGGGAGGGGGGGGGGGGGGCACTGCAGCCTTATCGCTCCCGTGATGCAGTGCAGCTCAGTGGGCACAGAGGAAGCTGGGTCAGAGCTCGCTAGACTGTGAGGCTCTCAGATCCTTACTGGAATCCACAAACACAACAAGAATAGGCCTCTGACTAATCTGTTCTCTTTTGTGATGACAAGAAAAATGACAGTTTCAGCACGATTTGAAAACAGTGTAGGTCTCAAATGCAGGTTCGGCATATTTCCAGGCAAACGTGTGCAGCTTTATTGTTCATACTATCAGAGACACACTTGTTATTGTAATGATAACGCTGCGTTTACTGTAAGAAAAAACAATTGGGTCAGCAGTTCCACATGTTGTTAACTTAGGCAGGTAAACAGTCAAATACTATAGTATTTAAACATGAAAACACCTCTCCATTTATGTTAGACTCTGTCTTTTCTCATGAATGTTGTTAATATTTATATTTTGTTTGACGTGCTCTGTTGAACGTGACATCTACTGTCCTTCCTGAGAGAGGGATCTCTCACTTGTGACTCTCCCTGAGGTTTCTACATTTTCTTTTTCCTCACTCTAGTCGAGGGTTTAAAGCAGAGGATGTGGCACGTGTTAAACCCTATGAGCCAAACTGTGATTTGTGAATATGGGCTATACAGATAAAATACAGACAACATTGAATTGACTGATTCATTATTTACTAATACTTTGTCTGGCATTTAAAATCAGTACACAAGCTACAGAATCTTGTTTGGTTTTTACGGATTTTTTATTCAGTAAAGAAGACATTCATTTTTTTGTGAGAGTGACACAACATTAAACTATGAAGGTTGAGGGAGAGATTAGGATCTAAAACTTCGACACAACCTTTGATAGAATGTCAGGAGTTTACATTTCCTGGTAGCAAGAAGTCTCTGTTTATCTCACCCCTATAGATGTGACATATTTTGTATTTTCACATCGTGTAGGCCTCACATTTCTTTCTCTCGCTCTCTCTGTGTTTCTCCTCCTTTACCGCAGACTGTGCAGTGCACGTTGAGAATCTCCTCCCACGCACTCGCTGGCTTTGACACAGCATGCTCTCCCCCCTTTCTCCCCTCTCGCTCTCTCCCTCTCGCTCTGTCTTTGCCTCTGTGTCAAATAGGGACAACTATTGATCATGGCGAAATCAAGAGAAGGGCATGTGGACTAAACATGATCTGGTTTACAGTAGACCTTTATCTTGTGTGGAACCAAATTCCACACAGAAGCTGGTTATCTCTGTTGCTGCAATGGTACAAGACCAAACCTGATGTTTGGACTTCGGTTGTGTGCCTGTGCACGAACAAACAGTATCTACAATTCCACCTTACCACTGCAGATGTGCTCCCCGACAGGAGTTCCCTCAATCTTCAGCTGTCAGATGTTGGCCCACTCTGCTACACAATATTCACTGTGTGTGTGTGTGTGTGAGTGTGTGTGCGAGTAGCATGTCATCTTTAAGATACCAGGGGTGTGTTTGTTTTCCTCTCTCTTTTTTATTCTGACAAACAAAGATGACAGTGTGCTCTTGTGTGCCACTGCATCCCCACAGGGGTGCTCCCTTCCAAGTACAAACAATTCCTGAGCAGGTTGCATGCTGGGTAAAGAGCCCACGGGAATCAGCACAAATGTCAGGCTGTTGCCATGTCCTTAAACACATTGTGATTCAATGTGATTTGACACAGGCAAGTCCTCTACACATGGGCTGATGTTCAAGGACCCACTTGTTTTGAATCACCCAACACCAGCGTATTCTTTTTAAATGAAGAATTCAAGATCGCAAGATTAATGCAAATATCGCTCCAAATTACAATCAAATGTCTGCACTCCACATATCTGCGTAATATTATTCAGTCTTTCCAACTTGGTATTAACCTGCATGCATAATCCCACTTTACCTCATTGAAAGGTCACAAAAACTCGGTTTCCTCCTTATCTTCTGGGCATTTCACGTGAATTTGCTCTTTCTGTCTGCATATTATATAACTGCTGCCGTACATATTCTGTGTATGCGAAGATATGTAAGACAGTTGCATGCAAAAGGCGAAGCCACACTGGGAAAAGCTCTGCCGTATCTATGATGGCTGCCGCCGTGTTCGATAACTCAATGATTTGTGACATTTTCTGGGAAGGATGCATCCTGTTATTGTCCTGATGCTGCATTCATGGCCCCACGAAACACAAGGAATACACACACACATACACAAAAACCACGGAGGTCTTAGAGGAATTGACTGCCTCATCGGATCTTTTCCAGTTTAATCATTTCCCAGCTCACTTCCTCACCCGTCTTTCTCAGCTACTCTGACCTCTATTGAATTATCCTGGAAGGCCCCATGTTAGCCTGTATTCCTCTCACCGACTGCCCAGTTGACTTCAGTCCTTACTGTCAACCTGACTAAAAACAAACAGCAGCTGCCCAGGAGAAACTCCAGGAAGACATTTGTTTTTATAAAGTGGATATGGATAGAGAAGGTTTGTTTCTCTGGAAGTGGTTCTCTTCCTCTCTTGCCTTGGCCCCGGGCCCGGGGCCTCTCAGGGCCTGGCTGGGTAGAGTGGAGAGAGGTGGCTGAGTGGCTGTCAGCTGGACGGCAGCAGTGAGAGCCTCGGGCTCAGCCTGAACTCAGGCGGTTCACAGACGGTGCTGCCGGGCTGGGGGAAGTCCGCCCTCACCCTGCTGACGTCATCCAACACACCACAAGACTTGTTTCAAAAACAAACTGCCCATTTCTCTGGCACTGTGGACCACCTCCATGGAAAACACTCGTCCCTGTCTGTGCCTGTGTTTACCATAAACAGTTCCCTCATTTCTGCTGAAAGGATTTCAGGTTTCCTGTTGCCATTCAGGTATCCATAAACTGCAGAGTAAACAGTCCAATGTCTCAAACAATATATCCAGTGATACATTAATTATGTATCAAAAAATGTGGTACTTCCCCATTTGCATACTTTGAATTGTGTCAGGAAGAATCTAGGTGAAACTTTCCCGGCCCTGACCCAAGAGTCCTGCCTATGTTTTCCTACCATGTCATTTTCATAGCTAAGTGATGAGTGTCATTTAACCCGGACCAGATGATGTAATTGACTTCCTGACAAGCAGCTCTGTGTGTCAGGAGCAGAGCGGGGAAATAATTATCTAATTAGAAAAAGTTTATCAGGGTTTATCAGCCCTATAGAAACCCACACAAAGCTTACTGAGTTTACACAGAAACACGATGGTGAGATTACATCAGGAAATGTCTCCAGTCCTCCCTCCTCTGTTTTGTTGCACTTAGTCAGTCCCTGAAATCTGCAGCACTCATCTCTGCCTCCATGCTAATTCTGCTCAGCTTGCCCTCCTGCCGATCACGTATCCAGATGCTTATCAGTGGGTCAAGGTGCTCGCGGCTATGGGAGAGTGAATGCCCTGAGGGCCCGGCACATAGCAGCACTATCTCTCCCCTTCCTGTTTACTCTGCTGGCTCTGTGTCCAGCAACGCTCGGCTGGTTTCAGAGGGAGGAGAAGTCACTGGTGTCACAGCGAGGGAAGTGACTGAATCAGGTTTTCCTCCCTCGGTCATCTCCACCTGGTTTTCCCCTGAAGAGTTGCTAAACGTGAACTATGACGTGAACAAAACCACATCTGTGGGTATATTGTAATCGTGTGATCATGTTTTTGAATATAGCTCAGAGGAATCATTTTAAAGAGTGTTGTTCACTGCTGCTGTGGAAAAACACCTGGCTGCCCTGGGGTCGTGACATTTACAGTAGCTCAGTTGTTTTATGACTCATTTTAACTTAAAAACTCATACGATAACAAACTTATCACCTGTTTGTTGATGTTCTCCAGTAAAAACTCAAGACCACAGCGTTCTGTAATACATGCCCATTTTAATAATCTGATAGAAAACATTTGTTGAGCACAACATACACCGTTTTACCATATATATCGTGAGGAAAACACTGAAAAAATACATTTGAAACAATGTCATATATTTCAGCAAATATTCTTAAAGCTGTACAATGACCCGTCACCGTACACAACATACTGCAGCAAATACTGTAGATCAAGCCTTCATGATCCGCCAGGAACAAAAGACAAAGAGCTTCCTCTGCACCTCTCGTGAGGTGTTGTTGCTTCAGACTGTACAAACGTCTCTGGCTGGAATCTCAAACCAAGACTCCTAAAAAAAACCCCAAAGAACTGTATGACTCCATGTTTTTGGTCTTCATAGCAAAGTAGCTTTGCTTAATACAACGAATCAGAACCACCTGACGAGTTTTAGTCAAACTGTGGATTTGACGCGTGTGCTAGTGCATATAAATAATAACAAATATACAGTGAATATTATCGATCAATATCATCAGGTACAAGGAGAAAAGGTAATAAATACACTGTTACAAACAGCTGAAGGGTCAGCACAGCACAGCTGGGTGCAACAAGATTGTGCAACTGTGTAACCACTCACACACACACTCACTCACACACTCACTCACTCACTCACTCACACTCACTCACACACTCACTCACTCACTCACTCACACACTCGCTCCCCATTATTCTGAAGGCTGCGCCCTTACAATGTGGTACCTTTAAGGTAGTGTTGGACAGATCAGCAACCAGCTGCGGAACTGTCGTCATAGTCAAAGTGCTGGAATAACAATAATAATAATAATAATAACTACAAGATACAGTTATCATGTCACTGACAGGTGTCTGTTTAAATGTGCACACAGTCTTACAGTCATTCAAAGTTCAGAACCAGATACGGTGTAAAGTGTATTCACGAGGACGTGATTCAGTAAACCTCAACAGCTGTGTGTGTATGTGTGTGTGAGAGCTGATAAAATGAGGAAACACACTGGAATATAGCTCAGCACAATACAATATAAGGTTATGGAATTTTATACGAGATATTTTTGGTTAAATTTCACTGGGTAATTCACTTTTTTTTGACCGATTATTTTCATTTAACTACAGGAAATCAAACGGATGAATTTGACTTCTGATTTGGGCGTTGAAAGCTTGGGTTCACACTGTTCAAGTGCTTTGTTTACACTTTCTGTACAGGATCTTTGCAATTTGGTTTTTCCATGTTTAAAGACTCCAAAATACACTTTTTAAATGAATCTGAAATATGAGTAATTTTATTATTTATGTAATGTATTATTGGATAGAAATAGATTGTGTAAATGACTGATGCTCTCCACCCTCTCTTCCTCTTGCCACAAAGTGCAAATTGTGCTGGGAAGTCCACAGATTTTGTTTAGAAACACCTACGCTTTTGTGAGAAGCTTATAATATTGCCAGAACATTAGGAAGACTGTGTGAGACAAAGATGTCCTTATTGTAGAAAATGTGGACACATTTTACAGCTACATGATTGTGTTCAATAAATTATAAAAACATGTACAAAAAGACACGGCTGTAAAAAGAAAAAAAAAAGGCACACAACTTTTGCTCTTGACAAGTGTTAGAAAAAAACGAATTGGTAACAAAGAACTTGCTGACCAGTAGTTTTGGTTGGACACTTCGCCAGGTGGCATCCAGTCTCGAACACGACGCAAAAGAAATCATAATGAACATAAAAAGTGTCCTGAAGTGCAAGTTTTGGAAATCTCACTTGTCCCAGTACACGGATTCACATCATCTACGTCGTCTTATTTTTCTGTGAGGATCAAGACTCAGCCTCTGCAGCCCCACACGTAGTCCTTTCTTCTAAAGACCAGAGGCTGCGCTCGTTCAGCTCCCTTCAAGGGCTCAAAATCAAACCGCCGCAGGGTTTCCAAGCCTCGTTTGCAGGGGTGCCCTAGATTTAGTCAGCCCCTTAGCCAGGCAGCTCCTGACGAGCCACGATTGCAGGATTGCTCCACTGCAATAAAAGGAATTTAACCAGAAGCAGCAAATCACGCTGCGCTCTAAGAACCCCGTCGGTCCAGCTATGTTTCCGCCGGGGAGGTCCCATCGGCATGGCTTTGGAGTGTCAGATTATCACATCCGTCGGTCGTCTCCATCATCCCGCCCTCCATGTCTCCCACCTGCTCGTCCTCGTCGTCCAGCGTCAGTTCAAACTGAAATTTACTCGTCACAGGTCCCCCCTCCCCCTCCCCATCTGGGCTCCCTTCTGTGTAGAAGGGAGGGGAGGGGCTTTGGGGTATCATGCTTTGGTACCAGTTCCTGTTGTCCTCAAGCATGTCAAGGATGTCCTGGGCGTCCGGGTGGACCAGGTCGGCCCACGTCTCCCACAGAGGGTGGACGATGTAGTCGATGAAGCCAACCTGATTAATAGAAACAGAGATGACGTCAGTAAGAAGGAAAAACAACCACAATGTTAAATTCCTATTGGAAGTGTGTGGATGTGTGTTCTCTACCTGTGTTCTCTCCACTGAGGCTGTGTGTTTGTCACACATCGGGCTGATCTCCATCCCGCGCTCCCTCTCTCTGTCTCCCTGGTGGAAGAACTCGTCCATGATCCTGTTCGTCCACTGCTGGTACAGATCCAGAGGTTTGGTTGGGTTGCTCAGGTCCGCACAGTGAACCATGTTCCGCAGAACCTACAGCAAAAAAAATCGATTTAATCATCTTGTATTTCTCTGGTATGTATGAGAGTGTTGTGTGTGTAAATGAGTGGCTCTTACCTGCATCCTGTCTGTGTAGTTGTCCAGCAGCAGGACTCCGGAGCTCGTCACCTTCTTGGTCTCCACCATTGTCTTCAGATCGGCCAGCAGGCTCATGTGTTTAGACATGTCGGTCGCCAATACCTAGAAGACAGGAAGACACAGAGAAAAGATTCAGGAAAGGAGCAATACAAGGAGCCAAGAAGACATAGTTTTCTGGGCGCGCAGACGTTTCCTCACCATGTCTATGACCATTCTCCGCAGCGTCTGCCTCTGCTTCTTGGTGAGGTTTTGGAAGATGTCACAGTTGTCTTCCTGCAGCAGCTTGAAGCCCACGGCCAAGTGGTGGTTCTCCAGCACTGACTCATCGTTGTACATGAGAGCCAGCTCAGAGTCTGAGGGGAGACGAGGGAGGGAGAGAGAGGGGGAAATGGCAGGAAGGAAGAAATTAAATTGAGCACAAAGTTTTTAAACTTAGGTCAGGTAGCTATGGTTACCAATTCAAAACCCCTAAAAACCCACACTGACACAAGGGAGACACATCCCATTAAATCATGCAAATATTTATTATGCCTATTTAGCCCGTGTAGACTAAATACACAGTGTTCTTGACGACTGGCAGTGAAGAGGACTTACTGGTGTTGATGAGGAACTGGTTGGACACACCAGGGTGGTCCACGTCATGAATGGCTGCGGCAAAAATGGCTGCCAGGATCTCCAGATCAGTGAAGACGGCCTGCATTACAGGAGAAGGAAGAAGAATAAAAAAACAGAGGTAAGATTTCACAGTTAATAATCTGGCTAGACAAGGTGAAGTGTTCAGGCAATGTGTCATCCTGAAGTATGCATTTCCAGAGCCATGCCAGTATTGGTGACAGTAATGCCAGTCACCTCAATAAATCAAGCCAAGAACTTGTGGGCGGTAGTGCTACCGTAAATTGTTGCCTCATGTTTGAACTATTAAGTAAATACAACTATTTTGAAATGTGATTTGTGGCTGAAGGTCGGGAAAATCCTCATGGGCATTTTTACTGAAGGAGCAGAGTGTCTAAGACTTTTAGATAATACATTTAAGTCACTTACATCCAGTGCAGGGGTGGACAGGAGGATGTGCGTGGACTGGGCCACGTCGGCGGCGTGCAGGCTGTTGTGGTACGCCACGTCGGAGTGATAGTGGTCCTCCAGGGTCAGCATAAACGTCACAAAGGTGTCCTTTGGAATATGGAACGTCCTCATCAGGTCTCGCTCCTGCATGCGATAAGAAAAAACCTTGGTTATGCCTTACTGGTCACTGCTGCAGATCTATTCACCAGATTTTAAATTCCATTTTTAAAGCTTATTCTTCCAATTTGGAATCATGCATTTACAGAAAAAAGTCAAAAGAATTTGAACAATATGTTCTCATTTATAATCAATTTGAACTGCTAGTGTCCATCCGGCAGATGTTTCTGCGGTAACACTGACAAGCTGTACACACTGATGTGAATGATTATACTATTTCTTAAAAAGCTCTCTCTGTCAAAAGGGTAGAAGATGAAGAGGCAGGACTCTAACCTGAAAGATGGTGTACATGATGCATGTGAGGGGTCGGTTGTGGGAGTGCTCGGCCACTTTGAAGATATTCAGCCCCCATCTGTTGATGTCTTCCAGGTCCTGTTCGAGAGAATACATAAGACGACTGTAAGTGTCTGAAACAGATGATTTTAAGCCTTTTTATTTCTGCTGTTTAATCAGTTATCTACCTTCGACAGCAGCTCCTCCTGGTCCGTCTTGACCCCGAAGCGATTGCAGCTGCTCCCCGAGATGCTGGGCGTGTGGCTGACCTTCCTCACCCCGCTGATGTGAGTCATCATCCCGCCCTGCTGCTGCTGCTGCTGCTGCTGCTGTTGCTGCTGCTGCTGCTGCTGACCCTGCCTCCGCTTCCTCTCCCTGGACTTTGGTACTGGACATGGAACCTCCAACTCATTTTGCTTGTCTGGAGAAAATTAAAAAGGGAAAAAAAAGATTGAGACAATGTTTTTTCTCAGTTACCTTCGTTAGATAAGCATCCTTGCTTGTGTTGCCACTGTGTTGAGTAGACAAAGTGAACACAAGGGGATAGTTGACCTCTCACACCCACGTGACAACACATTGAAGCTGAACTGACAGCTATAAAAAAAAAAAAAGCTTTAATCACATACCAAAATGTTTCAATACAGTTATGATACATGTCATTACAACATACAGTGCGGATGGGATGTTGTGCAAACTGCTCCAGTCGCCCATACATTCTGAGAAACTGAACCATGTTGTAATAACAATCCAGAGAATTGAGAAAAACTGGTTCATATTAAGATGAACTGTTTAGAGGAGGCGCTTGTTGATATGCAGGAGTTTTTTTCTTTTCTTTTGCAAGTCTGTCTGCTGGCTGAGTGTGATTCTCACATGTTGCACACGGCTGACAGTGTGTGCGAGTGCACAACTCCCTCGGTCTCGATCTTTTTTGGTGTACACCACATACACCGCAGAGAGACAATGAATATCTCAGCTGCCTTCTCCACAAAGCACAGGAACAAAAGGATCTCTGTGCACTTGACAGGTGTGAGCTGCAATGCAGATGACAACCAAAACCGCCGAGCTTCAAAGATGAGCTCTGTGTTTGCTGGTGTTTGTCTCCCCCGAGCAGCTCTGTCACGCAGAAATCGCTTCCACTGCACCTATGCTATTGTTAGGGAAAGGTCTTGTGTCTCCACCACTGCCCGGGTGGATGTGAAGGTGGAGGAGCTGAGGGGCAGAGTGTCTGGCTGTGTGCAGGACGAGCTGAACTGGGCTGACTACTAGTCACGAACTGCAGCTGGGCTTGTTACGAGACAAGGAAACACTTCTGTCCTCCTGATGAATAATGCAGTGTCTATCTGGACCTGATGACCCACACACACATTTCCCCCTCTCCCCCTGCTCACTGCCTTGATCTCTCCAGAGGGAAGTCTTCCCTGAACCCCCCCCCTCTTCTCCTCCTCTCCTCCTCCTCATCTCTCTGCAGCAGTCAGAGCGAGGGGACTCTGTCTCTCCTCCCCAAGACCAGATCAGACTGGTTTGCGAGCTGTGGTGCAGACTTACGAGAACTTCCTCCGCTGCTTTAGGTGACCTCGCAACCTCTGTGAACATTCAGACCGTATTTGTTCCCGGACACTGGATCGTTGGAGTCACATTTTGCGTCAAACCCATCAGTGTTAATTGGCTTATGTGTGAGTGTGCTCACCTAGGAAGGTGTTGGAGATGTACTCGGACACTTGGTTGCCAGAGCGACTCATCTCAGACAGGTGACTTAGCTCCCGGTTCAGCATCCTTTTGAACTGCAGGCAGAGAGAGATTGGAAAGTTCATGAGGTTACATTTTCTATAAAGGGAATTACATATTCATTCAATCATTTACTGCCGATTCCAAGAAGAGGGAGAAAGCATTTCCTGGCATTTTCCACTGGCATTTGCCCCATGAGAACATGGCCTCTGTATCTGTATGCGCCATATAAGGTCTGTGTTTATGTCTGCTTGGTCCTGGTTTGAGTTAGCCACTGAGACACGTGACCGCAAAGCAATTTTTTAACAAACAAATACAAAATACAGTACTGCATAATATAAAAAAATGCTATTGTTTATGCACGTTTTTTCCAGGGAAAGAAAATGCGCCATTTTTTTTTCAGCGTACACAACCACTGAGCAAGATCATGTTGACAGAATCAGTCTCATCTAATCAAACACATACTCATAATCAATGCACAATAAAAATCAGCGAGGGTCATCTTGACTGATATCACCAGCTGTAGTGAAAAGTCATCAACATACAACATGTGGCCACAACACATGCATGCACACACACACACACACACACACACAGTCCCATCTATAGGACACACCTTAATGTATCCCCAGGACACAGAGAACAGGTAGTTGGCCTCAGGCATGGTGCTGAGCTGTGCTGAGCCCCTGGCGCTCCCCAGCAGAAGCCCTGTACGCTCCTCTCTGAGTGGATCCCCAAGGCTGAGCTCAGCTCTCCTGCCTGAAGCTCAAGGCTCCCCCAAATCACCGTCGACTACGGTAAATATGCCCCTGCTGAACTCTCTGGAGAGGTGCTGTGGTGGACCCCTACATCCTTTGCCAAATGCATCTCCTCATAGCGTCGCCCACTGTTTTCCAGGATTGCAAGAGCGATGGAATCCCCCTGAATCCAATCAATTTCTCTTTCGATTCTCTCGCCTTCGTCCGTTTCTTTGTAAACCTCCTCTTACCACCATCCAACTGTTATCCAGTGACGCGCAGAGGGGGAAATCCAGTCTTCCCAAGCCCAGATTGAGCAAGGAAGGAAATACAGGCTGTAAGACCGATGGAGGGAAGGAAAGGAGGGACGGAGAAAAGCAGACAGGAGGAGGAGGAGGGTGTTGTGCTCGAGCTGTGAGTGTCCCCGATGGAAGACAGGCTGGTGGAGTCTCTCCCTCTCTCTCTTTTTGCCTCCCACCCCTGCAGAACACTGAGCCATGCACAGCACTGCAGAAAACAGGAGAATCCCCCCAACATCTTCCTCTCACTCTCTATCTATTTCTCTTATTCTCCCCAACTCCAGTGCTTTCTGCAAAAGCCCTCCCACTATCTCTTTCAGGCCCCCCCCCACCCACCTCTGCCTCCCTCCCTTGATTTGCTCCCCCTGCTCAGTAATGCAGAACAGATCCAACGCATACTGCGCAACATGAGGCTTCAAAGCGCCAGACTGTTTATCACAAGGGGCGAGGAAACGCTGGGTTCATTTGACTGATTTGGTTTTGCGTCTTTTTGAAATTTGCATTGTTGGAGTGGAAGCTTCTATTCAGCCCTGAATAACTGTGTAGTTCTTAGTATACATGCACATTATCCAGTAGCCATTATCCAAACAGAGGCGATGGGAGACACACACACACGAGGGAGCTGCAGCCCACCGGTGCCCCACCAATTGCACGGCAACGTCAACGCCGTGGCAACAGTGTCACGTGGCCCCCTCCGTTGTTCTCACAGTGGTCCCTACTCTAAGCACATTGCATCACATCAAATACATACACACGTGCACATGCATGCACAAGCACACACACATTCAATACACAATCTGCAGCAGAGATGCTCTGAACAGACACCATGACCACGCTGCACAAGGAAACACAACCTCAAAAAAAGAAAAAACATCACAAACTCTTTATAATGAATACAATGAGATAATTGTGGAGTCAACGTCTTAAATATCTCATTGGGTTTTGCCGCTTCTCTAATGTGTTCAAACATTGTAAGAAAATAAATCAACCGTGAGTCTGCCTAAAGCCGGGGCTTTCATTATTTCTCACAATGGGCTCTTTTCTCCTCACACTGGACCAGACTGTCTCTGCTCTCAGCAGCTGTCTAATAGATGTCAAGCAGGCGGCTAAAATCGACTTGACTGTGAAACTTGAACGCCACTTTCAAAGCGTTGGCTGCACCCAAAACCCCAGACTGCCAGAGGCGGCCCATAAAAAAAAATCAAAGAGAGCTTGTAATGACAAAAAAATTGAGCTTGGACTCAGGCGGCTTTTATTCTCATTCAAAGGGCGACTTGTAACCGATGCCTTAAAGGTGGTGGAACAGTGTGGATTTGTGTGACCTCTAGGAAATGAATTAGGCACACAGCCACATGTCAGCAGCCCCAGTGTCATGCAGTTCAGCGCAGACGGCACGGTGACAAAGTAGATGACTGTGCTCGGGAGAATAGATTACTCAAGGCATGGCATTAACTCATACATCCTTTGACGTGAGCACAGAGAGGACACAGAGGGAAGTTACATAAACTTCACCTTAAAAAAAGTTATTGCGCTAGTTTGCAGATGACGAGGAGCTGTTGCCTCATAAAGTTCGAATTTTCAACATAGGTGCATTCAGGAGGAGTTGTCATGCAATAAATAAAAAATTATAATAATTTGTCTAGTGTCTAAGCAAAAAACTATTAACACTTTAACTCACAATAACACAAAAAGTGTTTCAAATGTCACCAAATCCTAAAATAACAAACCAAAGTGGTAAAAATTGAAAGCAAAAAATTCAATATTTAATCATGCTTTCTGAGGAGATGAATCAACTTAAATTAAACCAATGACTATATTCTTTAATAAATCACACTCTCCATGTGGCAAACCACACTCTCACAGCACAATATAAGCAGCTTCATAACTAACTCACCTTTTTCCAACTCGTATGCATCCCAAAGTTTATCTCCTGTTTTTCAGAACAACATAGTCCCATTGTTACTTAGAAAAGAAAAAAGTCTAACACGACGCGAAATAAATCTTGTAAAAGTTCCACTAGCAGTAACTCTGTTCAGCGCCTGCGAGACTGTCTGCTTCTTCTCTCTATTCTCTTTAGTGAAGTGGCATCAGGCAGGAAACTTATAGTGATAAAGCCAACTTGACTGACTGGCCTACAAGAGTCTAACAAGAGATCAATGGCTCCTCCCCCAGCAAACACAAGCCTGGGAGTTTCGTTCCCACCTACTTCCCTTCTACATGATAGAGTAATTCACTGAGGTCATTTACTGGTAAACGCTCTGCTTCTTAACGTGGCCTCAGGCACCAAACAACATGCATACCTGAGCTCCTCACAGAAAAGTCCCAGATAACAAGTTGAGCAGACTGCCACGCTGACGTGTTGAGGAGGGAAAACACAAGCAACAAGTATGTATTCGTTTGGGAGAAGTTTTTAAAAGTCAGCTTAGTTCATGGAGCACATTTTGACCTTGACTGAAACCGCAGGAAAGAGAAATACGATTGCAAAAAAAACAGCTGGACATCTTGTTCCAATATTGTGGCTTTGCAATCTGACAAATGCCCGGCGTGAGCCAATGACGCCTCTGTCACATGTGCGGCTGCTGACAGTGTCAACACACAGCGGACTGTGCCCAGTGAGTTTTCAGACTGTAGTAATACTAGAAAGACCCTTTTCCTAGAAGGTGTTCACGAAAAGTAGGTGGGGTTAGAGTAAGAGCAAGTTTACCTCCCTCATTTTGTCTTATTTTCCGTGATAACAGCAGATTACAGAGGTATAACTTTTTAATTACAATTAGGCATCGTAATCACTACTGTAGCTCGTCTGATCTGCTCACCACCCGTTCACTCAAAAGGAATCACAGCACTATAATTTAATGTCCATTACCCCTGCCACAGCTACAGACCCACCGCTACATCTGTTTCAATAATTTTGTCATTTTTTCCCCCACTGAAGACGGCGGCGCTTCAAAGTTGCAAGTGACCACACGTGAGCTAAAGTTTCCTATGCGTTTCGCTCCCGGCTCGGGGGCTTGCTCGCACGCTAGCCCGCAGAGCCCTAAACTCCTCTAACTGGATTCAGATGGCAGTGTTTGTCCAAGGCCATCACCGGCATCAGCATGGAAGTGTGGCGGGGCTAATGATAGTGAAGGGGCAGGGAGGCAGCTCCCCCGCTCTGAGGTCACAGCGACCAGACAGGGCGGTCAGCAGGGTGTGTGGTCCCATCGCCCCGGATACACCTGCGCCCTTGGACACCGTAAGCGGAGACGCCCTGGGTTCAATTACGTCCGAAAAGAATTGGGCTCTTTGTCAAGCATCATGTCATGTAAATGCTGGTGAGGAGTAAAAGTCTGCTGATTCTGCATTCATTGTGCATCAATAGAAACGCATTTTACACAGATTTTGCAACTAATTGGTGACTGTACAAAAAAAAAGGTCTCTCCATCCCTGTCCAAAGGCACAACAATCGAGTCCACTGACAATTCTGAGCTGAAATATCATGAACTGCTGACCTCCGCTCTTTCAAAAGCATCATTAGTCAACAGTGCTCTGTGTTGGTATTGGGTCAAATTGAGTGGACTCTGATTCATGCACCCAGCCAGCCTGACCCGGCGCCCGCGCTGCAGTATTGCCTGCAGGGCCTCTTGCTCATTGTCTTTACAGTCCCAGTGACGTGGGTATCAGTAAACACTCAACCTGGCTGCCTGGGTCGGCACGCCGCTATTGTCGTCTGGCAACCACAGGAGCAGAGGAGGGGGAAATAAAAAGACAGGAAACTGGTGTCACGGTCACCCGTCACACTATGACAGCACCCCTCCCTAAACCAATCCTCCCCCAGACCACAGTGTAGAAGACGGTGCGGAAATGGACAACGCCACCCTGGGTGTTTAGAATCTGACGCCGCCGTACAGTCGCCACTGTCTGTCTGTCTGCATGGGGGTTGAGTGTGCAGTAATTTGGCTGAGCTCTACACAAATGAAACGTTTTATGTGTATCAAAGCAAAGGGAAGTAATTAGTTCTAAATAGCGCCTTTGTGTAGTCTTGCAGTACCACAATGTGTTTATTTAGCTTCACTTTAATCAAATCAGAAGGCTGACTTTTTTTAAATTTAGAACAACATGTTAGATTTATCCACTTTCCCATGCCAATATCTTTTTAGTCACAAGGGTTCTCTAGTTAATGGTAAGGTCTATTGGTTTAGATTATCATGGTGCCTGGAGGACGAGTCCCAATGACTTTGTCGATCAGTTTTTTTTCTAGTACCTTCATCATGCTGACATTACTGTTTAAGTATTGTTAAACTGTTAAACTGTTAACAAGGTAAACTGGTATCGATGCTAAACCCTAGCATGCTAAGGCTGCCCCCTGTATGGCAGCAGCTACTCCTGCTCCCAATTAATTAAATGTTTCATTAATTCAATGTTTTATTACTCAAGTCACCAGTGTCAAGTTAATATTTACTCCGTGCATTAATCCAACCACTGTGAAATTGCCTAGTTTGTCTATAGGTCTATATGTATGTTTTTTGTCTGTCTATTACGTCTGTTTTTGTTATGTTAAGTGTACTTGCCGTTTTATGTTTGCACCTGGATTTTGGAGAAACGCAATTTCATTCTGCCATGCACTTCTTGTTGTATGGTCTGAATGACAATAAACACTGCCATTATAACCCTATAACCCTGGCGTGCTGACTTGAGCATTTCAGTTAAGTCTATAGGCTGACACAGCTGTTATTAGTGAGGGTAAGACAGAATTTCAGAAATGAGGTAAAGCATTATTTAAACTTAAAAAAGGCTTAAAGGCTCATTTAGCTTCAAGAATACTGTAGAAAATATTTTCATGATGCAAATTGTAACCCGCTTTTAAGAATTATCTTTAAGAAGAAACTTTATGATTTCATTCCATTAATATGCAAAGTGTTAACCAATGCACTGGATGCTATTCAGCTATGGCACAAATCTGGGCAAGTGAAAGGGAGCATATTCAACTTTGGCCACTTGGCAACAAGGAAGTCGTGCTACATCTGAGGGATGGAGCTTTTTCCTAGTTTCCTGATGTGCTAGAAGCTGAAATGAATGTGGGAACATTCAATATGTGTTGACTGAACAAACTGGTTGAGTGCCCACTATTCATTTGTTGTATAATGTATTGTTCCAAGTTTTCTAATAGAATCATTTCAATCAGAATTATTTTTAATGACCACGCAGCCAAAGTCTAAATGTGTTGTTGGAGCAGCATGGTGGAAATAAAGTGTCAGTCACAATGGGCAGATGTCAATATCACATTAAATATTCTTAACATTTGACATTAGAAACTTACACAGCTTTTGCACAAGAGATTTAAATGGAGGTAGAAATGTCCACTATTGTTGCAGCACTGCTGTACAATAGAGTAGACGTGATCTTCTTTGCTCCTTAGTGGAATCATTGAGGGCTTTTCAGTCGGGAGCCTCTTCAACACAGAGAGCGATAAGGCTACAGCAACATGTGTCATGACTCCCTGTGAATAAGAAAGTGGGATACACTTTCCTCCAACATGTTTTATATGTTAATCTTACACTTAAGTCTGGGCAAACTGAAGTCAGTCAGTTGGATGCGACCTTATAAGATGATGTCAGTTGAGAAAGTGACATGTGTTTCATATCATCCATCCTGTATGACAGCCTATAACTTCCCATGTGTCTCATGTAGTTTGAACAAGGTCAGGTTAAGTGAAGCAGAGCATTTCCCGTGGAATGAATGCAATATTGTGCCCTCTGCATTCAAAGATATCAGGAGCTCGGTATGCAAAACAAACGCTGCTCTAAAAGAGATCTGTGAATTGATCATGCCAGCTCTTAGGCTACCACAGAACAGCTGTTACTTTGCAAGTGCGTCACTGTGGCAAAAAGCTATTTACAATTTGCATACCCTGTGCAAATTCACGACCACACTTCAACAAAAAAAACCATTCTATAGCTATAAAGCTATAAAGTCATCACAGGACAGCCAAGTCCAGGCTCAATACCATGCCTTCTGACAACAAATGTGAATAGTGAGATAATTTGTAATATTGAACAGCTATCAGGTGATTGAACATGTGAAATGATCTTCTCTAATCTAAATAATGGTTTGTGACTCTTTGTAACTGCAGTGAATGTCCTATGCAGTGTGAAGATGATTATTATTTAAATTTAGTTTATTGTCCCAAAACTCTCCCAGCAACATCAGAGGGTAGATCAGGCTTTGACACAGTGAAATGTGTGTTAAGAGTTTGAGCTGCACTGTGAGAGCACGGTGCTGATTATGTGTCAACTTTTAACTTGAAAGTTAAAGATTGCACGTTCCTCTACGAAACAAGGAGTTATTGATGGTTAGGCCGAAAACAATGTTTAATTATTTTTCTGAAGTTGTATTTGAAGTTTTGTAGATATATGTGATTCCATTCAGATAATTCTTCAAAATATGAAAAATGTCCTTGTGCAGCATAAAGCACGAATGTGGAACCAACATCAGTCCCATCATCAGAGAATAGAATATTTTAAATGATAAAAAAAATCTAAGGATTAGATACATGCATGCATAAACTTTGCAGCAAATGCATTGCTTGCATATACACATATCAAAATATATAGGCTGCATTTTCCTACCTTGTTGGAGGCCATGTCACTGACAGAGCGGTAGGTCTGGATGGTCTCCAACTGGTCCAGACACCAGTCCAGCTCCTCCATTGTCTCCATAGCCAGCTTCTGGTAGGACTCATCTGCCAACAGACACATGGACACGTAATCAGGCCCGAGAGGATCCATGTCCATGGCAGAACCCCCTGACACCATGCATGTAGGTCCGAGGGTCCCGGAGTGGCTCGATCGTACAGAGGACTGGCCCGCGGGACATCCGGTAGTCGCAGAGGAAGAGGGGGAAGTGTGCACACAAAGCTCCTTCATCTTGTTCCGCGACACCACCTCAGAAAGTTCACAGAAGTTGCACTCTGCAGACAAACTGAGGCTAGAGTTACTGTTTGCTCACTCGCCCTCTCTCTGTAGGCTCTTTCTCTCCGTACCCCCTCATTCCCTCGCTCTCATGCACTCTGCAAACCCCCTCCCACTCTGTCTGGTTCCCCCACCCCTTCTCAGTTTCTCTCTTGACCGCTGATACCCCCTCTCAGTACCATGAACGAGTGGCTTACGAACTAGGCGGTCTGCTGCCTCCTGCTGTTGATGTGTCTGGGACCCCCCCCCCCCATTCAAACATATACAACCGGTGTGTACATTGAGGGACAGTGACACAACCCCAATGCAGAAGTTTGGTGAAACAGAACCATCTGGCTTAGCTTTTTTATACTGTGCATGCTTGTGAGAACACACCAGATCCACAGAGTTATGTCTATGATGACTAATAGAATGAAACTACAGGAACAAGAAAAAGAGTTTAGACAGGAAGAGGAGGCAGAGACAACAACCTGCTGTAGCGTATTTGACGCACTTTGTCAACTCACTCCACTCCCGATGACTTCCGTTCTGAAACATGCAGACACCACTTCAAGGCTGTGCTGTGCTGAACTGCAGCAGCAGCTCACACCACACCACCACGCTCCACAAACTGGCTCTCTCCTCTCTTAACCTCTCGGAGGGAGAAAAAAAAATTATATCAAACACCAAGCCCTGTGTTTGCACATGCAACACGAGAGGCAAACTTTGACTCACTGAATTTGGGGGGAGAACAGGCCGGGGTCTCCTGTGTGCCAAAGAAACCAAAGCACTTCCTCTTTGGCTCTGAATTTGCACAAAACATGGAGTGGAATTACTGAATGGCGGGAGAGACTGCTGAGGACAATCGTAGCTGTCATTCAGTGAACCGGTGCTGTCGTTAGCGGACGTGTCTCACACGTGGTGGGCCGACAAAGTTTCATAAGAAGAAAATAATACAAGATGATAAGATGATAAAACCCGCACAAACTAATTAAGAAACGTCATATTCCAAAATGCAGAATGTTGATTCAACACATTTCTGCCTGGAGGGAGAAAACACTCACACATCTGGATCTCCCCGTCTCCCTTGCTCTATGGAAAAGACTGATCTCGACTTCATAGGGCTTCACACATGGAAGAAATTTACCCCATATGCTTAGCACAACAGGACAGCCAGCGTGCTGCTCCCCAATTTACGTCAATATAGTGGTTCAAAGCACTTCAAAGGCCCGTGATGGCGCACAGACTCTGAACCACCAGTGTTTGACAAAGAACTTCAATGAGATCTCAAACAGAACAGTATATGTGCAGTTCAGGAAACCTCCCTTCATTGAAAAGGTATCAGAACAACATGACGACTCTTCTGAATCACACAGGAAAGTCTAGGTTCTGCTGTTTGACTTTGACTGTGGTTTTTAGGAATCATGCCGCTAGCTCCTCAAATTACAAGAGGAAGACTGCAAGCACAAGCCACATTCCTCAGGTCAGAGCAGTTTTCCTTTATTTGAGATCCAGGTTGGAGGATTCAAAGAACTCTTGGCTCTAATATACGACTGGACGCCAAGTTCCGCGGTCCTAACTATTCACATGAACCACTGGCATCCGAGCCATGTAAAAATCAGTGACGCGGATCAAAAAGTACAACATCAAAGCAGCACACGCACAAGGTGGTGAGCTGTTGAAACTGGGTATATACCCATGTGCGGCCGTCTTGAGCCATAGGAGCGGGAGATGTTGCCAAGAAGGTGGGACCACATCCTGCACTCGTTTCCCTCCGATGAGGGCTTAAAGAGACATTAGACATTTTACCAGTGCAGGCGGTGAACATCAAAGTGTTGGCTCTTTGTATGAACAGGAATCAGGCCCTTTTGAAGCTGGAGGCGAATTCATACGCACAGTCCAGTTCTCGATGGCTGTAAACCACTCAGATGTGGACTGCAGAACAAACGTTTACTGGCTTTGTACATCAAGATCACTCAGGCAGAATTTCCCTCATTCATCTCTTGGGATTCAGTTAGACCTGGGGCCACGCTTCACTAATCTGACTTGTGTAATAATCAGATTTGAGAGTTGAAGTTGTGACCAGAACAAGGGCATGTGCACACAATAGAAGTAGATTGGACTGTTGAAGCCGTCATCAGCTCTGCTCCATCATGAATACAGTGCTACATGGGCTGGCAGACATTTCACCATGTCACCAGTCAAAGGTGGCGTGACTAACTTTCAGTCTGAGAAACCTGCTCCCAGACAGAGTGCGAGGTACTTTTCCAGCCTGTTTTTCAGTTGAAGTCTACTTTTTTTCTTCCCTCAGTCGCTCCTAATGCTTTGGCCATATGCTGGAGGCTGCCCAGAGGACAACAGACCTCAGTGTGCAGACAGACCCCGTCTGCCTCCCCTCTCTCCCCCCTTTCGCTCCATCTTTCTCCCACTATAGGGCCACAAACCGACCTCTGTGAGAGCCATCAACTGCACTAACGACCAGGGCCGAGCTCAAACACCCGCAACCCCCTCACCACCTCCATTCCCGCCCAAGACACCTTCCACTCACATCCAGCTCACACTGCTCCTCTCTGTGCTCTCAGCCCTCCCCCCACAAACCCTGATTCTCTTGCTGTCTGGGGGAAGCTTGGTGAGAAGAACTGTTCTGTCTCATCTATTATACCACCTACTGATGAGCTACAGCCAGTGACGGATGAAGTATTTACTCAAGTAAAGTAATAGTACCACAACAAAAAGGAAAATCCTGCATTCAAAATTTTACTAAAGTTATATAGTAAAATGTACTTCAGTATTAAAGGTATTCATGCAGAATGGTCCTTCTTGGAGATGATATATTTGTGCATACATTTTTTTTTTTTTTTTTAGAAGAACCTGACTGCTATGGACTTTTTGGAGCTGTTAACCAACATTAGTTTCCGATAACTAAATATTTGGCCATTATAAAAATTATAATCTTGCAATGATTCCTAAGATGTTGAGATCAAACCCTTAAGACAAAAAAATGTAAGCGAGGCTTGATATCTTACAGTTTAACCACAAACTTTATTATAAATAACTATAAATAAATAAAAACTAAAATACAACCAAATATTTAGAACTTGAAATAAGAAACTAAACAAACACATTTTACGTAAAAGTTTACACAACAGCAAACATAAACGCTGATACCGGACTCGTGTTGGTTGATTTTATTGGCCAAACGATAAATCGGTTGGGCTCTAGGTTTTATAAATAATGCATTAATATGTAAGAAGCAAAACTGGAACAGGTCAAGAGGATTCTAATCGTAATTATCTCCTCCAAGGTGATTATGTTTTCATTGTTGTCTGTCTGGTAAGGAGCATTACACAAAAACTGCTGAAACAATTCTCTTGAAACATGTTGGAAGGATGGGGGCCAAGGAAGAACCAGAACTTAGCAGGATCCAGGATTTCTTTAACAGTTCCAAATAGGACATTTTTGTGAATTTCTCAAGAAATAATGCTTAAATCTTTATGAAATCAGACTTCCGTACCAAGTGGCCAATCAGGCTCTTCGAGTGCTATTCTAGTTACTGTATGCACTGTTAAACTAGCGACTAGCTGGTGAATTAAACAATGTGTCTTTCAAGTTAATGGTCCCACACTTTTGGGCAACGCCATATTTTGTTTGTTAAATCCAAAATCTGTACAAGTACATGCTCTATATGTACTATGTCACTTCCCACCGCAAGTTTCTAATCAGCTTTACAGGCTGTACATGCAGCTGAGGGTTTCCTGCAGTGTCTGAGTTTTCAAGACACTCAGTGACGAATATGGCTCGAGTCATGTTTATTCCCACTAATTGAACTCGTCAGGGGGTAAAACCACCGCTTACAACAAAGGGTCGATGAATACGACTGCAGTCACCAGCGTCAGCTCGAGTGTAAACACCTCCGAGCTATCTGCATGTGCGCAAACACAACGCATTCCTTGTCTTGACCTCCCCACATCATGAAGGAGAAGAGTGCACACTCTGACACTGATACGTGCATGTGCTCAGGGCTGCGTTTGTTTGACTTTGCGCTGCACATGGAGCAAAGACACACAGGGTGGTTGAATGAATCAGTATCAGCCCCCCCCAATCTACGTCAACTTATTCAGCTTTTTTCAGAGCAGAGACGCATGAGAATAATTTGGCAAGGAGACAAAAGAGGGAAAGAAAGAAACTGTTTAAAAACTCAACTGAAGGTTTTTCAAATGAGAAGGCAACACAATGGATTTGTCTCCGCAGCTGAACAGTCAACACAGTCACACTTGGTGGAAAAATACTGTACAGCCAAGACTGTAAATATTTTAATATTGATCAGTGACTTGCTTACAACAAATGTAACAGGGTGCTCTTAACAAAAGGTGCTGTATACTGTACCATTTGAATATATTATATATATATATATATATATATATATATATGATGTTACATATATGTAACAGTAATAACAGCACATACGGTAAATAACAGCTAACATCCAGCTTGGATCCAGGTTTTTCAAAAATCTTAACATCTGTTGTTTTAATTTCTTTAAGAAAATATGCAATCAGTACTTTCAATCAATATTTCTAACAATATACAGATTATTTAGCATTTTATTAAACATTTTTCCTAATTGTCAACAGTATGTATAAATATGTAGGTAACATGATGTTGTACTTTCATTTATTTAAAATTATTCAATAAAAAGTACTGTGCTACTGTATGAGACAGAATTCAATACAATGCTATATGATAAGATCTTTATCTGTCCCACTGTTTTCCTATGAGAGTGAGGTGTCACTTATCCAGAACTAAACTCTGGTGAACCTGTGGTCTGTTGAACATTGAGTCAGTCCAACCCCCGAAACCACACTATCACCAATTATCTTTTCTCACAAACATCTCTCAGTCCTGATTATGACACTTCATAGTTTATAATTGTGGCATAAACTCCTCACCTATCAAAACAAAAGGCTTTTCGCAGTTACAAACACACACATACTGACACACACCTCATTACGGCCTGTGTGACAGCTCCTGCACAATGCACCATGGAGCTGTGCTGGCATGGGCCAGCTGGAGGGATGGGCCGCAGCGAGATTTATGACTGTGCTGACGTCAATGACATAATTCAAATACTTAACCAGGCTGCAGGCTTCCAGCCCTGCAGATCTTCTCCTCTACCGCCAGCATGGAAAACCTGACATGGATTCCTGCTGTGGAGCTGAGTGACTGTCTCAGACTGGAGTGGAGCGGACTGCTCAGACTGAAAATGTCAGGTCAAATTAGTTCTGGCTGCCAGTGTGTGGCCAGCTGTCCGTCTGTGTGTCCATCCATCCATCTGTTTATTCATTATTACCCCTGCACGCAAGTAGAGGATTTTTCCCCCCCGCCCCTGTCTGTGTCTACAAAACTAACTCAACAATGCATGGAAAGATTTTCTCCAAATTGGTGGGAATATTATTTGGGAGGGTATCTCATGAAGATTCACTTTTTGAGGTTATGGGTCAAAGGTCAATCTCTTCAAAAATATGGTCTGACATTTTCCAATGAATCTGCTTAGATAATAAAACTGTAAAGACAAGCTACTACATATATTGAACAAGATGCCCATAAAGGACGTCATGAAGAAGTCACTAAAGCCCCTTTTCCACTGGTCAAAAAAATCCCTAACATATGACTTTTATCTACAATAGGAATAGTTACAATCAGCATTCACTCCTGGGTTACATATTAAATGGTTTAATCAGCTGTGATCGGCAGTAACGGAAAACGACACTCTGGTGAACGCACTCATTTGGCAAGAAAACGAGGTGAGAGAGCTTTTCAATGTTTTTGTGACATGGAACATGATGCGCCAGGTGAAAAAACAGAAGGCAAACTGCTGGCAATGGGAAAGGAGTGAATTGCCTTTTTGAATGGGGTATAAGTCTGACATTTTGATCATCCACACTTCAACAATGCATTTTCTCTATCATATAGACATATACACATGAGCTAAAGCTTACTGAGTTGGAAATAAATCTATGATAATATGGCAGCAATGATGTCATCATGACATGGATGCTATAATAAAACATTACCTTTTTCAACCTATAAGGTTGTTTACTATAACTAATAATTTACCATTCAACTGAATACACAATGTCATGATCCTGATGAAATGGCATTATTGTACTGCAATAAAATATATGCATCACCTCTCTGATGCATTTCATTTTAAAAGTGTGGGAATCAAGACAGCAGGTGACTGTATTTAAGAAACCTGTCTCACAAGCAAATCCTATAAAGTTTAAATACAATTAAACTTACCTTGCCTTGACACCACAATGTTACAAGATAGCAGATACTTAGGTGTTTAATCATAAATATTTGATCATGCTGTGGATGCAGGACTGATCAACTATAAAGTGTGGACGTGCACAGTGCAGCGCTTAAGTGGCCCGGGCAACTCCCTGTTTGCCATTTTCGACTGAGCCTTCCCACTGCAGAAAAAGAGAAAAGATAATTATTGCTTGCCGAGTAGCTAAGCAGTTGTTACCAAAGGTTTCACCAAATGAAGTTGCAACATTGAAGATAAAAAAAAATTAAAAAAAGAGGATGCAAAGCGATGTCTATTGCCCCGTGTCATGTGAAACTTGTTTTACGTCAGAGAAAGACAGTTGTGTTTACGCTGGGACTGGAGTCTGATGAGGCCACGTTGTGTCACAAGTTCAGGGTGAGTCTTCCGTGAGATCATTGTGATTCTCTGAAAATAAAAACCTCAACAATGCTCAGTTTGACACGTTGTATGTAGTATGTTGTGCAATAATGGGTTATTTTCTTTTCCATGTTAAAGCAGGGGTCCCTCAAAATGTCTTTGCACATCCCTGGTATAGTGTCTGCAAAACTAAACCACTAAATTTAAGTATTTTAATTATAGTACAATTAATTTTTACTGCAGTACAGGAAGCTGAGGCAGGTTTGGTTGCAATAGTTTCACCTGAGATAACAGGCCGGTGCACTTCTATGCGCACACACGCACGCACGCACACACACACACACACACACACACACACACACACACACACATGCACACACACACACACACACACACATGTGCACACACACACACACACACACGCACACGCACACACACACACGCACACACACACACACACACACACACACACACACACACACACACACACACACACACACACAGGAAACACAAACTATGACTGCAACACTCCTGGCCTGATTTAGAGACGATCACTCCTGATTGAATGTCACCATAGAGCAGATTACGGTAACTGACACCTGTTTTTCTTTTTCTTTTGTGCTGTCGGAACCTGTTTTGATCGAAGTCATTCTTCACTACTCTTTATGACTTCTTTCTCAGGACGTGTACAAAATGAGACAATAGATGAGTGAGTAATGCTTATTGTGCGGGGCTCCACACCCTGAGCAGTCTACGCACAGAGTCACGTGTCTGTTTAGTCTTGAGAAGCTGACACATGCGTCCCGCAAACAGTTTTTTGCCAATTAGGGAATTAACAAACAACATATCCATATACGGTAAAAGACACTACCCCTTCAAACTAATAAAAACAAACAGTGGCTCTGTCAGTGACGTCTTAAAAAATGTTGCTTTAACAAAATGCAAAGGCACTGCAACAAAAACACATTGCAGTGAAGAGACTGTATGCAACAGTATGTCCTAGCAAACTTAATTCATTTTAATATAATATAATTGTGAACATAACTTATTATAATTGCTGAAATTATGATGAATTTATACTGATCATTCAGTTCCGTAATCAATTATTGGATATAATATGGTTGACCTAAAAACATACTGTACATGGTTGAGATCTTTGTTTCCTTTAGAGAGAGCCAGACAAGCTAGCTCCTGTTCTGTGTCAAATCTTATTGCTCCTTCAGATTTAATAAGCATGGGTCTAATTGTTGGTGAGACAACTTTTGAACATTGAACTATGCAACATTTATTACAGCTCAGGTTAAACAAACCCCATGAGTCTGTGCTCCCATTTCAAATGCAAATCTGCCCCTTTTGATTCGATAGATCAGCTAAATACAAATAGCGTATGACTGGTACTTAGCTGAAATCAAAAAAGTGTGTAACATTATATTACGAGACTATACCTACACGACTAATAAAAGACTACTTGTTTATGTCACACTAAGTAAGAGTGAAGATTTGTACTCCCATCTTAAATGTCTGGTAAATATAGATCTACAGCCTTAGCTTAGCATAAAGACAGAAACCAGGGGAAAGCTTAAAAAATGTAATTCATTAGCCTTTCAATGTGCCTACATTGTTGAGGCGTGAGTTTTATTGTTATTCCTGCGATTGGTGAGGATAGTGATAATAATAATGACCATTTTTTATCTTGTTGTGTTTGTGTCTTAAAGCACCTTGAATCTACTATGTTGTATTTAAAGTGCTCAATAAATAAAGATGAAGCCAAACTGGATCTATCTAAATGTAACGCAGTCTGTCTACCACCAACTAGAATGATGATATGTTTTTCTCAATTTTTCTTTGCAGAGTCAAATTATAGAGAACGGAGGCGGATCTCTGTGGCCCGCAGCGCTGCCTGAAACATTAGTGTCTCCAGGTCCAGTCAAAAGGAACATTCACTCAAAGAACAGGATCAGGTTTCAACATCCCTTTCTCGCTCAATGACTAACCATTTACCCAACCATCTGTGACGATCTTGCAGCTAATGACATTGATAACTGATACAGATTATTTACTATTCCTGACAGCGAAAGATGTCACAATCAAGAATATTCTTCAAAAGTGCCATTTATCAGGCGTAATATAGAGCAAAGCCTGTAATCTGAATCAGACTGGAAAGAGTATGTCCTTTGTTAAGCTGCCTGTCTCAAGGGACCGCTGCTGGACATGTGATGGGGCCAAGGCCAGGTTTGTGTACTTATTCGTACACAGACCGTCACATGAGGAAAAGTACAATGCAAGTTACTGGAATAAAGATATTTACTAGTGTACACAGGCTGCACTGACGCACTTGACGCTGAGCTGATTTCTATTATGACCCCACCAACACACATACACCCTTCTTTGCTTCTCATGCACTTTCACCCAGTGACTGCAGTCACGTTCCTGCTCTTTTTGTTTATTTCATCTGACTTATGTTTCCTGCTTCTCCCAGATGACATCTGATTAAAAAGAAAAACTGTGATGTTTGTCTCTGACCTTTGGTGTTTTTTCTTTCTCTCCTAACTCACTCCCTGCAGCAATCTGCTAAATCTTTCACTCTTTCTTGAAAACCACTATATCCCCACCATCATCTCCCTGCAGGAATTCACAGAACCCTGATTTCTGACGTGTTTCACTCGCTGTGTCCTGCTCAAATCCCTTTACAGGGATTGTCAAAGATTCAAAGGGATCTTTCACATCTATGCTGAGCTGGTGCCCAGAAAGACGCAGGTACTGTGTCTTTTCCACCACTGGGAATAATATTGGCTCACTGAAAACACAGATGCAAAACAGGAAAAATCTGTTCTCCTTTTCCGCCCAGAAATGAGATGGAGAGCAGCACAGAGAAGGATATGAGGGCTTCTTGTCATATTGTTAATTGTTGTACTCCTCCTGAACATTGGGAACAATCACCATTCTATAGTGGCAGGTGTACTGTGTTGATGACGGCGATGCTCTGTGGTGAAACAGGAGTTCAACGGCGTGTATGGTCTCGCAGAGGTTTCAAACAGATTAAAAACAGAATGAATCACGTTTGTTTTCCTCATTTTATCTACCGCCATGCGTCACGATGGAATTCAATAGCAGCACGGCTTTGCTCGTCAGCAAATGACTTGGGGAAGGTCAAGGTTTGTGAGAAGTGTGGAGGAGGAAGGACAATGAGGGACTCACACTTACTCGTCTTGTATTTTTTCCTGCCGCGGGACGCTCCCAGCAGCCCATTTGTGCTGATAGGAAGTGGAGAGCGACCGTGTGCAGGCTGTGCTGACGTAAATGGGGCTTGCAGAACCAGAGTAGCAGGAACTAATATCCCCAAAACCCTCCTTCCTCTTCTTCTCTTTCACTTATCCACTCCCTCCTTCAAATCTACCTGATCTGAGTCCAAACCATTAAATCTTTTTCTCAGGCTCTCACCCTCTTTCAGCCGTCCACAATCTATTAGATCAGCTGAACCTGCTGCTACTTTTGAGTCTCATCCTAAAACGTACTTCTACAGAGAACTGACTGTTTAAATCTATATTCTACTACTGTATAAGTTTGTATATGTATGTTCTTAATGCACACGTTTAATCATTGATGGCTCTTTTTACGTTGCATGTGTTTTGTACTGACCCTTTGACTATGCATTTTTCATTTTGTCCTTGTTTGCTTGAAAATTACAAAAATAACAATAATTAATATTATCATTAATAATTTTCACTTAAATCATATTCCTGACTGGTTGTTATGTCAGAAACTGAACTCTATTGTATTATATCTTTTTATATTATGTTATACAACTGTGTGCAAAATGCATACTTTGACTGAGCATGTTGATTGAAAACATAAAAACATGTCTCATCTACTGTACAAGTGTGAGAACAGGAACTCACTGTACGCTGCTGTGAATGTTGTTGATTACTGTGGAGATAACAGTCACATGCAAGTGAAATTTCTATCTCTGGGTTTTCTGCATAAAACTGCACGTACTATGATAACCACAACAGGAAAACACTGATTGGAGCGTATTTATTTTTGCATCATTATCTCTTGAATCTTAAGCTCATCTCATTGTCCTCCTCTTGACATTTGAGGTCTAGGAAATGAAATAAACAACTACCACAGTAAAAAGATTGTGTGCGTGCACGTTCCAGTTTTGCATGTTTCCCAGAATCATAGGCTCTATTGAGGGTGTATTTATTCTCCCCTCCTCATATAGCGGAGGGCTTGAGGCTGCACTCACCTGACAGACAGACTTTGGTGACAGACGGCTGATTTGCAGCAGGAGACCTCCTGAAACCAAAGAGAAACAAGTCACAAACAATTAAAACCAGATGTGTAACAGATGTTTGCATCAATTTTTTTCTTTTTTACGATTTGGTTTCTGTAGGAAACACTGAATAGATACTCTGTCTCTCTGCATGGGACAAGTCCGATTTTCAACTGTGTGACACTGTTTCGTCTTATTAACTCTCAGCTCACGGTGACCCATCTTTTTGACTGCTTCCACCTGTGGCACAGACCAGATGCATGTGCAGCCACAGCACTACAGCCGCCCAGTACAGAGATCAGAGGGAGCTCTCATATCATCAAAATGAGATGAGGTAACTTCGTCAGGCAAATAGAAAATGTCACTGTGTCCAGTTCAGGATTTCCAGTAACAGTGCAGCAAACCAGACTCTCTGCAGGTTTGGATCTGCGCTTCATGAAACAACAGTGCAGGGGAAGGTTTTGATGAACTGGCGCCCCCAAGTGTGGGATGTGGGTATATTGAACTGTGGCCTCTAAATATGTTCTTTTTTTAATCTGTATTTTTTGCAAAGGATTTATACCAGCACACATACAATTTTAAATTATGGCTCCTAGTATAAAAGCCTTTTTCCGTAGCTGAAAAGAGCCTGTAGTCACAAAGCGCACACCGTTACACAATGAAATGACTTACTTATTGGATGCACATTGTACATTTGTCAAAGTGGTGAAGTTGTTCCTGACAGTCCGAAGGCTTGCAAGAACCTAGAAAAAACAAAAAAACATAATAATAATAAAAAAGAATGAGAAGAAGAAGCCATACGTTGAACACGGTGGAGTAGAAATATGAACAATATTTAACTATATAGACAGAAAGATCAGTATAAGACTATTGGAGGAGAGTCGAGAGAAAATACACACATAGGTGCTCAGAAGATACACAAGTGTTTCTGTATTTTTAGATCTTAAGGAGGTTATGTTCAGTTGTTAAATTATTCTGCAAAGTGACTAATTATTACGTCTGAAAATGAAGTTTCAGCCCTGTCCATTTGTTTATTGGTTGGTTTTGTGTGTAAGCAAGATTACACAAAAACAAACAGAACTGATTCCCACAAAACTTGGTGGATGGATGTGCAGTGGGTCAGAAAAGAACATATCACACTCTGTGGCGGATCTGGATCAGGGGGCAGATCCAGGAACGTTTAACACATCAAATCATGATGCTTTTCCATATTTTTCCTGAGGAAACAATTATGGATCTCGATGGAAAAAATGTGGCACATTTAGGGAACTGATATCTATGAGTGTTTGAAATTTGATGTAGCTTGGTTGAATTTGAGGGGACTGTTGGGCCTTGCCGGAGGTATTCGCTCTACTGAGTGCTCTTCCACAGCTGACTCATGAATAATAATGAATTTGTGGTTCATTCAATGTGGTCTTTACCTCTCACAATAATGGTGGTTGTTACTCCCACTCCAGATCAAAATTAGCACAAATAATAATGATTTAAAAACAAAAAGGGCATTAAAAGAAAACTCCAATGCAAAAGCCACACAATGGAAACAGAATCACTTCTGTTGTGGTTGTGCTTCTGTTGTGTGGCTTTGGTAGTTGTGTTGTGGCTTTTGCATTTGTATTTTCCATTAATGCGCTTGTGAGAGACGTCTCGGCCACCGTACTTTGCCCTTGGGAATAACTGAAACTTAACTTCAGCATATTAATAAACCTTATTTTGCCTAAATTACAGTAAGTTGTAAGAAGGTATAGGAACCCTAGCTGCTGCAAACACATAAATATACTATCATTAATGATTGTTTGGAACAAGATATTGGAGTGAACACAGTAAGTTTTGGATGATGAGTCTAAAATGACCCTTGCCATTGAAAATCAGCCCGTGCCATATCTACTACAGGCCACCAGAGGGCAGGGAAGTTAATCATGACTGAGCGAGGAAGTTCATTAATTTAGTCCATGAGCTGCTTCACAGCTCAGCCCTGAGGAAAGTTGATGCCACTTAGCACAGCATGTTTAAGATGATGTTGACAGAGGGAGATTTACTGACTTGTATTCAGCTCTTACCTGAGCAAACGGAGTCACAATCAAGTCCTCTCCGTGCCTGAGATAATGAATGAAAGGAAAGACGGAGTTATACACAAACAAATACACAGATGATCATAGTGAAGTTGATGCAAACAACTCACAGTTCTCCAACAATGGATGAGTTTCGTGACAGGGACTTGGGTGACAGATCGTATTCGCTGTCAGAGCGGTACAGGAAGGACTCCCTGCGCTGACCGTGTCCGCCAAAGTTAGGGTGTAGAACCAGACCAGAGCTCGGGGACGCCGGTTCCGATGGACTGCAGCACAGAAAAGGGCCATTCTCCACTTCGCAGCTAGAAGGAGAGAGATAAATGAGAGGGATGAACAGAAAATAAAGAAGAGGAGGCTGCAGCTGAAAGAAAAAGGTTTTAAAGTAACAACTATCATCACATGAAATCAGTGAATGTGTGTGTTCATCAGCTTCAAGGATCTGACCTCTCACGCATTTTTAATACCATGTCAATCAGATATCATGGTTATGCACTAAGGACTTCCAGTAAAGGTTTGGCTTTATTGGAATCAGCTCGTCTGGTTTGTGTCTCACCAGAAAACTGAGCACTTGCCCCAACTGGAATCTGATTGGCCCCTGAAGTGTCCTGTAGTAGTCTTTTAAAAAAGAATAGTAACTTCCTAATAAAACTAACAATAAATATCCCAATTTGTTAAGAATTGTTTTTGTAGAAGCTTTTTGCTTGAACAATGAACAATTTTCAAAATATTTTCAATGATTTGGCTTTGACTCAAACTTGTAGAGCTAACATAAAAGGAAAGGAATAACCTAACCTTACTAAATAAGGAATTGCACATGAATGTTGGACATATAATTGTCCCCTTATGGCCTCTGATTTAGTAAAATCCTGGATCCCCCACTGTGACAGCTCCATTCATTTATCCCTATAAAGCCTTAATAATAGAAGTAACAATACAAAGAAAATACTGAAAAGGCAACCAGCAGACAGCAGATACAACATTTATGGAGGCAAAGCAAACCCACAAGCCTCGGATTTGGCACATGTTGGCACATTTATGTATATATATATTTATGTGTAAAAGTCTTCCCACCAGCATGTTTTTCTGATAATGCAGTGAAATCACCACAGATGTTTGCAGGCAGACATAATCTGTTTGTCACCATGGAGTGGGTGCAGGAGGAAAGGACAAGCTATTGTGTAGCCAGATGATCTTGTCAGATGGACTGATGGAGTTTAGAGGTAAAAGGTCAGAGAATACATGGCAAAAACAACAGATGGCACAAAACGTAAATTAAAATGAATTTTACTCAGTGCCTCATTTTATCTTGGATAATATGCCCTGACAGATTGATTAAAACAAATAAGCATTTCATATTATAGAAAATACTGTAGTGGTAGTCTTGTTATAGGCGTATCCACAAGAAAACACACACACACCCAATACTACACAAATGGACTGCCCCACATTCACTTGGTAATTTCGGCTGCATGTGGGATTAACTAGGCACACACCCAACCTCCCACTGAGACACACTCCGCCCCACACCTCTGCCACATTAACTCAGATTAGTGGGAAATGTGTAAACTCGGTCTACACACATGTAAAGACGTCATCAGCGCTGCACTTTGCGTAATTCAAATCTCAACTTCACACAACTATGACAACATGCTTTACCTACAGCAATAATCTAATCCCTTGATTTGACACAGGCAGAAAACTGTGGTATGTTAATGACACATCATTTCCTCCACAGAAGGGGAAGGATGCAAGTTAAAAATCATTTGCACTATAATCTAAACTGCTAGTGACATAACATGGCCATTTTTGAGGAAGAAAGAAAATACCAAATAGAGAGTTGAACAACAGTGTAGGTTTAAAATTTCAAAGAAGATCACTTAAAAGTCACCTGGGAGCCGAGAGGCATTGTCTACTGAAGTCCTCGCTGAAGTCAAAGTGCCCAGCTCTGCACCGGGGGGACCTCCGAAACATTCTTCTCTGCCGTTCACTTCCTTCCTTCTCATTGAGCAACAAAATACCCTGATGCTGGCTGCTCGCTCACTCACTCACTCACACACACACTGACGGACCTTTCTGTCCAGTAAGAGAACACGTGCTGGAGCGAAGCAGGCTTGGCAGATTCTAACAGGCAGATCTGGGCTGGAGAACAGACTCGCAGTCACCCTGTTTATCTGAACGCCTGTTCCTCTTCCCTCTATGTTAAACCACTGCAGATTAGTCGGGGCGTTCATCATCCATTCCCGCCCTTCGCTCGGCCACCTATGACGCCATACAAAAGCATATGTACCAGAGTTTACGGTGAAGAGGAGGGTATTACAGGAGAAAATCCAGCTGTTCATTTATTCATCAACCTAAAAAGTCTCAGTGATGTGCAAATGACGTAGGGGAGATATAAACCAGAGCACAAAGTAAACTAGAATGTCATACTGCTTCTCGAATGGCATATACCTCTGCCAATGAAACCACATTTAAATTCACTACATTTATTTTGATCTGCACCACATTTCACACACTCATGAATATCAGTCTCTTAAACATACCCAATTATTTTCATTAAGATCCAGGAGCCATTCAATGGGTAAAACCAAAATGTTATGTATCTCCCAATGTTTAAGACAGAGAATAAAAATACTCTGGGTCCTCCCCATGATCCTGTCCACAAAATCCCACGTGAATTGGTTGAGTTGTTTTTTCATAATCCTGATAACAAACATAAAATGCAGACTAAAGCATACCTTGGCGGAGGTACATTTTAAAAATAATTATTGTAATCATTTTTTAAATAATATGATCAGGGACACAGGAGAGTAAAGTTCACATAAAGGTCAACCCTGCTTAAAGGTGAGGAGAGTAAGAGTGAGCTGGTCAGAGGAGGTGGAACTGGTTCATAGGGTAGAGGTGTGTGGAAGAAGGGCATTAGGTGATAATACACAGACAAATTCATATGGCCCAAAACATCCAGTTTACGGGTAGAAAAGCACATTTCAGATTTCAGTGTTATACATTCCTTTCTAATTTGGACTGACAGAACTTTACTTCTTTGTCAGACTGCTGTCCTTGACCTGAAATAACATTTGAGCTCTGGCAGAAACTTGTGTACTACTATTAACAAAATTCAGAGTTCATTTAACACTTTGTCAGTGTTTATATACTGTATGTCCACGTCAGTAGAGTTCATTTACATTTACGTTATCGCAACAGGTTGAAAGCCAAACAGACGGTGTGACTGGATGAGAAGAACCAGAGCCTCCCGTTTGGGCTCTGTAAATAATCTCGACTGGACTGAACTCAATAAAATGCTGGAAGCTGTGGCCAATTCCTGCCGTCAGACTCCTTATTGTCAAAGTGTGTTTCCAGTGTTTTGAAATGTGGATGAATCTCTTACAAAACACACTTTCTGGACTCAAACACATGGCATGGCACCATTTTTGGCAACTTGGAAATAACAATGACTAATATGAGGAAACTGTGACCTTTGACCCTTGAAATCAAATCTTTAAGTCCCAGTGACAACTGGTGAAAATCTGAAGAAATTCCCAAAAGGTGGACTCAGAGACCTTTTTCCTTCAGTGCTGAACTGGTTTTCACCAGATTTGAAGAAATTCCTTGAGATATCATGTTCAAAAGAACAGGATGGACATGCAGACCGATAACCAGGAAACATAATACCTCCGGCTACTGGCTGTCTACAGTACGGAGCCATAAAAACATATATGATACTCCGATACTTTGAATTAGTTTATGTTAGATATGTTTCAAATGTTCTCACTGCAATATATACAATGCAAAACCAAACCAACAAGCTGATTGGCTGATCAGCAACATATGGCAAATAAGACACCAAAAGTTATGATTGTGTAATAAACAGAGCAGAAGTTTTCCAGCTCGGGAACTTGTATCTAAATCAATGCAACCCAGGCTTTTAAATAGCAAAAGAGCAGGGCATGAGTGACATAGAGATAAAAGCCACAGATAAGAGAGTCAGTGGACAATATGTCTCTGAAGAGCCCATAGTCATGTGTGCTTTAGTGGAGTGAGTCATTGTGGTTCAAAGAAACAGGATTCATCAGGCAAATTGTCATCCAATAATAGTAAAGGGTCAGCCATCACAGAGGAGAGTCATCTGATACATCAGTAGCCTACTGTGTCACACGGTACCTCAAAGGAAGACACAACAATAACAGCAAACTGCTCTCATCTCATTCCTTTTGATGCCCTCTCCAGGACACATGAGTTCATTACTGTGAGAATTGCAAAAAAATTAGGAGAAAATAAAAGGTTGAAAAATAATAACTAAATGTCCCTGTGAACTTTACTAATTTGCACATCAAATATGAAAACTGGACATGAGAAAACAGCAGCCTCCCACCAGCACTAAGGTTGTTGTGAAAGCTCTACTCAGCACTGAAGCACAAAACTAAAACAAAGCACAAATGAAATATAGTTCTCAAAAAGCATGTTTAAAAGCTGAAGACTACATAAAATAAACTAGGTGCCCTGCGAGCATATACCTCTGCCAAACCTAACGCCCTATCTCGCCATGTCAAAGTCATGTGTCCCATTATGGTGGCCCACAATATTCAAATCTGTCCTGCCACTGTTTCATTATGAAACCAAATACATGTTTACACTTCTCACAATAACATCTCAAGATAAAAGTGATAACATAACCTTCTTGATGGAGGTAAAAATATCACGAGACATACATGACGATAAAAACAACTGTGATGATCCTCCTTTGTTTACATGTCACCTCACCTGTCGGGGTCAGCCTCTGTGATGTCGATGCGTGGCAGGGTGGAGATGGGCAGACTTGTGGGTCTGGTCCGGGTCACTGGGTCCTCTTCGGGTGTGAGCGGCCTGCCCCTGTCCCTCTCCTTTTCTGCTTGTCGCCATGACAACGGAGGCAGCAGAAGGGTGCCGGAGAACCGCCTGTGGACTTTGCCCACGTCTACAGCTGAGGGTGTTGGCTGTGGAAAATGGTCCCACGGGAGGCTCCCTATTTTCCTGAGGGTAAAAAGAAAAGAGAGAAAAGAATAATTGGGTTACACCAGTTCATCACAGGCTTCCATGTAGTGGTGTAGGCAGAAATTATATTTTGGATGGGCCTGTACAAACGTGAGTGAGCCATTTTTCTCCACAAAAAGAGACTAACACTAAAAAGTAAACTTAAAAAAAGAGCGATAATTTGACTTTACAACAACCTGCATTACAAAGGCGTTAAACAGCGATACCTGGACTATACAACAAAACTCAGTCTAAAAAGGCTGTACACAACAGTTGGGGCAAAATGTAAGCCACTGTTGATTAATTATTTTTACCCTGCACTAAGGCATGGCCAAGACATTGAAAACTTTATGGATGTTTTAATGGGCCACTAACACAAGAGGGCTTTCTTTTTTTATTCCTCTCTTTTCTTAAATATGTTTTTTAGTAACAAATGTATTTGAAACAAAGTTGGCTGAGGGCAAGCCAGTGCTGCCCAGGCCTATTACTCGCTACACATCTGCCTCCATGAATGAACAGAAGGAAATTAAAGGTAAAAATTAACATTTTATACAATATTGTAGAAAAACATAAAATAAACCAGACAACTTTGGTAGCCATTAAGACGTCTTTTTCAGAGGCTGTCAAAGAGAAGTACAAATGTTTAAACAATTTGCCCGTCCTGCAGATATCCCATGACATTTTCATGCTCTTTATCAAAGTGAGAAAAATTTAATATTTGATCAAAACTCATTTCAGGCCCCTCGACTCCTGATCTGCCAGCTCACATTTTTATGAAGCCGAGCAGAATATGAATCGTGTGTTTAATGTGTGTCTGGCTGAGTGTGAGGCTTCCAGTCAAGAGCCCTGGCTGCTTCACTGGGATGACTGGTTGTAAACAAGACAGGGCACAGAGGAGAAGGGGTGGTCTGCCAGAACTCATTCTGCATACATCACCCTCCACTTTATGTTCACTGCACACAAGTGCAAATGAAACACACCGAAAGGTTTCAGACGAGCAGGGCCAGTAAATAGAGGCACGATGGGAAATTGAGGAATCTCTTCGAACGCAGCTGTGGAAAACAAGAAACTGGACGGAGGAGACGAGTGTGAAAAGAAGGAGGCTGACAGTGAGTGCGAGAGTGAGTAGGAGAAAGAGTGACGCTCACCACAATGTGAGAAGGTCGAGGTTGCACACGATCAAATACTAACTCCATCTCCAGTGGAAGAATCCATTTAAAGGCATTTAGCAACAAGTAGATATTGAATTTTCAAATAATTATCAGAATTGTTGTAGATTCATTTTCTGTGCATTGACTTAATGGAATGTTGGAAAACTGTGACTCGTCGTAGCTTTTACCTGTTGCAAGTGTTCGTGCATCTTGTCAAGGGAAAGCATCTAAAAAATACTTTAACTGTGAGTTATATCTCACAAAAGGCAATGCTGTCATCAGCTCCCATTTAAGTCCATCCATCCATGATCTATGCCACTTATCATTTAAAGGTCACATGGAGGGCTGGAGCCAATCCTAGCTGACATTGGGCGAGTGGTCAGGTAAACCCTGAACAGGTTCCCATTAAAGTTAAGAAAAGTCCAATGATGCAAGTCCCACTTGGCTCTTTGTCATAGTCAGTGAAACGCTGTCAAAAATGACAGCGTTGAAACGCTGTCAAAAATGACAGCGTTTCACGTTCTAAGAGAGATTTTAATTATATAAAAAATGTTATAATTAAAATGAGTGTGTGGCAGACAGAGTGGTGTCACATGATGAGATAGAGAGCTAAGGAGGATTAGACAAAGTCAGATGTTGAAGACAATAAGCAACATTGCACCTCCTCGTCCGAGTGAAAGCGACAGACACAAAAGGCAGAGATGAGCCAGATAAAAAGCAGAGAGGAAACCTGAATGAGAGAGTAAACTGCCAAAAGAAGAAAACTTGGAAAGTGTCTGAATGAGAGAGGGGGAAGTAGATAAACCACAAACAGGAGACAGCCTTACCATTTTTTAAAGTCGGTAAACGCAGCTCTGCTGACTCTCCTGCTCTTTCTAAGAAATACAATTTATGTGATTTACTGTGCCTGTCTTTTAAGAGACGCATCAACAGCGTCACGAAGAAACGGCTGAAAATCAAATCTGGAACACAATCCTGTTCCAGTGACTCACGACTCTCATCAATATGTCCCTGCTGTGGCACTGCCAAACTAATCATCATTATCATTGTGGTCTGCGTATTGATTGCATCTCTGACATGTAATTCTAGTTCTTCATTGATCTTCTATTCCAGAGGAAATAGTCTGGAGTTACTTTGCCCTTGTATAACTCAGGAATAGGATGTTGTTCTTTGAAAACAACAGTAAATTTAGAAACCTGGGATCCATCACATGTACTGGAGCATGGTTATGAAAGGACAGGAAGTGAGATGAGAGGTAGAACAATCAGTCTCAAACAGGAGGTAGAGTAGCTCCAGTGTCAAGCAGAGGTGGAGTGGGTGTTTTCTAAAGGAAGATGAAAAGGCCTTGCCAGCCTGCAGATCTTAAACAGCTCCCATGTTCTCTGGAAATGCTCCAAAAAGCCTTTTTAAAGAAGGTGATATAAATGAGAGGGCTTTAGGAGGGATTCTCTAACAGCATGACATGATGTGTTGCCTGAATTATTGAATCTATGAGCCACAAGAAGAGAAAAGAGTCTTAATTAAAGGTGCTGAAGAATCTGAATGAATGGTGGGAGATGAGCACTCAGATGTATGAACCGAAATTTTGTGAAATGCAGTCATTGAAGCTCATAAAAGCAGTAATACTGTCAGTAACAGTTCACTTAAATACAAACAAAAAAAAAATGTAAGAAGCCTGCACAATCACTGATGCCTAAGGTGCCATTATAAGGAGATTTTCAAGAGATTCAAACTGCATTTCCTACGACCATGATCACTTCTGAATGAAAGTCAGAAATTCACTGTAATTCACTCATGAATAGAGCTGAACAATTTATCGTTTGAAATTGATATCAGCCTTTCATCGACATATCGATACTTGCATTTATGTTTGCCTATATGCACCACTATGAAAATGTCTATTTTACAGAATAAAATAAGCAGAAAATTGTTTAATTAATTGTTTAATGAAAACAATATTTATTTTCTATTTGCTTTTATTTGTGTTTTCATTTTTCTTTTATAGTTAATATTATGGTTTAACTGTAAAATAGCAAGCCTTAAACATCAGCAATGATTCTTTCATATTTTTTCCAATGTAATATAATTTTCCCAAAATCAACCTTGGTCTCTCTTCTCTTGGCGTTATTCCTACTGACAATTACACCAGATTACATTATGAATTTAATGTTATATTTTTTTTAGAGTGAATCAGATTCATGACAGCAGGAAACTTCTTGGATAACTTTCAGCATCTTGGCCTCTGATCTCCAGTTGGACAGAGTCATAGTAAATGATGTGGCCTGCCTGCACAGTCATAAACACCCGGTGGTTTGGAGGAAGAACAGATGGGCCTCTCTGTCAGATCTCTGTCTCATCCTCCATGTTTCCACTCAGTCTATGGTCTGTATGTCCCCTGGTGTGAGCTGCCTTTTAACACCGCTCCTCCTCATCCTCTTCTTCCACCTCATCCTGCTCTTCCTCTTTCTTCTGAACCCTGCACCATCCTTCAACTCTCTGTCTCCATCATCCCACCTCTCTCATGCAAACACAGAACACGCTGTCCCTCACCCCTGTCTCTACTCCAAGAGACACGTCATCTCCCTCTCTGCAGCGTGTCCTGCCAGCGAGCGCTCTGTTGTGTACGGTGCAGTGATCTGTTTATGAGTCACCCAACACAGCAAAGACAGCACCTGCCTCAGTGTTTTCCCATTGTATCTTTCTTTGGGGGAGAATCAGAATGACAACATAATGAAGAACGAGATTTAGAGTAAGCATATAAACTGCAGAATGAGGCTCTCCACTTTCATTTCAGATACAAAGAAATCATGAGCTGAATGTGTAATTTATGCATGAAGGGATTGGTAAAATCAATACTTACATCAGCCAGTGTAACCCCCTGTGAACTCCTGCTTTTCTTCATCCTGAGGGATGCTCTGCTCGACGTTCTCTCTCCCTCTTTGTCCCTCTCTCTCTCACAGCGCTTTCCTGCTTGTCCTGCACCGGTCAGCCTCACCGGTCGCCTGCACTTGTGAAACACAGAGGGAGAAGGTGAGCAGGGGGTGACAATGAAAGTTGCCGTACCTCCCTCCCGGTGAACATCACGTCTGACATTCTCGTCTCACTTACGTTATTGTTCTGACTAAGTGAAGCACTTCTGTCTGCAGTAATTGGACTACACTGTGATGCATTACGCACTGATTTGCACAAAGCAGACATTACATGGACTGTGAGGGATTACCTGGCTCAACTGTTACAAGTTTGCACAAGTTGACATGCATATAGTACTGGAATGAAGTGAAACAAACACTGAGGGCAAAAAAATACAATAGCCCAAAAATACATTTTTAATACCTTACTTTTGAAAACATTTGCAAATGGTTCAGAGTGAATTGTGTGAAGTGTGAAGCTTTGTGAGATTCAATGATCCCTGGATTTTACCTTCTGGTTTTAAGTTGAATATCTTGACAACTATTGAATGAATTGCTGTTGAAGTGTCCCTGAGAGAATGAACTGTTGTAGATCCTATAACTTTTCCTCTAGCGCCACCATTAGATCAAAGTTTGTATTAATACATTACTTAGGTTTATGACCAAACACCATTCCAGCCTCAGCTGTTGAATGGGTTTAAGCTAACACACTAAATCAAGATGGTGTTCATGGTAAACAGAGCTTCTGCAGGTTTCAACAAGTAACATTTTTAATCATAATGAATGGAATTTAACACCTATGTCAAGAACGACACATATAAAGGAATATCAGAGTTCTAGAATAACTGGATTGAAGATAAGGTGAAGTCACAAGAAGAACCCTCAAAACACATCATTATCGCTAAAATCCATTTTAAAGGACTACAATTTTTGAGTTTTTGAGAACCAGCAGAGAAACCCTAATTAAGATATATAGTACATATATTTTTAGCATGGGTGTAGATTATGTCCGGTTTATACAAAATATTTGCCAACAACTAAACTGAAATTCTTCAATATTAAATGTTGTCTAAACACCAGCATGAAACGTTGCCTATTTGCTCTATTTTGATTTAAATCGAGCACTTTCAAAGAACAAGTAGGGATCGCAGAACATAATATACACAATGACTGTAACAAAAAAGGATAAGGCTTCATGGGTAACAGTGGTATTAATTTAGTTTGTATTATGGCACTAACATACACTCAGAACATATCACAGAATGATTCAGAGTTACGTGTTAGAGTGCTGTCTGTGCCTAAAGGCCTTTCAGTCCAGTCCCGTCTGTCACCCTCCTCTGACTGCACACTGTGACTAATCTGTGTGACAGAAATGAATCGATATAATCCATGTCAATAAGGACACCCCGTCACATTACCTCGTCGTTGGCAGTCACAATGAGTCCCTGTGTTGAGGTCAGTGTAGGACTCCTGCTGAGGGAGGCTGTTGTTGGTGCTCTCAGCTGCTGCCAAGTCAAGTGCCACGAAAAGAGAATTTCTGAGCAGCACAAATCCACCCAATCTGGTTCGAAGCTTTTGAAAACAAACATCTAAATGTGCGGATTCCTGATGTTTGGAGTTATTATGAAAAGAAAAGGACACGAGAGGTGAAATGGCAGCAGATCACACAGATATTCTGTGTTTTGAGCGTCTGCGAGATTACTCTTCGGCTTGCTGGTTCAAATCTCAGCAGGAGGGAGAAGTTCTCAATAATGTATGAGGATGTGTGTACAACTGGGTTCAGAAGAACACTACTCAAATGTTTTATACTTCATGATACTGGTACATGTTCTGCTTCTTGAATGATAAAGCAGCTGTCAGCTTTACTCGTATACATTATTTTGAATGCAAAAGAATGACCAAGGATAGTGGACTGTGGACTGGTTAATAATAAATTTGATCTTATCAATCCAGCCAGCAGGTGACTATTCAACATTTGTGTTTAATTAATCATCTCATTCTGAAGTAGGGCTGTGCTGTGATGTAAATGCTAATGTCAACATGCTAACAATGACGATGCAAACACGATGATGTTTAGCATGTAAAATGTTTATCATGTTCATCATCACTTTAGGATACTATATTAGCATTTTATAATTTGTTGATTAGCAGTAAATACAAAATACACCTAAGACTGTTTTTTCAGGCATTAGTAATGGATACATTTATTAAATTTGTTTTATATAAACGATTTTTTTCCCTCAGCAGACCATGACTATCTATAGAGAATTTTACCAAAACCCAAACGATAGTTGTCAAGATATTTCACTGAACACCCAAACGATTGTAATAATGGCACCAAAGGAAAAGAGAAGTTAGGGGATGCCCAGTCAGCCTGATTCATCCTGGAACTGATATTATTACTCTTTACATAATTTATAGTCACCCATCTCATAGTAGCAGAGCCATTTTTACTTTGAACAATATTGTCAGCCTAATGTGGCACTAGGGGGAATCAGAGGATCATCAAAGTTAGTAGGATTCATCCTCTAGGGGCCATGAATGTCCCCTTTGTGGGACAAGATTATCTGTTCTTAATTGATCCACTACACAGAATTTCCCCAGTAAGTCTTAAAGATATTTCAATCTTGACAAACTTGCTGGACCGACTGACCAGCAATACTATCTCCAGTACCATGTTGCTTACTTTTTACAAAATAATAGATATCACAGCTTGTTCATACCATTTAGTGTTCAAACTATGTAAGTCCATCCATGATAGATGTGATCCTACAATTTGCAGCTTTAGGACTAATAATACTAATCAGCAAAGAAAAGGTCCTGAAAGATTAGTTTGTCTTCATGCCACCTGAGACACTATGAAGCATTTGCTCTGTGCCCAACAAACCCAACAGGCTCAATAAACTGTGAGACTGCAGCTGTCTTATGTTGAGTAATAAGCATCTGGGGGAGTTCTCTTCCTCTGAAAGACAATATATTGTGGATTCAGGTGCAATACATTATTTGTTTGCTTTTAGTTGGATTTTAAAGATTGTGGTATCTTGGCGGACTTGACTAGTGTAAGGAAAACATTGCTTCCAGGCAACCACGCTGTTCAGAGATAGTTTAGAACTTCATCTAGGACTTCAATTCAAAAGTCTTCTATGAATGAGTTTGTATCTCACAATTATCCAGATATAGGATAGTCCCCATTCATGGATTTTTATAGCCACAGAAATGGTTAATAACTGTGAACTTAAATTTATAATGAGGTAAAAAACGGAATTAATGAAAATCCATGTGTTTGACTTGGTCGTTACCAGTGAAGGTTTGTCATTTGTGTTTGTTCAATGACTCAAACTGTTAATGGATTGTCAGAAGTCAAACACTGTTCTGTCACCTGACTAATCAGTTCAAAAATTGTCTGCAAATAATGTTAGTGACAGTGTTTTTTCAGTCTCTGTGTAGTATGCGATAGTGACTCTTATTACTTCCTCTTTGTGGGAACTGTTGGGCTTCTCTATATTTAGTTAAGGTTTTTACCTTAAGGTATATTGTGATTTGGTACAATAACAATAAAGTTGAATTGAAATTTGAATTGAAATTGCACTCGGGTGCAATTAGCTTTTTCCTTTACAATATGATTATTTGATTAATTCCTTTAAGGGATATCTTTGGAATATGCTACTGACATGAAAAAAATTATCTTGCTCAGTTAAAAGGTCAAAGCTTTGTCGATACTTCCAGAGGAGAAATGAGACTATGAGACAATTCAGATTCAGAGTGCCCTGCTGTCTCACTGCCTTCACTTTTTAGAGAGGCTAGCTTCAAGTGACCTCTCATTCTCATAACCCCGGCAATACATCCTTCCCATGGAGGCTGCCGGGAGCTCTACAAATAATTGGTTGTTGATGTGAAGCGGGCAACAGAATGCACAGTCATGAGGCAACACTCAACATGCTGATTGTAAGAGATCTGAGGAGAACACCAGGGAATTTTGTGCGAGGCGAATTGTGTATCATCAGAGCCACTGGGAACAAAACAAACCAAAGCCGACTGTGTTTTTCTGCTTGATTTGCAACTCATGCATTTGCTTTGAGGCTATTATTTCTGCCATTAAACATGGGTCTTTTTTGAAGAATAAATCAAGTATGCATGGTGTTTTCTTTGAGAGGAGAGAAAAGACTGCACCAAATCTTTGTCCAAGAACACTGGATACACAGCATTGTATGACCACCGGAAAATCCACCGGATAAAGTTCATTCTAATTTACTGTAAGTGTTATTTACCAAAGATCTACTCAATCCAGCTTCTAAAATCGGAGAATTTGACATTGTATATCATTGTGAATTGTTTATTTTAAGCGTTTACTCTTGGGATGACAAACTATCCAAAGACACCACTTTGGGCTTTAGGAAATTGATATAGGTGTCATCACACTTTTTTTCCGAACCTTTCATAGATCAAATAATTGGTCAAAAATTATCATCAGATTAATTCATAATTTAAATAACATAAAATAATAATAGGTGGTTAGTGTGGTCAGTGGTTTAGTGCGGAGACGTGTAATAATTTCTTGAGAATGTCCGGAGCACAGTGGATGTCTGAAAGCAGCATGAGTTAACAGGCTTCTGTATGTTCTGTCCACGTCCTCATGCAGCTTTATGTCCTGTCTGTATTGACAGAGACATACGCCCCGCAGCAACGGTGGCCTTGAGCAGGAAAATACTGGTAAAGAGAACCAATGGAAGAATAGATATAGAAGGCGTCTGTTTTATGCAAGACCCATTTTGCATTATCTGACGCACTCTTACTGCTCTGACCAAATGTAATTGGGTAACTCACAATGCTATCAAAACAGCCAATATTTGCACTTACATATTTTGCATGAGGTCAGGGAGGCTACAAGGCCGACCATCTGACCATTCAGTCAATGTCACACGGTGTCCATTAACAACAGGGAGCTTCAGAGGTTGAGTGAGTAGCTGTCATATGTTAAACATCAGCAGAAACCCACACAAAGGTAGCTTTTGTAGCATCAAAATGAAGGAACCTCAAGAAATAATGTTTTGGACTGCATTAATAGTAGCCTCAATTACCCTGAAGTGCGACAGTGAGAATTTTCAAAGCTATCTGTGTGTCACAAGCCTGATGGATTAGCTTTAAAGTGGTCACATACACAAATATACGTCCCATTTACTGGTAAATGCGGAACCATTTAGAGCAAAATGTTAAAAATGTTATTAAGAGTTAACTTACCCAGCTTTGAGCCAGTGTGTATTCTACATCAAGCTTTAAATCACTCACAAAACCGTGTGCGTAAATGCAGAAGTAAGACGATTTGGTCACAAGGCACAACAGCTGTTAATAGAACAGTGGCAGGTCCTGTTTGACTTGTTGGGCTCACCCACATTTACTCAATCTGAACACCACCACACCCAATTTATTCACACCTTTTGTGTCTGAACACAAAACAGTGTCGACTGATCACAGCTATACAGATTTAAAATCTGCCTCCTACTCACTGATCTGCAGAGAAATACTGTCAGAATGCTCACAAAAAAAGCTTCAGGGTTAAAATGACCACATGAAAAGACATCTTCTTTTATCACCTCAGATTATAAAGCAGCTTCTCCTTCTGACCTTGAAGCTAATAGCTGTGGTTGTTACTGGAAAGACTGCAGCAAATTGAAAAATACAGCTCAGTCAGGAATCAGCTATTGAGTATTTTGAGTATCCTATTGCACACGTACATTCTGAAAGCATGTCAATCGATATTGTTTATGTTTTATCTTTCAAAAGTGTAGCTCAGTGTTAAAAATAAAAACACATGAAAATCGTGGTTGAAATAGAGGCGAGAGTAATAAGCCGACAATGAGGAGCCATCTGTCTGTAGCACAAAGACGTATTGACTTATAGCACAAAAACTCAGTGCTGTCTTTTAATGGCATAGTTACAAGGTTACTTAAATATCACCACAAGTTGCATGAAAAACTGTGTTTTGTCATTAACTCATTAAATTGCACTGTGATGAGCCTTTTTACCACTTTGTTTCTTTCACCAAGGAGGTTAGGATTTTACCTGTATCTGTGTCTTTGGCAGCAGAGTTACTCAAAAAACTACAGAACCGATTTGCATCAAACTGGGTGAGGGGATTGAGCATGGGTCAGGGACGAGCACATTAAATCCAGAGCCTGTGTATAACCATTGGCCCTGAAGGAGCTATGTGCTTTACTGAGCACCATTTTAATATGCTCCATGAAAGCAGTTGTTTAAATTGTAGCAGCTGCTGACAACAGAAGACAAATGTAAGATGAATGGCCAGAGGGAAGAACACTAATTTATTACTGCTCATAATGCAAATCACACCTGCAACCCCTTGCATTTGGCTATGGCTGAAAGTACTGATGGGTTACCACCTGAATCTGTTTGAAAGGAAACCCATGTAACCTACACAGAATTACCTGGTTTTCATCAACATAGCTTTTTTCTAATGTTAGAAATCTTTGGATGGATAGAAAGGTGAATAATGAAGGTTATATGGTTAACTCTGGATGATTATATACAGTTAATAATGTAGGTTAGCTGTTAACTCTGGATGATTATATACAGTTAATAATGTAGAATAGTTGGTTAACTCTGGGTGAATATATACAGTTAATAATGTAAGTTAGCTGTTAACTCTGGGTGAATATATACAGTTAATAATGTAGGTTAGATGTTAACTCTGGATGAATATATAAGGTTAATAATGTACGTCAATAACTTGCTGGAAGGTTGATATTTGCTTTTCAGGCGCACACTATGATATCTCTTCCAATCCGGCCCTTTCTTCCCACTCTGTTTGTGTGGGCATGTCCCACACACAAAGCATTTGTTCTTCATGCAGGTGTCGACACTTACACACTAAGCCAGTTTGGGACATAAAAGTAGAATACTATGGTTATATTGTTTTAAATATTTTCTTTTTTTAAAGCCATGCTATCTCTATGACTGGAAAAGGAAAAGCCAATCAACACATGTGAAATGAGACTTAGAAGTCAGAGTGGAAACTGCTGCGTGCGTTCAGCACGGTCACGCAGATTCCAGCAGAAACAAGCTTCTCAGATGATTGAAGACAGAGGAGTTTGTTGAGGAGGGACACATTTGTGGCAGCTGGAAAATGACGTCACTGTGGAGGTCACATGAAGGGAGCTCTCTATCCTACAGTACTGACATAGAGAGAGAATGGACAGGCCAGACCCTGTGAGCATGTTTCCACTGGACCACAGGCCACAAGACCTTTAACAGGGGTTGTTCTGTCATCACACCATGTGTTTATCATGTTGTCAATATATTCACTTGTCATGTGAGAAGACGGTCTATCTCCAAAAAACAACTTTTGGAACCAAACTGATTTCCTTTCTTGCATGGTGAAAGAGATGAGTAAATGTTAATGCAAGGTTGGTCTCTAGTGTGAAGCTACTGTGCTAATATATATCCAGCTATTTTAGATAGTAAATGGTTTGCATTTATATAGCCATTTTCTTGTCTTGATGACTTCTCAAAGCTCTTCACAGTACAGTTTTGCCATTCAACCATTCACACAGACATCCATGCAGTGTATCTATGTTCAGCCCCTTCTCTATCACTCACAGACTGCCAACACAGCCGTTAGGGGCAATTTCAGGACACTGAGAAATGGGGGAGACAGGAATCAAACCATCGACGTCTTGTAATTAGGCATCCCACTCAACCTACTGAGTCATAGCCGTGAATGAAAAACAAAGAAAATAAATAGTTGGTGATCCAGGACACATGTGACGCTGGATGAGTCCTTGTTTGAGTGCAGAGCATATTAAGAGGAAGTACCAGAGGTAAGAATACACACACGCACCATTGTATACAATTTTTCCTATTTAACATCTATTGTGTGTGTGTCAGCACCTCATCCATTTTAGTAAACTTACTAAACAAAGCGTTCCACTGCCATCTCCATGGAATTCAAGCTTTTGTGCTGAAAAATAAATGACGTGGAGTGAGGAGGCAGCAGAAGGCTTGGCAGAGTCGGCAGGATTTGAGGTACAGAGCGCACCTTTGGTGAGTGTCACCAGCTGGTAACCCCTATGTAAACATGTCTGTAAATCCCTCCGATGACAACTGAAGCAGACATGGGACACACACACACACACACACACACACACACACACACACACACACACACACACACACACACACACACACACACACACACAGTACCAAAGTGAAAAGACTTGTTTGTACAGTTAATGATTCCAAAATCCAAAGATTATGATGATTTAAGAAAAAGAAAGGCATACAGATCAGTGTTTTGTACTGTAGACTAAAAATTGGTCCATCTAAATAGCTCCATGATTCATGGAAAACTGATCCCTTCTGCTCAAAAACCAATGGAGAAATGTTATACACCACTTACACAGCAATAAGGCTTAGTGAGAAACTGATTCCGACCACAAAATTCACCCTGAGATACAGAAGAGACATACTCACAGATGAAGCCGTTCTCCTGGAGCCAGTGGTGTGAGAGGAGGAGCGGGAATTCACGTCAGCAGAATGTCAGTCTGAGAGAAAGACCCTGGATTAGAATTCCACAGATCACACAGCACAGCAAAATATTTGAAATAGAAAAAAACTGGATGACAGTGTATGTAATTGATCTTAGATCAGCAACAAAGACCCCTGACAAGATTACAGCCCCTCAGGGGCCCAATAGTTTATCTCTGACAAGCATGTAAAGGATCATAGATGTTTCAAAAAATGTACCTAATATTTGTATATATATATATATATATATATATATATATATATATATGTACATATTTGTGTTCTCACATAAAGCCCCTCCAGACAATTTCAGGAGATGATCCGGGGTTCAGTGCATGTCTGAAACCTGCTCTAGATGCATGACTTGTTACAATCATTCTTCCTATATTCACAATTAGCCGGTTTTTCACTACTGCTCCCAGTGTGACAAACTTTGACCCAGTCTGATACACTACATGCCTATAGCGCAGACACAGCATGTATTCATCAGCTGAAAGCTAAACATCAATGTACAGCAACAGAAAAGAACAGTATAGCAACCACATCACCAGTAAGCAGCCAGTAAGTGAGTCATCAGTCTGGCAGTCTGAGCCCTTCTTAACAAGAAGCCATGGATGTACTGTCTGTGCCCTGTTGTTTCACCACTGACTAACAATAGAAGGACCGGTCGCCACTTGAGTTCACACCACATGACCGGCTGCACAGCAGAAATGCTGTAAGCTGGTGTACTGAAATACCCTGATGTTAGAAATGATATGATACCCTATCATTACTTTGACCATGACAGTCTCTTAATATTATCTTTATGTCTATAATAATCTCTATTATTATTATCTTGGTGACAGAACAATGGCTGTAAACACAAGTGACCCCACAAACCCCATCTACAAAAATTGTTTGAAACCAACGCAGACCAAGAGAACCAACAAAGCATCTCGCCAACAGACATGCTGACCTTGAAATTTAAAGTGTGAAAGGTCAGATAACAAAACAAAGTTTTTTTAACCATCAGAATTTGACGAAGCAGTTAAAGAAAATGATGATGAACAGTTTGATTTGTCTCTTTCTTTTCCAGATTTACTATTTGGCATATGCAAATGCGATGTACACAGAGTAACAGAAACTTTATAACTGACAAGCCTCTAAACATCAGGCCTTCACAAGTATCAACAGCACCAGTCATGAATGATCAATTTATACTCAATCAGCGCTACATTTTAGTCAATAATTCTTTCTGTTATTAGAAAATGTGCTCAGTATAGAGATCAGACTCCACCAAGGAATTGAACTGGGTCATATCACATCTAGGTACAAATATAAAGTTGACCATCAAAAAGAAAATAAAAAAATCACACAATCTTGAGTTTTGGGGACACCAGATTACTGCACACCATATATAAGCATTAAAAACACTGTGACATTGATCCAATTATTTACAATAATCCAATTATTAATGTTACAAATGCACTAACTAGATAAATATGTTTTATTGTGCATGAAGCAACAAAGTAAGTAAGTGTTGGCAATGAAGCTCCAACAGGATGATTAACCTGCACGCTACAGGTCTGCACTCAACACAACACATTTTCTAATTTTCTATTCAGTCAATTTATATTTAAAAATGATAGTTGATAAGAACCGGCTGATTGGTATCAAGAGGTTTAAGGCAGGTGTCATATTGAAGTCATCATTTTGAAACACTATACCCTACACTAACAGAAGAGCCTGGGGCGGACGCATGCCAAACTGACGGACACCTCTGACCGTGATTTATAAAAGATGGAAAATGCCAAAGTAGCATCAACAGGATGAAGCCCACCACCTCCAGCCTCCACACTGCAAAGACCTTTCAGCCTGCACACTCGAACAGATGTCCACGCAGATGTTTGAGTCAGCAGCAAAGTTAGAATTTCTCTTTAGAGTTGTAGAAGAATGGAGTTATAAATCCCAATAGAGATGAAAGATTACAAAAGTAGGGGAGAGAGAAAGGTGTTTGAAACACTGTCCACGCGACCAGAGAAGAAAAGCCATACACACAAAGGAGATCAAATGAAAATTGAAATAACGAATATGATAATAATTTAAGTATATTATTCACTGCATTTATTGGTGAAAGACAGTCAAACCGATCCAGCTACAGCCTGATATCCATTAACACATAATATTTCATCACACACACGTTCTTGTGTTCACTTCACTTGTGTGACATGGGACCAGTGTTGAAACAGTGGCACACTTTGGGTTTCTTCATCCATTACCTCACATAGTGTGCAGCACTGTGGGAGAAGTCAAATAACTCCCTGATGAACAGTGGTGGCTTTTATTTCCCTTTCGCAAGGTTAAACACAAACAACCACTAAAATTCAAACGATGAATATTAAACTGTCATAGTCTGTTATAGTCAATAAAAAAAGGTCTCTATTGAGTCTCTGTGTTGACTCATGTAAGATGCATTAAACCCTTACTAGAATATTACAGCTCTAAACAAGTTCAACTCAAGACTTTTCAAGAGCTTCTTAATACTAGAGATGAAATTTAAGGCCAAACTCTGTTATCCTTCTTTCTTCTGTGAGCAGAGTGGAGAACGTTTCGCTGTGACCTTTGGCAGTGACGTGCCTTAAAAATATAAAGACCTCATCTAATCTGAATTGAAGACAATTTAATCCCTTTAAGTGCTTTTATTTTCTCAGATTGAATTGAAAGACATTTTAACATTTTTAGGGACCCATGGCCCCCTGGATAATGAGGGTTGACCTCATTTCACTTTGCTCTAATACATTCCTTGTGTAACAGCATGAAAAACTTGGTTTCCAGGCCAAACGGCAACTCTGTCACCACTGCGTTAAAGTGGGTTTACCAATGTTTTTCATGTAGCCTTTACACAAATATTCCCCTTCTTCCACCAACCTCATTTTAATAGTCCCAAACTCTAAGATATTTCAAACTCATCTATGTCTCACCCACAGAGTAACCAATGTCTGGGAGTGTGTTTTGCTGCCCTGGTTGGTCTTCAGCGTCACACTTGATGGGGAGACATTTGTGTGTGTTGAACCTGGAGCCGCGCACCGTTAGTTTTACTAGACCCATAGAGCTGTCAGAGGGGAGAGAGATGCACACACACACCACACGCACGCACACACACACACACACACACACACACACACACACACACACACACACACACACACACACACATCGTCCCCTGAGTGATGAAACTGAACCTGAAGAGCTTTCAGTGTTTTGAATGCAGCTCATGTTTCCTCGGAAATACATCCTGCGCATCTCAGATCTCAGATGACGGAGGGACAATGGATTAATCCGTTTTTTTGCATTCCTCCAAACCTCTCTCTCTCTTGGTATGATAAACTTCAGAAGGTCAATTGTGCGGATTTCGTCAAACTTTAAAACGTCGCGTGGTTGCAGGCTGTGGACAAAGGCTGGAAAAACACCCATTGATCGGATAGAAAGGCTCAGATCCGTGTTTAGGAAGCGTGTTTGTGAAGTGATGAGCGCGTCGGACATGATGGTTTTGGAATCTCGTCTCTTACCGGTGCCACCGCGTCCGCCTAGCCCGTCGCCGCCGCCTCAGGGTGTGCGCTCCGCTGTTCCTGTGCCATCACACGCACGCGCCTCCTTTTTATCGGGCTCCATTTGTCCAGTTCGCGCTCGTTCTCCCTCCAGACCCCGCGAGCGCGTCGATTGGCTTCGACTGAGGCGACGCAAATTCTTCCGTCCGCCAATGGCTGCAGTTGCGAACCCCCCCCCCCCCCCTCTCTCTCTCTCTCTCTCTCTCTCTCTCTCTCTCTCTCTCTCTCTCTCTCTCTCTCTCTCTCTCTCTCTCTCTCTCTCTCTCTCTCTCGCACCACCCCTTGCCCTGCCTGTACCGTCTGCTTCACCTCAGTGATGGAGTAACAACTGTCTGCCCATCACCCCCTCACCCCTTTCGTGGTAAACGGATGCATCTACATAGCAGGTTTATCCAGAACACTTAAGAAATTGCATCACACTCTCACTGATGAAAGGTGCTGGCCTATACAAGAGGCTCTGTGTTTTGCCCAAGGACACTTCAACGTGTGAACAGAAAGAGCTAGAATCAAACTATATATAATGTCATTTATAGTGCACCTTTAAAAACCTTTTTACGACGAAGCAGACTTAGGAATAATCACAAAGATGCACTTACACGGTAATAAAAACTGTTAAGAAATGTGCAGTAAATACAAATAGAAACAAGAAAAAGAAAAAGACAACATTACAAAAAGCAAATGAATACAAATAGATAGAATAAAAGCAATGTAATATTATTTTAAAAGTCAACATTACATAAAAACAAGTCTGGGATTTAAAAGAAGTCACTTAATTATATAATGTTCTCGACCTGTGTAGGTCTGTGCTGGAGAATGAATTGCATTGAACAGTGATTCATTGCACTACTAGTGTGAGGTGTTTATAATTTACATGGTATCACTGTGTGTTAATTAATGCTGCATTGCACTGTAGTATGCTGCGTGTTTGCATCGTTTGGTTCTTTTTCATCTCGTGCTGTTTTCAACCATTGTGTGTTGCACTGAGCATGTCACTCTAAACTATGCAACGCTGTGTGTTGTCCAAGGCCAGACTCTAGAATTGTCTTGGAATAATTGTGATGCTTTAGCTGTTGCCAGGCAACAGCTGTCCGGGAACAGAGTTGAATGGGTGTCCCTGGGGTCTTTCTTATCTCCATCATCATCTTCACCTTCATCTTTTTTTTTACTCTCACTCACACATATTATGTTGAGTGTGTTGTAAAAGTTAATCACTTTCTATGCATTCCCCTCTCTGAGCAAATACAGCCCATCAAAGCGTCAAATTATATGTTGTGTTATATAGTAAAACTCATATTCAGGTGATATCAGTGTTTCCTATGTGAGCCAGGGCGCAGTGAGTGTTTGTGTCAACACCAGAATTACATACATGTAAATAACAGAGTCAGGGTTAATCAATCCCCAGCTTTCCACATTGAAACGTGTAGTAAACAGATGGCTTGTCTTGATCCACAGCCACCTCGCTGTTTTGGATGGACCTCATCTTACCCCTACTGGCCCAGGAGTGGAAACTTGGCGTGGAAATCCCCTGCAGAGAACCTCAGTGGGCAAAGGTGTCAATCCTTCCTCTGGCACGTCACCATATTAGTTGTACTTGGCCGTTTTCATCTCGCTGACGCCCTAGCATCAGAATAACGTCTGCCGACAACCACCAGGGAGATGAGTCCATCTGCAACAAACCATGTCTGGACTATGTGTTGTCATTTTGTATATTTGGGGGAATCAGAGCTACATCTCTGGATATATAGGCTTATTAACCCAAAATAGTTCATTCTGGGCTTTTGCATTATTCTGCTGACAAACAAACCAAGAAACCAACAAGTGAATGACACTCAGTAGATCACATTTGACCACCACCAAAGTTCCGGCTGCATTAAATTGCACACGCTCATAAATATCAGTTCTCATAATGATTTTTTTTGTTTAAACCAAGACCCATGGACTGGGAAATAGTTGATATTGTCAAAACAAAATTTGCAATGTTAAACTTAAAAAAGTTATTGATATAAGAGTGGATCTGCTCAAAATTGAATAGGCCTGCTGATAAAAATAAATAAATAAACCAAATAATAACCAAATATAAAAAATGTTCACTAACCTCTCTCTGGCATGTACATTCATACTCCTTTTGTTTAAGGGAGGGGGGGAAATGCACTCCCTTCCACTCACAAATTAGTGAGGCAGCTTCAGTGCATTCCTGACACACATGAATTGAGAGTCAAATTAAACCACTCAAGATTGCTGCAGCTGCAAGGTTTATTTCTATCCCTGTCTATTTAAGCCTGACTAGATAATTTAGACTTCTTAACATATTTTTTGTTTTGCAGCTGCCTGGCAACGGGCAATATCGTAGATTGGAATTTTTAATGTTCATGCAAAGAGCAAAACAAACAGAGACGGAAAAGAAATGTCTGTCAGTGACAATTATCAGCTACAAGGCAAAACATTGAGCTGTTTTACATGCTGCTTGTTGAATATTGCAAAATATCTAAATTATTTAGCAGCTGTTCACACCTGAAATTCTTGTCAGTCACACCACAGATTCAACAGGAAAGTCAGACCAGACGGACCCAAAACAGAGTCGCCCACACACAGCCTCCTTCTTCTCTAGTCTGAGTCTCGTGGTCCCGGGTTTGCTCCTGCACTGTAAAAATGTGCAGACGTCTATTTGTAAGCATCATCCTCATCCAGCAGCAGAGGACAGAGATGCGCTTTACAGAGGTCAAACCAAGTTGTTTGTCTACTTCACTGACCACTGGAAGTTTCGCTTTTCATACCTGCATTAATGTCTTGGTCACATGGTCAGCAGTTAAACAGACAGAGTCCATTCATTTGTTTTACTATACAGTTTAATCAATGTTAGAAAAACAAATGCAGTTGGGAGCTAATAAAATTACCTTTGAGAGCTTTTCAGGACTTGTTAGTGTTTTAAATGTGTTGCTAAGCGAGGCACACTAGAAAAAACAAACCTCCATTTGATCATGTCAGTTGTGAGAATGTGCGAAAGCCTTCCTTGTAGAGAATTTGCATATTGGATATTGAGATGATCAGCATTTTACAGGACACTGAACAGAACTTTCAAAACATATCGTTGATAGTCTCCAGAGGGGGGCTAACTACACACAAAATCGGAACCTCCTGATTAATGGTAACTGACGACATTGGAACAGAACACGAGGATGTTATATCGATTTACACTTACAGATTTCAATGGCCCCTGAAGATGAAACACAAAACAACAAGCGTCAAATCTCAAACAGTGACTTCTGCTATCAACAATTTGTACAGGCACTTAGGACTGAGTTTGCAGGTTAAGCCCTCTCCATTAGGATGAAAAACATACTCTTGGCCTAAAAACATATACATGTACAATATTTACCATTCAACATGGGAAAATATCATTTATAAACGGAAAACATGATCTGTTGTCATTTATGAATTTCTTTGTAACCTGCAGGTATATCACATGAACATGTGTTCAACACACTCACTGAACCTTAAATGTATGATGCGAACATAACGATGTTTCCTCAAAGGCCTCTGTTGGCTTTTTGATTATCATGTTACTGCACCTACAGTTCAGTGGGGGACATGCTCTATTTTTGCAGTCTAAAATGATCTTTGGTGAGAATGTAAACAATTGCACCAAAACAAAATGTAAGGCCAAATAAGGCCAAAACATGCATTTCCAAAATACAAATATATATTTTTACCTGATTACGAGTCCTACAACTAGTTGTCAGATAGCATTGGTAGATAACTTGCCATGCCTTTACACTTAAACAGCGCTTATGATAAGCAAACCATAGTTAAGTACAGCCACCTCCCCCTTGAGCAGTGAGGACAGATAATGCAGCTTTGTGGTGTGCTTTAAAATAGGGTTATTTTTTAGTGTGAGGATCCCTTTATGATATTGAATAACTGAAGCATAATAAAATAGCAGGTAACTCCATTGAATAGGGGGGTTTGCAGGTTGAAACAAAGGCAAGACAAGCTAAAATACATGGGTTAAGGTGGACAGTGATGGTGATAAAGCATAGGCAGGGTATAGGCATCGGTCTTTCCCTGGTTCCAGACATAAGGCACATTAATAGGGTCCATAACATTGTCTTTTATATTCCCCAATATAAAAGTCAGCCTGATTACATGCCCGCTAAATTTGACATTTTGCAGCCATTATCGCCACTGAGTGCAAGACACATATTCTCCTTAGTCTGCAGTTAATCCATTCAGTTATCCACCTACCCACCATTTTATCTATCCATCCATCCATCCTTCCTTCTTTCTCTCTTTCCACTGTCCAACAGCACTCTACCACTGCTCCCAGCTGAAGTCATCACCGCCTCCAAACACGACAAAAAAGCCGAGGATGGTGAGGAAGATGACGGCGTTTCCTGTCATCACCAGACCGCAGGCACCCCACTGGATCTGTGAGAGAGAAATATCCAAAATATGTCAGAAGTCATCTATTTACTTTCACTACACTACTGCCACAGTGTTGGAATACAGGTTTAACATTTTTCTTAAGATATAGTGTAGGACAAATTAATAATATCTGATGTGGTGCAGACGGCATAGATCATAGTATCTAAAGAAACAGAAAAACATGAGCCTTTCAACATGGGTAGCAAGAACTCACCGTGCTAGTGCGGGCTAAGACAACCGGGAGCCCGAAAGATGAAACGACGATGCCAGTTGTTAAGAAGTAGGCCAGTTCTCTGCACGCATTGCTGGAGGAGTCAGCGTCGTCACTTAGGCGTCTGGATATGAAGGTCGGGATGGGGCTCAACACGTAGAAAATCAGTACAAAAAGCGGCCAATATACCCTGCCAAAACAGGTGTGGAACAGTTAAAGGGGCGGTTCGCATTTGATGACAGACAATGGAATGACTTTGCAGCTTGTCACATAAAATAAAAGAAATTAACATGTAAATGGGCACTCTACAGATTTTGCAAGTGAAACACTGTTTATCTATCAAATAAGGCACTATTAAGCTTGGGGAAAAAACACATGTCTTCTGAGATTTACTAAGTCTGAAAAATATCATCCTGGTAACAGAGTTATCTCAGCTTGGGCTTTTTTTCTTTTTTTTTTTAAGCCTACATTACTATCCCCTTAGACATAATAATAGATGTTAAATGCCTCTACTATCCATTTGAGACATAAAAATAAATGTTAGATATCTGTGCAAATGATAGAATGAAAATATGATACATGTAAAATATCTTTGCTATCACTCTGAGACAGAATACTACAAATATTAAATATATCTACCCCTAGGACACAATAATACCTAAACAATGGTACCATCCCATTAAGGCACGATAAAAGCATGTTAAATATATGTGATATTCCTTTAGGACACAATAATACATGTTAGATATCTGTAATATCCCCTGAAGACACAATTTTACATATTAAATATCAGAACTGTATCTTAAAGACCCAATAATACATGTTTAATAAATCTTCTATCTCATTAAGACACAATAAAACATGACAACAACTGCACTATATCTTAGAATAATAAAACATGTTTAATGTTTAAATCTAGCCTATATAATAATAATAAAAATGAAATGTTTGGTTATTCAGTGGAACATACCCGTACTGTTCCAGTGCACAGCCCAGCAGGAGAAACGTGAGTCCAATAGCACCACTAAAGGACAAACCAACCAGTGCTGAGAGAAGACAAGCATTCGTTACATCACATGAACACAGACGCTTCCTGTCCAAACTTAAAATAAGAAACGATGCAGGTTGTTGGCACTTGTTGTGAAGTGACCGTGACTCAGGGAAGTGGCCACTGACTGTGGAAAACCACCGACGAACTGGTGGATAGCCTAATGGAAGGAGCAATCTTATAACGGGTCTTGATGTCCTCGGGGGGCAGAGCTGTTGCTGTCGACATGATTCAGCGCAGCTTTCTAAACAATTCAAAGCACTTGAACAAAGTTGTTGAAGCACCGACGCACAAAAACCACGTCTGCGTAACAAACGTAACACTTCACTGTTCAACTGATTCACTGACACAGTAAGTAAAATACCTTTGATGCCGGCCATGGCGATGAATGTGTGACCTGATTTTAGTTTCTGTTCTTTCGTTGTTTATGTGCTCAGTCTCTTCCTCCTGATAAACCCACTTCCTGCTTCCTCCTTCAGCTCTGTTGTCATGTGACCGCCTTAAAGCGACAGTACACAGCTCAGCAGTAGGCCGGGAATCACTTACTTTGCCGTATTTCAAGTGAATGGTTTATACATTTTATTATTCTTTATTTATTCATTCTTGTTATTCATATTCTCCCATAACATAACATAACATTATATTACATATGATAAGATTTTATTGATTTCTCTCTCTCTCTCTCTCTCTCTCTCTCTCTCTCTCTCTCTCTCTCTCTCTCTCACTTTAATTTCCTAAGGTCTCAACAATACTATATAAAGTGCTTCAAGATAATGTATGTTGTGATTTGGTTCTATACAAATTAAATTTAATTGAATAGTAGTAGAATATTAATTTATTTAATTAACCGCTACCAAACAGAGACAGACACCGTCTCCTTGTCTGAACGTCACTGCAATTTCAACACTTCTACCTGAATTCAAAGAATGGACGACATGGATAAGGACAACATGGCTGACATGCATTCCCAAAATCAAGGGTGCAGTCCCAACAAATTGTTGAAGGCCTGCAGAAGAAAGGACTTCTTTAACTTCCTGGTGCTACTTGGTGGAACAAGGGGAGGTCACGGTCATGTCAGCATCCGTTCCACATTGGTCAACATGTTGGAATGATGTCCTGAGAAGAGAGTCAGACCTGAGAGAGCTGAGGGCAAAGTTTGTCTTGGATCTGTAGAGGCCAGTGGGATTGACTAAAGGAGCTGGAAAAGATATATTGGCCTAAAAGAAAAAGCAGAAACAAACAAGATTATGGAACTGTGTTTTAGTCACTGCAATTTTTACAATATTAAACTTAAATCCAATTATTGACTCTAAAGCAAAGCTGAACATGAGTTAATATTTTAAATAACCCTGAATATTAAAACAATGCAGTGTCATTTGTTTCAAACCTGCAGGAAGTGTTCCTCCAGCAGTGGTCTGAGATCAGGCTTGTCCACCACGATCTCTCTCAGCATTTGATCAAAGATTTTGTTGAAATCTTTGAACTCCTTCAGTTTAATGTCCATTTCTTCCAAAGTCTCAAATTTGGTATTTTCTGCTGAGCGGATCTGTTTGGTCAGCTTGGAGCACTGGCAAACACAAAGACAATACAAAATGAAATCATAATTTATATGGAAGTGCGTAAAGTACACAATTTATACTTGGTGAAGCCAAACTAGATAAGAACGCACTGAAGAAAAGATTTTAGAATATCACTTCAATGGTAACACATAAACGTTTTTTCTGATTAAACATTTTCAATTTTGTTCATGTAACTTGATAACTTCAGTATTGTATGTTTCTTCAGTGAAAATCAGCTTGATTTCAAAAGATTTGTGTTAAAATATTTTCAAGTTATCAATATTAAAACATAAACAGTGTGGTTCCGTTGGACATCAAACCTTTTTTGTTGCTCTGTTAATTTTATCCTGTTGGGAAGTGACTTCTTTCTTCTGTTTGTTGATGAGTGATCGTTGGTCCATCATCATATCGTTCACAACCTGCTCCTCTTGCATCCGACTCTCAAAGGTACTGTTCATGTCCTGGAAACAGAGAGTGGTAAACAAAAACACACTCATCTATCTGATGACACAGATGGATAGAGAACAACGATCCAACAAGTGGGGAGGACAAGGACTAAAATAGCCACTAGGAAACAATATGATTCATACTGTTAACTGGCTGAGTTGTAAACTGATGCCAGAAAAGAACATATAGTGATTTTCTTGAGGACATTTTTTGGACTTTAGCTAGAAATAAAAAATGTAGTTGCACGGAACACGCTGGTTACAGCTTGTGATGCTACAATGACTTCCTGTTTATATAGTAGGACTGGGTATTTGCTAGAATCTGGCAACATGATGTGTAGATTACGATATCAAAACAAAGTTGAACCAAGATGATATATACATAACTAATAGTTTTACACACAAATATAACAATGGGTTTACAAATAGCTGGGGCCTTCTAATTTAAAACAAATATGACCTCTTAGAGATAGAGATAAACATAACTACTATGAACATACATGATAATAAATGTGTAAAATTGTTGAAAATGTGAGCCACTCTTCTGAGATTGTATTCTAAATGTAAGGCCGATAGTTATTTTCTATGAGACTTGTGATGGGACATGTTATGATTCAGGTGGAGTTATTCAGTGGTAATGGTCTAATTGTTACATCTTTCTACATCATCTGCTCAACACCGGCTATAAACAGGGAGACTGGGTTGCGAACCTCTAAGTCCTGTTGCAGCTCCTGGACGTGTCTCTCCTTGAAATTGAATGTATCCTCAGCTGCCCTTAACTCTTCCTCTAACTTCAGTTTTTCCTGGTATTCTGGACCTGAAACAAAAAGAAAAATTTAAATTACTTTGTGACCGATGATTTGGTTTCGAATACTCTCGTCTAACTCTTCATACGTACCTGATTCACTTTTCTTTTTGAGGAATATGTCAAACGCTGAGCTACTGTTGATGAACAAATGGTTGGTGTTCTCCAGAGCCCTGTTCTCCTGCTTGATCTTGCGTATTTTAGCATCCATAGCATCTCCCTTTCGTTTGAGCTCCTCTTTCTCTTGTGAAGCCTAGTGAAAAACACACAACTGGGAGTCATTCACAGAGCTGGTGTGCACATTCTGATTATTGTCAACTTCAGAAGACTCGGCAATGCGACACAATGGTGTGTGTGCGTGTGTGTGTGTGTGTGTGTGTGTGTGTGTGTGTGTGTGTGTGCGTTTGTGTGAAGATCTCTGACCTTTATGATACAGTGAACCAGCCACTTCTCCACATCCTCCTCAGGAGCCGCCATCAAAAGTGTTTTTGTCTCAAAATGATCCTTCAGCTTTTCGATCTTGGACAGTTTCTCATTGAGTTCAGTACTGAAACAGACACAGAAACTCTTTGTGCAAGTGTTGAACTAACAGTACGTTGCTGAAGTGGCACAGCAAATTATGTAAAACTATCAGAAGCGGTCCAAAAGTCCAAAACCACTTCACATGCACTTGGATGGGGCAGTGGTCTCAGACTATTGGACTGGTAGTAAATGAGATTTGACATAATTGCTGTTGTTCTCACCTCAGTCTCTGTCTCTCCTTCTCACTGGTCTTGAGCTTCTGGCCGAGCGTCTCTCTGTAGACCTTGATCTCAGCCTCCCTCTCCTTTAAGGCTTTCTGCAGCCCCAGCTTCCTCCTCTCCAACGACAGCACAGTGTCCGTCTTGTTGTACAGCAGATCTCTAATGCGCTTGACCTCTACCTTCAAGATGTTAAGCTCCACCATTTCTTCCTGTATCGGAACACATGTGGTCAATGTAGTATCATTATTAATCAGTTGGTATAAAAAATTGCAAAATTATAAAGTTTTATCTCTAGAACTGAAAATAACAGTATATTGATGAATTCATGAACTGACGGAAAATAATGATCTATTCATGAATCTATTAATATAACAATTTTACATGATAACAGATCCGTTCATAGCATGTTTTAAGTAAACATGTTGAATATCATTTTAGAATGTCACTTGAGCTCTGCAAGAGTGTAACTGACATTTTACACAACTTTGCAACTTTTAAACCAAAAAGACAGATTAATCAGTAAAGAAGAACGACCTTTGTATTTTCATCAGAAAACCCAAAGCTCAGTTTATAATGATATGTTAATGACAAACTTTCAATAATAATTTTCCTATTAAATTCAAGTCAATCAAATATATGCATTTAGGCAAAATGGGGGAATGAGCTAAAGTGAGATTTGACCTTGGATCAAAAGAAACACTTATGTCTGATTTCCTAAACACAATATGAACAAAGGACGCCCTGAAGGAGTGACCAAATGTCAACAACTCAGGTGACATCAGCACGTTACCTGTTTCCTGAGCCGGAATGCCTTCAGCTCCTTCTCACTGGTAATACAGCAAATGTTGAGCTCCACTATCTTCTCGGTCACATCTCTCGTTTGAGCTTCGGACTTTTCCATTTCTTTCTTCAATGTGCGAATATCATCCTGTCAGAGAGAGAGAGCCAGAGAGAGATGTGTGTGAGATTTAATGGCTTCATTTAGTAGAACAGGGAGAGAACGAGCGGTGAGACTGACCTCAGACTCCTTAAGCACGTTGGTTAGCGTGTTGGCTGACTTCTTCTTCTCGAAGGTTTTGGTCAGCTCAGCGATCTTCATCATAAATGCTTGTGTTTCATCTAGCTGAGAATCTCCTTGCAGCCGTGCCAGTTTTCTATCCAGGTTGATGATCTTGGAGTCCTATGATGCAGGAAAGTGAGAGGAAAATAAGAAGATATGTACAGTGTACAGTGCACATTTGTGTGTGGGTTGGTATTTTTTTGTAAACTTACCTGCTCAGTAAAGATCCCTCGCTGTCTTGTTAAGACATTATCCTGTTCTTTCAGCTGGTTTGTCAGCAACCTGGAGGCTTTGCTCCTGGCAACATGGGCGACAGTATCCCTTTCCTTTGTCTTTAGAGCCTTCAAATGATCTTTATAACGGTACAGCTCATGTCTGCAGTCAAGCAGCTGGAAATCCAGCTCCTACAGCAAAGCACAGAGCAGCACAAGGTTACAAAGTAGTAATAGTTCTTCATCAAATCAGAGCTTCTCTCACCTGGATTATGGAGGTTAGACAGTAAGAAGACACTTTTAGTAAGTGAGGAGATCATCACCCTAGAATAACCCTTGGAACGCCACACTATCTTGCAAACTGTGACCGTGGGTATCTACAGTCTGAGTGTACTGATGTCAATTCTAACTGGAGTGTTTGTCGTTATCTGTTCTATGTTGTCCGACTGATTTCTCTGCTATCACAACACACCTCTATTATTACCTCTGTTCCATATGACTACTCTCACCCTAACAAATACAAATTAAAGTTTGTATAAATTGAAATTGAAAAACGCAGACACTTATGGTAAACCTTTTCATTTTAGAGACAGTGTTTACTTCGGTTGTTTTCATGTGAAGGACAATCGCATCTTGTCCGAAACCATGTTTTAACCCTAACCCTAAATTCATTTAAACTCAACACTAACATACAACAGTTGGTATTTTGATTGTGTCCCAAAGCTACCAGCAAAAATAATAATCAAACAGTGTCTTAAGAAGTGAAAGTCCTGAAATGAAAAAATGAAAAAGATGTCCTAGCATAAATAACCACTCTCTCCAGCCTGACACCACGGCAGTTTATCAGTTCGCAGTTGTATCCGGCTGCTCACCTTGATTGCCTCGTCCTCACCCCTGAGAAACTGGTCCATCTGAGCAGCTCTCTCCTCCTCACTCAGGGCAGTCTGAGTAACCTCTTTAAGCTTCTCCTCCAGCGCAGTGTTATACGCCCTGTCTTCCTTGAGTCTACAACACACACATATACAAACAGAGCTTGTTTCTGAAGTTCTACAGTGATTATATATCGACGGAGACATGTTGTAAGATTTCACTCACTTCTTGTCTTTATCCTGGATGTCTTTCTTCATTCTGGATATGTTGGACATTGTAGACTTGACACAGGAGTTTAATTTGTCCTGTGCACCCTTGCAACTATTTAGCTGCAATTAGCAAGCATTAGCATGCATTAGAATCAGTTTTAACAATTTGAAGCCAGATTACAGATTAGATTGTTTTTAACATTCTTTGAGCACATATTCTTCATCTTTGGCTAAAGGTCTTTGAGTAGCTGACCTCATCCTGCAGTTTACGGCAGTTATTCTCCTGGTCCTTAAAATCCTGTTGCAGCTTTACTGCCTGTTGTTGGACTCCAAACATCTTCCTCTCAATTTCCAGGTTGTTGTTCATCTGATCACCCAACAAGTGCTTCATCTCTGTAATGGTGGCATTGCTTTCCCTTTTGTTCTGCTGTGCTTCGGCAAGTTGCTGAACGGATGAAGGAACAAAAAAGGAAAGTTTAACACTCAAGCGTACTGTTCAGTGAGCAGAGGTTAATATCCATTTGTCTGTTATTATTGGGATGAGTGGGTGGCTGTGGCTGAGGGGTAGAGTGGTCGTCCTCCAACGAGAAAGAAGGCAATTCGATCCTCAGTCTTCCCCATCTGCATGCTGAAATGTCCTCGGGCAAGATACTGAACCCTTAAATGGCCCCTCGTAGGTGTTGAATGCACTAACTGTAAGTCACTTTGGACAAAAGAGTCCGGCAAATGACATGCAATGTAATGTAATGTAAAAGTAGTGCAAAGTAACAGGCCTTACCAGTGCACACTGGTTAATCTCAGCATCCCGGTGATTCATCTGCTTGACAGTCTTTTCCCACAGCTGGATGAGCCGCTGTGTCTCCAGGTGAGTCTGCTGAAAAGTCTCTGTGGTCGTATCCAAAGCAAGCTGTTAGAAAAGCAGAGCAGTTTTAGTGATGAATTGTTTTATTTTATTGCAAAAATAATAATGAATATTTAAAACAAAATATACAAAATATACAAATAATAAAGAAATTCACAAGGAAAAAGGGAAAGGAAAAGAAAAAAAAATGTCTTTGTGTCAAACCAACACTTTCAATTCAATGCTAAAGAGAAACAGAATCCTCAACGAGATGAACACACACCAGGTTGCCAATGCAGCCTCTTTCTCATCAACATGATTTGATTGGCTAATTCTTCCATTTGAGTATTTGTTTAAACACGATTTGTTTGGCTGGTGCATGAAAAGTTGAGCAGAACTCAACTGATGTATGCAGTGGAAGAAATGCAACGCAACTGAACTACAATGCAGTTAGGCTACGTAGGACATCTCCCCAATTAAAGTGAATGGTTGAAGCCTTTAACATATATGTGTCAGTCTTGCATCAGCCAATGTGCAGTTTTTTTCTTGTACCTGTGTAGATATAGTCTCAGTCATCTCCTTGTCATTTGCTTTGTGCTTTTCACTGGCTTCCAGTGCCTTCTTGTCTATCGCCAGAGTGAGTGACTGTGACAGGAGAGAAAATAAGGCTCAGGAGTTGTAAAGGGCAGGTTAGCTTTAACAGGAAATCAGCAAAAACTTGTTGATACTTTCAGGTACTTCACTTTACCTTGATCCTCTGCTCATCTTGCTCAGAGTACTTGATGATGGCCATTGAGTCCTCATGTTTACGTTTTGACTCCTCCAAAAACTCATCCAAGGTGTCATGCTCCCTGTTCATCAGCTTCCAAAAATAATCTAGCTTCTGTTTCATCCCATTCTTTCGATTCTGAGAATATGGACAAAGTTAACGACATTTAAATTTGCAATACAGAGCCATCAGCTATACAGCTGTTTCTTATGTTGTGAATGGTACAGACCTGTAGCCCTTTTCTTTTCTCTGCAAAAGATCGAAGCTCATTCTCTATCTTCGTCGTCTCCTGTGATTGGCCACCCGCCTTCCTCTCTGCGATGGCTTTGAGGTGTTTCTGAGACTCTTCTTCTCTTTCAATGGCCTTACACAGAGCCTGAGTGCAGAAAAAAACAAAAGAAGAATTTAGCCACACTGTGAGACTGTGACTATGACCCAATTACCAGAAGAGATGCACACCTGAAACATAATAATATGTTTTGTATTCTGATAAACCTACCTCAGTGTTCTTCTGCTGTTCTTCAGAATTTTTGATGCACTCAACCATTAACTGCCGTCGATCATTTTGGCTCTCGAGTTTGTTTTCCAGTTGGACCAGATTTGCCTTATCTTTACGAATCTGTTGTTGAAAATGTCAGAAGATAACACGCATGACATAAGTGACATATCATCTGCACCATTGTTTGGAGACTGGATATTTGAATGTGCGACGTTCAACAGGTAGTTTGACTAGTATTCAGTTAAAACTGTTTCATCAGTGTTGTCATTAATTCTCAGTAAGCGACATGCTAGCGTCACACTCACCTGCTTTATCAGAGCCTTGCCTTCAACGTTTATGGGTATGCCAAAGGGATTGTCCCCATCTACATCAGATAAAACACAATTTGTCGGCATCATGGAGGTGTTAAGAGCAATGAGGAAAGAGAGTGGGATTAATATTCCAATAAATAAACATGTTTACCTTTAACAGTTTTTTTTTCTGTAAGTTAAGAAAAGGTTTTTTGCTGCCATTGCATAATTTTGGGCTAGTAAAGGGATAGTTCAAAGAAAAATGAAAATTCACCACTAAGCTGATGGACCCCACCTGGGTTAACACTTTAGGAGTTTCAAGGGTAAACATTGTTTTAGCCCAGGCGACCTCTTCTTCAGACGTAATAAAACAACAGAGATTACATAACATGTCTCCATACTGCTCGTGTGGTGTCATCCATGTGTCCAAGTAGCGATGCAATCGGATGTAGCCACACAATGGTGTGCCTAAGGGTACTTTGTTTTGGACTAGGCTGCAACGCTGTTTACCCTTGAGACTCAAGAAGTGTTTTCTGGACTCAAAAACTTCACCCACCCTTCCGTCGGCATAGTTGTGAGAGGATAATTCATTATGTGTGCTGCCTTAAACTTCAGTTCAATCAAACTATTATATCAAATTAGAGTTTTGCAGTTGGCCTAAGAATTGTGATAACAGTACTTTTGCAAATGAGTAATTAAACTTACCTTGATCCCCAAAGTCTGTCATGTTTTTGATAAAGCTGGATTCCTGTGAAGTCTGAGTCTGCTCAAAAAGTGCCGGATCCATCTTGAAAACAGTTCAAACCTTCTGTCTAAATCCAAGTGCAATTATTCTTTGTTCAGTTTATTAGCGCATGGCAAGCATCAAGGTGCTATTATACAGATCAGAGATATATATCAAGGATTAAAGACATCAAAGTAATAAGCGGCTAAAAGCTCTCAAGTGAAATTAAAATTGAGCCCTGGCCTTTCTTTCCTTTGTTCTTCCATGAATTTAGAATTTAGAAATCAGTAGACACTGAGGGGAACAACCAAGGTGGTGTTACTGACAATTGAACAGTAGGGACAAAGCTTCTTATCTCCGGTTACTTTTCATTCCCCCTTTGGCCCCTTCACTCTTCTGAGATGGAAGAAGCGCTATTGTTGTTGGATCATGATGTCTATCTTCGGAATGCCCCTGGTATTCCAGTACCTCCAGGAACGGTCCACCAAACACAGTAGATGGCGATAATGCACCTTCACGTTGGTAGCCAGCCACATGCTAATAAACTGAACAAAAAAGAAGAAGAAGCTCAAGCTTTGAGACTCTGCTGTTGTGATTTCACAACTATTCCTATGACTACTGGGAAAATCTTCAGGGGAATTCTGAAGATACAGACATCCAACAACAAAGGTACTTCTTCCATGTTGGGAGAGTGAAGGGCCCAAGAGGGAGTGTTTTGTGTGGAGCAGTATAAAAGTAGCAAGAGACATATTAAGTCAGATAAGTTTTATTCCTACTGTTTGTAACACCAGCCTGGCTGTTCCCCTCAGTGTCTACTGCAGGGACGTACACAGACGTTTCGGGGGGCAGGGGCTCAACTGAGAAAAAGGGCACTTCTCATAATTATTCATAAATAAAATGTTTAAACAAAAATGTATATATAGTAGAATACCTTTGACTTACTTACCAATTTATTTTAATACACACACATTGTTAATACTGAACAGTTCCACAGAGACAATGGTCTTCTTTAGTATATCACAGGAGCAGGCAACAGCAAAGGAAACTATGCCACAATGTGCATGTTTTCTATGCTACTATAGTTTTTAGTATATATTTAGAATAACACACACAAAATAATCTGTGAGAAGGACTTAGTTTCAGTGTAGGACTGTCTGTATCATTGATAAAGATATACCAGCATACGACAAACAAGTAGAATGAAGAGTTATTAGATGAGGAGCCTACAATCAAAATTATGCAGCTACTGTTTGAGGCAGGACCTCAAAACATTGTTTTTTCATACTAGTCAATTTTTTGCTTTTGTTCTACTTACTTCCATGTCTTATTTCACTCTAATGGAAAGAAAACTTCCAAAAATACACATTTAGATGGTGTTTGTTTTACTACCCTCTGTCTGTTAACATCTGTAGATTTTGCCTTAATATGCCAAACAAGCCAGTCTTCATATTTAAACATAACATTTGAGGGGAAAATACTGTCTTGTTTTTTTATCCGATTCACCTGCAGTGCTAATTGGCATTTTTATTAGTTAACGCATAATTTGCATATCATGGTGGTGATTGTGATGACATTATTGGATACAAATTTGATTATATTCACCTGTAGGGTCTCCCCTTAAGTACAGAACATTAGCACGTAGGCCCTAACTTATTACATTAGCTATAGCTCATGCTTGTACATTAGCAAGACACAAGTTAACTACATTTGTTTTTGTCTTTTGGCTGATTATATGTAAAATGGAGGCACTGGTACCTTAGTCTTTTGTTCATCACTATTCACCTCCACACAAATGCAGAAAAACCACCACAACTGGGACAGGAGCTGGGAGGTGGGAGGTGCTGCCTATCTGACATGACTATCTGAGATGACTGTGTGCTCACAAGTGCACCACCACTAGCCTCACGATTCGATTATGATTCAGCAGTCAATGATTCGACATTGCAGTCGACAGTCAGACAAATATGAACTCCCTTTTTATTTAGAAAGTGCTTTAAAAGTGTTACAGACTGTTACTTTTATTACATGTGTGCTGTAATTAAAAACAATAAGGGTTTTAATTCAAAAATCAGACTACAACAGTTAGTCTATGACACTTGTCAGTGCTTTCCACACTGATGTGACGTTCAGTTTATACTTGCGTGCAGGGCTTAAAAGGACAAACTCTGATTATAGCCTTTACTGTATCAACGTGGCCTTGCCTGGCCCCCTCTTGGCAGCGCCAATGCACTGAGGCATATTACTCCACTGGTCAACAAGAGACTTCTCTGCACATTTTCTATTAGGGGCAATTTGGGGATTCAGCATCTTGCCCAAGGACACTTCGGCATGCAGGTGGGGGAGACTGGGAATGAACAGCCAACCTTCTGGTTAGAGGACATCAACTACCCCCTCAGCCACAGCCGCCCCCGTCGAGGAAGAAAAAGAGCTGGGGCTCAAGCCCCCTTTGATGTCTATGTGTGCACGTGCCAGCTGTCACACATAAACCAAAAATAAAAAGCTGTTTAATGTTTCACAGAGACAGTCACTGAGTCTAAGGTCAAATTAAATTGCAAACTAAAGCATGATGTGCAGCTACACTTGGAATTTAAGCTCAGTTTGTACAAAAAATCTGGAAAGAAAAAACAATAGGGCATCACTCTATAGCATCACTAGGGAGTAACATGTAGGAGGAGTCATGTGATGACCGATGGGCCACTTCGACCTGTCCTGTGATGGAGCTGGGAAATCTTCAGAGCAATTGTTGCCAGGGGCGACAGCATCACCTGTTGCAAACAAGGACGATCATGTTAGAGACCTAAGAAACTGCGATTGCCATATAGCATTTCCTCCTGAATAGTTAACTAAAATAAATATTGTTTTATACCTCTGTCAAGGAGGTTATGTTTTCATCCCTCTCCATATATGTTTGTTTGTTTGTTTGAAGTACACAAAAACTACAGAACAGATTAACATCAAACTCAGTGGAAGGATGGGGTATGGGTCAGAAAATAACTCATTAAGTTTGAGTGTGGATCCAGATCAGGGGGCGGATCCTGGAATTTCTCTTTTCACTTTCTTTAACATTGTCAGATAGGCCATTTGGCTGTTGGTTGGTTGTCAGCAGGATGATGCAAAAACTGATTTCCATGCATCTTGGTGGAGGGGTGGGACATGGGCCGAGGAGGAATCCATCAAATTTTGGTGTGGATCTGTACAAAGGATCTCTTTAATATTAGAGGACAATAAGATGTTAGCTTTTAGCAAGTTTTTGGACATTTGGCCAGTTTCTCAGGGTATAATTCAACAATCTTGATGAAAAAGAACAGGGGACTTATATCTATGAGTGGGCAATAACTGATTGAATTTAAGGGAACTATTAAGCCTTGTTGATGGTATGCGTTATACTGGGTGTCATTCTACTTCTTTCTGCGACTTAGAGATTTCGAATCAAGAATTTTCAAATGAACCTTTTGTGAGTTGTTATTTTGGCTCAAAATGTCTTAAAATGTCCATATTCCGTACCTGAGTGTCTTCAAAAATGTGCTCCTTCTCATAGCTGTCAATGTAGATTCGAACTGTTGCTCCTTCACTACCTGTCCCGCTAAGTCTGTAGATGATCCGAGAACCATCAGTGAAGATTATCCGCAGACCCTGCAGTGAAAACAGCCCAGCACAGATCATGTAAAGACAGCAAACTGACTCGGATGCTGACAAGAGCCAAAACACCCAGTGACCACAGGATTCATCCTGCACACATGACAAGCTTATCACTGTAGCTGAGTGTGTGACATGAACCTGGTTCCTGGAGATGGTGCTGTCTACAGGATCTGTGTACTCGAAGTTGTCCGCTTTTTCCACTTGGTAGATTTTGTCCTCCACAGCAAATCTCTTCCTCAAGAAGGCCTTGTCGGAAATCATGATCTCCAAATCCTCCATCATCTCACAGGCCGCATCTATGTCCACGTTCTCATAGTCATATCTGGAACAAACAATAGCTGATTTTAATAACAAAGGAGGAAGTGCTATGTCAATATGTTCTTCATTTTCATCTTTATCTTGATGATCTATTCCTTTGAATTGTGATTTTCTTCTGTAACAGAGTGTACCGCTTATGCTATTATCCTAAATAAAAACTTAAACCCCAAAATACTAAATAGGTCGATTTTTTGTCACTATGTAAGAGGCCGCAGAATCCCTGATATCATGATTTAAATCTTACTGCACAGTGCAAGGTTTGAAAGAATGTACAACGGCAGATATTGTCCAGTAGATGTCAGTCATAACCTGTCCGAATTTGAGATATAGTTCATCCCATCTTTTCCAATATTTCCACCTACATGAGGTACTGTTATTCTTAACAACTGTTTTACTGTTTTTTCTATTTTGCTGTCCATGACATTTTTTTATAAACAGATATTAGTTAGAAATATGGCCCAAAATGTCAAAGTAGCAGGAAGGCCAGTGTCTCACGTTACCATCTCACCTGGTGAAGTAATTTCTTCCATATTTCAGCCAGTGGTCCTTGACAATATCTTCCACACACTGCCTCCTGGTGGCCAAGATGGACAGCCATGCCAGCACGGCCCAGAGCCCATCCTTCTCCCTAATATGGTCTCCACCTGAAAGTGGATATGAGGACAGCTTCTCTTCCACTCCTATGGTATTTCAGATAAGTTGGAGCATATTTTAATCAAACAACTTGCTGAAGAAAATACATTACCTGTACCAAAGCTTTCCTCTCCACAGAGAGACAGTCGGCCTGCATCCATCAGGTTCCCAAAGAACTTCCACCCAGTGGGAGTTTCATAGAGCTCTATTTTTGTTGCACTGGCTACTCTGAAGGGAAATACAGCCAAATAGTACTCTAAGAAAGCTCCGAGAACCTTTGGAACACCAATAGAATGCAACACCGAAAATAACATAACATGAATAATTTATACGTGTCCATGTCTATCTTTGTTTTACATGCACTGATTAAATTGTATTTAAATTGCATGATCTTAAAGTACAACGTTTGACTTGGCCACAACTGGGGAAACGAGAGGCTGTTTGGTTTTGACAGTGATAGGTGAAAGCCAGGCCAAGGTTTTACCTGTCTAAGGCTGCACTTGTGGGCATGCTGCGAGCGAAGCCTCTCACCCCTGTATGCTGGAAGTACGGGATGCAGAAGATGTTGTCGGCGATCACAGCCACGGAGTCAGATGGGGAGACGAAAAAGCCGTGTTTACCAAGGATCATGTTACGGTCCTATAACGCAGGCAGACGGTCAGAGGTTAGAGGTCAAGGTCTTCAGGCCCAGGTTCTAGATGTGAATTAGAAATATCATTTTTTTTATCGACTTGATTTTTGTTTATGGGGGAAAAAGCTGAAAAAATAGGTATTTGCACACCCCGTCTCCATCAAAAGCTGCACCAAAATCATACTGTCCATCTCTCATGCTCTCAACCAGATCCACAGCGTAGGTGAGGTTAGGGTCGGGGTGTTGACCCCCAAAATCCTCCAGTGGGACACAGTTAATCGCAGAATTGGCCGGGCAGCCCAGCTCCTCACACAGTATCCTCCTCACATATGGTCCTACCGCTGGGGAGCAGGCAGAGGTGGAAGAGACAGGGTTAAGAGAGCAAGAACTAGAATGTCACTCAGCAGAGTGCATACCTCCACAAAGGGTCAACAGTTGCTTTAAATTCAAAATAGCTGGAACAAATTTCACACACTCATAGATATCAGTTCCTTGAATGTGCCTATTTTTTCCATCACTATCCATAAACATTTTTGTGGGAAATTTGTAAAACTCCATATCTCACAATGTGAAAGAAAGTGATAATAACTTCCTGGATCCACCCCCTGATCTAGATCTTCATGGACAGTTTCATGGACATTTATGAAGTTGTTTTTGTGTAAACGTGCTTACAAACAACCAAACCAGCCAACAAACGAATGGACAAGGCTGAAAATATAACTTCCTTGCTTGGGGTCATCCTGTACTTGGTATTTTAGGAGGCAAAGCAAACAACATATCTATTTTTTGCCAGAAAGACCAGGTTTATAGTGTGGATGTGCTGTACATGGTAAACATACCCTAACAAAATATTAATATACCATATATATTTTTATTATAATATATATATATGTATAACTTTTTGTGAGGGAGTCTGTTGTTATTGTGATGGTGTGTGTATGCAGTTTGACGGGGTCGTTGGAACTGTTCAACCACTATAGTTTCAGTTTCAGTGTTTGGGGACTCTGGAAATAGCTTTAGTAACCTAATCGTCAGGAATTGTTGGGAAGTTCCTACACCATGTCACCTCTCCACTGCCAGAACAAAGTCGAGAACCAGACTCTGTAAAACAGGATTCAAAAACTACACTAGGTCTTTCTTTGTTTCTCCACCAGTCTGACCCACTTTCATTATTTACTTGCCAAACTGAATTCTCCCAAAACATCACGCACTAGTCGGATGTTTTGGTGACTGAGTGACCAACCAGATTCTTGTTTACTGACTGGTGGCTTGACTCATCCTTCACATTTGACCTCATGCAAACAAAGTGAGGAACATGAGAATCATGAACATGTTGCTTGCCCTGAAAACATATGACTCGGTTAGAAAGAGACAAAACTGAGTCAAAATTGTACGAAGAATCTGCAGCCACTGGCCTGTCTGCACCTACAATATTGTTGTGTCTTTATTATATTCAAAGTGGGGAGGATGAGGGGAATAGAGGTTGAGAAGCTGACATGAAGCCAAGGGCTCAGTCTGCTTTTAAACTCACAACAGTTACATATATGTTAAATTATTAATTAATACAGCAATTTAATCCAACTGAATCAAGAATTTTGTATCTTTTATCCTCTCTCCCTTTCTTTCTACATTACCGAGTATATCTCACAATTCTACGTCTTCTTCTCATTATTACAAGTTCTACCACTACTACTACTACTACTATTAACTGGTGCTGCTATCATTAATAACATCTTTCTGTCATTAGTTTACAGTGTAAAGGAGAATATCCCAATGTGATGACGTGCTCCTCTCTCACCCCCGTGCATGGCATCCAGTCTTATCTTGATGCGGTTCTGTCCAGACAGAAGCTCCTTCAGGGCCGCAAAGTCAAAGATATTCCTCAACAAGTTGGCGTAGGATTCCACCGAGTCCACAATTTCCACTGAACACAAACACAGATGAGGAACAAAAATGTTTTAGCTGTCAATGATTTCAGCTTGTGGTTTAAATCAACAATTAAATAAATAAGTCAGATTTTACATTTGAGCTTAGCTTGTTCAAGTACTTTTTTTTTAACATGCAACACTAAATCAAAACTTCCATCAAGATGATGCGATGGGTGACAGATGCATGCTGCATTTCACCAGTAAATGGTTTGAACTTGTTCTCCAGATCAAACATCTGTTTCCCGAGGGTGGTCAGATCCAGTCGGAGTCCGGGGCAGATGGCGAACTCCTCGATGGTTCTGCTGAGTTGAAAGATCTTGTTTGTGACGGCCTCCTTAGCTGGACCTAGATAAGGAAGAAAAACTTTTTGTATTGATATTCACATGTAGTTTGCTGTCAAAACCACATACCCAGGAACATAGACTGTATATAAAGATGGAAGACATGACAGCTCCCAAAACGTAGAGCCAAATCGGTTTGAACGCCAACTGGCGGCTGGCTGCAGTAAAGGTGGTTTCATCCTGCCTCCCCTATGTTAATGGATGGGACATGGACCATGCCTAAAAAGTCAAAACATACATCAAACACATTTTTTCTAAAAAATAGTTTCTGTCATTTAAATGTTCAGTGTGAGCATGATTGACAGCTTAGACTGACTCGTGATTGGTTGTGCTCCCGCAGCTCCATCCCACGATTGCTTCTGTGTAGGCTCTGGCTCCATGTGTGCAAGATGGCGGCATTTGTATCCATCATATTATGGCTTCATTTCTGAATAATCATCTTTGTATACAACATGGTAAGTAATATGGTAATATTCAGTCTTATCTGTGATTTTTAATGCTAGAACTGTGCTGACTTTTGTGAGGTGCTTGAACTTTGTTTCAGATTTACGTCTTCATCCAGTCATAACTTTATTTCTGGGTCCTGTGTCCGCAGGACGTGTCAGAACGAGAGCTTCTACAGTCGTGTTAAACTCCTGACTTCATGGCCTCGTAACACTATTCAACACTTGGCTGATGCTTCTGCATTCACCCTCCTCTCCAGTTACCATACCTCCATTGGCAGTGTTGAACTTAATGCCAAAGTCTCCATCAGGTCCACCGGGGTTATGGCTGGCAGTGAGGATGATGGCGCCAATGGCTTTGTATTTCCTGACCACACAGGAGATGGCTGGGGTGGACATTATCCCATGGTGTCCGATGATCAGATGGCCCACCTGAGAAAAAGTCACACAGCTGTGAGTGAGTCGGCCGGCATGAGTGTGTATCTTTAATATATCTGAGTTGGGTGGAGATGTGAATGTGTCATGCTAGTAGGTGGGATCCGAATTTCACTTATAAGGAACAACAGTTGCGGCGCGTCAAGAACCAGTCCAGTCATGTGTGAGTGTATTTTGAATCCCACTCAGAATACCGTCCATACAAGAAAGCACCAGAAGCTTGAGGCTTATGTAGTTTAAACCTGAGGATCACAGAGAGCTGGTGCTGACAGGAGAATTGAAAACAAAACAGGTTTCATATGTTTCTATCTGAAGACAGCGGAGAAGCCAGGAGCTGCAGTTACAGCAGCTACTGAGTTTTATGGCTGAAAGGCAACATTCATTGATTTCTCCGGTCTTTACTGCATAATATTTTCTCCTCTCAGTGTCCTCCATTGCACATGTTGACATGCTGATACGCTACAATGGCAGTGCTTGGTAATATTTGCATCTTAGTTTAGTGGGTTAGCATGCTTACGTTTGCTGACAACCAAACGAAAAGTGCAGGTGAGGTTGATGGGATGCAGATTTTCCGTGTAGTCAAATAAAATGGTGAACAAATAAAAAATGATGGTGTTGATGGTACTAGATGAAAAGGGAAAGTTGTATCAATTCATCCTGAAGCGCAGGAATGTATGTGCAAAATGTCATGGACGTCCATCTGATAGTTGCTGAGAAGTTTAAATATAAAACAACAGAGCGGTACTTTGAATTAATTTTAGTGAGTCCAATGAATTAGTCGAAACTATAAACAATATTTTACTGTTCATTTATTCATTCAAATGTATTTAATTATGATTTTGTATAATAATGAAATAAACACATGGTATTTTTTATTTTTGTTATTGTTTTGTACAGTTGGATTAGTATTTGTTCGAAGATACATCACTTTTAACTGGTAGAACTCAACTGCATGTGAACACCAATAACACATGAAGCTGGTAGAGCCAATGAAAAGCGACCAGGTGATGAGGGCAGGTGACACTGACATACATGAGGGGATCTACACACAGTGACACATCTACCCCTGTGTGCACCCCCCACACGTGCACACACCTACCAGCATGCACACACACACACACACACACAAACAAACAAGGCAAGTAAGTCCACACACATGGTGACACTGACCCCGTTGGCAGCTGCCATCTGCACAATGACCTCAATTGCTGTTCGATTAAAGAAGCGTCCGTCTCCCCCGACCACGACTGTGGAGCCCTGGCGGTCACGCAGGTCAATGGAGGAGAAGATACTCTGGATGAAGTTGTGCAGATAGTTCCTCCTGGACTGAAATACAAAGACTCTTTTCCTAAGGCCGCTGGTCCCGGGCCTCTGGTCAGGGTAAGGGGCCGTGGGGACGGTCAACACTTGCAGAGGAATGTTGTCCATTGTTTTTAAAAATGAAGATCCAACCTAATGCTGTGGCGTGAAGAGCAGGGGAACCTCTTGTTTGGAGGGAAATCCCCCGTCAGTCGACATGGGGGGAACAGCACACAGGGGCAGAATAGGAGGGTAAAAGCCTGACTCCTCCTATTATTTCACAGAAGCACAGGGTTACTGTGGTGCTTTCTGCAGCCCAAAATAACCTTTCAGACTAATGCATGTGCAGAGGCAGTAACTGAAGACGCTCCTTCACACATGTGCAGGAGGATCACTGTCAAGACTGCAGGCCGAGGCACAAAGTTATGAGTGTGTGTGTGTGTGTGTGTGTGTGTGTGTGTTTGGGTGTGTCTGACTGGAAGCTACTGAACTGTTATGGGAGCAATTTGTCCATCTGTTAAGGGCTGCAGCTGTGCATGGAGAAATGAAATGCAAAAAGAAGGATGACATCTCTCATCAAAGATGCACTTGCTAAATTTGCTATGGACAGTGTTGGTCTGGTATTCACCATTGAACCTTTTCTCTAAGCTGAGTGTGAAGACAGAGAGTGAGACCAGGTGATCAGAGTCGTTAGAAGCACATACTGACACTTATATGTGGTTTTAGGCAACATCATTTATCTAATCTAACTATCTGCGTGAGACGGAACAACACTGCTCTCTAGAGTTTATTCAGGGAATCTTGCAACACAGTACAAAAGAGAGCAACCTCTCAGTGCAACATACAGAAGGTTTTAGTGTGTAGCAATAACATGAACATGCTCTGGTCATCAATTACTACAGTCTTTCTACAGGTCAAATCCTGCTGACAGAGAAGGACCATCCTGTGGCAGATCTGCAGGCAATTAGCAACCCACAGTATATCAGTCTTGGACAGTGTTTGTCTGATCAAAGGGACCATTTCATGATATAATAGGAATATCTGCACCCAAATTAATATTAGCATTATAGAAAGTCAACATCATGTATTTTTTTTATAAGTTAAATAAAAATATAGCAAATGTATCAAAAACAAAAGTAAAATGTAAAGTAATGATGAGTGATATTCAAAGCAGTGGTTCCCAAGTTTCATTGATTATCGACCCTGTCAAAATCAAGCAACGTCTATGTGGGACCCCAACTCTCACTTGCACTTGTATTGTAAGGACGAAGGGGGTAAATCTGTACAGTATTTCCCATACAAAGAGTCAATGAAAGAAACAATCTGAGCTTTCAGCATTAATTCCCTCTCTGACCCCTTAGATGTGTCTTGTGACTTCCTCAATGGGTCCCAATATACACCTGCTCATATACGGCTTTGTGTTCTAGTTCCTTCTCCAAACCCTTTAACGTCTGAGATACTGTAAGTGAAGATGTATTTAGTCTTAACAATAAGCTAAATGTGATTAATTGTGTATTAGATATCCCATTACATTTAGATTTTGTACGATTTTCTACAGACTAAGTGCACAGTGTCACTCAGATCTGTAAAACTCGTCATATGTGACTGATTTTATTCTTTTAGGACTCAACACTTCCCTGCCCTTAGCCTTTAAAAACCACGGCTGCCCCGCTAGAAGCACTGCCAAGTCTGTCCTGCAGAGGCCACTGTTGGATGCTGGTTTGTTTTGAGTGTTATTTTTGGTGCTGGATCAGAGAGAGACGCCTGACTCAGAGGCAGATGAGGTGGAGGAAGGTGGAGCCCCTTGCTGCAACGAAATCTCTGTGAGCTTGAAGGAGAATGAAGCTTTTCGACCAGACTTCCACTGAATCCCCCTCCTACGCTCTGAACGCCCCTTTGGTCTCACGGGAAAATATCTGCCATTCAGGTTGGTGTCTCCACAGGCGTTGAACCACCATCCACCTGGAAGAAATGACACGTTGTACAACCAATAATGCATGACAAGTACTCATTTACCCATTGATTTGCAGAACAATTAAACTTCTGCTGTACCCGCGTAGTTGCGGGCGCAGTTGAAGTCCTGGCGGTTGTCATTGTCCCTGTCCTTGGTGGAGAACATCATGCCGGTGTGGTTGCCCATGGGGTCTGGCAATTCTCCAGACAGGTGCGTGAGGTGAATGGTGTAGTTTCTCTCCGGACCATCGATGTTAAATCTATATTCCATGAAGTGTTTGCTCTGTTTCCAGTCTTCCAGCTGGATGTGAAGGACAGAGGCGCCCTGAGCAGCGAGAGCATGGAACTTCTTGAGACCCAGCCAAAACTCTCCTGTGAGAGAGACAGAAAGAGGGGGGGGGGGGGGGGGGGGGGCGGCAGCTCAGAGCTGGTTTAAAAAATACAGACATGATACACACAAACTTACATGCACAGGGACACACACAGTTCTTTCAATTAGAATGCTACTAGTAGCGTGCATTCCTTCGCCAAGGCCCAACAGTACCCAAAATTGGATCAGCGTTGGAACATGTGATGTTCAGTTGTGTGTCTCTTACCTTGAAAATCCCCAAACCCGTTTTCATACTTCTCCCAGGTTTGGTCAAAATTCACAGAACCATCGCTCCTTCGCTGGATGACTGTTACTCCAGAATCTAAATGAAAAAATTAAACATGCCGTATGATATAAAAGGAGAGTGCTGTAGAAAAGTGTCATTTTGAATGAACCTTGGATTACCTCTGCTCATGTCACAAAAGGCCATGAAAGGCTCCGATCCGTTGGGTCTGATGGCGTAGACGCCACTGACTCGCTCCCCTCTGTTGAACAGCTCGCTGCAGTCTGATGACAGATCTAAATAAAAATGAGCACACGCGTAATGTCCAACTTAAAAGTGTCCTGAATATTATTTATAATTTATCATATTACATAATATATCATTTAACTGCAAACTGGTGATCTGGTGCAGATACTGTGAACAGAGAGTGAACAGTTCTCGTCAGCAGCAGCGTCTGTGCTAAATGTGTGAAGGATAATTGATAGCTCTGTAAGTACTGAGGCTGCGGACGCAGCAGGCAGCTCCCTGCTGTGACTCTATGAAACTGGATAAATGTGAAGCATAAAATTGCAGGAAATTGACAGGACGCATTTTTATATCATGGGCATTGACACAGAAGGATTTATTACTTAAGTTAAAGTCCTTACAGAATACTGGATACTGAAAAAAAGAAACCAAGTCCGAACATCACTTTCAACATCTCTTCATCTTTTATTATCCATCTTACGCATTTCTGTGTTGCCTGTAGAGTTTGAGTTCAGAAAAGGGCTGAGTGTCGGAGCTTCAGTGTTGAAGGTCTCAGGCGTCCTCTCAATGGTCTCTTGGGCTAATCTGTTGACTGTTAGCTGGAAATAAAAATGTCGGAGAAACCCTTTAGTCTGCAGATATAATCCTTGTGACAGATCAGAAAAGAAACTGTGGATTAAATAGCAATTCCAAACAAACCCTCCTGTGGGTTGTTATTCTGCAAAAGTAGAAATTCTCCAGTTTTTTTATCTATTTTGTTGATCAGAATTTTCAGCTCTAAAGACTTAAACATATTAAAGTTTCTTATGACAGGTACATATATATATATATATATGTTACTTGATTAGGTGTGTTGGAGAGTTTTTTCCCTTTAATGTTACAATATGATACAACTTTATTAATCCCAAAGGCAATTTGGTTGAGGGCAAGTAAAAGAAGACAAAAACAAGTCATGCACTGACAAACATCCACAAAAAACATAAAAGTACAATTTCTTTAAAAATACCAAAGGTCATAAAAAACAAATTAATAAAGGCATTAGAGTAATAACCATTTAATAGTACATGGTATTTCTTTGTATACTGGAAGACATCAGTGTGGTGTAACTATTTTATTTTCTTCTTTATTTTGAGAAATATCACAAGGGAAGACTGGATCTGGATGAGAACACTTGAAAAGACAGTCCTCCTGCATAATTTCCATACAGTCCCTAACGTCTACCTTTTCCTCGAGGTTCTTGATCTTGCCCCTCTGGTAGTTGATCTGGTCGCTCTGATCCCTCACAGCGTTCAGCAGCTCAGTGATGCTCGTCTCCTGACTGTGGATCACAGCCTGCTCATTGGAAAAAAAGGGTATAGATGGATCTGTTAAACAATGGGGTTGTTTAATTGTTAGTATTATACATATTACATTTAGCCAGTATTGTGGACATAAATGAGGAAAACAATGCAAAACAAAGAATAATTACTGAAAAATACACTACATTTCGTATTGACTCTTTTTCTGTATCTATGTTTGTGAAGCACTTTGAAAACTTGTTTTTGAAAAGTGCTATATAAATAAAGTCGTATTATGTATAATTATATGAAATACATGATTGCTGGTTTAAAAAATCTTCATTGATGGGTTTAACATGGTCTTAAAAAGTCACCTTGCAGGCCCGATGCATATGAAGAGTCAAATATTTAGGACATCTCTACAGTAGGCAGCCACTCCATTGGCTGAGACGGCCACGCCGGTGGTTCTTGTTTATGGTGTGTGTGTGTGTGTGTGTGTGTGAAGGTCTAAGTCACTTCAGCTTTAGAAGTGAAGTTACACTCAAAATAATGTGATTGAGGGTTAGGGTTATTTTTTTAACCTTGTTAAAAGCTTGTCTCCATCTTGCTGGTGTCCAGTGTTGTAAATGATTCCACTTTAGCAAAAAGAAAGGGCATGTTTCCACAACAGGTCACTCACCCTGAGGCTATTGATCTCTACCAGTTGCTCGGTGGTCACCAGGCCTTGTGACAGACTGCTCAGCTTCATCTCCAGGCCCTCCACTTTGTTCTGAAGTCGACTCTTCTCCTGCAGGATGTTGTCCACCTTGGAGTTGATCTCAAAAGACAGGCCTTTAATCTCCTCGTTGTTGGCCTTCAGCACCACAGCGGTCTTCTTCAGCTCCTCGCCCTCCTCCTTGATTTCGCTGGCGAGCACCGACAGCTGGTAGAAGGAGTGGTCGAAGATGTTGAGCTTCAGGAAGATGTCGTTTATCTGTCCCTTCGTCCTCTGCACGAACTCCCGCAGGCTCTGGCCCAGCTGGAGGAGGCCGCTCGCCAGGAGACGCACATCGTCCAGGGCAGCGAAGTGGGAGCGGGTCTCAGCCTGGACGACGGTAAGGTCCCCTTTGCTGCAGAGGGCAGGGAGAAAGGCAGCAGACAGGACAAGCACTACTGGAATTATAATTATTCTCATGTTGTTGTTGTTGATGCTTCACCAGCAGTGTGTCGATGATATCAGGGGAACGTCTGGCATCCTTCTCCCTCCTCTGTGACTGGACAAAGAGCCAATGGGTGCACATCTCAGGTTTTATACGCACACCATCTGCTATCAGGTTAATGATTAACCTCATCTGATCAATGTCTGTAAGCAGGAGGTAGATTCCTCCTGCTGATTGGTCAATTCAAATTCAATTCATATTCATCTGTATTAAAATTTCAGTGCTTAGATTTGACATTTTCATTACGTAAATGTTTACAGTGGACTTCTCCTGCATTTAATATGTTCAACGCAATTAATAATGCATAGAATTTAGCTCCATCCAATCTGAAATTGTTGCAGCCACTAGGTTGAATTTACTAAGAGAGGAGTAATTCACCTTTTTGCATAATACTTACCAGCGTCAATGTTATCCCACTGTGACAATTATGCATTTTCTGTTTCATTTATTCCATCTAAGCAATTCTTTTTTTCCTCTCTCTCTCTCTGAGCCATGACGGTATGACTCTGTGTTTTCACCAGATAACCTGTTGTTACCTGCACTGAGGCCATGGCTGCTCAGTGTGACTGTTGTGTGGCTGGTTTATTTTTAAACAGGAAAGTGACCCAGTTTGCTGAGACAAAAATGCCACATGTTGCCTCTATGGCTGCATGCGTTTTAATCCGCATCCATTCTAACATGCCCGAGAAACCATACAATGGGCATGGGTGTGCCATGTGGGCCGGAAAATGCCACTGGAGACAGTAATTGTTGTCTCCTACACAAGTAAGCAGCTGCATCATTATAAAATGCAGAATTTAACTGTACAACAGCTGTTAGCAAAAACAACAGGAGCAGCAATGCTTGTAATTGTGGTACACTAGTAACCAAGGCAAATGCCAGTTGTTTTCTCTGAATGGGGTCATGTGATTGGAGCCCGATGAATCAGCGAAGGCTACGTCGTGACCAAAAAGACCCAATAAGCACTTGGTTGTAACTGTCAGACATTGTTTCCAAACATCGCGGTTTCTTCCCGTCCAGACTAAAACGCAGCGGTAGAGTTTTCAAAGACAGGGCCAGGAGCATTTCCAAACTTCTAGCAACTGTAAAACTCCAGAGTAGGCGTATCCGTAGCAGATGCTTTTTCAAACACATATAAAAGGAACAACTGCTTTAATGCTCTCATTTGACAATGGAATAACTGTCAACTGTCATAGACATGCAGAGTGGGCCTAGATTCATTAGAGACTGTAAATTGACTGTAGGTCTTAATGTGAGAGTGAAAGTCTCCAGGATGTGTCCCGCGTCCCGTCCAATGTCAGATGGGATTGGCTCCAGCTCCCCCTCACCCTTAAAAAGTAAACAATGTAGATAATGAATGGATGTAGTGAAGCATTACAGTTAGTGATCTGCAAAATGGAATTTACCTGCATTTCTGCAGCAGAAACTCTCTACACAATGCAAGAAGTGAGAATATAACCTACTCTCAGCATCCTGTTGGGTGGTGACCCTAGATCTCCTCTGTTAAATGTTAACTACACATATGAGAGCAGGACTGTATGAGCCCCACAGTGTGTGCTCAGTAAACAAAGTCCACAACCCTGACTTCAGCCAGGGGGGCCCTGTTTTCTGAGGGGGAAAATTAATTGGTGCACATGTACCACTAATGGAGCAACAACAGTTCAAACGTATAGTGTGTAGGGGTCATTACAGGCTACTGTAAAAGAGCAGCAGCACGAGAGAGGCACGAGACCATTTATATCCAGATAAGTGGGGAAATCACACAGTTTTGACCAAGTTTGAATATCAGAGGTTGCTGGGTAAACGTCCAATACAGTTCAAACGTATAGTGTGTAGGGGTCATGGAGAATGCAAGTGTGTTTGAGTGTGATAAACAATGATGGGGGAGCAGGCCAGTGACTGTTATACTTGACATGTATGAGATGAAATATTGAGGTCATGGATATATATTAACATATTCATTATTGTGGATTTGGCTTCATTTGATGACTGTAAATACACACACACATACACAACCCGATGCAAACGCAAGAGCTACTGGATGAGAAACTGGTTCTATGTCGTCTCAAACCACTGGTGATGGAGATCACTGTCTCCGCCTGTGACCTTTCTCTTGATTAGCTCTGTCAATGCCATCCAGTCTCTTCTGTTCAGAGAGGAGGTCAGTGTCCTTCGTGTGGTCAGTGAACCATTTTTTTAGCGCTTATCTCATCAAGTAGCAACAGTGAGTCTGCCTTCAAAGAGCTGTGTGTTTGTCCCATGTGCTGCAGGATGGTGCAGGCCTGTACTGTCTGTTTTTATGGTCACTGCCATGTGCAGAATTCTCTAAACGAGAGCAAATATCGTGATCTGCTGCTCTGAGTGACTTTCTGGACTGGAATATTATTTCCTGTTTTATTTTGGAAACAATTTTCCTTGAGTGTCTATTGTTGATTTCATTTCCTGTCCTAGTTGATATTGCTGGCCCCGCGCCAATTAGTCACTATACCAACTCCCTTTGTGTGTAACCATGTTCCCCCTCACTCGTGTTGCCTTGTGTTACCTTGCGTCACCCCCTGCACCAGTTTTGTTCCTGTTGTGTTTTCCTTGTTCCTTATGTAACCTCTGGAGTCTAAAGATGTCTGCGTTGGGATACATTTGATAGAAAGGGCCGAACCATGAATGTCTTTGTATGCGGTCTCTGACAAACCAAGCGAAAAACAAATCTACCAGTAAATTTTCCATATGTTGACCCCCCAAAACAAATTACACATCCGAAGTCAGTTAGCATATTATACAATCACCTTCAACTAACAAATAAATATAAACATACAGTGATTGAGAAGCTGACATACAAAAACTCTGAGGGGTCCAAAGTAGATGTAGGGGTACAAGACTTTACCAAAGGTTCAACATGATATATTCCATTTAAACACTATGTACGAATATTTGTTGTAATTATAACAATTAATTAAAATGAAGAAAATGTATGTAAATGCACATTTGATTCTGTGGCACATAATACTGCTGCATAATTGGCATTGTTACAATTTATTATATATGCAGTGTGACTCCAGAGATGAAGATCCATGTACTTACATTAGTATTACCATAGGGATAGTCTTGAAAACAGGGTTAACACATCTATTACATAACATGTATGGTTATACATGTTTGAAAAATGTATGCTGAAATACTCTCAATGGTTATTTGTGTCTTCCTATAACTGGTTAACATGACACAGATCAAAGAATTATACAGTTCTTACTCAATGACCTCAAATGAAACCCAAGCTTGAATAAGGGCTTATGCATCTTTAATTCTAAATAACGTCAGTTGCCAAGGGGCTTTGGCCTTGACTCATAGGTCATTGATACATAACTACCCGGTTTCTGTCGGCCAATGCAGCCACAGCACAACCTGTAACTCCCCTGACCACAAGCCACAGTTGCATAACGTCAAACAACGTCAAATGGAGAGGATGTAGGCCATGACAAACCCTTTTGGACTAAACTACTTTAAACTTTTCCATTTGTTGTTGGTCTCTTCAGTTACATATTGTAAAAGAATGGAAACTGACTAATTAGAAGTAAATTATTAAATTATTATAAAGGCTTATTTTATCCATTAACACAGCTTCACAAACATAACTTTTCTAAATAGAGGACCTGCCGCTTAGTGATATTTACCTTACCTCCAGCTATACTTTCCACTAGATGGCAGTTTCCACAAGTAATAACTACATTAAAATGAATACCCTGCAGCTTGCAATCAGCCTCTTCCTTCATGCGTGGGCCAAAAACGTCTATTTGTACAAGTTAATAATTAACAACTAATTTTTCAACTAATATTATAAATGAAAAAGTGAATTTGTAGCCCACATTCTCCTGAAATATGATGCAACTCTAAATCTTTCTATGAAATTGCCTTTGAGAACATTTTTCTGCTGTGCCGCATGTGGTCAGTCCGTCAGCAGTCGTTTGGTCCAATAAAGGCTGGGTTTTTTTTCTCTCTCTCCCTCGAGTCAAACCACAATCCCTCTCGGAGTCGGTTGTCTGCTTGGGTAATGGAAAAGGAGTATTTCTTTCTAATTCTTGCTAATTCCTTTTCCATCCCTGGCATGGCACAACATGGTGGTTGCAACCCCATGAGCAGCTCTCTCGCCTCATCATGTCATGGACTTTTCATAAACATTGCCCGGGTAATTTTGCTTTCAAGTTGGGTGCTGCCAGTTGGAGGCTAGGTTCATACAGTACAGCGGGAAATGCAATTTCTCATGGCCTGAGGAGGCGAACTGAAGTCACTTGCACCCCAATGCAAATATAGGCACAGAAAAAAGAAATGGCGAGAAGAGAGAAAGAGGGATGAACACAGACTATAGGAAAGAGAAGAAAAAGCATATAGCCATGGTAGCATCTCTGTCATACTAAAACTAAAGCTATCATGCTAACATACTGTTAGTGAATGCAATGTTTATCAAGTTTATCATATTAAGGTATTTGCATGCTAACATTTGCTAATCCGTACTAAACACAAAATACAAGGGTCATACATCAAAGTATTGAATACAATACGAAAAAAAGGAAGCCATCCTCAGGGGAACATGCATATTTGTACAAATATCCTTACCTATATTTTATTCATTGCAACAAATGGTGATACTAGAGGAAAGATTCAGGGATCACCAACACTATAACAATTAAACTCCAGGAGAACATGAATGTCGTTTTATACCAATCCATCAAGTACATGTTGATGTATTGAGAAGTTATAGGTTATGTCAGTGGACTACACAAAACGTAACACAAAGTAATACTTTTTGAGTCATCCTATGGGCACCTACAATTTATGTTCCATAGTTTTCTGGCCACCAAATGGTTTATGAGACTTCATAATAAAAACGAAAACCCATGACGGTGTAATTGGAAAAGTCAGGGCACTGCTAAAGTTTTCCAAAACTTTAAAAGATTCATCCTCTGGAAACCATGGATATCTGTATTCAGTTTTTTTCAAGTTAAATGTTAGAATTTGTCACTGGATGAACTCAAAACTGAACAGTGCTAGATGAAAAGTTGGAAAATCAATCCTTATCATCTGGGGACCATGAATGTCTAGATCCATCTGATAGTTGTTGAGATATGTTAGCCTGCACCAAAGTGGTGGACAGACCAACAATTCCATCTCTTCAACCAATTTTTAATGTTTCCCACCATATTAAGTAACACCGGGATTCAAACAAGCGATCAAATGCAACAGTTAACTCTGACTGCCCTTTTAAAGAGCAGATGGTATGTCTTTCCTGGTATGATGGTGATGCCTCAGAGGAAGATGCTGGTAATGGGCTGAAAAAGGATCCATGAAGAATGAGAACATGTACCCTCATGAGCGGGACCAAGCCCTCTGCTCTCTCCTCCTGTTCAGTTGATTATAGAGGACATAGCACTGGACAGGGTTACACTCTGCAACAGGGTGGTCTGTGAGGCACTGCATAGTCACTGGTGTTATCCGAGATGATTATGGACGGTACACAGTAAGGTGACTCTGGTACTTTCTCTTGCTTCATACCATATGCTCCATACTTTGACAGGCTGTCACTAGGGATCCAGAAGAGTTGTCATTCAAAGCCGGCTGCGCCTCTTAACTCCTATTGGCTGCTGTCTGGAGGAGTGGGCGTGGTTTCTCATGTCTAGACCCCCAGTTGTCAGTCTTGGTTGGACAGTGGGTACTGAAGAAAGGCATGTTCACAAGCCCCTCCCTGCTCCATGCACTCTTTTGCACACAAGCAACCCCAGCTTCTGTTATGGCAGGGGCCGCACATTGGCATCTCCCAAACTGCTGCTGCATGCCACTCTCCCAGACAGCTCTCCCCTGCCTTCTTAGGAGACAGACAGACAGACAGGCTGAGCTGAGCTGAGCTGAGAACAGATTGTAGTGAACTGTCTGGCAAACACGCCCTCACATCAGCAGGACGAAGTGGAGGAAACTGCACAAGGTAAGCTCTGATTTAATATTTATCTCATGTCTTTATCTCACAAACTCGAGATGTTGAGTGTTGACCTTGAAAGTCTTTAGATCTAAACTCAGGGTCAGAAAAGCATTTGACTATAAAGTGGTTTAACAAATTGTGTTGAGTGTATCTTCTGGGCCTGTGCTGAATACTGATCAGACTTTCAGGGGAATACATTTGCCTTTTAGAGATAAAACGATGAATTATATTTACATTTTTATTACATTTCTATTTACACACGCTGAACAGAAATCCACTTGAAGCAACACAAACACACATGTCCACGTGAACACACACGCCCAAGCGGCACACTTTCTATTTTAACCATGCCCTGTTAACATTGCATAGCTTTCCTCAATGCGTGAAGCCACTGGCAGCTGTTTCATCCTGAGCTTTGGCTTCACATACCACTCAATGAGGCTTAGATGCCTCAATGCAACTCTGACCCTGTTGGTATTGGAACAGGACCAGGACAACTCCAGTGGTCCCCAAAAATCCCCAAGATGAAATACATACTGAAGAAGAACTCATAGAACTTGAGCAATTTCTAGGGAAGTCATTTTGGAGAGAGTGAGTGAAAAACACAAGCTTTACAGAAAAAAGAAGAGACGGATCAAGCAGGAGGGGAAAGGGAGCTTGAGTCCAAACAGTTGGCTATGGTTTCTAAATCAACTCCGAACAGAAGACAGGGTTTAGAGTTATGCACTGGAAAAACCACAGTCTGTACAGCCAAAAGTTAGAGGAGAGGAATCATTTTTCCAGGAACAGAACATTGACAGGGAAACATTTATACATGCAGTGTACAATATACTGTGAAAACAGATGGACAGGGTCAAAGACGAAAAGAGTGTCATGGTTTTTTAAACCTCACTGTTAGGTTTCCAAGTCAGGCATTCGCTCTGCGGTGTCAAAAAGTGTTTTTTATCCAAACACATAATAAACATGGGCGGCTGACTGGGACAATGTGATAGAGGATACAAAGGGACTGATCTGAAAGTTCACGCCATGTGAACCCACGAAACTAAAAACACGTGAGACTACACAAAATCCATAACTTGTGAAAAACTGCAGCACCTCTCTGAGACTGTAGTTAGTTGTACATTGATCTACATGCTAACATCAGCCTGCTGTTATGCTCACAGTGATGATGCTAATATGCTGACGTTTAGCAGGTATAATGTTTACCACGCTCACTATCTTAGCTTAGTTTGCTAATAGTCGCAATTTATCGCAAATGTCCAGCTGAGGCTGAAATTAGCAGGTTTTTGATCAGACACCAAACATTAAAACTTTGACCTGATGGTGGCGCCAAATGAAAAGGTCACCCGAAGTCATTTAATCATTATAGGAACATTAATGTTTAATGGACTGTATTCATGTAGCACTTTTCTAGCCTCTTCGACTCCCCAAAGCACTTCACAGTACAAGTAGCATTTTCTGTCAAACACCATTCATACACCGTCGGCACAGTATCTTGCTAAAGGTCATTTCGAATTGCAGACCGGTGCCGGGACAAACCCAGGACCATCTGATTAGTGGAGAACCCTCTGTTCCTTCTGAGCCACAGCTGCCCCTAATGTTTGCATCAAATTGCATGACAGCCCATTCAATAGCTGAGGACCTAACTCAAAACAACATATGTAAACCATGGTGGCACTAAAGGATAAATATGTTAGGAGTCATCCTCTGAGGACAACAAAAGTGTGTACACAATTTTGTGGCATTCTATCAAACACTAATGGACTAATGGTCCATATTAGCATGGCTAAAACTCTGCATTGTAGCAAACATCCTGTTGGTCCCAGCATTAACTGAACGATAAACAAACAAGAAATGATCCATTTGTGCTTATTTGAAGCTCTAGCATTTATTCTTGCTTCAGTGGGAGGTCGCCTCTTGCTGTGTCATGAATTTAGTTTGTGGCTCGAGTAAAGAATGCTGTGGACAGAGATGTTGTGATTATGAGGTTTATGCTGATGCAGGGAGAGCCAAAAGGTCTGAGTGAGAAGGAACACATTTACTGAGAGCCCGAGAGGAGGAGAACAGCTGTTGTGGGGACACATAGTCGAAAAGAACTCAAATCGTGCAAAATGGACTCCCCCCAAAAATTACTAACTACAACATGAGTTATAGTGGGATACAAAGGAAACCTGATTCAAAAAAATCTACTCATTTCAGTGTCTAGCTTAGCAGTACTGTCGTGTTGCGAAGGGCTGCTTGGCTTGGTCCTGTTTGGCTTGGTCCTGCTTTTACTTTTCATTTGTTGGGTTTCCTGTGAGGTGGGCCCAGCATACGAAATCAAAACATGTGCCACGGAAATGTGGACAGATTTAGGCAATGACTCACAGCAGTGGCCTGATCGTTACTCTGCTATATTGTTTCCTCTGTGGCAACATGGTCAGGATGAAATGTATGAGCGAGTCTATATTTGTATGTAAGAAACATGTGGGCTAGTGCAGTTTGTTTCTCACTTTGTTTGTTTGAGAGAAGAAGAAGCTAAAGTCTAAAAGTGAACATACTGCTCTTTCTAAATGCTACACATTCAACTTTGGATTAGCTGTAGCAGGCAAAACCATTTGACATAGCCACAAATCCAAGGACAGTTTAGAGGACTGGTGGATTTTAGATGAGAAGATAGTTCCCAGGTTGTTGGATCTCCTGCGGTCTCATATTTGATGGACAAATTATAAGTGATCTTTACATCAAAGTATGTAAGATAGCAAGTAGGTTAGTAGACAGCATAGAGAAAAGGCTGGATATTAGACTCATTACTTTTTCTGGTAAGTGAGCGGTAACTCACAGCACTTTTTGGCTCAACAATGTGGGTTGTCAAGACCAGAGCTAGGCTAGGTGGATCCCCTTTGCCTCCAGTGTATGCGAAGGTAAATTAGCCATCTCTTGCAATTTCATATTTCAATTCAGTGTGAAATTTTAAGTAAATATTCTCCTATAGCTACAGCATTTGATTTGATATGCACTAATAGCAGTAAACAGTTTTATTTCAAACATAGTAGACATCCATTGTGGAGATGAAACTTTCTGACTGTGATGATGGAGCCATCATAGAGACTGATTGAGACGTCAGCCGTAACAGGTGCTCTGCTGCACTGCATTGGTTGACAGAGGCTTAAACACAGCCTTGCCACATTAGGCTTTTTTCTTTTCTATTAAAGCTTCACTGACTCCATGGAAATCTTGTCATCCTGGTTTGTCCCACTATGTGGAAGACATTCACTGAATTATCTTCTATTCGAATTTCTAATAAAATTACATCTCCTCTTATGATATGCACTTCAGCTTTACACCCACGTGCATGGGCTAAAATTAGACTTTTCAGATTGAGTGCTGAAAGAGTGTCATAGAGGTCCACTGGTGGGGCAACATGCATGCTGTATCAGTTTCAGTGTGTTCAGTGAAACCTGTGTGGACAACAGAACCAAACATACCGTGAGGAGAAGGACCGCTGCTGTGATAAATCATTTTACCAGATTTAGGAAAACAATATTTAGTTACTGTAAAAAGTGTGTATTGAGTGTGTATTTTTCTTTATAGTTACTTTATAGGAAAGTGATACATTTCATTCAGTCTGTGTGAAATCTATAATGTAAAGTATTAGAAATTGTCAAATGAGCACTGGCATGAAATCCTTGCTCAAGTTCATGCTGCTCCTACTTATTTTATTATCAGATTAATCATATTTGTCCACTTTAATGGCTGCTCATGTTTTTTTCCCTCGAGACATCAAATTTTTGAGAATGTGGCTTATTTTGTTAAATAAAAAATGTGATTTGTATTTAAGCTACTATAGTCAATACTTATACATGAACAATGGATCTAGTGTCTATGTCTAATGAGAAAGTGGCTACTTATGATGACAAATCCACATCTGTCAGAAGTCTGTCACCTGACTCTGTAGTTCCCCTCAGTTATACAGAGCGTTGTTGGAAACATCTTTCAGCTCACTTTGACTTTGACTCAATCATTGTTTTTGTTCACAGATATTTTTAGCTTTGTTTTTCAGCTGAGATAGGCAGCTGTTTTTGACATGAACTTCCTGTTGAATGAACAGTACAAAGTTAAAGTTAGCGAAAACATTAGTTAAGCTAAAAGCAGAGTGAATATTAGTCTTAAATTGATTAGTAGTCAGGACTTTTAACTGACATACTTGTACTAATACTTCTGGTTACCTCCAAATGGCCAAAAATATGTTACTGCTTCTTTAAAGTACTGTATCTTCAAAATGCATCGATTTGATCAGCAGCAAAACTGTATTGTCTATTAGTAATAACATCCAGCCCTTATGGCAACTTCACACTCACTGAGAAAAAGGTTTGCTAACTGGAATTTAATATATTTTCCCAGATTAACATCTGTTATCTAATATTTGAACATACCATATATGTGACAAGCTCCACCCAACAGGAAACTACCACACATGGTGTGCCTGCAGGTCCTGCATGCACATACAGCTGCAACCAGTATCATTGAGTTCAAGCACATATGTACATATCCAAGCTTGTAAAAAAACGTATGCATCGCTGTGCATAATTTGCTGATTTGTTGCTGTTTGTTCTTGGCCATCAGAGAGGGTGTGATAGATGGAAGATAAAATTCCCAGCAGGCCCATTTGGTGGTGTTTGTCTGTTTACTGCATAGCTGACATTGTTTGGGGCTGCGGCTCAGTGGCTGCGGTGCCTCAAGAGGACAGCGAGCTGTCACAGAGGCTGGCGGTCAGGAGAGGGGAGGGCCGTGTGTGGTTGGGGGTGGGAGGAGGTGAGGCTGGATGGGAGAGACACTGAGTGACTACTGGAAAACACAGAGAATAAACTCATATATTGACTAGTTAAAGGAAAAAAAAGATAAGGGAATAGAAATGTCAGTCGAACCATACAAATACAACTGTAATGAAACACAAGAGAGTAAACGGGAAGTTACAGTCAGAGACAGTTCTGTAAAAGTAAACCACAGGTCTGTAAGAAGACTGGAGGGAAAGTGAGAGAAGGAAGGGAGGAACGTAGTGAGTCAGAACAATGGTTGTCTTTATTTACGTCTGTAGGAGTATATTTTGCCTCGCTGGCCAATGCTGCTAGGCTGAACGTCTCAAGTTATTTTCAGCTCCAGTCGTGGATGGCAGGGCTGTAATCAAATGAACATCAGGCCTGCCAGCGTTGAATAATAACTGGCTGGTGCATGGAAGAAATGAAGCAGTGACAGTGTGAGAAAAACAAAAAAATCTTGTAGAGAAGAAGAGAATGACAGAGAAGAGGAGCGAGATGGCGCTTGAGTGTAATTGGATGTTTGTTAGTTTTGTGATCTGCGGTACATGTCGGAGAATGAATAACATTGTGAATTTAGAGCAAAATGGGACTAATGCTGTTCACATAATTAAGACTGAGTCACCACAACACCAAAAATCATCAGTTGTGCCAACACAAATCATGCCTGTGTTCATCTGTTCATTTTCTTTATTAGATAACCACACCATAATCACTTCGACCACTTATAAACAGTCCTTAGCATGTGTTCCATGAGTAGCAGCCTCAATTAATTCCACTATTTTGCTTTTTTTCTTGTTTGCTTTGTCAGATACTCAAAGGTCCAACCAGATAATGTGACAACAAATTGTTCGGAGAACTGAACAGAACAAAAGAAAAATGGAGAGGCAAAATGGTAAGAAAGTCCGTAAAAAGACTGAGTTTGACTGAATGAGACATTTTATTGTGATGGATACTGAATTAGTGTTTTAATGTGTGCAGGAAATATATCACAGCATAAAACTAAAGAAAATGGAATTAAAGGGAAGCCCCCTTACTCAGTAGAGACCCCTTATGGCTTCCAAATTGACCTGGACTTCCTGAAATACGTAGACGACATAGAGAAAGGCAACACCATCAAAAGAGTCCAGATTCAGCGGAGGAACAAAGTCCCACGGGCAAGCACTCTTCCCAGGCACCTCAACCCTTCTGGTTCTGGCCACTGCTCGAGCCTCTGGGGATCTACCGGAGCTATTGGCCCCAGGTCCCGATTGTCCGATGGCGATCATCATAGCTATACTTCCTGGGCATGCAATCACAGGAGACCCCTTTCTCCCACAGGGCTCAAGTCTTTGGCAGAGATGGAGGCCAGAATCAAGGAGTTTGATGAGCAACCTTTAGGTGAGCACATCAGACCTCATCTCCTCCGTGCCTCCAGTCTGCCTCTCACAGTATTACTAAGACAGAGCTCAGAGTCCACCGATGACCCCGGCAGCCTCCACAGTTCTAGGGATCACCTCGGAGGAAGAAACACCTCCTGTGAAGACATTTTATACTCCCAAGATAGCCCTCGTCCTCGGGACTGCTCAGGGTTGTTGAGGCGCCTGACTGAGGCCCTTGAACGTGTCGGGGAGCTGGAGATGGAGGTGAGGGTCATTCCAGAGCTCAGGGCTCAGATCTGCATCCTCCAAGAGGAACGAGAAATGCTTCGTCTGGGCCTGAATCCACAGATCAAAGCCCCTTCGATGAATGGAAGCACAGACCCTCATACTTTGTCCCACTATGGCACCAGGGAAATCAAAAGGCCTAGGCATGAAAGCCATGTTATGTTTCCTAAAAATCACATTGTCAGTCAAGACGATTCTAATCCAACACACGAGTGGAGGACTAGTACAGATCTGGACGAGCTGCTGACGGTGACGTCCCTGCAAGCAAAGGTGGCTGCGCTCGAGCAGAAGCTCCATGAAACTGGCCTGGAGCTCCAGAGGGCCGTAGGCCTGCTGAGGGAGCAGCAGGAGGAGAGCAAGAGGAAGGAAGAGAAGATGGGGCACCTTATCACAAATCCTGCGGTGTGGGTCCGGGCAGAGAGGGTGGTTGTGGACCAGGACGGTGATGAGACAGTGGTGAGATCTGTTGAAACAGATTATGATAATGTCAGCTCCCTGGGTGTTGTAAGAACTGGGCCTGTAGACACAGCAGTAGTTGTCCCCCACATAAAGAAGATCAAGAGGCTCCTGGATCAGCAGTGGGCGTGTCTGTGTGCAGACAGGGAGTCAGGAGAGGAGGGTAAACCCCTCATACACCCAGACCCTAAAGTCAACTCCCTGCAGCAGCAGATGATGGGACTTGTTGACATCCTCACCTCCTACTACATCCAACATGGACACAATGATGAAGACAGGATTCAGCATGAAGGTACTGTAGCCCAGAGATTGTACATTACATCACTGTACCTAGTGTTCACTGAGAGAAAAAACATGGTAGACAGTAACAACATTTTTCTGCATATTCCACAAAAGTCAACAAAAGGAAATTAAGTCAAATTTGCACTTCATGCAGCCTTAAAAAAATACTTTGTTTCAAGTTAACAATTGAAAATAAAACTTAATTCATTTGTGTGTTACCATTTGTAGCATTTAATTTGTAAAACAATTTTCTTTTTCCAGTGTTTATGTCTTCAAAAGGTCGAATGCATTTAATGTTGAATGCTCACATTTGTCTCACAGCACAGAAATCCTGTCGAAATAAAAGCAAATTGTTATTTTGCTGCAACACTGAAAATGTTATCTTATTAAATTTTACTATAGAAGAGGTTGAATCATGGAGTTCATCAGATGTAAAGTGATGGTACTTGCTGGTCTGAGTGTATATAGTTTGTTTATCGAAGTTAAAAAAATGTGTGACTCAGCTTTTGTGAAGCTACGCCTAAAGAATCTTAATAATCCAAACCATGTTAAAAACGTTGCTGCTCATCTGTATGTTGATATTCCATCATGTCGTCTGTGTCTCGTCTTCCCTGCAGACTCTAAATTCATCATGAAGACAGATGGATGCGTCCAGACGTCAACAGGCCAACATTCTGGGGGTGTTAATGACGGGTTAGTAAACAGCTCTCACTGCCTTTACCGAGCTTAAAAGTAATGTTTATTGGAACTCGACTGAACTTGAGTTTCTTTAAGCTACTGTTGCATGGCTCTGACTGAGAAAATTATAATGATTTAAATCTGAAAGATGAATACCACTCCCTCTAAAGCACAGACTCCCAGTCTGAGGATGAAATGGTGAATGAGACATCATGGGGGAACAGGGATGGATTGGCTGTAAGGTTGATGACTGAAGCTGCAAATTTCAACAAAGCAATAGCGTTAATGCAGTTTTTCAGGGAATTCAAACATCTTTTTTCAATTTAAACATCCCAGTGTTTGAGAGATCCAAGAATTCAGTGCTGAAAATGATGCAACACATTTTCCCCACCTAATTTTCTTTTCCTTCATTTTCATAAAGAACAACCTCGAGTGGAAATCTTGGGAGAGAAGGTGTGAACGGCAGCGTTCAGCAGAGGGAGAGCAGCACCAGCCCCAGAGACATGGCTGCTGCCCAGGTGGATGCAGACCCAGAGATGAGACGCATGGAGGGAGAGCGGCACATGAGCCCAGACACACAGATGATATCGGGAGGAACAGTATCAGGGCGGACAGATGGAGGCGTAGTGTCTGTGGAAGCAGAAGCTCCGGAGAAAATGGCCAAGATGAAACCAAAGCCTCCAGGAGAACAGATGGAGAGGTACTCTGGCTCAGAAACAACTCCAGGGGGCAGGTGAGAGGACCAGAACTAATGCTTTATCAGTGCTGGTTTAGCAAAGGAAATAGCTCCTACAATAAATGTTCATTTCATTTCATTAGAATGTATTCCTGAATATGTGAGGTAAATCCCCCTCTTGATGGTTCACCAAGCACACATGTTCTTCTCTTTCAGGGAGACTGTGAGTGCAGACTTCATGACCGCATGTCAGTTCCTCAATGACCACATGGAAAACATGCATAACCCCAACGATGATATGGTACGTCACATGGGTTGTCAAACAGAGATTTTTCATTAAACCTAAAGAAAGTCATTAATTAATACTGAAGCTGCTTAAATAGCATATACAACCTCCTCACCAAACAATACACACAGTTAACAACTAGCTTTGCACATAGGCAAGCTTAACCAACAGATATTTGTTGGTGGAGACCAAAATAAAGTGAATAGTGGACTAAACACTGCACCAAAAATAAATTCTAATGTTGCTACATGTTTGTTGGATGTGAAAATAGCTAAATTGTTGAAACGTTCACCTTAATATTTGTATACTGAGCTAATCAAGTGACAATATGTAAGTGTTATGTTCAAAGTGTGTCCATGTACTGTACACTGTGCTGGTCAAATGTCAGAATGCATCATCCAAAGTTTTCATCCTTCCTGTATTGCCTGTCCGTTTTCCCAGAGGAAGGCCCTGGTCATGTTGTTTCAGTATTGGTTCAGTGCGGCAGCAGAAGAGGCCTCAGTGGCCAGCAGGGTGGCTATGTACCTGAAGGAGGTGAAGAAATCCACACCTTCACTACTGGCCTTCCTCATCAACCTGGCCGACGACAACGGCAACACAGTGCTGCATTACAGTGTGTCCCACTGCAACTATGGCATCGTCAGCCTGCTGCTGGACACAGGTAATACCACCGTGCTACCATTTTTTTTTTTTTTTTAACAAAGTAATAGCTGCAATGTTCATTTTGATGTTGTTTTTATCTCTGTACCTCAGGTGTAGGTGATGTTAACCTGCAGAACAACGCTGGCTACACAGCAGTGATGCTGGCCTCACTGACGGCCCCTGATGGCCCTGGTGGCATGGAGGTGGTCCGGAAGATAATGGAGCTGGGCAACATCAACATTCACTCCAGTCAGGTAACGTGTGGCTACACTGTGATTAAAATGACAGAAAATTAACAACTCCCTTAAGATGGTAGCGCCCTGTGGAGTTTAAGTTTTAAAATAATAAAAATCTTAATTTACATGGCACCTTTTCAAATGTTGTTACAAAGTGCTTTACAAGGAAGGAACAACGGAAATAAGACAATGGAACATGAGCAGAGAAAATAGAACAATGAAATAGAAAGAATTGAATTATAAATAACTAGGATTAGTACATGTAAATAAGAGCCAGAGTCAATCATCTGTAAAAGCTTTCATGAAAGGTTAAGTTTTAAGAGGGGATTTAAAAGGAGCTAGAGAATTAGTCTGTCTGAGTTCAACGAGGAGTAACTTCCATAATGAGGGAGGTCGTTCTAGTCTAAATGGAAGATTGCATCTACTCCCACACAATATAAAGGGTCACTCCATTGTTTTTCTCATGAGCATCAGTTTGCATTTCATAATAACTACAAATCAGTTCTGTAATTTCTCCTTTCTCACCTCTGAGGGGAACTATTTAAAGAAGGCTATGAAGGACTTGGGGGAGCAGTTTAAAAGATGTGAGAATATAACAGCAGAGCCGACCCTCCCCATAAGACAACTTTCTGGTTGCCACTAGGGTCCCGCAGCCACCAGGGGCCCCCCAAAGTCATAGATTGTACTTAGGGCTGCTACTATAAGGCTTGCTACTGTCAGTATTGTCTGATAAGGCAACAGCGAGGATCATCACATATTTTTTATCCAAAAACTCTGTCCCACTCCGTCAGTGAGTGAAACTTTTTTTTTTTGTAATAAGGCACCTTTAAAAAGTTAAAATTTAGCATGATCTATATTCCAAGCCTAAAATATTTTTGTTCAAATACAAATTGACAATTATGCTTGGTTTGATTATAATGACTGGGGCTATGCTTATAACTTCAAATGAATAAGGGCTATAACTGGTCTGTCCACTTCGAGGCATGGCCCCTAAACTTTATACTACTTAGGGCCCACAGTACACGTGTAAAAGCCACGGAGGGTCCAATGAATGACACTATCTTGCATTATGGGAAATATGGTCTTGTGTTTTTGAAGCTTGATCCACACTTAAATTGCATCCCTCCAAAGAGTCCTTTACCAATAACAGATCTCCGTCTGTGTCCCATCCTCTCTCGCTCTTTCCGCACAGACGGGCCAAACAGCTCTGCACTTGGCGGTGAGACACGGCCGAGTCGTGATGGTCCGCCTGCTGCTGAGCTGTGGAGCCGACACGAACAGCCAGGACAGCCAGGGCACCACGGCCCTGATGTTCGCGTCGGAGAGGGGCCACACACACATCGCACGGCTGCTGCTGGAGAGGAGCCAGTGTGACCTCACCCTCACTGACAAGGTGACACTGAGGCACACAAGTCCCACGGAGTATTTATTTCCAATATTATCCCCTAACCACCTAGTATGAGATATATAGTTGCAGTTATTAATTATTCCAAAAGAATAAAAAATAATAACATTTTCTTTCAAATTCTACAAGCAGCACCCTCAGGTAATAGGATTTCAGAAATTCAAAAGGACAACTCCAACTCGATTGTTCTTGTGAAATCCTGTTTTTATAACAAAACTTTACGACGCACATAACTGAACTCAAAAGGGAGCTTGGGTGTATGAAAGCGTTTGTGTTTGGACTCACACTGTGTGCATGTGGGTGGACTGAGAGTGTGCATGCAGCAGAATAGAGCTTTCCCAGGATTAATCGGGGATACAGTAAGACAAATCTCCTTGGGCTGAGATGAGCTAATCCACCAACAGTAATTTATCTGCCAGTCTGGAGCGAGTGGAGGCAGGGAAGACGGCTTCCATATGCATCTATTACTTTTGATGCAGTCTACCTTAGTTTCAGAGGAAGAACAGACCATAAACCACAGGCGTCCAGTCTCGACTCTAAAGCATATTAAACTATATTTCACCTTGACACAAACCCTCATTAATTAGACTAATTAAACTCTGATAAATATGAATTCTTAACCCATTCATCCTATGAACTGAAAAACGCAACCATGCTGATTAGTGTTTGATTTCAAGGTGCAGCCTCAATCCTGCACCATGAAACTCTTCTAATGAACACAATGCTAAGAGTCCTCCTGCCAGGCAGAGAAGCTTTGTACCTGAGCCACATGCTAATGTCTGCGTTAGAATATAAAGTATATTTATATTTTTGCTAGTTCAGTTGAAAATGTCAGCAGTTACATTAATAAAATCTGTCTCATCATTTAACTAAATCTCTGTCTGTCTGTATGTGGAACTCATATCTGAAGAACCATTCATTTTATTGACTTCACGCTTGGCAACTGGGTTATTAAAGGCCCAAGGAAGTGCAGTGTCTAATCTGGTGTTGAGACACTTTCAGTATTTATAAACTGTGAATGCAGCGCTCTGAAGCAGCAGTCACTGTGACTCATCAACATAAGTGACGTTGTCACGACAACACCGTGTTCATGTCAACGGCAACTGATTCACCAGTTCAGGGATTTGTGCACGATTTGAGTCGAGCTTCACAGAACTTTGAATAGACAGGTGAACAGTTCTTTGTGCAGCAGTGGAGGTGCAGCTTCAGAGTCTTTACTGTTCAATGACTGCAGGTCACTTTTACAGTCAGAGAAAGAAAGCTGCAACCAGTATTACCATAGGCCACCATTCCAAACAGGCAGGTTTAGAACAGCCACTGCAGTTGTGTCTCTAAAAACCAGAGTGAATCTCAGTGGATCAACAGAGTGAGTGGGATTGATCCTCAAGCTTCTGCTGAAGTCCTCACGAAAGTTAAAAGAAATCCATCCAGTAATTGATTTTGAATACTGCTAGCATGGCTAAAATTACAGGTGAATTAGTAAATCTTTATCTCGTGTGTCAAACTTCATTTGGCTTTTCTTTCTCTCCATCCTCCAGCTTGGTCAAACTGCCATCTCTATTGCCATGCAAGGTTCCCATACGGACACAGCCGCCCTCCTGCAGGCCCACGCTAAGGCTCGACTTCTGTAGAGCTGGAAAATCAGAACAGAGTCTGCAGATATAATGAACCCCTCACACATGCTCGTTTCCGTCTGATGCACCTTCAAATGCAGTTTAAGGTTGATGCTATGTGCCTGGATTGAGCTCTTTCTTCCATGATATTTTTTGGGGAATCCAGGACTTGTGCTGCACAAGCATTAACTCAAGTTTTGTATGGATGACATCATCATAACGAGACAACATCATCAATGAGAGAGGTGGGGCTTTCAACAAGGGTTTGTTGTGAGTGCTTGTGTAGTAAAATGTGTTTTCATAGTTAGGCTTGATCTTTGCACAATCAAGTAGCAGCTTCCCTCTGCAAACTATGCAAAGAAAATATATATTTATTATAAGTAAATTGTTGTCATGATAAAATGGTCCTTATCACAGGTGCTTCTGTTTATAGAGAAAAAGCAGAGGCTGTAATTTCCATAATTGCCGCAGATCAGCACTTTTTGAATAAAATAAAATGTGTGTAAAATATATCAAGACATGTAAAGTACTTGTTGAATGCTGCATGATATGTACATGAAAGACAAATGTAAACCAACCTGTTGATTTCTCTCTCAAGCAATTTCAATAATGATGCTAACATTGTTTGTTTTTAATAAAAATCTGAGAAAATAGATGATGATGATGTCTATTTTCAAACAAATAAAATAGTTGAATTGTCAGGCTGCACTGGAAATCCAGCAGGGGGCGCAGTTCCTCTATTCCAGCATCACCACTACCTGCCAAATAACACACATACATAGAGTAACAATATTCTCAATTCTTAAAATGACCATACCCAGGGGATTAGATCTAATCCCCTTCAAGTGTGACAGACAATTATAAACAAGACACCCACTGAATTGTCCTAATTCCTCAGTGAGGGACGCCACAATGAGATTCACCTGCAGTCCCACTGTACGGCAGCTGGAAAGGCCCAGTCAGGCGTGAAAACAGCTGTGTGTGTGTGAGTGGCCCTTTGTTCCTTTCGCCCACTGGGGAACAGTAAGTGTCAGAGCTTTTATTTTTGCTGCAAAGATTATATTTGTGTGACACAGAGGATTGAGCGTAGAGACGGAGGAGGCTGGATTTCCGTCTGAAAGAGCAAAGCCACCTCATTTCCCCTGGGGAGTTTTTTTCTCCAGCCTCGCCGACCGACTGCCCTGCCGCTGTGATGAACCCTTAAATCAGGATCCTTCTCTAGGGTCGCAGATTAAATCTGAGCAAATTCTATCATAAAGTGACGCTCGTACTGCTAGCTAAAATTAAAACAATGTCCTGAAATAAATGAACAATAGAATAAAAGACCCGTGACGATATGTATTCATGCGAGTACAAAGGCCACCGAGATATGTAGACATATACCATCCCCCACCCTGACAGGCCGTCACACCACAATGAATAAAAGTTGATATGGTGTGCTTATATGTGGACCAATGAATTTCTGCTGCAGGCCCCACTAGATTATTAAAAACCTAAAGTACTCATTACATAATATCCTAATGGGGTGGGAGGACAACAAGGAGGCTGATGAGTCTGAAGGTATTTGCCTGGTTTCCCTTTAATAATGATAATGGACTGGATTTATCTGCCACTGTTTTTCTGTCTGCTGATGGATCACACACAGCCAGGATGGATACAAAACAGCATGGGCTCATAATAGATTTGGAATGCATAAATAACACATTCTCCTGCTTTCAAAAATCAAATAACTAATTTTAAGCCAAACTTAACAAAAATAATGGCTCCAGAATATACTTCAGACTTTTGAGTTTGGTTCATGGTCCATCCACTAACATGGAGGAGGCAGGGTTTATAACCAGCCAGCTACCAGTTGCTGATTGGGTGCTTTGGCTGCTTTTCTGGAGAGTTATCAAGTCATCCATCTTTAAACACAGTCCATGGCTCAGCTATGTTCACAGACTAGTTGGTAAGTTTGTTTGCTGTTTGATACTCATTAATGTGCATACATTTCGTTTTTGTTTTTTCTAATAACAATCTGCAACTGTGTAGGCCACACTGACCATTCGAACCATATGGAAATATTTACTAGTGCAGGTTTAAATCAACTGGTTAAAGAGTTGAAAAAAAAGAGTTGAAATATTCCTTTTGAGTGGTGTACTTGAGACAGGCGTAATATTTGATCATGTGTAGAAGAAGACGACACAGCACACGTTGTGGACATTTTCAGCTGGATTTTTATATATCAATATATAGAGATATTCAAAAGCAATCCATTACAGAAAATGAAAAAGTGAAAGCAGTTTGGTCTTATTACAGTTTATCTTTGCCTGTACAGTGATCCCTGTCCTTTTAATCAAAAAAAAAAAAAAACATAACAAGGGAAAATTTTCAAAGTAAACAAAGGCACAAATAACCAAAAACCAATCATGTCATTAACACTGAGGTCGGGAAGCGTTGCAAGGATGTGAGAGGGGACACCATGTGTTAACAGAAAGATGGATGGCAAACGATGCACGGCAAGAAAACAACACAAATCACTTTGGTGGGTAATTCAAAGTTGGTACAATCAGGGAATGCAGAGCTTTATACAAATAAATTAATATACCTGTCGACACTTTATCTAAAATCTTATGTACAGCTTTTCTTTTACATAATCCTATAATACATTATCAAAAACCTTATGAAAACATATTTACAAATCAATGAATCAAAAAGCACCCTCAGAGCTTCTCCAGTCTCACAGACACACACGCACATGAGCACACGCGCACACACACACACCTTCATACACTGTTTTCTTCCATGCAATGCACAGTACAGAAGGCATTCTAAGAGGGTTGTGCAACAAAGAGCATACAAAACAGTTTCAAATATGGCTGTGGGATGAACATTAGCACTCACATGCATAATAATGAGCACACACACACACACACACACACACACACACACACACACACACACACACACACACACACACACACACACACACACACACACACACACACACACACACACACTACACGTTTTAAAGTTGTACGAATGGAGTAACAGCGTTAATGACGGGTATAAACCAGCACGGAACATACTCACTGACAGGACAAGTCGGCCTCATACCCATTACATCAGAGTTGGATTCTTGTTTTTGTGTGGTTACATCACATGACAGGTCACTCTCATCATGCAGCCACCAGCTGGGCTCTCCCACATTGCACTATCCAAAACTGTCTGCTCGGATATTGGCCACCTCAGGAGGAGGCGAACGGGCACGGAATCTTGCACGCTTTTTGTGAAAGTGTGCATGCATGTGTGTATATGTGTGTGTAAGTGTGTGTTGCCCAGAACAAAGAATGGCTGCGCTGTCAGTTGGTGAGCAATTATGCATGCTGTTTGTGTTTTCAGAGGCCAAGTGCACATTGTCTCCGTCCTCTGGAGATCAGCGTGAGCCAGCCATCACTGCGCCCCCATGTGTGTGTTCGTGTGCACGTTTGTCACAGTCAAATTCAGGTGATCAAAGAAAATCAAAACACTGAAGTAATTATTGTCAAACATGAGACTCAGTCTATTGCTTCTTCCGAACCATTCGGCATCTAAAACAGTCACAGTAAAGAGGAAGGAACTCCTGCAGTACATTTCCACTTCTCTCTAACCTCAAAATCTCTCTGCTCACAGAAAACCAAGGTCTAAAGATTGAATTTGTCCATTTTCTCTTTTCCACTCACTTGCTGTACTCTCCCAAAACTCTGGGATGTTAGAGGTAAATTAATAACGAAACCCTTTAAATCAACTGCACTATGAAATGCTGGACAACCCACTTTTACAGGTTTGTCTCTGAACCTGAAAGAAAGAACAAGATGTGGGTGGTAACCTTTCTTTAAAATCAATCTGGGAATAAATAACCTCACAGAAAACACATCAAGAACAATGTTAACTACACAACACGGCTTCAGTAATGACATTTATGATTGATTCTGACACGAATCTGTACAGATTGTCCCATCAACGCAGGTACTGTCCCATTTCCACAGCTCCTTCTCCTTCCTAAACTGTGTTCCCAGAGCTCTGCAGCCCACTGGGAAAAGCACAGATCCAGAGTTAGTACATCAAGGACAAAACATAACCTCTCACTAGCCCTGTCACAAAATATAAGACACACAGCACACACCTCACTAAGTTATCAATGTAAAAGACGACTCGCGTCAGGAACCAGTTTGACTCCATATCCCAGCTTAGGTCAATTTTGGCACACATTTTAAAACTCTGTGATCAATTCTCAGTATTTACCAGAAGAAAAATAGATCCAGCTCCAGCACAGAAAAGGTTTGACACGACTTACTGTTTTTCAAATGGAAATTGGCATAGTACAGGGCTGTGAATGGCTGCGTGTAACACTGGATGATATGTAGTTCGTCCCTTCAGCAGACTCAGTCCAAGTCACCCCTGACCTCACTGTGGGCACGTGTGCCTGAGCGGCCATCTTCTCCGGAAGTCACCCCTTTTCAGATCACTTAGCGGTGGAGAGCATCGGCTGCTCCGTGTACCAGTGAGTCCCCGGATCGGGCATGCTGCCCCCGAGGGGCAGCGCGATGAACTGCGGGCAGGTCCCACCCCCTGCTCCCACAACTCCCATGCTGACGCCCTGCGGGTACGGGTGATGGTGCGTGTGGTGCCCCATGCCGTCCGTCCGACCGATGTGGATCTCGTCCTCCTCGCCCTCGCCTGTGGTCTTGCGGTAGACGGGGTTGTCGAAGTTCATGCTCTTGGTGGAGTTGCGCCGCCAGTTCCGCCACACCAGGTAGACTCCGGCACAGACCAGGCCGAACACCACTGTGGCAACGATAGGAACTGCATGCGTTTAACACACAGCGGCGGGGAAATGGGAAGGGGGCAGCGTTAACAAGGCAGAACGAGTCCATGGCATGAAATGAGAGGCACAGGGAGGAGCAGCAAAGGCATGCGGGGGACAGAGAGGGGCAGCGACACAGGTTGTGTGTGTATGCGGCTCAGGTCAAAGTCAGGTCAAACACGGACCAAGAGATTTTTTACTCAGCTAAGCAAAGCTATACTATAATCTATATCATCTAAAAACCATCACACTACATCACTATCTGTTGGCAGCTCATGCTCAGCAAATCTGTCCTTGAATAAATCATGTAATTTTGATATTTTTTAAATAATTAATTTCACAAATAAAGCTTCATTCTTTCTCTTTTTCTTTTTTCCTCTTGTACTGTCTGCTCACCTGACGAAATGCATTATGAAAACTGTCCTTCTGAACTTATTGGCTAACTCATGTTCAGGTTCATTTACACGTTGCACTAGTTGTGCATCTTCACACATCAAACTGTACATGAACAGAAGATTCTACAATAACATCTTCCACATATATAGTTTGTTTATAGCCTCTATATATTTTTATAAGTGGTGTCAAAGTAGGACCAGCTTACTCAAGAGAAAATACTCCCGGAGGAAATTTAACTGTGTTCTTCTATAAAAGGTTGGTGTTTGTCTAGTCTTTGCAAAACCCAAAACATGAGAGCAAGAGTGTAAGTAATAAATTAAACTGTGTTTTTATCAGTTGTAATTTATTCTGCAGTCATTAGAATGTTGGGCTCCCTGGCCTCCGAGTCGTAAACAACATTGAAGGCTAATTGGCACATCATTAACTAAATACACTGAGGTTACAGGGTAAATAAACCTGTTTTAAACAATTACTTGAATTCATATTTGCTAAATAAAGTAAAGCAATAAGAATTTATGAAGATGTCTCAGCAACGTCATAACATTAAAAGGTGCAAAACACACTTTTTAACGATACAGAAAATATGTAAGTCAGACAGATTGATTTTACATATTTCGCTATCGTGGTTATAATAGGATTTACTAGCTCTGCATTGAAATTAATAAACAAACCTGTTCATTTTCATGTCTTATAAATGGATAATCACCCGGTTACCATGCTGAGTTTTTGCTTCAGGCTTTCAAGTTTGGCCTTTTAACACCTGAACGTCTGAATCAAGGTTGATCCGGTTTTGGTTTCAGACTGAATATTGCTTGTTTCCCCATTTAAAGGGTAAATCTGCCACTGTTATGGTGTAACCTACATGTCCTGTGGTAAAAAAGATAGACAGGTGTAGCGGCAGTAGCTAAACAACCTAACCCACCATTAGAGGTAAGAAAATGTGCATTTTATTGCTCTGTTAAACTCCAGAGACAAAGTATCTACTGACAAGGAGGCCTCAGGCTGTAGCAGGACCCAACACAACAACCCAGCGTGAGGTGAATAATGCAGCGCGGCAGAGACGTCAGACACAGAAAATGACTAATGAGATAAACCTCCGAGAAGAAGACCTGTGGCTTCTCTCGTCCTGCCACAGCAGGGTCAGTGAATTGAGCACAAACAGAGAGGCCATAGGCGTCAGGTAGAAAGCAGCTGGCCTTTAGTGTGGACGGACAGATGCAGGAAAAAGGACGCTTCAGGTGACTTACCGATGGGGATGACCACTCCCAGAACAGCTACTGTCAGGTTCTCGCCCAGGAGGAAATGGTCACCTCCAGCTGCAGGGAGAGATGAGACCGGAGAAAGAGGAGTTAGAGAGAGAGGATGGAAACACAGCGGAGCCAGAGAGGATAAGAGTGGGAAAGCGTACAGGATGCTAAAAAAAATATGTATGAGAAGTAGACTTAAAGATAAGCGGGGAGGAAAAGCCGGTGGAAGAGGAGGGAGATAAAAACGGAGCGGGTGATCATGCGTGTGTGGCCGTGAGTGTTTTACAAAGAGCGACAGATAGTGTAAAAAAGACATTGGAATAAAAATGAAATATGGGGGGGGGGGGGTGAAATATGGGGGGGGGGGTGATGAGTCGGCCCGACTGCGACCTTGACGACACACCCTGACCTTCTACGCTTCATCCATCTCTGCTCTGTCTGGCTCCAATGTCACCTCACGGCTCGCACTCATTTACATACTTCACACTTACTAACATGTACATTTACACTCTGTGCAATTACACAAGAGCGTATGTGCCCTCGCAGACATGCAACACTCCACTCTGCACAATTTATGAAGGGAGAGGCGAGGTTTCCTTGGCGGCAAGGTACCATCCATCACTCCTATTAAAGTCAGTCGAGCGTGGTCGTCGAGTCTCACAGATATCTCACTTTAATGTCATCATTACAGTGAGGATGAGGCTATTGGCTACATTACAAGTGTGAGTAGTACTAGAGGATGTGGTACTTGGCAGGAGACGTCGACGCTCAGGTGAAAGTTGTGCTTGCAGAAGACTGGGCTCGTTCTCATTAGGAATGTTAAAACGCACACGGCGAGGACTCTTAAAGTCATAAATCTTTTTGTTTTTATAAATCACAGTCAACTTACAGTGCTGTGACACGCTGCTGTCCCCTGCAGGCGTGGTGGTGATCACCATTGCAGGTGGCTGTGGAGTGGGAGCCCAGCGCCTTCGACTCCTGCGACGTCACCGGCTTGAGCGTGGAGAGGGGTGTGAGGGGGTCCGGGGCACCAGACGGAGCAGTGGTCAAGTGGGGGGTGGCGTCGGCCTGCGATACTCCCCCTGATGGTGGAGGTGAGTCTTCATCAACAGTTGCACCAGTGCGAGGTATAAGACCAGTGGGAGGTGTGGACGTCAGTGTCGTGTTGTTTCTTGGTGCTGTGAGAAGGAAAGAAGGAGCACAGAAAGAAACCTTGAGTGCAAGAAAGTGAATTATTCCAATTGTGGTACAGTCCCTTTAGCATTAGTAATATTTTGACATTTTGGGAGATATTTTCTTTTTAGAAAACAAACCAGAGTGTTTCCCCAAATTTCAAAATCTTCCATTAAATATTCTTTAGATAAGACAAATAATCTCATCAGGTAAAATAAGGAAATAACATCCATGGATATTGCTCATTAACAGTCCAAACTCCTGTGCTTCATCAGAACTATGTGGGTGGGGATAGTGAATTAAATGTGATTGACAGTGACCAAGAACGTGAGCTAACAATCAACGTTTTGATTCAAATGCTAGAGACGGTGTCGCAAATACTGACTCCTCTGAAAAATATGTTTCCAGGAGATGTACGTTATTTCCTCCCACTCTAGTCTGTTTAAATACTGTTCTATATGGATTTATTCAGTTGTATTTCTGTATAAAATGAAACCTTCCATGTCTTTTTCAGGAAATGGAAAAAAAAACATGACATGTACGTGGGTTTTCTTTTTGACAGTAATCATGGCTAAATATTATTAAAATCCACAAACATGATAAGGAACACATAGCAATGCCTTATGAAAAAAATTGAAATGGCACAATGCCTCTAAAAGATCATAATCAGAATAAACATTTTATATTATTTTATAGTATTATAGCTGTAGTATTTTTTCCAGATCTATTGTGTTAGTTTGTATAGTGGTCCAGGTTACTGTATCTCCCACCTGTTGCTTAGCAACCATCCTTCTTTACGTCAGCTACAGTATGTTGCTTGGAGGGAACATATCGAGTGATTAATTATCAATTATTAGCCACTGAAAAATAAATAAGAATTGATTGATTACATATGCTCTACTGTGTTAGCTCTGTGACAAATTGTGTAAAGGCAGTTATCAATCCTTTTTAGTTTTAGGCAATTTTACTCAAATAAAATGTGAAAACAGTTAAATTTCTTTTGAAAATGTTTCAGTTCTCCTGGTTATTAAACATTATGTTGGTAATTAAACATTCCAAATATGAATATAATTTGTTATTATGTGTTATTAATAACCTTTTCATCCTTGTTAACTTAGTATCTGTTAATTTTTCTGTTTTGCTCTGTTGTTAATTTAACTGTGTGAGGTAATCATTAAAAAGTCTATTATTATTCTTACGTGTGACACTATTCGCTCAGTAAAGCTTTGTCAGCACTATAAGCTATTGCATTAAGCAACAAGTCTCTTTTTAATCCAGTAGCAGCTACTGGCCAGAATCCCATAACTGTCCCCTCTGATGACACACAAAAAGGAAAAGCTCTGTAAAGTGAAGTAAAATCACATTATCTGCACAGTGAGCATGGCGACGCTCTGCCCAGCAAATCCCTTTAAGTGCTATTGATTACTAAATACCCTCAATTACCAGAGAATAAACACCGAAGACGGTTATCAATAACCGAAGAACAAACACACTCACCTGGCACGCAGCCCCTCATATCGGGCCCCAGGTCCTGTCCGTCGGGGCAGGCGCAGGTGTATTTGGGCGAGTGCTCGGTTATCTGCGGAGCCTTAAGACACAAGTACTCGCAGCCCCCATTGGCCACGCTGCCCAGATTACAGCTGTCAGGGCCTGGAGACAGGGACAGAGAGACAGAGGAGCGACATGAAGAATTACACAGTTAGGGTTATGTAAATAAGATTATCACGTATTCAGCTTAGGGAGAGAGCAGCGAGTCAGAGAGAGAGACAGAGGAAGTTGCTCTACTCTTATTGTTCCCCGCTGTGAACAACGTTGAATTCCCTTTCAACAAAGCCCATTACTTTGCGTAAACAAAATCTAAGAGAATACAAAGAATGAAATCTGGCAACTGCAGGAAGTTGCTGTAAATAATAACCAGGTTCTGTGCAGCTTTGCCTGAGACAACTCCACTGTGGTCGTCCTAAACTCTTGAGTAAACACAAACTAGGAAACATACAGTGTATGAATGGTAAATGGTGAATGGATTGTAATAATATAGAGCTTTTCCAGTCCTATCAGCCACCCGAAGCACTTTACAGTGCATGCTGCATTCGCGCACATTCATACAACGTGCACATATTTCCACTGGAAAAAATCCAAACCCAATTGTGCGGACCTTCTCTGGAGTTCATGGCGGAACACGGCTTATATTTCCAGAGCCACAGCTGACCACTCAAGATCGAACTGGAAATATGGTGACAACAGGCAGGCGCAGACAGATATGGAAACTGACGCACACGAAGAAAAATCATGATCCGTCACTTTCACGATTAAGTGGTGCGTTCGGTTCAAACCTAGACTGTCCTGTGAGAGAGAAGTGGGTCTGAGGCAGGGATATGACAGACGTGCGAATGTACTGCTGCTCCCACAGCTTTGATCACTCCGCCACAGTCACAAGCCTCAGTATCATTTATTCATGTTGCCTGGGTTGAGATGGACCCACAGAGGAAACATGGTCACAGAGATACGACTCCGCTCACACGATCACAGAGCGGCGAGGTGTGATCGCACACCAGCAGACACACATGCACATACAAACATGCGCACGCACGCACACACACACACACACACACACACACACACACACACACACACACACACACACACACACACACACACACACACACACACACACACACACACACACACACACACACACCTTGCGGCTGCCGCAGTTGGTGGAAGACCACAATGTCGTGGGGGTCGTTGAGGTTTTCAGCCAGTGTTTGGACGTCTTGCCCAGTCAGCCTGTTGGCCATGAAGACTGCCGCCCTGTCTCTGTCTGTCCAGTAGATCCGGTCCTGAGAAAGAGGGGATACTATACGTTAATATGTGTAAAACACACCACTAGTTCATCAGGGTTGTATTGAGCTTAACGAGCAGGACATTGTGGCAAACAGAAATACTGCTTCATATTTACAGTCCATAATTTAAGGGCATGGCCATGTTACGGCTTTTACAAGATGCAGTTTAAAGAAAGATGTGTCAACGCTGCTGATGACCTTGTTGATGTAACCTTGATGTAAAGAAACCTTTAATATGACACACAGACTGTAACTGAGAGAAAATGTATGACAGGAAGGAAATAAAACAAGCGCATATGAGTGATAAGAAGCTCAGGGACAAATGACCTAAACAGAGAGAGAGGAGGCGTGCAGAGGGAGATTCTACAGAGCCTGGCTCACAGTCTTCACAAGTCTAATTTATTGGAGGAAAAATAATAGCAAGGAGAATTAGGGCGAGTGAATTATGCACTGATGCATATTTGTTGCCACACAGAATCTAATTCATTGTCTTTAGTCGGAGGAGGGAGGGAGGGAGAGAGAGAGAGAGAGAGAGAGAGAGAGAGAGAGAGAGAGAGAGAGATGTTAATTTGGCCTTTGCTGCAAATGTGATGGGATGAATGCATGAAGGAGATGTATATGAGGCAACACAAGGTTTGTATTCAGCAGCAGTGCAGCAGTGAGCGACAGGCAGGTGATAAATGGGACCGTTCTATAAGACGATATAATCACTTTGTTGTTAATTATCTGGCGTTTCCTCTGTGGTTCCTCACAGTGTTCGGTGTTAAATGATTAAAACATTTCCTATTCAGATCAAAGTACAGTCGTTTAAAGGCAGACTTTAACCACCCCCATTGTTTATTTACTGATTTGTTTGCTTTGTTTCCCTCAACAGTTTGAAAAGACAGCTTTAGACAGGAGCCGATATTTTTTTGCAGTTGCCTTAGAAACTACGGGCTAATCTCCAGTGAGCGGCGAGACAGTGTTTGTGTGTTGTGTGTGTGTGTGTGTGTGTGTGTGTGTGTGTGTGTGTGTGTGTGTGTGTGTGTGTGTGTGTGTGTTGAGTCAGTAAGAGATGTTGATGTGATGAACACCACAATGAGCTCCATTCAATAACACGGAGCTCTTGTGTGTGTTCGACTTCCTGAAGGAGAAGGTCACCCTGTAGTCACAACAGGGCAGAGAGCAGAGACTTGTATCGCACTGGAGGGGATTTATCATCGTTGCTCTGAGTTACACTATGTGCTGTCTGCAGGCTGGATGAACAGTGCACGGTGAAAATCTCAAGGTTATGCTTTGGAAGGATATTTTCATTTTGTTAAGAGTATGGAGAAAAAGAAATATAACTACTGCCCTGTGGTTCTACGCCTCCACCAACCAGTGCAGTTTAAGTCTAAAGAATTTTTTTTGCACACTCATATGAGGTCACTGTTGAGGAATCTTTGACCATCTTCACACGTATGTGCCACTATATTTTATGTATAGTGTATATTATATCTGTACAGGAGAATAGTGCCTGTCTAATTCCACACATACTCCCTTCTCTCTCTAAGCAGTACCCAAGGTCAGGTTATAGATAAAAGGACCAACCAACAGCACATTGTAGTGTCTACGCTTAGCGACATTTCATATCTAACTCAGATGATACAGACAGAGAGGCACCAACTTCAACTCTTACTGCGTATTACACCAGGGACAAGACATGAGAACACAATGTGATTTAGGAATACATAAACTATCCAATAGGATGCAAACACCTACATGTAACATACAGAGTGACAGCAATTCTAGTCATTCATGGGTGTGCTGTTAGAATGGGTGACGCAAGTAGAGGGAGATATACTGGGATGCTGTGGGAGACATCTTCAGACTTGGGGGCGACAGTTGCTCATGTTGCTCTGTTAGCGTTTGTATATTGTTCCACCTTCTGGTCTCCTTGATGCATCAAGTCTACATCAAACTCTTCTGCATAAGACATCAGCTGCTGCCTGAGTTCTCCTTTCACCAGCTTCCAGACAGAGGTCCTTTGTGACCTTTGACCTCTGTCCACCTAAATCTAATCAGTTAATCGTTCAAGAGACAACTCCTCAAAATTTGAATGCATTTCCTTAAAAGCAGATTTGAGATATCATGTTCAAGAGAACACCTTTGAAAACCAAAATCAAACCAGTTAATCTGTGTCATTGTGAACATTTGTGCCAAGTTTGAAATGATCATGTTATTCTCACCATAACATTTTCATAATATAGTGTCAATAATATGTGAAGCACTTTGAATTGTACTATCCACAGAAAGGTGCTACATAAATAAAGTTTGATTGATTGATTGATTGATTGATATCTATCTGATATACCGATACTACTTTTTACACACGGACATATGAATCAAGTGTTTTTTTAATCACTCTGGACAAGTTTCTTGACCCTTGAGCCCACAAATGTAATTCCAACGTGGATCCTTTCAAAAATGAATTCTTATAAATTTGCACTGCTGCTGAATGAATTCTGTATCTCTGTTCCCACTGAGACCAGCTCCCCCTAGAGAGGAATGCCACTGGAGAACAGGCCATCAGGGCGATGTCATTACCACCCATGTGAAACTGTCTGGAAGATTGCTGTGGCTGCACCATCGGGGTCAACCCAGGGAGGAGTTTGTCCGCAATAGCAGCACAACTCTGTTTTCGCACAAACACAAGCAGCACAGAAACCACGAGGCAGCAGATTTACTGGACTGTTTGGCACTAAACCAGATTTCTGCTCCCGGACGGCCCTGACACATCACACACATACACACAGAGAAGTTGGCTGATGACCACAGTGTGTGTCTGTGTGTGTGTGTTGCTTTAGGCTGCTCTGTTTTCCATATAGCTATCCTCTGTTTAGTATTCTCAGTCTTTGCTAGTCGGCTCAGCCTAAAGGGACACACACAAACACACAAACACACTCACACTCACTAAATTGAACTCAACAGTCATTACATTCAAAACTCCCAGTCAGACTGCAGGCTCCTGAGAGGCTAATGAGAGATGAAGATATGATGAGTTGTGGGAGGCTGAGTGATATCATGGACAGCTGCCCCAAATCCCTGTAGTCTATTGTCTAGTGGTACAGCATCAGAGGCTGTGATACATCAATGAAACATCTCTCACTCTCACTCTCACTCACACACACACACACACACACACACACACACACACACACACACACACACACATACCTCAAAAACAGCCAGAGCGTAGGGATGTCCCAGTGTCTCTGCAGACGACATGTGTGTTCTGCGGTGAGCTCCGTTCAGGTCCACGCTGGCTATGAGGTGCAGCTTTGAGTCCACCCAGTACAGACGCCTGTTGGCCATGTCTGACAAACACACAAACACACATAAAGATAGATCATCCACAACATTAACACCACCTGTCTAATAATCTGTGGGTGACAACGCCAAAACATCTCGACCTGTCGAGACTCAAAAACACCGGCAGAAAGACCCTAAAAGGTTGTGAGGTGGAGGAATTGTTTTTTTAACCCAGTCTGAAAAATATGGGAAATTACGAGGTCATGCCAACAGCTTTTTTTGTTGACGTGTGGCAGGACCCATTCTCCTGCTAAAACAGGCCACTGATTTCAGATATTGCAAAATTGCCAAAAAAAATTGCTTTTGTCTGCAACAAAATTGAGGAAGCTGGTACATATGAAATACTTCTTTTATACCAAAATTAATGGGTATACGTGAGTTTTCTTGAATGTGGGTAAACCTGCCATTTCCTCCTTTCCCATTGCCAGTAGAGGGGGTTTGTACGATGTCACAAACAGCACCGAAAGCTGAGGAGCTCTCTCACCTCACTGTCTTGCCAAATTAATATGTTTACCCAGGTGTCACGTTATCACTGCCAATCAGAACCGGAGCCAATCAAAGCCCATGTCTGTCTCATTTGACCCGGATGTCAGAGCCAAATGTTAGTGGGTATTAGTGGGTTTTTTGACGGATGTGAAGGGGCTAAAGTAACATCCACATGAATGCCAGGAGCTCAGGTTTATGACGTAAGCAGGACAATTCCTAAAGCATCACAGTGTCTCCTCTTGCTTGTTTGTTTTCTTTTTCTTCTTCCCCTGATAAGCGACACACACGAACCGTCCACGTGGAAGAAAAAACAAATGTGATTCCTTCATTATAAATAGGACTTTTTGAAGCTGAGCAGAAATTGATTCCCTTCACAGTGAACACTCCTGCACTCTTCACACCTACAAATCCCTTTAGGTGATATTGATTACATTTTAAAATGTCAGTTTCCCACAATTACATCAAGTCAAGTTTTACTGTGTCAATGCATAACTTCTAAAACGCTTCAAATATCATTCCTGAGCAAATGGGATGAATTCGGAAAAATCTATTTCTTTCCAATATCATTGAACATTTGCAATAACACTTTCATTAACGTTTGACCTTTACCTATAATGAGTTGACGGAGTCTCTCTGCACGACTCTGCTACAGGCACATTTAGCAAACAGTTACTTGAAAAGCGTAACACAGAGCAGAGTGTAAAACCTACTGTAAAATAAAAAAGCTGTTTTCTCCTCACCTAGAGTGATGCCATTAGGCCATTCAATGTTATCAGCCACCAGCACCTGTCGGTCCACACCATTCATCCCGGCTTTCTCTATCTTGGCTCGAGTGCCCCAGTCTGACCAGTACATAAAGCTGGATTGAAGAAAAGAAAGCACATTTTATTGTGTTATCATACAGTGCTCATGGATTGCTGCTGTGCTCAGTAACAAATGTGAAAATAATAATGCTGTAGTCAGTATTAAACTAATTATACTGCACTCTATAAACTTTTGACAGTTGATGAAGTTTCGAGTGTCTGTACAGAAGGTAGAGCTCTTTGTTTCAGTTCTAGCAGACGCCTGCAGGGTTGCTTTCCTCACCTTACGTCAAAGTCTTTTTTTAGGTAAAGATCAGACAGCGTTCTTCTCCATATTTATTATTGGGACTGTCTGCACCACAATGTTTGCACCACCAGGATGAAAGAGGAAGATGGAACCTATTGTAGGACAATTCTATACAAGACTGACAAAATATAGGACAGGAAATTAGCATTTTAGAAATGGCAGCTGAATACCACATCACTGCAGACTGAACACCAACGCAGTGGTAGCACTGTCTGGGATTTAATGTCTGGGATTACTACCTGTCAAATTTCTGGAACCATTGTTTTGTATGGGACACAGACAGCATCCTTTAATAGCCAGTGACATATGATGAAATCACTTGTGATTGCAGACGCAGCGACAGAAAGATTAGATTCCTGCAGCAAACTGAAAGCTCACTTTATGGGAGCTGTCCGTTCAGCACCACCACAACACGCGTCAGGTTATCTCCCAGGTACTTTCTGCTTACACTTATTTATTTCTCCTAACATAATATAACCTATTGTTTTCCAGCCTTATGATATTATAGCTTGCTTTTTAAAAGTCTATATTACTTATTATTTACAGTTTTCTTTGTGTGCAAAAGTGATCTTGCGAAGATGTGGCGATGCTTTTTTAATAACCAAAAATCTCTCAGATTGATTTTTTATTATGCCATATGAACACAGAGTAATATTTAACCATTTCTATGTTTATTACATATACTGTGTATAAAGCTGGAGGAAATGAGGTCTCCCCAAGATGAAGCCAAATCATCTTGATTGCCCCCTAGTGGCTGGCTGCAATTTAGCTCATAAACCCAGCCACCTTCATGTGGATTGGACATGGACCAAAAACAGGTCAAAGTATACGTCAAATATTTTCCATTCATGTAGAGTAATACTGATGTTTGTTCAAGTGTTTCTTTCCTGCAAGTTTCGTTTTAATTACTGATTTGTTGCCATTAAAATAGGGTGAAACATTATGATTGACAGCTGAGACCAACTCGTAGGTCAAGTGAGTGTATCACTACTGCGGCTCTATCCGCTGATTGCTACTGTGCAGACTCCAAATGGTCAGGTCAAGATGGCAGCTTCCATATCTGTGATATTATGGCTTCAGTTTTTGAATAGAAGGGGGAAGTGAAAATGCATTGTCCATACTGTCTGTGGGTTTATTACTTCGTTCATTATATAAATATGTATAATATTTTCATCCTTTTAGAAGGTAACTTATGTTTTGTGGTGAACTTTTTGCTTTCCCCATGCGTACAAGAAAATAAGGCCGTTGTGTATTAATTAGTAGTCTAACCTTCAATTTAACTCTGTGGCTGTTTTCGATCATCAGTGTTGGTAAATACTTTGCTAAACCAGCCATAGTTAAATGGTTACCAGGCAGTAAGTCTTGACCACATTGAAAAGTACACAGTGGTTAACACAGTCATTTCCATATAAATAATTAATACTGATATCTAGTGAGTTTTCCTAACAGACAGAGCTGAGATTTGGCATCAGATGAAGGATTCAGCCTGTGCTGGATTCCTGTTGGACAGCTGTGATTCGGTCTGTAACATGCAGAACATCTCACTGTGTGCATTCCTCTGCTTGGGCTATGTGCCTGTTTTTTAAGTGTATTTGTTTCCATCTTGGGTTCAGATCACCAGAACACAAAAGCTGCAGAAAGACAAGTTGGCACAAATTCATAAAGCTCTTCAGATTAGGAGCGATCAGCCAGGATGGAATTTACCAAAAAAAGACTGAGTCAGGATGCTAAATGGGTCACAAGCTTGTTACTCTGGATTCCCATGTGTAGCAACAAAAGTCCTCTTCTGCTTGTCATTAGACATGGTCCAAGAGGTGGATTCTAGTTATTCAATTTTCTTTTTCAAGATGAAAACACTTTACACATCTTGATCTGGGGTTATCAACCTAAGTCTTGAATAGTATACATAAATAATAAAATAGATCAGTACAGCCAGCATAAAGAGATGTAGAGGAGTTTATAGCATACAGTTAAATAATTAGCATATATTTTAAAGTTAAATCTATTGGTCAGTGATTTCTTGCATTACACTGATTGATAGAGAGAATGTTTTAACAATCACAATCAGTGATCCATTCAGATCTTTAGTATTGGCTGTTATAAAATGGGGTCAGTGATTCATTCTGTCAGTCCAGTTTCAAGGCCTTTGTTGTTGTAAGCCCCCAACCTCTACCCGTGGTGGGGATCCAGGGCCATGGCTCGGGGCTCACTGAGGTCGCTGTTGATGAGCACGCGTCTCTTGGTGCCGTCCACGGAGGCCACAGAGATGGATTTGTCTCCGGAGTCGGCCCAGTACAGGTTGTGTTGGAGCCAGTCCAGAGCCAGGCCCACAGGGGTCTGCAGGGCTGAATCCACCAGCGGCACCTGTTGGGAGGGGTCGCTGGCCTCATGGATGAAGGCACTGCAGGTGGAGGAGAGGGCAAGAAATGAGGACAGGGAAGAAATAGGAGACACAGGGAGTGGAGGCAGCGAGGGAACGAGGAGTATTCTGACGTGCTGATAAAATGTAAGACACAATCTACAGCAAGTCAGCCATTACTGTTTTTGGATAAATAGCCTAAGTCATAACTTTTGCTCATTTGCTATGTCTGGTGCTGTTCTGCTTGTTTTACATTGGGTGAAGTTGTCGACTAGTTTATCATTAGGAAGCCAAATAAACTTATTTTCATCGGGGGGTTAAGCTGGCAATAAAATTAAAAGGCTTTTATGTTATGCAAAAATCTGTTTGGTGCAAGTTTCGATAGTAATGTATCAATCATGAGTGGCTAAAAAAAGGATGTATGAGCATATACAAGTGGATACTGTGCTGTAAAGCGAGTACAGCGTGCAGAGAGGGTCTGGTGTGTGCGAGCTGAAGCCTTGGGGTAAATGAGCTGAGCAGGTTCATTCGGGGGTTAGCGTCCTTCTTAGGTGGAGCCTTTATCAGAATAGACAAGGCCTCACTCAGGGGTTGGTCCGCACGTTAATGAATTGGCCCTGGCAGAGTTGTTAGGTGAGGGCCAGGCAGATGTGCTCCCGAGCAGGAATGTGGATTTTCCTTCCCCCAGAGGTCTTTTCCCTTAATATCCATTTCATGAGGAGAGCACAGTGCTCCAATTAGAATGAACTCCAGGGAAAAAACGTTGTTGGGATAACAACAGGAGGAGTGGATGGAATCTGAATTAATTAGCAAGTCCGAGCCATTGACTCTGTTAATTAAAGTGGAAAAGACAGTTTTTTTGGTTTAGCTCATTATTAAGAAAATGTTGATTGCAGAATGTCATAGAAGTGAAGTGAAATTAGTCCAGTCCGAAAACATTACACACAGTTACGTGTCAGTAACAGAGATAAGGGCTGCTAGTAAGTGAACATGGACATAAACAAATTGTAGGTTTAAAATTCGTCCAAAGATTAAGGAAATAACACATCTCACAATGCTTTTGTTGAGAAACAGTGAATATTATTAGAAAACTATTACTTAGTCTGACTCCAGTACCTTTAATGTTTAATTCAAGGCTAATCTAAACCATAAGATCTCAAGAAGTTGTGTTTCTGATATGAAAACACACAAGTGACTCAGGTTCTTGTCTTTCATTTACCTGTAGATTCTCCGGTAAAAGCGATCGCACCAGAAAACCCGGTTATTGGCCACGTCCAGGTCCAGAGCCACTGCGTTCTTCTGCGTGGACACCACCTGGCTGTAGTCCCTCTTCACCAGGTCTATGCGTCGGATCTCATGTCGGTTGGTGAACAGGAGGTACGGGCTTTTCCCTGCACGCAAATCAAACAATATTTAGGACTCGATTTTGGTGACAATGGGCACAATAGCAAACACGGAGCCAGGGTCAAAATGTGAATATGAACACCCAGCAAGTTGCTTTATAAAGGGAGCTGAAGGAGGGTGAATACATTGAGAGTTGGGATGTTGCTTCACTTTCATTTGAAGACCAGTCAAATCACCTCTGACAGTTTGGTAATGAGCAAATTTAAATTAAATGCAACAGCAAGTGCAGTGTATTAAAACAATTCAAACCTGTATCTAGTGAAATCAAATTCCAAACACATTCTGACCAATAACATGGTCTGGATTTAGATTGAGTAAGAAGTAATGGCTCTACCTGTTCTTGTGTCAATAATTAAACCAAGAACATACAGCCCCATTCAGAGGTAAAAGATGGACATAAAAAAAACAGAAAAGGCCGATAAGTCTGAGAGATTGTTTTTTTCCCAGCACAGCGTCAACACGTTTGTGTGCTGGACTCGGGACCATTAACCCTGATGGGAAGCACAGCGTGTCAGGGAATGATGTAGACCTTCCTCTGCAGTAATAACACAGAGGCTTCACCACTGTCAAAAAGTATTGCAGCTTAATGTGCTCCTGTACATTTGTAGCACCGCAGTCGATGCACTGATCTTTTAACACAGATACATTACACAACAGAAGTTCATGTGAAGACAGCTAAATATCCTCCTCCTAACAAGAGCAATCTTGTATTAAAAAAGATCTCAGTTGTTGAAGTATTGTTCAGTGTGTCCGTATGCATCATTCATTTATACGCTGCTTATTATGCTCTTTAGTATTTAAACATACTGCTTTAAATAGCACACTGGCAACGTTCACACGGGTAACAGGTTTCTGCAGGTTTCAACAATTTCATTTTAACACTTTTTTTAAGACCTTAATGAATGAAATTTAAAATCTATGTCGATAGAAAAATTGAATATAAAGAACAAGCCTCAATTCGCTACATTATCTTTTAAACTACATGTTGTACTAAGACACATTTTGATTTGAGTGTTTGTATAAACCCTCATACACGACACAAAGTACAATATATTGCAGAACTGTGTTAACAACAAGGTTAAAGTCCAGAGGAAGTGCGATGGAAATTTTTGGAAAGGGATAATAAAAAAACATGCATTTATACACAGAGCTCTAAAAATACATGGAAAATCCCAAAAGAAAAATATTTGTCAACAAAATAGTGACTTGACAATGCAGAGTGGTGTCGTCATGGACACGTGCAGACTCAGTAATGAATTTATCAGCTGCATGATAAATATATTATATGATATAATCATGCTTTACTTTCCATTTCCCTGCATGGACACAGGTCCCTGCACCTCAGCGTCTACATCCCACTGTGTCCTTGTTTCACTGTTTCAGTGCATTCACACCTATTTTTAGAGCTGTCCACTTGGGATGAGGTCATCCTGGATGCATTTCAATTAGAATCATGCACAGGGTCCGCAGACACATTAATATCATCATCATTACTCTATGATTATTCTTTTATAATGCCGTCAGGGCAAAGCCATGAGGGTAACAGACATAGTGTGAGCCTGCAGGGAAAGTTTAATCAGTCCAGCTAGAGCACCCACCTTTGTCTTGTAACGTCTATATTGAGCCCATATCTTTCTGACACTGTGTGGTAATAGGACGCCAGATGCAGCCAGTATTCTCGAGAGGCAGATATGAAAATCTTTCACTAATGGCTCGCTTGCCACAGTTTCCCCTTTTGACGGTCTGTGTCATAGCCTCATTGTGGTATCGCATGTTCCCGCTTACTGCCCTCTCCCTCCTCCCCCAGCCCGTAGTCTGAATAATGACAGTGGCGCTCAGGACTAAATGTTCTCCCAAAAAAACTGGCCATTACAATGACAACACTTTCAACCTCTAAGGCGGAAAATTGTCCTCTGTTGGTTTCATGGGGCTGTCAGGGCAGCAGCAGAGGTTTTCATTGCCGAAAAACCAGGCGGTGGAACCGCTGCATTTTGGGGAGCGATTCAGCTTTTGGCAGCTTCTGCCACACACAGTTGTCTCCTGGCCATGATAAACTGATAGAAAACACACTGGGCAGCCATGCACGGAGAAATACAAGTGCAGACTGAGGCGGGGGGCAGATACAATCCACACACAAGTACAGTGTGTACAAATGCAAACACACACACAAGTGCTGAGCTTTGATATCAGCTCAGTTTAATTGAGGGAAATACAATCGGACCGTTTGACAGCCACAGGGACCAAATCACCACATTTCATTCGCACTTACTGTTTCCTGCCAATTAAATAATGAACATTTTGTGGGGAAATGAAGTGTAAATATATCAACTGGCCTCGCTCTCAATTCCTCTTAATAGCTTTTTTTTTTTTTTGCCATCGCTGGCGTTCAAGGAAAAATCAATTTGCCTCATAGCAGTTCACTTTGTTCTCCACTAGTCTGACGCTGGCCTGTCGACAACAAGCCCAACAGGAGACCAGATTAAACTGATGTAATTAGCTTCCCACCGTGACTCAGCCAGGTACCCCTGAAGAGTTGCTGCACCTAATTATAAGTGTTTAGCACGACTAAACACAGCGGTCTTGTCACTCTTGAAACGGTCTAATGGGACAGGACACTGGTGGACAGTTTTGGCCTGGGAGATAAGTGAGCTGTTGCCTTGGTGATGCTTGTTTTTTTCTTCCTGTCTGCAGTTATGTCGAGTACACAAGCGAGCGCAGAGCGGTGATAAGAAGCTAACAGCAGAAAGATGTCGGTGATTATGAGACGAGGAGGGTTAGACACCGAGGCACGAAAGCTGCGAGAGGAAGGGTTGCACTAATGAGGCCGAGTAATATCTGAGAAGATGAACGTCTTGTTATCATCTGCACAACAAAGCTTTTAAACTTTCAGCACAGATTTTTCTAAACAAGCCGAGCATTTTTGTGGGTTACATTAATTTATAAACTTCAGAAAACGGAAACAGACGCTTATCAAATCCCCAATTTCTTTTTTTTTTTTAAAGCAACAGAATCTCAGAGTTTGACTTCACACAAAACTTATTCTTGCAGAATTCTCTTTTTCAGCTTCAAAATATAGGAGCCCTGTACTTCAGCTGCACCATCTCAGCCACCCTGCACTTGATTCAACTGATATTATCAAACTTAAATGTGTTAAATGTGTTCTGAGCTGTGAACTAAATTACATGACTGTTCTCTGATGAAACACATTAATACTGATTTTAATATCAAATTTTTTACCACATTTCTGAAAAAAAAAATCATCATGGAGTCATCTGTTTTAGGCCCCTTACCAAAAGTGGGTGGCCTCCCACCATCGATGACAGCTCTAGAGTGTGAATCTGGAACTCCCTGGTCATTTTCACATCTATGCAGAAACTAAATCATCACATTGTCTATATTCAGAGACACCCCCCCCCCCCCATCCTCCCTTGTGTGTGTGTTCTAAAGGTGTTCTTTGAATTTCAAGGGAAAGGCACTTCAGCCAAAACCTACACTTTGAATTGTTCGATGATCAGTCATTGTAACTCACCCTCTGCCTTGCAGGTCTTAGTGACGGGGTCCATCTCATAACCTTCGTGGCACTCACACTTGAAATCCCCCTTGTAGTTGATGCAGATCTGGCTGCAGGCATCAGGGAACTCACACTCATCGATGTCTGCAGAGACAGGAGAGAGAGTGAAAGACACAAAGAGACAGAAACAATCAGACAGAGAGAGACAGAGACTAATTCACCATTAATGAGCTGGCAGCAATCTATATTGCTGCTTTAGTTGTTGGTGAGATAACAGTGATAATGAGAGAGAGAGAGAGAGAGAGAGAGAGAGAGAGAGAGAGAGAGAGAGAGAGAGAGAGAGAGAGAGAGAGAGAGAGAGAGAGAGAGAGAGACCTGTCGACTTCTCTGATTTGTTTCCTTCCACCACATCTCAGGCTTTTTCCTTGTGATGAGGAAATGGTTGTTAAAAGCATGAGGAAGGTGTTAAGAAAATAACCTTGTGTGTGTGTATGTGAGTGAGTGAGAGAGAGAGAGTAGCAAGTGTGTGCAAGGTTCCCTGTGGGAGTGACAGTCTGGGCACACTACACAGAGAGACAAACAACTAAGAGCTGCCAAAAGCAACACACACACAAAGACAGACACAAACGCACACACACAGACCCATCCATCCATCCATCCATCCATCTATCCATCCATCTGATCTGGACTTTTCTTTACCTCCACAGGTCTTTTTGTCCAGCAGCTGGTAACCCGTAGGGCACTGGCACTCAAATCCGATTGGTCGGTCCATGCAGACATGCGAGCAGCCGCCGTTGTTGATCATACACTCATTCAGGCCTGGGAGACAAAGAGAAGGAGCCCGTGGTCAAATGCAACCAATCACAGAGGATGTAGGGATGTTAAGGTCATCCGGAAGGTCATTCAGAAAAGGTTCATATTTGCCCAGCTCATCTCCATCTTTTTTGAATCCTTATCAGATGTTTTCAAAAGTGGAGAGGGAATTAAAGGGGGACAACATTACACACACGCAGGGAGTGAGTGAGCTTTTAAACTGAGAATCAGGTCCATCTGTGTGTGTAGGGATTCCGAAATGTCCCAGAAGGATCGATCACGGGAGCAAGTGAGGATATCTAAATTAAACAGGCACGCTGAGTTGAGGCAGAGTGATGTAAACGCATCACGAAAATGACAGCTAAGAAAGAAAAAAAAGGCAAGATGTAAAAACAGAACCACTCTCATTTGAAAGTAGGTCAAAGCAGCCTGAACAAGGTTGGCACACAATGGAGGGAGGAGAGGCACTTAGATGGGATTGTGCCGCACACAATGGGTTTACATGACAGCAAGAAGAAACGTTAGGGCCAGTTCTTCAATCTCCTCCTCACGTTTATTCAGTATAACTGAGGATATAATGTCATCAGAAGCTGCTGCATATAGTTCTGTATCATGTCACTGGTACAATGATTAAGTGATGAATTATTTATGAAACTCTTCAACACACTTTGGCGGAAAATAAAAATCCTATTGTCTAAACTAATCGTAGAAGGTACACCAAACGGGTGAAAACTAAGATCACCAGAAAAATAAATCTCGCCAAGACTTCATTCAACGGCTGCAGGCTTTGTTTTTTAGTTTTCACAAACAATTAAGCTGCACAATGAGCAACTGACAACTGGAAAGGGGCGATAAAGGGAAAAAATGGATTAAACTGCGAGAGAGAAACCGCGCTGCTCAGTACGACAGGGCACTTATTTCTGTCAACGGTATCCTACGCAATCTAGTGTAACACATTAGCCAATAGGCATTCAGCTTTTTCATCAGTCATGGGAGGCAAAGGCTATGCTGAACATGTGTGAGTGAGAGTCGGCCTAAAGCAAAGCACAACCTTATTCCACTGGTTCCAAGATGAATCTTCGGTAGTTAAATGTAAAAATAAAAAACAAATCTTTTGTATATTTTGATTGCAGCGTTCACATCAAATTTTCACACCTCAAGCATGTGTAATACTTTCTTTTGTGGATGATTGCCCCAGCTAGTTTAGTAGTGCGTGTGTGTGTTTGTGTATTTCGGTGTTAGATGATAACCAGGCCATTACCCTATGTGGATTTAGCAAAGACTTTTATTTTGAAAGGCCACAGACTTACTAAAATACAGTAAATAAAGTAAATGTCTCATTCAGCAGAATATTAAATGAAAACAAAAATATTTTATGTAAAACCATTTGATCGATTGTGTTTGGACCATAGAATGTATATAAAGATGGCCGACATGCCTCCACTTCCTCCCACTATCCAGAAATGAAGCCAAAATATCCTGAATACAAACGCTGCCATCTTGTCCTGATGATGTCATTTGGAGTCTACGCAGAAGTGGAGCCACAGTAATGACGTCCCGCCGATACACGTGCTCGACCAATCTCAGCTGTCAATCAAAACGTCTCACGCTTTTTTATAGCATCAATTAACTTAGTAAAAAAACTTAATTACTGGAAAAATAAACAAGAACATACATCAGTGTGATAAGAACTAGAGAAAATGTAAATAAATGACAGTGACATGTACTCTTTAGTTCGGCCCATGTCCCATCCACTACAATGGAGAAGGCAGGGTTTATGAACAATACTGCAGCCAGCCACCAGGAGGCGATCAAAATGGTTTGCGTTAATAAGCTGAACCACATTACATTTTACAATCTGTTTGTGTGTATCCTATAGCTTTACTTTTTCTTTGCATTTTTGACTTTTCCCTGGGTTTGACATACATTTAGTCGCTAAATAGGTTAAATGGGTTGTATTGATTATTTGTTATTGTCTGGAGCTAAAGCTGTTCTAATTTTATACCCACAAACCCTGATAACTGGTTCATTTCACACATGCAGCATTGACTCAAAGACAAAATAACACATTTGCTGCTCAGCTACATAACAACATTCTATAGCATTGATAAAGTTAACTCCTTCCAGGTTGACTGAAGGTTTGCTTGTAGAAAATCTTCTGTTTTGTGTTGGACGTCAGCCGACTCTGCACAACAACCACTAGCACTGAAACCACATCTCTACTTTCGCTGGATCTGTGACAGCAACCTACCACTCTCAGAGGCTCCCACTCCTTTCATTCTATCAGTTCAAAATTAAAGGCAGACGGAAGAAAAGAGATGTAGCCGTGTTTGAGGACTCACTGCTCCCTGTCTCTTTGAGGGGAGCTGGGCGGGTAACAAAGACGCCCCAGGAGAATCTCCTGTGTGAACATATAAACAGCTTTTCCCAGATTGCTTCCAAGGACAGCCGTGATTTAGAGGTCACTTCTCCTTTCCCTGTGGGCAAATAAAACACGACGTCTCTCCTTTCCCACTCCACCTCCGTCTCTCTCTCCATCCCTCTCTGCCTCTCTCTCACCGTGAGATAACCCATTATGTACCTATTTTGAGCCGCTTCTGTGAAAGCAGGAAACGATGGAGCAGTGTTAAGAATCAAATGGCCTGGCTAGTAATGAGTCAATACTGTGGTAATATGCCATTATTTCTAATGAGATGGGAAATAGAAAAAAAAAAATGGTTGGAACCCAGAGAGTAATGCGTGGTACTTATTTTCTCTGACGGGCTTTTGCGGCAAATGCAATCACACCGAACATCTACGTGATTGTGTTTCAGTATTGTTGTCTCGGAGTGTTTTTGGTGCCTGTGTTGCAGTCGGGGAACATCTTGTGAGTGAACGGATGAGTGAGCAGAGCGATGAGCTAGGTGTGTGTGGACACGCTGTTAATGAGCTGAGCACAAGACCTGGGTGGAAGGAGAGAGGGAGGAAGAGTAGCGGAGCCAGCTGTCAATGGCCTGGAACTGGACCAATCAGAGAGCTCGAATATATTCACTTTCGCAGATGGGTCTGACCCCCTCCCTTCCATCCAGACTGAATGAGGTCCATCCCAAAACTGGCAGGGGCCAATCACAACCCTTTATCTGAGATGAGGCGGGTTTGATATAGTTTTGGAAAGAAGAGGGGACGGAGCACGGCTGAAGCATTTTCAGTAACAACCAAGATGGTTGCCACTGATGCACTGAGAGAGAACTTTTGAATCAGCTACAGAGACATTAAACTAACTGGATGGGATTGCGAGTGTAAAAGAAAAGATCATATTGTATTTGTGTATGCATATTATTCAAATAATATTGCATTTTTGACTCAACAGTCAGGTGTCGACTACACACGTGTTGATAGATCTAATATTAGCCACATAGGAAATGTTCTGAGCCCCTGCTGGAGAAACCTTTCTCTATCTGGATCCCTCTGAATCTTAATTGAATATCCCTGCTGTAGTCTATTTAGATTTTTCTGATCACATCCAACATGACACTCTGCCCGGACTTGGTCTTCTTCTGAGACTCCACCAAGCAGGTGATCATTCGGGAGCTGACCGTGCAATGAGAGGAAAACACGGTGGAGGCTCATGAAAATACCAGGAGCTGGTGGAGCAGTGCAAAGACCCAGGGAGGTGGTCTCTCTGTGAGCCAGTTGAAAGTGGGCTGCTCGGTGCTCAATCAGTAAAGCTCTGGCAGGAAATTGTTTCACGGGAGCTGCAAAGAGGGCAAGCCACAGAGGAAGCCGCAGAGAGCCCATCGGTGGCTTTGGATAAAGAGGTCAAGCCTGTGGACCCCGGCTGGGACACCAATGTAAGGGGGTCTGATGTTCTAACTTGTTTTGTTTCCCTGATTGGTTGCAGGTCTGATCTGGGATTGTTGGTAACGCTCCAAGACAAAAGTGAATCATTGTGTGAGTTCTGTCTACATTTATTGATCAAAAATAACTTTAAAAACCATCATCAAGTCTGTACTTTTATTTATCTGTCCTTTGATTTATCAGAACATCCTTTACACTGTCATTTTTGTATTCACAATTCAGTGTCATTTTATGATTTGATGTCTCACCATCTCCAATGCTGGAAGCTTTCTGAGCGATGTCTTCAACACAGAGGAAAGATAATACACCCCCCAATGTTTTGTTCCTTTAAAGGAAGGCATCACTTTCATTTATTCATGGTCAATGAGAGTGGAAGGTGTATGAAGACGGGAGGAGAGATGAAGAAGAGACTGTCTGAGAGCAGGAGGAGCTTTTTTTCTACCGTTTGATGGTAATTAGTACATGGAGCTTCTTGTTCTGATCAACAGTAGCTGCTGCTGATTTGAGCACGCCTCTGAAGTCTTTGAAATGCAAGGTAATAGGAGGGAGTTAGTCACATTTTGTTAGGGTAAACACGATTATGCTGATACATCAAGTGCTTGAATCCATTTATAATAGATATATACTGTGCATGCTCTCTCACCACTGAAAGAAAAGCTCCGCTAGCGCACACAAGTTCCTGCAATTTCACAGCTGAGCATTTGACACACCTGGGAAATGAGGAATAAGCTTTTCCCTGTTAGCAGCCCAGACGAAAAGCAATAAACCGTGTTTATGTCGAGGGTAGAAGACCTTTTGGTGAGAGCTGACAGGAGATTACGATCGAGTCGCTGTGTGCAGAAGAAGTCCTCTTACCACACTCTTTCTTGGGCTCGTCTGATCGGTCCTTGCAGTCCTTGAGAGAGTCGCACACCTTGGAGCTGTCAATGCACTCTCCGTTCTTACACAGGAACTTCAGCGGCCCCTCACACCTGGTGGCTGTGTCAAAAAACGCAAAAAAGAAAGGATCAGTGTCATAAACATCGTACACATTTTTTTACACGTGCTGCTGAAAATTTCGTCAAAACCTCATGCATCTAAAAGTGTGTGAAGTCAAATTGAATATGTGGAGCGGTTTGTCGAACTTTTGAAGTCTCGCATGAAACAAGTGACAGCAATAAAATACTTTGCTCTCAGATATTCATATCATCGCACATTAAAAGCCTGGTGTAGTAGAAGCTGAATTTGGTTCAGTTTCATGGTGCTACAGCTTAATATCCTGCAAAATAATTTTGTACAACGCTGCTAAATTATGCAACACAGTCAGAGGAAGGAGAAGGAATAAAATTGGCCGAGAAAAAGAACTGGGCTGATTCCACATAACATCAATGGTCATTACAGCAAATGATTCCAGATTAATGTGTCCAGAAAACCCCACGTAAATCACTTTAAAGCGAGTTCATTTAGTTTCTCCTTATAGGAAGTGACAATATATTACTTCCAGCTGTGACCTGCATCCATTGGACGGTACTAGCTGTCCATCACACGATATGGATGCATAATACATTTAGTGCTCCATTGTCTAATTTAATCTAAATGGGACCTTAATTCACATAATGAACATGATGCAATACATTTTGTATTGAAGAGGAATTGAAACTAGCGACTGAGACATAATTGTCTTAGGAAAATGTTTACTGATGTTATAAAACAAATGGTCTGTATTTATATGGAGCTTTTTAGTCTTGATGACCAATCAGAGCAGCTTTTTTCACCCATTCACACACACATTCATACAGTGCATCTATGGGCAGCAATATTTTTATGAGAACAGCACAGCCATCAATTTTGGGTTCAGTATCTTGCCACAGAGACACTTCAGCTTGCAGATGGGCGAGACCGTGATAAACCGCCGAGCTTCTGGTTAGAGGACAACCACTCGACCCCCTCAGCACAGCTGCCCAGAAAACAAGTGAGAGTCATTTTCTCACAGAATTCAAAAGAACCGACTTCTTTTCGCAACCAGTGCAGTCGCCCTCTGCTGGTCAGTCAAAAGACAAAGCAGGTTTCAGGTACCTCCACATTAGCTTCACTTTCCTGACCCAGCATCTGCTTCCATTTTTATATACAGTCTATGCTAAAAAGGTGATTTAGTTACGAGAAGGACAAAATATAGAACAAACAAGAAAGCGAACAGAGGGTATATTGAGGCATATTGCTCATATTTTCTTTCATTTCTTTTTTCCAAACACTACTTCAGCTGGGAGGATTTTTGGTCAAACACTGTGGTGATTACAAACTTATTTTAGAGTTTAAGAAGCAACAGGGCCAAATGATATCTACAGTACTACACAGGTAGATGTGCAAAAGCCAGAGATGCACTGGATCTAAATAAATGCTTGCAATAGACACAGCAAATAGTGAGAGATTCAAACAAGAGGAAGACAGGAAAAGAGGTAAAGGGGACAGCCAAGACATGTGACGACAGGCGTACCCACCGTTTACACAACCAGATTCATCACTTTGGTCAGGACAGTCATGGACCTTGTTACACTGCTTGGTCCCGTGGATGCAGGAGCCGTCGCCGCACTGGAACTCATCCGGACGACACGTCAACAGGGCTGCAGGAGACGCACAAACACACACACACGAAATCGAAATCCTCTTTAACCCCCTTCAAAACCAAGTCAAGAGCCTTTGTTGCATTTCAGTTAGGGTTAGGGTTAGGCGTTGGGAGCTGCCTCGGACAGAGGGTGAGCGAGAGTGTGTGACGAATGATTTTCAATATAGTAATGCAGCCACACCAAACGTCATTAATATCTCAAGCACAGACAAGCTTTTCATCAACAGGCCACAGTAAGCTCATATAACTCCTCTCTAAAGCACACTAAAAAACAATATATATGACTGAGGGGTCGGTGGGGGTGTGATTTAGTGTTATCGTGGGATGATCGCGACACAGGCAATGTAATGGAGACGGGATACACGTGCACACGCGCATGCACATGCATACGCACATAAGTATCTTATCTATGAAATGTTTCTCTGTATCTGGGAGATGAGTCTAGAGATCAGACCAGCAACCGACTGCTGCAGATCGAAACACATGCACACTCGGTATATTTACCTCCGTTATGTTTCCACCCCTGTCTTATTGGTTTATTGGTTGGTTTGTTTGTTTGTGAGCAAGATTACACAAGGGTCTACTGGACGGATTAGCACGAAACGTAGTGGAACGATATGGTACGGGTCAGGGAGGAACCCATTACAATTTGGTGTGGATCAGGGGACAGATCCAGGAATCTTGTATCACTGTCTTTAACATTGTAAGGTAATTAGGGAACGGATATCTATAAGTCCAATGTCAGCTGGAATTGGGATCCAGCAGCTTAACAAAACATCAATCTCTTGTAAGAGCTTCTTATTTGACACGGCAGAGTGTGAGCCGTGGGTTTGATGTGCGCACCACACATCTTGATAATGAATAGTGGGACTATCTGGGTTTCACACTCTGGCTTAGTGAGACAAGAGCTGCAGGGCTCCTCCATCCATGACCAGCTAATAGGAAAAACCTGCTTTATCGCAAAGCCCCATCTCTGCTCAGTGTTTATCAACCAGCACATTCTTTACCTGACACATTTATAAGGAGAAATAAATTTAAAAAAAACAAGTGTCCCAACTCCCAGCAGAGTGGAAATGTGCTAAATGATAAAGTAACACCTCTCAGTACGAAGGAAATAGTGTGTGTTGAGTTTTTTTTTTTTAAAACCACTTTCCAGTCTGAAAGCAAACAGATAACTTATCTGAAAGCAAAGATAATGTGAAATAAAACTGACCCCCATTGTAGTTACTTCTGATGAGGGGAATTGATTGGCCTGCAGCCATCTTGCACACAGTCTAATATATATATTCTGCTGTTTGAAATATTTGCAGTGCATGGCAATAGATTATAGAAACAAGTAAAAAACAACAACTTAAACACTAACAACCCAAACAAAACATAATTTACATTAAATTAAAGAAGACTCAAGAACACTACAAACAAGTAGACACATGTGTCTTTCTATGAGCAGCCTGGAGCTGCAGAGATGTGCTGTGTACCACTTTCCTCCTACATACTAATTGTAAACAGAATGTCCATCATACTAATTACCATGATATACTGTGGTGCATCCTTTCAGCAAGTAGGCTAAACATTATTTAAATGTATAACATACAAGATTTAAATACAAACGATTTAATTGTATTTACTTCTGTACAAACAGGAAATTATGTAATTGGTGTGTCAATGCACACTGAACATTGTAAGGAGAAGACAAACTACCTTTTGTACAGATTTTATACTTGTTAGGATTATGGACCATTCTGGTTCGACTGGTTTTGGTTGTTACGTCTGTGTGCGCTGATCCTGTAGGTGTGTGAGCTCGGCTGGGCTGGGGGGGGGGGGGGGGGGCGAATCCCAAAATGTTTTGCACCGTTTTTCTACTGTTTCTGGGTTGAAAGACATGTTTTCTCAAAATGGTGTCGCCTTATCAGCTGAGATGTGTATATAAATCCAACAATATAGCTTCTCTGCAAATGTGGCAGCTGCTGCTTGGCGTTTGCATCAATTGAAGATGTTAGGTAATACATTTATTTTATAATGAAGTTATTTGACGGAATAAGTTTATAGTTATTTGAGCTGAACTTATTTTATTTTTCAATTGTATTTTGAAGTATTAAACACATTGAAATCCATGTCATCCACCTCCACGATTTCTTCCACAACAAGGCCAAAAATGTCTTTCTCCTCCTTAGTTACATATCACAACAGTGTTCAAAGCGCCACTGTTTAAAGATTTAAACAATCGTTTTATGATGTTTTATTTGAGCTGAACGCAGCCCTAGTCTGAATCATCAACTCAACCACCACATCTCTGCCAAAACGTCATTCAACCTTGTGGTGGTCACACTAAACGCCTCTTTGAAACAAGTCTTCTTACTTTTTGGGATGTGTCTTTCATTACCTTCCTGCCCGCATGATTTACCTTTTGTCTCTCTTGTTCAGGATCACCGACTGCTTTCCATTTGTCAGCCACAGTCACCACCGCCGCTCTGCCTCAGCTCTCACTACCTCAAGCAGCTCAGCCACTCAGCCGTACTCTGCCCTGAAACACTGATGGTTTACTGTTTCCATGTCTCCTGTTTTATTTTATTGTTTCTCATGCTGTTTTACTACCACCTGCTATTTGATGTTTTGCAAATCTAAATAGTTCCTCCGCTTTCTCGGAGAACTGCATCCACAGCCACCTCCAACCTGCATGGGATTAGTATGTAGTTTGTATGTAGATGGTATATGGGATGAATTCTGCTGTACCCTCCTCATGTAACCATGGTTACATGTGCACTTCAATTTCCTATTGTGCCTAAACTCTCCCTCAGCCTGGTCACGTATCCTATAAGTCCACAACCTCCGTCTGACAGAGCAGCAATTGTCATGCATCGATGTGAGCGGAGTGGACAGCATTTTGGATAAAATAGTTATGTTACAATGGCAAACATGAATAAGCTCTTGCAAAACACAAAAAGGAGGGATACAAAGGGCTACGTGGAAAAAGACCGTACAAGGAGAGATTCGTGAGGAACAGACACAAAAGGCAAACTCACGACAATCAGACTCGTCAGATTTGTCCTTGCAGTCTGGATCTCCATCGCATTTCCATGTCAGTCGCACACACTCCCCATTGGCGCAGCGAAACTCCCCGGCGGTGCAGTTTGCCCTGCGGTTGTTCAGGTACGGGGCCCCGTCCCCGCCGCAGCGCTCTGGCCCCTCATCTGAGCTGTCGGAGCAGTCGGGGTCTCCATCACAGCTCCACATGAGCGGCACGCACTCCGAGGTGTTACAGCGGAGGTGGTTGGGCCCGCAAGTGAGAGGGGAGGCGCACTTGAGCTCATCGCTGCCGTCTCCGCAGTCGTCGTCACCGTCACATACATAGACAGTGGCCAAGCACTTGCGGTTGGAACACATGAACTCGCCGCTGGGGCAGGCCTTGGCATCTGGAGGATGAGAACAGAAGGAACAAAAAACCTTAGAAGAGGTTTGAGGAGAAATTGTGAGTCTGCATCCACTGTCTTATTAATACTGTCGCAGGGGAAGTGAAGCCTTTACATTGAAGTTACAGTTTAGTCAATATGCCTTTGACTTTTCCCTTAAAAGCTTAAAGTGGAAGCAAATGAATATGATTAAAGGCCTGTGCTTTAAAAATGAGGAGTAACCCAGCCGTCCTTAAGAGCCTGAAACAAATCAAAACTGACTGAAATGTAAGAAATCATTTGACAAAAATCAATCTCGTAGCTCACTGACTATCGTCTGATGACAAATTAGCCTCTTGGTACACACAGCAGATATCTGAGCCGAGACTATTTCTCTACAAAAAAAACAAACAGTGATATTTTGGCTGATCTCTTTTAACAGCTATTTGCATATGAATTCAGATAAATTCAAAAGCTGACAGCCGATACATTCCGGTCAATGTGTTCCACCTCTTTGGTTCTCCACACGTACTGTTTACCTGTGGGTAAGCAAAGCCTTCTCAAATGCGATTGTTCAAACTAGAAACAGAAACTAGAAGCCTTCCAGCCCCAAAGTGTTGTTTTATGGTGTTGTGGCAAAGTTGACTTTTGACCTTTTGGGTGTAAAATGTCGTGGTTTTTAACATTTTACCCTATTTGACATAATCAGCGCATTCATTCTGTGAAGTCAGTGACATTTATCCACCAAATCAGTTCATCTTTGAGTATGTCTGTGCGTCTACAATTCAGCATCCAACAAACAAACAGTCAAATATGATCAGGATTTCTTTCTATAATTATTAGTGTATTTGCAGAACGTTATGTCACAGGGAAAATGTCCTTTGACTCTGTACATAAAAGGTTGTTACTCAACATATTTCCGGATTATGCATTTGTAAGAAATATTGTCCTCATTAACATGTGAGCTATGGCCAAAAGGTATGTGTGCAGACATAGTGACCTTGACCTTTGACCCTTGACCACCAAATTCTAATCAGGTCATAACTTGAGTCTTATGAATGTTTTTGTCAGATGTATTGAAATTCTGCCCTGTCATTAATTCACATAAGCTTCAAACAGAGAGACACAGTGAAAGGGATTCTCCGGTTGAGATGCAACATTGGTATCATAACCAGGGAAAAGACAGGAGGAGCTGAAGAGAAAAGGAGAGGGGACTATGGTGGTTTCACAAGAAGATGATGAGACACGTTGTCTCCTGAAGAGCTTAAGATAATAGAGACCTCTCTGCAATCAGCAGGTCTTTAACCTGTGATGCATCATTAGCACAAAGGTCAACCACATATTGTAGGTTACAGTCAACTCTAAATGCTATTCTACCCTAAAAGACCTGAGAGCAGTAAGAAGCACTGGCCTCGCTCCCCCTGCATGAAAATGTTCCTAAGCAGGAGAGAAAAGTTTATGTGCATCTCCTCTTTTCAAAGTCAACGTGCATGCTTTTCTAAATCCACTTCTCTCTCACTCTCTCTACCTTAAGCAGCTTTCTCTGGCTCTTTACTCGTGTCTGGCCCAAAACACTGAGGCTGTGAAGTGAGTCAGGGTTCCCACTGTGAGGCCACAGCAGCCATTTGATTATGAAACATATTTGATGAAATGCTCCTCACATCCCGAATAGCAAACAGTAAATAAAGTCGTCTGGAAAAAAAAACCCTGAAAAAAGCCGGTTTCTGTGGCCCTCGCAGGACTGTAATAAAAACCACCAGTCACTTAATTTGCTCTGAATGAAATAATACCTGTCTGTCACTAACCGATCAGCCTGTGGTCTCACTGCAGATGACCAGAGTCATCAGCCACGGGGACATACACGGGGAGTTTAATGGTGAAAGACAAATGGTCTGTATTCATAAAGAGCCTTTCTAGTCTTGATGACAGTTTATTGCCATTCAGACACACATTCATATAGTGCATCTAAAAAGGATCCTTCCATATGTGCATACGCAGCAATTTTGCAACAGATACGTTTACATTGATCCAAACAGGGATCAATATTTAAATGGCTACAGAAAAAGGACTGAAGGGCACTCAGAGGGCGCACTCCTCCACCAAGGCCCAACAGTCGCCTCATGAAACCACATTTAAACTGGATTTTCAGTTGGATCCACATCAAATTGCCCAACACTCATAAATATCAGTCTATACCGTAAAGATGCCTGATTTTTTTCCATCAAGATTAATGAGTCCTTCTCTGAGAAATCAACAAAAAACTGCTGACCACGCAATGTTAAAGAAAGCGAAAAATAAATTCCTGGATCTCCCCTCTGATCCACATCCAAACCAAAATCGAATGGGTTCTTCCCTGACCCACACCGCATCCTTCCACCAAGTTTGATATATGTCCAGTAGTTTTTGGATAATTATTCTAAATATCAAACAGACAAACAAAAAGACAAAGAGCAGTTTGAACCATCAGTGAAAAGTAATAAAGTCAGTGGTTTCCAAATCAAACTGGATCAAAACATCTCGTAAAAGAAAATGAGAAATTAAATTGAAAAAAAATCATGAGCAATCCCACATGCTGAGTTAAACTGGGTTAACATGTCCTCATCTAGTGAAAACATAGCATCCTAATTACTAACCTATATAATATATATACCATATGTCAAAGTCACTATGTTTTTTTTCCTTTGCAAATATCAGTGTTGACTTAATTTACTCCAACAGCCTTGTTTGCAGGGGGAAGGCAACTGAAACGAAAAGCCCATGTTGTGGATTCAGTTCAGTGAAGGGTTTTTATTCATTAATATCATAACAGGCTCCATCTGATTCTGATGTGTTTCGTAACTACTGTCCCTGTAATGCCCCGAACCCTCACTCTGTTTTAATTTGGCACTAAATAATTAACGAGATTCAAGAGTCATGTACGTTATTATACAAGAAGAAGAGCATTAGCACTGTACACGAGTGACCTGGTTACACTCGAGAGAGGCTGGTTTCCAGTGGGGGCACCGTGTAAATGAATGTCAAGACTTTTTGAACAACCTTGAGCCCACAGTGCACGATGTGGTACAAGTCAGTGGCTTTTAAATGATAGATAAATGGAAGTGGGGCCCCAGCACTTCACTCAGTGGGTTATTCTGTGGTCAATTAATTAAAAAAAGGAAACAGGAAATTAAATTTATAATTCGTAACTTTAGGCACTAGGGGGTCTCTCAATCAAAATAATAACAAATGACCTAGTTTGAAGATTTGTGAAGTAGCATGGGATCATGGGAGTTGATGTCTTCAACACTGAAAAGAATGTAGTTAAGTTTTATTCACATTACACAGAATACGGCAATGAATAGTCATGATCCATTACGACCAATACAAAAAGTGGAAGGAATAAACAGCCGACTGGCTAACTGGATAGCAGTGAGTTCATGTTGTTTTCTCCGGACGTTATAGCAGAGACGGGTAAAGCGACGGGTGAAGCCACCACGACGCAGTTAAAAGGCAACCAAAATGCCCAAAATGAATAAAACTGGATTTTTTTGCTGGCTTTAAACATTGTTGGAAACATTTTTGATAATGTAAGTGCACAGTTCAACAATATATATATAACATAATGTCACTTTTCGATATTGTAAAGAAGAAGAATTGTTACAGATCATATTGTTAACTCAACTAAATGAATATACATTGAGGCTTTATAAAGATTTCAGACCTTCAGAAGACCTGTGCAAAGAATCTGCCACAAAGACTACATTATAGCAGTTCTCAATCATTCAGGCCTTTATGATGATATAGAGTGATTACTATCTTCACAGTGAAGCATGACACTGGTCAGGATTGACTGAAGAATGAATGCAGCCAAATACAGAGGGTTCATTGAAGAAAACCTGATTTAGAGTCCAGGACTGACACTGAGAGTGAGTTTCACGGTTCAACTTTCAGCACAAAAATAACAGAGTGGCTGGAGGACGAGGCTCTGACTGTGAGGAAAGTCTAGCCAAAGTCCAGATTTAAATCCCACAGAACACCTGGACGGACCAGAAGATGGCTGTTCACAGACACTTCTCATCCAGTCGGACAGAGCTTCAGAGTATCTGCCTGGAAGAATGGGATAAACTGCCCAAATCCAGGTGTACCAAGCAGATAGAGACTTGCCCAAGAAGAGAGAATGGTGCCATAGAGGCCTCTGCAAACAATGAATTAAGGGTGTGAAGACAGTTATGTGATATTTACTTTTGTGTCATTGTGGGTTATTGAGAGTTAATTAAATTAAATCTACAACATAATGAAGTGTGCAACAAAAGATGGTAGCATTATCAATGTGTATGCAAACACTACAGGTGCACAATAAAATACAGACTGTATATGTGCACATATAGAAATTGGAAATTTGCTGTAAGGCTATAAAACCCCTCTATGCATTAACAGCTGCAGCCCCATGCTATGCACAAGGCAGGCCATGGCTCTGTTGGTTAAGGCTCATTAATGCTTAGATACATAGGGAAAAGGACTGAGCCTTCTGTTCGTACTCTGCGTTCATCTTTTCCGTATTTGTGCACATCTTCTTAACACTTCAGGATATGGGCAAACAGACAAACAGAGCAGTACCACCAGAAGTCATGAGGGGCAATGTAGCTAATAGTTCAAGCGTGACAAGTAGGACACGAGGAAGAAATTCACACAGAATTCACCATCCACTTGCCCGAATGTATTTAATCGCTTCACAGAGAAATTCCACTTACAATGTGGCCGCTTTTGCCTCTTTCTAATAAGGTAAAGTATCACAACCTCCGTCACCCTCTAGTGGATGTATAGCTTAACAACCATGCCAAATTGTAAAAAACATGGAAAAATGTGGGCAGTGACGCTGGACTCCAACGTTCACATCATAATGACAAAAATCTGTTTCATTCTGTGGGTGGGACACACAACATCGCCGGCTTTCATGCTAACGTGATAAAATAGCTATCAGTACAATGCTAACACACCAGATTCACCAGCTGCTTCCTCTTTCTTGTTAATGTAATTCTATTGGCAAGCACCAGTGCTTGACTGTTTGAAGGAGATTCGATTGGCTGGTGCCTCCATTGCTGCATTAAAAGTTGAACTCTGCTCAATTTTTTGCAGTACGCAGCATGAGCAACGATGAAGCAAAGGAACCTCAATGCAATTTGGCAACGAATACCGTCACCACATTCGAAGAGAATGAGCGTTTCTGCCTCCAACACATACGTGTGAATCCAGGGTTGCAGTTATAGTGTTTAAAACAGATGCATTTCTTTTCGTACATAAAGGCAGCAGTAATGAGCCTTTAGTCCATCACTTTGGTCCAGACAGAAATATCTAAATAACAATATGTAAGCGCGTAAAAGTCAATGTATTTTGTATCTGCACACTCAAAAACAGCTCCAACATCAATGGGCCATTCACACAAACACACACAAAAGGCACACAACATCCACAAATGACAAACCCAGCGAGGCAGAGTCACACTCACTCACACTGCCGGCCACTTCACACAGGTCACAGTGCCTCTCTCCAGGGAAACAGCTCAGCGGCTGACCTTTCCTGCCACGCACACATTTACACAGCAAACACAGCTGTAGCAGAGCAGAGAACTCCCTCTCATCTGCACTAATAACCAGGAGAAGATAACTGCGGACAAGATGGGAATCAAAGTGAAGAGAGTTCTTTTTAACCTCCTCTCAGATATCATTACTGACTGAGAAGGTAGGCCACCTGAGGGCGGGTGGGAGCGATGGCGGAGGAGACAGAAAACTGAGACAAGACAAAACACCCACCGATTAGATAAATTGAAAACCTGTCTAGATTTCTATTACCAGACTGAAATTAGGAGGAAATGTTGTCAGTGGTGTAGCTGCATCGCTGGGGACGTGCAGTACCTGCCAGTTCGGTTTCACTGCAGAGGCAAGGAGTCATTCGTTGTCTAATACTATCCAAGCAGTGTTAAATATGAATGAATAAAACAAGCAAAAGTACAACCACACAAGAATATTATTAGCAAACACACAAGTCTGGACCGGCTCGCTGTGCCTCGCAGTGCGTCCCAGTGGGACTGCCGTCCTCAGGAGAGATGCCCAGCGAGTGAGTGCACATTAAAAACCCACATCGCTGAGGGTTGAGGAGGACACAGTTGAACTTTCTTGCGGAGCCTCTCTGGAGCTGCTGCTTAATGTAATGTTGATCAGGGGAAGCTTTCTCTGGTGAGGGCTAAATTCTACTTTATACATAATTCAACATGCGGGTGACTCAATTAGCAGGATGCCTCTGCAAGGTTTGCTTTTCGGAGTCTGCGGCGGGCTATTCACTCTACTAATAGCAGAGCGTAGAGAGGGTTGAGTGCGATCCGGCTCAGTCAGTGTTCCTCTCCGCTCACACTAAACACATGTGAAAGCGTACAGCGTGTTTGAATGTTCAGCTCGATGTAAGCCAGACTATGAGCACTCCACAAAAGCACGAGTGTGAAGACAGCTACAGAAAGACTTGTGTTGCCGGAGCAGTGAAACTTAAATCTGGTTGTTCTCCTTCTGCTGGTCTCTTTATTTAAGTCAGTGCACACCAATGCACTGCAAACTCAAGGAGGATCGAATAAAGAATCTTGTGATACTGGATTTGTAACACTCGCTAAAATCCATGACAACTGAAAAGCCATTATTGTGTGGACAGATTCAAAGTTTAGTTTCGGTTTTAAAGTTTTGAAAGAAGCTCATGAATGAACTGCTTAATTGCGTTGCCACTGTTATATCATTAGAGTATAACTACCACCATCACCAACTGATGTAGGTAGGACTCAGCATTAGTCTGAATCCAACAAATTAACATCTGTTGACATGTTATATTGTTGGAGGCTAAAACTACAAGTAATCCTAAGAGCCACTTCTGCTTCTTTTTCTTCCGTTTAATGTTGTCTCAACTTCCCCCAATTGATCCGTAAGTCAATGTTTTCACATTGCAAACGAACCAAACCCTAATTCAGTTTGATCCAGACTGAGACCACCTCGTCTGGTAGGACCTTTCACAAATGTTACTTCGGTTCCAACTAAAACAAAAAAAAGTGTGAGGATCCGCAAAAAACAAGGTTGGTGTCCTTAACACGACAGTTTGTGGAATAGACTTTGTTTTGATTTGGGTCCACACAAAGGTGCAGGATGCCAGGTCAGTGAAACTGTCCAATGAATATGAATATGAATGAATATAATATGTCGGTCCTTAGTGAGTATAAGTCCGTTCATTCAGAAAGGTAGAGGTTGAGTCTTGCAATTAGTATCCACAGCACAATGCCACGACACAGAGGCAGTGAGATACACAACAAGACAATGAATTGGTTCCAAAAAATTTTTGGTAGATGTGGACCGACATTGCAGTGGTACCGGTACTTTAAATTTCAAAAGTTTTTTAATTCATGCTTCAACATTTCAGATCAACTGCATCCAGTCATGACGCAATAACATTTCCAGGTGAACAGACTGAGGTTTGCAGCTGAGCAAAATGTATAAGAAACATAAAGTTTAATTCTCACTCTCACGCAACTACCGCTGCATCATTTCTCGCATTTTTATTCATTCATCTTCTCTTTCTAACCTCAAACATACAGCAGAGTTAATGCTGCCTTGAAGTCAATTCTCCAGCTGCCCCTGTGCCAGCAGCTAAGCCTGCAATGAACCGACGCACTGAGACGTACTCAAACCAATTGGTAGTTTCCATCACTCCTCCCCCTCCCTTTATCGTGACTGTAAATGTGAAAGATCTAAAGCCTCCAGTCTACAGCATAAAGAGTAATCTAAGAGCTCAGCTCGAAATCTGTGACCTATAACTTCTTTTAAATTACATTCACACAGGTTCTGTCTCATTTACCATCGGTTCACCAAGGCTGTTGGTCAGGAGGTAGAGCGGGTCGTCCTGTAACCAGAAGGTCAGGGGTTTGATCCCTGGCTCATTCAGTCTTAATGCCAAAGTGACTTTGAATGTGTTATAGAAAAGCGTTGCATATCGAGTCACTGTATGTGTGAATGGGGGAATGTGACTTGTAGTGTAAAGTGCTCTGAGGGGTCGTCAGGACTAGAAAAGCTATAAACGCAGTCAATTTGCAAATTATCAACAAGCTCACTGCTGAGAATGCTGATTTGACACAACTGCACAGCATTGATTATGCTCAGGGACAATGATTCAAATGTTCAATATATTTTTACTGTTCTTTAAGTGGCTGATACGGTGAAGGCTGCTTAGGTTTAGGCCTTTGAAACATGATTTTATAAGGCAGGGTGAGTAAATCATTGTAAACCTCTGCTGTCAATGTGAATGTGTTTTGCTCTTTTTGCACACATCGCAAATATCTCAGTACATTTGCATTATCATGACACTTAGCATTAAATTTTAGTTGCTTGTTTCAAAATTTTGCAATATGAATATCATTGTTTTTGTTTGTGTGTGCAAAATAACTCAAGAGGATTTTGTAAGCCTTAAATCAGAGATTATTGATGTTGAGTAAAAAAGGTGTTGTATCATTATGAAACTGTGGCAGGACGAATTTAGTATATAGATTTATTACCCCTTATTTTGTCATTCCTTATGTTGGGCTGAACCACAAACAACAATTTAAGACTTGCTGCTTGGTACCTAGACTGATCTGTGGTCAAAATTGCAAGGGCAATTGCTTCTTGCCCTTGATTTAAACATGATCTTTCATCCTGGCATTGGGCCCAATCAGTTCTCACATAAACTGGCCTGTGCAGCACTTAACGGAATTTGCGATCCAGCCCTTCGCTGGTGATTGAGTCAGCCTCTTCCTGCCGGTCACGCTGAACAGAATTTACATCTGGAGGGATTTTGGCCTTTGCCTGGGTGGCTATCGGCCTGCTGCCCGCCCTCGTGTCGCCACTGAGAAGCTTAAGACTGCCGCATCAATACAGACATTAGAATGAAAAAAGGATTAGCACAGGCTAGACTAGGTCTCAATGGACAGCGCTGTGAAGAGCCATTTGAGCTAAGAAGGCATTAGATCTAAAGTCGATGGAATCACTACCACTTGGCCGGGCATGAGCGTGTGGGGCCACATTGAGACACGGAGTCACTGACAGGCCACTTGCAGGCTGATGGGACAAAAATATCTTTACAGCACAATGAATGCAAAGCTCTTCATCTTTCAAGGAGAGGATGGTAAATATCTATTCTAGAAGATAATTTCTCTGATTGATGTTTTAATTTCAAGACAAATTCATTTGGTTTCCTCTCTAAATACAAAATGTAAATAGACTAGATTCTTTAAAAAATAGCATGAATTGCATGGATACCGCTCGCCCCCACACCAATAACTGAAAAGGGAGCAGATCCCTGGAATAAAAGAACATCATTTATATAGGATAATAGGGAGATGGCTTTTTTCCCCCCCTCTCCTCCTGTGCATTTGCCACCACGTGCCATTTTTGCACAATCTTCAAAGTCTAAACACCACACCTCCTCCCGCTCTGTTCCCTCAATCAATTTTTCTTGATGTGAAGAGGCAAGGGAGAGAGAGAAAAAGAAGGAGACGATTTTTCACGGCGCTTCAGAAGTAGGGCAAGAATAGTCCCTGCAGGGGTTGAAGGGGTGGAGGCAGCCGCACGGTTGAGTTGTCAGATTGGCTGTGTAAGGAGGTGATGTCATTTTTCGATGCTTCTGAGGACCCTGCAGCGGGAAGTCGAACGAGTCAAGGTTCAAAATGTGACGGCAGAAGAATCCAAACATCACCAGAAAGCTGCAGATATCTGATATTCTCCTACAAAAAAAACATTCCACATCAAAGTGAATCTATTTTTTGAGTGCAGCTGGCTTAAATCAAAACTTACTTCAAATCCCTCTAATTATATGGAGTGTTCCCTACTGTGCTTTAAAGTCTTAAGCCCCTGGATGATAAGTGAGTTCAGAAAAGGATGAAACCCTCTAAAATACAAAAAGGAAGCATTGTGATTTCTCTTGCTGACTTCAAGCATCGTCAAGTCATTCCCTATCAGTCACTGCCACCATTTGAAATAAAAACATACAGCTCGAATAAACAACGGTTCATGTATTTTCCTCCATTTCCGTCACAACAAACTCACCAGAAGCGCAGTCCTCCTCGTCCGCCCCGTTCTCGCAGTCCTTCTCCCCGTCACATCTCCATGACAACGAGACACACTTGTTGGTGGATCCTCCACAGTCAAATTTCTCCGGAGGGCACGTCTGTTTGCCTGTGGGTAGAGATAAAAGAGATAGGGAGATTACTGCACAGGTTTTTATGGGCCCATAAAGGCTGCAACAAAAACAACTACAAGACACCACCGGACTGGATTTCTGTCGCCCCCACGATCCTGTTAAAACTCATCCAAATCTCCACCAGTCTGGCCAATTGATTTTACTGTCTGGGCTCCCTCTAAAGAGACATGCAGAAAGATCATAAACTACAGTAAATGCACAGTTGGCTGAAGAGCAAAAGACGCCCCCGCGCACGTACACACACACACACACACGTCTCTCTTTTCCTGCCAATCTACTGTAGTTGGCACAGAGCGGGTTTGATCCAGATTTGTTTCATGTGAGGCATGTTGTTAATTATACATCTCTGCTTACAGTGCAGCCTTGAACCTCGCAGACTGAAACCAAAGGGTAAAACTACATGGCAAAACATTTCGGTCCCTTGATTATTTCAATTTCATATCATATATAAGAACAATGGCTCCAATCACGCGCACCTCAGTACTGTCAGATGAACTCAAATACCCCTTCATCGACGACCCATGTTCCAAATGAGTTGCATATTTTAAGCTATTTGAAATTTGATTTAGTTATTTAACACTATGCAGCTCAAAGAAGTAGAATTTGGAGCTGCAGACGTATGTTTCAACTATATTTATTATTACTTTTGGGTATTTCACCTTTTAATATTTCAACCTGTTTATCCTCTGGAGTACTGTGCTAATTTTGGTATTGTTTTAATCCATGAATTTAACGGAACTATGTCAATCACAGGCCGTATATAAAGATGTACGAGAGCCAAATAATCTTGACACCACAGCTCTCTCACATAATCACTACTGCACAGACTCTGGCTCCAAATGTCCAAAGCCCAAAATGGCAGCATTTGCATCCAGGATATTTTAGCTTAATTTTTCTAAAATGGAAAATAGTGGAGATGTGTTCTCCATCTGTATACACAGTCTCTAATTTCAACAATTAATCTATGAGCCATTTTGCCATTCATTACATCCCCTGCTATAACCTGTATATATATATATATATATATATATATATATATATATATATATATATATATATATATATATATATATATATATATATATATATTGCTACCTTGAACAATCTATTGAAACCATTTTTAGCTGTAGCATTAGCTTTTACGCTTGTAGTGTTGTGTTAAATTTACAGCTGACATCACATGGATATATTTATTCACTATACTGTTTCTAATTCATGTAGCATATATATTTTAATTGAGCTACTCCATTATCTTTCCACAAACAGCCTGCCATCTGCAGGAGTTGTCATGTGACCTCACTTTCCAGCTGCTTATCAACTTGAACTTTATAAACCTTCTGACAGTCGGGTTTTCTTTTTTACATGGACTCAGCGCACAGCTTCGTCTCAGCTGACAAACAATGGGAGCAATCTCCATAATGAAAATCACTTATGAGGTTAGAATAGAATATCTGATGTTAGTGTAAACTGTATAGTGGATAATTGAAAGCACATCTGTTCACATGGTAACAGATTAATTAGACAGCTGCACTTAGGCTAAACTTGAATTCCTTCATTGCTAATGTAAAGACAATATGCAATAGGCTTTAATTATTAAATGAACTACTGTATATATTCCATGACAATTACAGTCATTTTAAATTGCAGGGATCATTTTAGCCTTAATTGTCATGTTTTCATAATGAATCGAAAAGGTTTTCACGTGTATCTGTTTTCTTAATTTATAAGATGTAAATGTATCTTATGTGGTATGCAGTGAGAGTAGTATCACTGAGAGTATAAAGAGCACAAGAACTTTTACTTCCAAGTAAAAAAAAAAAAACTATTTTATTTTAGTGTACTTTATAGTGTAACCTATATCAATATTCATATTAATTTGGATTTCTGACCAATATGCAATTTACAAACAACAAAGGTCCTCAGCTGCCTGCTGTCAGGATACGTGTTTTAAACTGCTACAACATCACTCAGAATGTTTTACCCATACCCTTTATCCAAAATGACTTGCGATAAATGCATTGGAACCTAAAAGCATTGTTCAAAAGAAATGAAATAGAAGCTCTAGCCTGGGGCTTCAAGGTGCAACATGAAAAAAGATGGGTGTTCACTCTGCAGCATGGAGACGTGCAGTGACTTCACTGGGGAATTATTTCCACCACTGTGGAGCCAAAACAGAGACGAGTCCTGTCACTCATCTCAGTCAAAGATCAGCGGCTTTAGGAAGTGACAGCACAGAGGCAACGGAGCGCAGTGGTTGGCCAGGAGAGTCGAGTTTGACCATGACCAGTGTAGTGAGAGGAGGAGTGGTGTGACAGCACTGTCTTTGCCAGTCTTCTACTGCTTTTTGCTGTTACTCATTGTCCATACGGTCATATACTAATCAGTATCAAAATCTGAAGGCGATTTGTTCCAGTCACAAGAATAGAAATATACAGAGACCAAAACAATAACTAGAAATACAAAGTAAAGATATAATGTTAAGAATGTGCATTACAATACAACAAATAAAAAGAAGCTATAAGAAAATATGTATAAATACAGTATAATATAGTATATACAAAAGGAAAGAATAATAATAATCATTTAAGGTGTAATGTGCTGGCAGGGTGAAATAAGTCCAGGTCTGATCTATTGACTCAGAGTCAATACAAACCAATGTATCACCCTGGTAGATAAGTGAGGTAACCAGGCACCAACAGGTAACCACCATTAAACACCAGCTCTTAAAGGAGATGTATTTTTCATCCACCTTCATTTGGTATTCTACTGACCCTGCAGGAAGGGGGGGTGACAGAAGGGATGTGGGGGAGAAGGACGGAGAGGCAGCTGGTGCCTGGGGAGATCACGATCCGAGAATGGCTGAGGCAGCCAGGCCCTGACCCCATGGACAAAAAAAGAAAACAAGCACTTGCTACTGCAGTGTTCAGAGGTGTCCCTACAGCAAACAACACCTCGGACTCAGGGTAGATTTTAAATCTGTATTCTGCTGGCTGAGAAGTGTCAATTACCTACAATCAGGTTACAGCCAGTGATAGATTGTTTTCTAACTCAGGGGTCATACAGGAGCCACAATTTACACAAAGGGGCTGATTCTATGTCCGACATCCATGCACAATTCCGTAAGGTGCACATTTAAGTCAGTCCTTGTTTGCTGTTAGCTCTGTAGGCTTCAAGAAGCAATGCATCAGTGAATATGTTTTGAACATTGTTCCTTCCTCAAGCACATTGTGTCATATTTTAGCAGGGGTCAGTGGCCCACCTGAATCTGCCCCTGGATGTTCCCCTGGTTACAGTCAGAAAAACAAAGTCTCATATTTTAATATAGTTTAGTATGACCAACCGACAGACCTCTCAATTTACAATGAGTTACAGAAATAACATTTTATTTCTTCTGATTCATGTGTAACGAATTTTAGAAATCATCGTTTCAAACCAGAAAGCTATTTTTCCCTCAACGTGCGGCAGCCTTTGATGGTGCCTGCGTCACTGTATAATTCCTCATGCATACGACAGACAATTATGCCCTGTGATGCTTTTTCTTCAGTGAGAAATTAGTGGCTTCTTTCTAGACACGACTGTCAGGAGAGCAAACGAGCTCAATAAAGGAACTAACTGAGGAAACAAAAAGACAAGGAGAAGGAATGATGAGCTAGAATGTGAAGGATTACAGCTGAGTAACATCTGAAAACCAAAAGAGTGAGAGTGGCTGGTCAGAGATGAAATGCAGTTTCTGAGATGAAAGAGGCGAGTAGGTGGGATCCTTGAAAGTGGAAATAAGATGCTGTCTGAGTGAATTCAGTCTAATGCAGGGCCAAAGAGGACCTGACAGAAAACAAGACACGGGGATAAAATGAAAGAGGGGGTGACACAGAGAGTGAAGCAGGAGCGGGGGGGGGCGGGAAAGAATAAAAGGAATCCATAAGAGGGGAGGTGCACCAGGAGGAAGAAACTCTATAAAAGAGGAAAAGATGATGATGTAAAGTGCTGTACGACCTTTCAGATTCTTCCCCTAAAGCAAAATCAAAGCCACTCAAACCGAGAAGAAAGAGATAAAGGACAGAAGACAGGTGGGGGGCAGACTTTAGCAGAATCTGAAAACACAAAGCAGAGGATGATGTCTGACTGACTGACGATTCTTAAACCAACAGTTCCTCTCAAATTCACAGGAAGATGCCAAACTTGACTCCAGCCAAGTAGCGTTAGCTCCCTGCCTCCAATGACAGCTATTGTTTAGCAAAATCTCAGATTTCACGAAGACAAAAGGTGACGAGGATTTCGCTTGCGAAAGGAGGCGACTTAATGAAAACCAATTACTCACTGACAAACCGACGGTCTGGCTGTTTACCATCGGAGTGAAAAATGAGGATGTATCTCCTCTGTGGCATTTGGCGAGAGATCTGTTCAGAATTCATCACCTTTTACAAGACCCAAGGCGGTCTTCGTTTCCTCAGCGCAGTGGTGTAATAGCTTTGCTTTTCATTTGCGGGCGACCTTGTTATTGCTCAGTGTTTTAACCTAAAAACCAGGCTTTCAGTGACGGAGCGGAGAGGCCCTTCAGTTTTGTCGATTGTCACTGAGGCATATAATGAGATAAAGGGATACGTAATAAGCACTGTGGTGTTGAAAAATGTGTTAAATTGATCAGAAGTGAGGCTTCATAAAAAATGTAACAACAAACTACAGAATGGCGTGGGAGTAATAATGAGGAACCTATTCATTAATTGATGCCCTTTTTCACCGCTTTCAAATGCTTATCGATAATGTGCGGTGGTGACTCATCCCACAACCAGTTCATGACAGCTCTTGCTCCCTGACAGTCCTGACTACTCTCTACAGCTGCTTCCACTTAGAAACACTTTGAAAAACACACATCCTCGTGTTTCCAAAACCTCGTTTCCAACAGCAAGTCTTTTAAGGTCTGAGAACTTGAGTACGAGGGTGAGTACAAAAACTACATCTGTCTATGTCAGGCTTCGCATGGTAACAACCACCTCAGATCTAAAAAAGGACAACACACTCACAGTCACATGAGTCACAGTCAGATTCGTTGCTTCATTAAACCGTGTTAGCGTGGCTGTGTCCTCCTCTCTGAATTATACATGTGCTATGGCCAAGAACACGCTTGCTGGTTGCAAACCACAAGATGGGAGATTGTTATTTTTAAGCAAAGTGCATTAGCAGGTTATGTACTGTGGCATGAATGTCTCTTTTTTTTTTACCAAGTGATGTTGCTGGTCCTCCTCAGCGCAACTTTTTTTTCAAAGTTCCAGCGACACACAGATGATGGGTGCTGTCATCACAGGGCTAACACGTACAGACAACCGTTCACAGTCAACTGCCGAGGGCCAGTTCAGAGTAGCTAAATATGCAAACTTAAGTGCACGACTTTCTTGCCGTTAGACAAGAGTCTTCAGCACCGAGGCACGATGACACCCCCCATTATAAATCATAACTAATTTTCACATTTTTGTTCAGACTGTAATGTCTGCAATTTTTCAAGTATGTCATTTCAATTCACTAAATAAATCAGCAAATATTTTGGAAAACAAAAAAAAGATAAAATGATGAGGCCTAGATGATTTATTAGCTCTATGTGCGCATAATAGAAAAATGCTTGCATCATTAACAGACAAATTTATTTGGCTTTAGGAGCCTGTTCTTCATATTTTTTATCATTTCTAGACATCGCTGAAGACTTAATGATAAATCTACAGCTGCGGCTCAGGAGGGTAGAGAGATCCACTAACCAGTAGGTTGGTGATTCTACCCTCGGTGCCTCCAGGCTGCATTCGGAAAAAAAAGCTGAACCCCAAATTGCTCCCGACACTATATGAGTGGTGTAATAGAAAAAGCACTTAGAAGCCATGTTTCAATGTGCGTGTGAATGAACAGTAAAGTGCTTTGAGTGGTCGATACGACTGGAGAAGCGCTGTATTAATACAGTCCATTTAATCTGAGACAAAAATCACATTAGCTGATAATGATATTGTTCGATGCCGTCCTGCCATCATGTGACAGTCAATGTCATTCTTGCATAACTGTACATTCCACCTCAGTAAATAGTTTTGGTCTGAACTCCCATGAGCTGTTCTTAAGTCACTGTTAATCACTCTTGGGGTTTATGCTTTAACTACTACTTACGGTAAGATACAATTTTGTTTCCCTGAACAAATGTAGAGGAAAAGTCTGTTTTAAGTGAAAATCTGAATCAGTTATATAACAATGAACTGATAACACTGCTGTGGTAAAACTGAACTTTAAACCTGAGCTGAGTTGGCAGCCTGACTTTGTTTTGGGATAACAATCCCACTCCAATTTCTTTTTCGCAGACAGCGTAACCAACTGAAGTTCAATGCATGAGAATTGTCCCCGTTTCCACGTATGAACGCTACAATAACAGTATTAACCTCAAGGCACCGGCGCTGTCAGGCTCTGCCACTGATGGAATTCTCACCAGCTTTAGTTCTGAGTTTACCAACATATTAAACCTACTTTTGTGACACATCAACAATTTACTATGTAAACAAAAATCTGTGGTGGAGACAGAGACGACCGGCAACAGAAAATCGACATAATTAGCAGTGTAAAGGATATGTACTCGTAAAGTGTTCTCATGACACTAAACAATCCACATCACATCACATCAGTGTAGCTCAGTGGTGTGTGTGACACAAACATCTTTACAAAGGAAACGAAAACACCTTTACAATGGAAATGTTCCCATTATAAAGTCAGTACAAAAAGTGAGGCTCTTTTATTAACTCCCAGAGAGAAGCTCAAAGGGGTTTGAAGCTCAATATCTACAAATAGTTTCATAGAAGTTTTCATCAAACCCCTTTCACTGATATATCTATAACCCTCCGCAAATTACACGACACTTAGAAGCGCAAACCAAAGGCACAATATGGTGGGCTTGAAAAGAAGACTTCCATCTGTTTGAATAATTCAGATTTTTCCAAGTATTTGGGGGGTTATGTCCTCATATAATGAACGACTTCTCCGGGAGGAAGAAACACTGTGAAGTTACCTCACGCTTGTCAACTCTGAGAGAAGACTTCACAGAGCTCCGACTGACGAGCAGAACTGAGCCGCACTCAGCAAAATTTGCCAGGAGGAGTCAGGCAGCGAACGTTCACCCCCTCTCTATATAACCCTTGCTAAAAGTGATTTCGGCAACTACAGGAGCGGCGTGGAAATGTCACCGCTCCGGCCGGGGAGAGCGGAGAAGCTGCTGCACAGCTGGATGCGGTGGCCCACTTCCTCCTTGATTACACATTAATCTGATACAAAAACTATGAGCCCTGGCACTTCACATGTTCCTCCGAAGACTCATTCATTTTTCAGTGCACGCAAGTAACTCGCTCAGTGTGGCCCAAATCTGAATTCTTAATGCGATGGTGTAACGCTACTCCAGCGTGTAATTGAGAATCCACGCAGTGAGCCAGAATAATTGTGGCACAGATGTCTGCAGCACCCGGGTTCAAAGTGCCTTAACTGAGTGTGTGTGTAAACTATGGGTGTGTGTGTGTGTGTGATGTTACTTTTGTGCACGTGAGACTGAAATAGACAGACAGTAGAGGAGATCTGTAGGGAGGGGGCCAAATTAAATTAAATACAAGATGAGGGTTTTTCTGCACGTGAGAGACGACAGCGCAGCTTATCGGGCTTTAGCATAACTGGAGCATGATGCATTAAGGTGTATATGCCGCGCTATATGTATTTAGCCCCGTGGAAAACAGCCGTGCGCTCACCGGTTGCTGCCGTTTACATAAAGGCAAGCTCATCGCCAAAGCATCACGTTAAAGATTGGACGCGGGGTGCGTGAAATTCCCGACCTCCGCTTTGTCGTTAACGTGGCAAAAAAAAAAAACCAGCTCCACTTTAGCGAAGTTTAACAGATAAACGTGAAGCTCGGTAGCTTTTGATTTCAAAGTGAAGTGTTGCATGGGATTGGGGGGTGTTGAGCGACGTGTTAATGCTACATTTTCATGTCAGAGGTGGTTTTTTCTTTTTGCCGTTTTCGTCTTCAGTCTAATGTGAAAAATGCAGCACATCAAGAGGTGTTCGCTGACAGACGTACCGTTCTCATTATGGTTGTGTAATCTCAACGAGGCGCCGCCACAGACAGGGAATCTTCCAGTGAAAAGAGGTTAATGAGACACACGATAAGAGTAGGTTGGTTGCTGTTGCCTCTTCATTCCCACAATGCCCATCCTTGAGTCTTTTCTCTCCTTCTCTTTTCTCCTCAGTGTGATCATGGCACAGTTGCATCCATTCGAACAATCAATCTCCATCATTCATTAAAATACCAGCCACTGCATTTGTAGAGATAACGATACCACCATCGAAAATGCCTCCGATACAGCCTAATTACACGTGACCTATCCAACTAGTGGATCATTGGGGTCCCCTGAGTTACCGACGCCCTTGGGACTATAAAGCTCAACTCTGATTTGCGTGTATATCTTATGATGAATTATTTTTCCCCTTCTAAGGTGTTTCCTGAAGTCTTTGCTGTAGCACTAACCAACGAGAAGATTCTGGTTTGAGTCAAGTACAGCTGTTCTGAGAACAAACTGGAAATGCCTCCGATACTGCCAAAAATGTTGGGTTGGGTGTATACTGAACCGATAGCACGTCTTAAAATATATCAATTTCACCCAGGTAAAACTGCTACTTTCTTTTACCCAGAAATCACTCTTTCTTTGCTGCTCCAAACCCGCGGCTCTTCAGTACTGCCACTGGTAAGAAGGGTACTGTCTTTAGAACGGTGAAGAAGAAGTTATTTCCTGTAGTGTAGCATTGAACAGAGCTGACTAAAATGTAACATGTATATATATATATATATATATATATATATATATATATATATATATATATATATATATATATATATATATATATATATATATATATATGACACACTGGAGAGTTCACAGAAAAATAAAATTAACTCATTATCTACTCACCACTGTGCCAGTGATGGAGGAGTGGGTGAACGGTTCGAGTCCACAAAACACTTGTAGTTTCAGGGATAAAAAGCGTTACAGCCAAATCCAACAGGACACGGTTTTTCTAACGTGAAAAAATACAAACATACAAAAAACAAAACAATGCCTCCATACTTCTCGTGTGGTGTCCATAAGCTCAGACATTCAAATTCAACTCAAAACGGTGTCATTTACACTGTGTTTTAAGCCTGGATGTGCTCTGATATCCTCCTCTGGAGCTGTGTTCACGTTCGCACACACTGCGGTGTGCACACGAGCTCTCGCCCTTAGGTGGTCGCGACTTCCGCTAGCATCACTACTTCCGGTAGCGGACGTTTAGGCTAAAACCACGGTGTAAATGACACCGTTTCGAGTCGAATTTGAATGTCAGAGCTTACGGACACTTGGATGACACCACAGGAGCAGTATGGAGGCATTTTATGTTTTCCCTATTTACTTCTATAAGTATTTTGTGTACTCAAAAGTTTCACCCACCAGTCCATCGGCATAGTGGTAAGTAGATGAGTGAATTTAAATTTTTCAGTGAACTATCCATTTAAGGAGGAAGAGGACATTAATGTTTGTGTTCAGCCAACAGCACAAAAGATAAATGATCATCTCTGCCTAATAATGACCTTTCATTACTGCACCAGCCACCATATTTCTCCCAACCGGTTTCAAAGTGAGCTGAATTTCTGTTTGCAGAGCAGAACAAAAACCCCAGCAGGATTTTTCACAGTTGGTGTTTTAGGTGTAAATTTGACTTTACATCACGTGAATGCAAAGGGGATTTCCATATAAATGAATCTCTCCTCAGCCCAGATCTCTCTCTCTTTATTTTGCAGCCAAGAGATGAATCCCTCCTTCATTTATCTTTAATTGGATTTCCAATATGAACTTGTTATCCTTCAGAGGTCCCTTCATGTCTCCCTCCTTAGCCCTAACTTTCTGGGGGTGACATTAGAAGCTTCGCCTGGTGAAGGGGCTGCTACATTATTCATCGAACCGACCCACACATCCGCAGTCAATAAAATGTGACAAAAGTGGAATGAATATCCTCTGAAAGATTCATTTGGCTTTTTCTTGATTCATTTCCTGCTCAGCTGGACGCATTTTAATTCCCTCCCTACGATAAATTTGAAAAGACTTAAAAGTTTAAAAAAAGGACACTGTGGATGGAAGTAAGATGCAGCTCTAAAACAGGCTACATCATTCAACATGTTCTTACTGTACATGTACAAACATCATTGTTGAATCGTTCCAGTGAACTTTTCTTGTAAGTCCCTCTGCAAGTCATATTGTACATATTATACATTGGACTGTATCAAAAGATACATCCCTACATCCCTCTTGATTGCCCCCTGGTGGCTGGCTGCAGTATAGGTCCTAAACCCTGTCATAAAAGACAGTTCCTGTTATTTAAGATAGTTCCTATCACAAGAATGTTTCTTCAAGTATTGTTTTTTCGAGATGATTTTAATTACTGTTTTTTAGGTGTAAGAATAAGGTGAAAATGTCATGATTGACAGCTGAGACTGACTTGTGATTGGTGGAGCGCGGCAGGACCTCAATACCGCAGCTCTACACCACGATCACAACTATACAGACTCTGACTCCAACTGATGGGAGTTTTAAACAGCAGGAGGAAGTGCAGACTTGTCGTTCATCTTTATATTCAGTCTATGGTCAGGAGTATGTAGGTGTGGCTTGATCAGATTTTCATGAAAGTGGTGAGACAACCCACCGAGTGCCATCAGATTTGATTCAAATGTTGCTGTGGTGCATTAAAGTACATGACGTCATCTCTTTTCCTCTTTGCTTCATCCCTAGAGGAGCAAAAAGAGAAATAACCCAAACCGTTCACTTTCTGGTACAAAAGTTGTTGGATCATCAATCATCGTAAAAAGCTTTTTGAGAAAACGAAAAACATTTCCCGATCCTTTAAAAAAAAAAATCGAAACTGTGTCGCTTAACTAAATTTGCCAGCAGTGTTTGGATATTTCTTTTACATTCCAAATCTAGTTCCGACTATAAAAATTTGCTCTGACATTTGCAAGGATGAGATATAAGCGCCTGTTATCTGCGCCTCTTCTCCCTGCAGTGGAACAGTCTCAGCGAGCGCGACGGTGCAGTTACATCTCTGCAGCATTTTTAAACATGAAAAATAATTCACTCTGAAAGACAAACTCAGGTCTCAGAGTCGAAATCTAAACATCTGCTGCTGCCGCACTCAGCAGGTTGGGCTGAAGGTCTCAGTTCATTTGAGCAGAACACCTCGCTACATTTAAAATCCTAAACTCCCGGAGTGGTGTATGATACCAGATATTGTGTTATCAGCGTCTGTCAGATGAAGACCCAGGGTTGAAACACATGTTCAGCGAAACAGATTCCAGCAGCTGTATTTCTGTGCGTTGCTTTGAGCTGTGTCTGATATACAGTATAGTTATAGTTCAAGACACCCACTCATTGGTCCCTGCCTGGTTGAGGAAACGTCAACTTGCCTAACCCCCATCAGGGCCTGTGTGTGGGAGCACTCGACTGGCACCGGCTATAAGAGAGCCAGCCAGAGATACAGCTTTAACAGCTTGGCAGACAAGCAATCAAGGAATTTCTTGCGTTCACCATCAGACACCATTGAGTATTGAAGTGTGTGGGCCAGTGGAGGCAGGCGAGGTGGCTGAACTGCCGCCAGAGTAGAGATAACAAGGGGAATTAGCAACCTGAACCTGACTCTTCTGGGAAAGTCAAATTAAATCCGGTCTGGAACGACTGACATGAAGGTGCAGCTGCATATCCAGATGCTGCACGCACAATGCCAACGTAATTATTCAGCCGTAGCTTCTACGGTTTCTTTTCTTGAAGAAACTGATTGACTGTAACAGCAGATTCTAATGCGCCTCTTCGAAGCTACAGTTGAGATAAGTAACAGATAGGTCCTGGTTGGCCCTGATTTCTATTAGTAACAACATCGTTTTCAGCAGTTTCATTGCTGAGCTCTGTTAATACAGTGATGTCACTAAAAAGCCCTGAACCTAAGTTGGTTGCCAGTCAGTAAAACATAGGTTTAAGATTGAAGATACTTGAAAATCTATATTCAAACACCTTGATAAATCAACTTTGACCTACATTACTTTTTCCCGTGCAAAATTGGAGTATAACTGTAGTATGAGGGCACTCACTGTCGGTTTTACCACCAAATAAACTGCCTTACGTTTGTTTTTCTTGCTTGCAACCTCTTGATGCAATGCAACATTTACTAGGAACCACTTATCCACTGGCATTTCATCACATATGCAGTGATATTTATCTGAATGTTCATCCAATTATTTTTGAAGCCTGAAGAGATTTTAATAAGCAAAGATTGGAGAAAATGCTTGAGAATCACTGATTTTCATTATCTGACTTTGGCTAGTTTACAGTGTTTTTCATTTTCCTCAAGCTCAAACTGTATTGGGAAACTTTAAATCAAGCATCTGAATGGTTTCACTTACTGCAGGTCTCCTCTGCCTCATCAGAGCCGTCGGGACACTCTGGTTCCCCGTCGCAGCGCCAGCGTCCTGGGACGCACTGGCCGTTTAAACAGGCGAACTCTGCAGGGGCACAGGTTTTCCTGGCTGCTCAGAGAGAGAGAGAGAAGCACAGAGAATAACAAAGTGAGAAAAGGAGGTTAAAGCCTTGAAGCTCTGTCATGAAACTGGTCGTGAAATGTGTGAATCCCAGCAATCATCCATGTGATCAGAAGGGATCAGGCTCATCATCTCTCACATCATTCCTCTGCAGCACCTCTCCACTGATATCCCTCACTAATCATCTCCACTCTCCATATTTTCTTGACTTTTACTTACTGTGCTGTATGACCTACCCCCCCACTCACCCCGTCTGCCTCCCCCTTCCTCCCTCCCACCATCTGCTGGTCTCCAAAAAACAGTCTAATCTCTCCTTCAGGTTCTCCGTCACGGAGAGCACAGCAAGCTCAGGGAGGTTAAACCTTTTACTTCGAAAACCTGTTTACTGCAGTCAAAAAATACGTCAGAAAAAGCCTTGTTTAAGCAATGAAAGGAAACCTGACAGTGATCAAAATGTTCATGTAACAGCAGAGAGTTTACCACATACACACACACACACAGGCCACCTGTAGCAACTCGGCCAGAGAGCCCGAAGCAAGCAGAGGTCAGAGCCTTTCATTTCCCTCAGCCTGTTACTCCAGGAGGACCTGCAATATGGTCTAATAAATCACTGGCAAGCCGGCCCTCCACTGAGCCCCCCGGTGTTGTTACACAGCCACAACTGTTGCTAAGCTGGCTCCATCTTGGCTCTGATGCTTCAAATTAGATATAGCATTTAGAGATGTCCAGGGAGCTTAAGCTGAGCTGAACGGCTGCAAGGGAAACGGAGCATGAGTCCTTCTTTGCTGTGCTCGGCTCACACCAATTTCAAAAGCAATATAGTTCAGTTGGCTAACGCACATAGTTTTTCCTCATGTCCTGCTTTTCATTTCACAGACGTAGGATTTGTTGGATACAAATTCAAAAGTAATTAAAGTGACTCAACCCAGATAAAAAGAAACAATGAAATCTAATTTATTTCACTGACACATGTGTAAGTCATTCCTTCCTACCTGTTGGCATGGTTAGGGTTAGGGTTTTATTTATGGTTACAATAATGTTTGGGACTAATAATAAAAGAGTCAGGATGATTTTCTTCAATATTTTCATCAGGAGGACATTTCCTGTAAGAGACTAATGTATTTCCTTTGGTTTCACACTGTACAGTTGCCATTAGTGAGCTCTGTGCCAGAGGACGTTTCCCAGAGGCTTGTGCCACTTTAAAGCCTGGAAAATTATAATGATATATATGATTTCAAAGATATTTAGTAGTGGTGTTAAGGACCATGGTTGATCTGTGATCCATATGACTGACAGTGAACAACATAGCGACTGAAGCACAGGAAGAATTGTCTCCATCATTTGCATCACATATGGGAGCATTTTGGCTTTAAATATACCGATGACAGGCAAATAAGACCAGTGTTTCCCACAGTGAGTTTTTTCTGCATGCCGTTCACTCTCAAATGGAACAGAGCCCCAGTGACAGCTCCACCGACTGGAAAGTAAAAGAGAAGTTCCTGGGTGTGTGAGAACTGCATCGAATGCCACTCGCAGCTACGCACACAGCTGTAGCAGAAACTATAACGTCTGGCTTTCTGTGGGGGCAGTAAATTCTTTATGGACAATAGCGTGCGAGAGGAAGAAACAGAGCAAGCAAGAGGCAAATGGCACCAGCAGGCATGAATGAACGAAGCAAAACACTTCAACCATGACTTAAAACTGCCATCCGATCTGAGCCGTGATCCGTTGCACCCCTAATAAAGAGAGGGTGGCTGAAATCCCTGATATGGTCAAACAGTCACCAGATGCCTCAATTTCTTTTAGAACAAGTCATTAAATTAATTAAGAACAAGACAGTGGATTAATTAGTCATTAAAAAGATTCCCTATAGCTGCAGCTGGCCATATTTATGAATTGCAAGTTAAGTATATAACTAGTAAAAAAATAGCTGTTTATTTTGACTTTACAAACCTATTTACTCTTGTATCAATGGCCCTGTCCAATACTGCCTTCTCATTGATTCATGCAGTTCTATTATCTTTAATAGCTACATGGACATTATCAGATGTTATTCAACATCATCTCATTAAAGATTATAAAAAGAGAGCTACTCAATCAAATTGTAAACCTTTAAATGTAGAGAGGACATAAGTGGAATTATGATGAGTGTCCAGCTACAAACCTTTTTATTGACAGTTCCATCTTTCCTCTTGATATTTGGCTCTCATTCAAAATGCATAAAACCCCACTGTAACCCTAGTGTCATATTTACAGTATGGGTCACTCAAGAGCCACCTGTGATGTGGTTGTAAGTCTTGTTAGTGCAGTCCAGGGGTGACAGACAGCCTGTCAACGAGATTAGAAAGTGCTTGTTTCTAATATTAAATCTTGTTTAATTGCCCTATTCTCAATTATCCCGCGTGTCAGAGGAACAAAGTCAAACCAATAAAGGCTCCACCTTGGCACGCTGGCGCTATACAAAGAAATGAAATGTCTCAGAGTGCTGCTCTAATAATGTGTTTCAGTCAATGTGTTTTCGGTCTGTGTTTCCAACCCTTGTTATGTTTCACTTTAAAAATGTAAATTAACATTCTTTCCTGCAAAGCATAATGAACTGACCCCATTAAACTCCAGAGACAAACATTCCCTCTGCTCCTTTTGTTCCTTCAATCGGAGGTCTCTTCCTCCCCCACCCTTGTCTTTTTGCTTTGTTTCTCTATAATACCCAGCTTCTTGTCGAAGTCTCCCTCTGCAAAAAAACACATTTCTGATGGTTACTTTTCTGCAGCTTAAGTGCCACTCGTGTCCTCATTACAGAGCTGGAATGTGGGCTTCTGTTAAAGGTGAAGCCGGATGGCGATAAAATGAGGATAGTGACATCCTTTTAACCAGTACCTCCCTCAAGTGTATAAACTCATTAGTGGCGCGCTCACGTTTAACTCTGGCATATGTATTTGTATTTCCAGAGCCTCTTTATCACTCATGTTGGTGGGTGGGGCAGCAAACCGAGAAGCCCAGAGGCCCTTCACCTTCTTCAACAGATTAATTACATTCATGAGATCTTCCGTATAAATCCTGGAGGAAGATACAACTTTGCATTAATATTCTTTTTCAAGTTGAGCATTTTAACCCCATAAAACAAACCTTTCTTTCCTATACAGTAAATCCCTGCATGAGTATTAATATTGTGTTAATACGCCTTCGAGGAGATGGACAAAAGGGGAGATGAGGGCAGTGCTGAGAGGCTATAAGGTGCAGAATGTGCTGACTAAGACATAAGACGTTCTTTGATCAAATGACAAAGACCTTGAAAATCTCTTATCCAGTACGTGGCCTCTGCAGGTCATACAGGATATGTTGTGCCAGTTCTCTTCGAGAGTCTGAGCTCCTTACACAATCCAACTGAACTTGCAACTCGTTTCAGTCAAGGTCTACAGGGGCCATGGTTCGCTTGGCAATAATTACCCGGGCCATCTCGTTGCCATCTGCTTGGAATAACTTTCGGTTTTAATTAGGAGAGGTTTTTAAATGTTGGGTCAGCGAGTGTGAGGGCACGCTGAAGGGGAAAGTGGCGGGAGAACGAGGAGAAGAAGGGAAGCCGTCAGACTGAAAGACGAGAAATAACACAAGTGAGTAATAGCAGCAGATATAGAGAGTGACACACACAGTAATAATGCTTTATGGAATGGTAGTGGAAAGTGTGACACTGAATAAAAACAGGCAATATTACTGCACTGTAGGCGGATATCACTTACCGAACATTAATCTCAAAGACATGCACGGCACACACGTAGACCCACTCACACACACACACACAATAGTGCACACAGTCTCTTGTATTGCAGGCTTTTAGAGACACAGCTCAAGCAGCCAACATCTGAGACAAATTTAAGAAAAACAAAAGCAATAGCGATTCTGTTTTTTGTGCGAGTGTCGCCTATGGTGAACATTACAAATGGGATGTGTCACAGACAGAATGAGGGCCCTGCACAGGGGAGCTCACCCAGCCATGTTATGTCTCCTGGAGGAGGTTCAGTGGGAAGGAGCTCCACGCTCCGACAACCCCACCTGGAGCCTTCTCCTGTGGGGCCGATGTTGTAAGCGTTTCTCTGCTTCTACTCCTTTTCATCTTTCTTAATCTCCAGTCATGTGGATGCGCATGGCAGACCTACAATGTACATGCATTATGAGTTTGGTGTTAAATTGGGTTGATGAGCTTCACGTGAAAGCCAGATGTCAGTGTGGCTCGCTGCTGATGTGACTGACAGCTTCCTCTGCAGCTTAACCCTTCCAGCTAACTACCTTTATATATTTTTAGCCAAGTTAGCATCATGGCTCATAGGACAGTAATGTCAGACTGTCGATCGATAGTTGGTAAGATTGGTTGGTTGGTTATTTGTTGGCTGGTTGGTTTGGTTAGTTGATTGGTAAAAACATTGGCTTGGTATGGTTGGCTGGTTGGTCCACAACTTCGGTCTAGATATTTTCTCTATGTTGTATTTCAACATGTGAAAATAACGTTTTATTTGTTTCAGGGTTTTTTTCAAAATTAAAACAAATCTGAAGTTTTAAGCTTGTTGATGGGATATCACGGAGTCACGGTTCATTTATCCCATGATTTTGTATGAAAGAACCACATACATTTTAAATCTTTAATATTGATGAGTTTTACTGATGAGTCAGGGAAGTTTTTCAGCTGTGAGTCACATGACACTGTCTACAGGAAGTATGAATGGGAGTATCATCTGGAACCATGCAGCACCCAAAATAGCTCCTCTAACCCTCAGGATGCTTTATCTGCTAATTAATCAATTAATTGCTAATTAGCAAATGTTAGCATGCTAATACACCAAGATGAGATGGCGAAGATTATACATGATACACAGCATCATGTTGGCAGACTGATGGTAGCATTTAGTGAAAAGCACCGCGGTGAAATTGCAGCCTCACAAACTCACAGGTTCAATTGATTTTCAGAATCAACCATTCACTGTATTTACAGGTAAACAACATGACAACTCGCAACGATGAATCCAAAGCACCTCAACATCCCCCTGGTGTACGGCTACAATAGAGGTTATCAACCCCATCTCCTCCATGTTGGTGGATAGGACATGTCAAAACTCAAAGTGCATGTCAAATAAATGTTACTCAAATATGGTATCTGTCACTTTAGGTCGCACTTCTTGTACTGATGTATGTCATTGTCCAAGGGCTAATTTTGCCAGTAAGTTCGGTTTCTGTTTTCCCGCATATTTTGGCTTCATTTCTTGTTTGGGGGAGGAAGTGGAGCTGTGCCATCCATCTTTAAGTACAGTCTATGGTTTAAATACAGGTTTGGTTGATTTTCAGCACCATATCATTTAACCTGAGAGCATTTTTAGTAGTTATTGATGAAAATATTTAATTTAAAATATTGGTTAAAAATATCAACTAGGAAGCTTGACGTGAATATGTATATTTAAGTGTCGGACTACCGGAAAGAAATCTTGATGCGCTCCATAAACATTTGACCTCAATCATTCAGTGACATTCAAGACGAGCAGACAGCCTTCAGTCATCTGGCACGCACAGACACACACCCACACGCACACTTCCTAAATGTATATTCAAATATTTGACCATGAAGGATATTAATAACAGCTCTTTCCATTTGGAGGCTACGAGAAGCTTAATAGGTGTTGCAGTGATAAGCACAGTCTCCTGGGCATCACAAGACAAATGGCCTCATTAGCTCGGAGTGAAGTAGGGGAGTGTTGTCGAAGCAGGAAACATAATGTATCCTGTTGGCTTAAGCCGGCATGCAAATGACTAAACTGTCCAAAATTAATGGGATATCATGGTGGCATAGAAAATACAGCATGGCATCAGCAAGGCTCCCAACAAGCTGCTCCTGAAATTGTTTTTGCAAATGATTATAGAATTTAATTAGCCTATTTTTAGTGTTTAAGTTTGCTAGAAGGCAGAAATTTCTATCTACTTTGATAAATTTTTACTTGTAATATTAATAATATGAATCCGTTATATACCTCGAAGGTCCATGGAGCTGGATGAAAAAGTGTCCTGAGAGTGAGTCAATAATTTCTCATGTTGATTCTTTTCTGTCACTCATGTCCTGTCAGTCAGACACTTGTGGTCAGCAATAAGCCACTGGTGCCAACATGAAGACAAAAAGTCCCATGGGACTGAGCTGTAACTCAGCTCCTGTTGATGGAGTATTGATCCAGAAACCTAGATCCACAGTAGTGGCATCTACAGATTCTCTCTCTCTCTCTCTCTCTCTCTCTCTCTCTCTCTCTCTCTCTCTCTCTCTCTCTCTCTCTCTCTCTCTCTCTCTCTCTCTCTCTCTCCTGTTGTACCTTTTTGCCCTTTTGGACAAATTGAGAAAATCGAATGTTACGGATAAAGCTAAAGGTGTTACATCAGAATGCTTATCCTCCTATATGTAAAACAGCTAATTGGGCTGCAAAATTATCACATGTAATTCTGTTTTATACCATAGCCTATTCATGTTCCTATAGCTGGAGTTGTTTCACATTGGCTGTATTTAAAGATGGACAATATAACTGCTCCTCAAAAGTGAAGCCAAACTGTCTCAATTGCCACCAGGACAGCTGGCTGCAGTACAGGTCATAAACCTTGCCTTCTACATGCAAGCAGAAACTAAAGAGTCACAATACAGGTCTCATTTTAGGTAGTTCTTGGCCCAGATTTGGCCCACACCGTTACTTCGCTCCTGTCCTCAGTCAACCACCTGTCATTACTTTGCTCAATATTTTAAAATTAGAAATTAAACCAACAACACGAATGCCTTTTATCAGATCAGCACCATAATATATTCATGATGCCTGCATTAAAGGAGGCTACATGGTGCTGCTGCATCTCTTCCGACCTTGTGTCCTCATCAAAAGACACACACTGTGCTAATTATAGCCCTCACACTGCTAAAAGACATTTTCTCTCCCCCTGTCAGGTCACGTTGGCACAGACATCTCCAGACCAACGAGGAGTCTGGGCAGCCGGAGGTAGCTGTCTCTCAGGTAGCTGTCCCTGTGAGGCAGCCTGAGAGTGATTTATACTGAAGACAGTTTGCTACAGCTTGGCCTAAACACAAAGATATTTACTTTCATGTTGGACATATGTTGGAGCAGTATCAGACAAGGTACAGGTTGTTATAGCGAGTCTATGAGAAGGCAATAAAATGGAGCTGAGCTACATCGACATTCAGAACAAGTCTTGATTTATCAAGCTGTTTTCTTCAATAATTCTTTTTTAGATCCAGGCTTCAAGTAACACCCCACCTTCTTTTGCATTGCATGCTCATATGGCGCATGTGTGCAGGTGGACCCAAACACAGACATACAATGCACATATCACAGCCCAGTGAAATCAAAGTGACAAATATTGCTGAAATAAAACACATTGTATTGTGCAGCACTGTTTACACGAAAGACAGTTACAGTACACAAACGTACACACACCTCCCCTGCCGTTCACTGCATGATGCCTTCTGCCTGTGTCTGGCCTTCTGCTACACTGACTTTTTTTTCCTGTTCTTGCTGTTTTAGAGAAGCAAAAATACAGCCTGGCATCGACACAGAGACACAATGTACATTTACACAAAATTCAAGGAGGAGGTGAGCTCAAAGCTTCACAGGCCTCTGCGTACTGAACATGCTGAACACTCTTTAAATTAAGTCCGGTCAAGTGTGGGAAGGGGGAGATATGACGTCCAGCATTCTAGTAGCACGATTTTTCCCATATAGTGTCTTTCAGGTTTAAGGTGTGATGACTTACCATCAAGCTTCTGAACACAAGGACTGAAAACTTCATGTAGTGCCAAGCAGGTTATAAATGTGACTGAAAACAAACTACTGAATTGTGCAGTATTGTGCTCTTTTTACATGAAGCAGCGGCTTTGTTGAAATGCTTGGACATGAATAATAAGTACATCGTGTGTGGATAAAAATGATAAGAGCAGCAGCAGACACATTCATTTGTTTACTGTATCAACACAGAGGAGGGAGCGATAAATCCCTGACGTGTTTGGTTGATGCAGAACTGTGCAGGACAGCAGTGGCTCATGCTCAGGGCTGCTGAATAAGAGAAGTCAGATAATGAAGTGACCTACATATTAGCTTACAAGTTGTATTCCACCTGAGTACAGTGAAGCCACCTGGGTTAAATGCCATGTGACGTGATGTAAATGGAACATTTCCATTTTTGTCCTCATGTAGAATGCGATCCATATCATCAAGCAGACATCAGGCACGTCGGCAAAGAATAAGACGACACAGAAATAAACAATTCATAACACATTTATGAATACTTAATGACAGCGTATGAGAATATAGATGAGAACAGGACAATTCAGAAGATATACAGTACACTACTGCGGTCTAAAGACATGGAGGTTTGCTTGCAGGTGTGTAAGTAAGTGTGAAGTGTCTTCTCTGGTCTAATGTCAGCTATTACCTCTTTTACGCAAAAATTAGCAAGTAGGCTATATGCAGGTGTTTTTAAACGTGGGTAAACCTCCTGTAATGTGCACCCCCTAGGCTGAAGAACAGCTTTTTCTCACAAGCCATCACTGAACTGAACTCTAATAAACATCACCCCCGTAATGCCACCACCTCCGCATCATTATAATATCTCAGGACAAACTCATACACTATTTATCATGAAGTGCAATCCACTGGTTATACTTGTGCAATCATTCTAACAGTCTATGCGTATGATATGATGCTCCTATTATCCAGATTTTTTCTTTCTTACTATTATTTATTTATCAATTATGAATGTGGATGAATGTGTGTGTGTATGTATCGTTTTTGTAGGTGCTACATACTGTATCAGATTGCAAAGCTTTCTAATTCTAAAGATGTAAAACATGAACAGTACACAGACGTTCATGGCTATTTACGCACTAGCGCCCGGATAGTCAATATGCTTTATAACATTGCCACTGGAAAAGTTGCAGCGTCAACATCTAGTCTGTCAAAGCAAAGAATACGAAGAAGACATAAGCACGTTCATACGAGTGTCACGTTTTCATCACTGCTGATCGGAACAGGACTCGATCAAAACCTGGTTCTACTGCAGAGACATTTGACCCAGGTGTAAATGCCAAAACTGCATCCATTCGCAGACAAAAGCCAGATGTTAGTGGGTGTTTTTTGATCAGTGGAAAAGGGGGCTTGGGATTGGCTTAATGACCCTCATTGAATAGATGGTATTGCTCCATGGATGAATGGATGGGTTTCGGATATACCGTTCCTCCTTTACAGCTCACATATGGTATTTCTAAACCAGTGATGCAACCTAACTGTAATTTCATCCAATCCAATGTAATAACCTCTTCTGCTGGGAAATCTAACCTAGAATTCAGCCAGGAATTCCACATCTCATTGTAAAAGTTAAACTAATTGTTGTACAAGGAGTTACACAGTTTTATTTAGAAGAGGCACAGGTTCTGCTCTTTGGCGTGTTTGTGGTAAAAATGCCAGCATTGCAAGCTAATGGTTCAGCAGGGAGCCCAGTCAAACCGCACGGGGGTGTCAGAACAGCCCAGCACTCTGAAAAAAAGGGAAGGTAAGATTTCAAGAGAAATGCCTTTGAAACAGGCGGAAGGTGGGATGGTGGAGGGAGTAAACTGTAACAACCTGTCTGCGGAAAAGCAGCAGGTAGCGACTGCAGGGACACACCCGAAGTGAACTGCCTCGCTCCCACCCTTGAAAGTGACTTGTGTGTGTATGAGTTGCTGAGACGGTGTCTGTGATTGTTCCACAAGGACCGTTGTGCCTTGAAAAATATGAGCAGCCGTGATGAAGAGCCAAGCAATTACCGAGCATTTCATTGAGAAACTCTTGGAGAAAAATAAAGCAGTTTGGCAGAGGAATCTAATTATAGATAGATAGATTACTTTATCACTTGATCACTTTATGGCAGACAGTGACAGAAGCAAGGCAAGGTTTTAACAGCGGGTGTCTGCAGGAACCAGCTTGCAGATACTGCTGTTTCCGAGTCTTTGGCCAGGGTCAGACAGCGTGCACTTTTCCACAGCTGGAGGTGGTCAATGCATCTATTAATGCTAAATCCTAATTTTATCAAAACAGGAAACTTCCTATCAAAACTAATCCTGCTAAACAGATGGATGAGCCTCTTTTGGTACGGATAAAAAGTTTTGATGAATCACATTTGTTACCACGTTTATGAAAAATCTACATTCAACTTTATGCATGACTCAAAACAATACCTAGTGTTGCATACCATCTTGCAGGACCAATGCTTATGTAGAGTCAACCGTAAAGATGTCTTTACGTCATGACATTTATTTGCAAAGCCAACAACTGCTTGTTAGTGTTAATCTGGAAAGCCATGCTCATTTCAAATCTAGCCTGCAACTAAACCCGTAAACCACCACATCGTCTAACATTCAAATATGTCCCCCATCCTCTCCAGACCCTCGGCTGTCTCCCGCACACACATTTGAACTGCTGGCTGAGAGAGCCGCCTGCGCCAACAGCTTGAACGTCTCGGGACCACCGTGCTCTTCAGACATGGCTTAGCCCCAGCTGTCTGGGCACCAGCCTGGTCTTGGCCGTCAGGAAACTCTGGAGGCGAGAAGCCTCGAAAAATGTTGTCATAGAAGTGCGTGTGCTGCTGTATGAGTCGTCGCTCATAGCTAGCGACTGAAATAACTTTGTATTAGCAAGCTAATGTGTGTGTGTGTGTGTGTGTGTGTGTGTGTGTGTGTGTCACCTGCACCATAGTCTTTAGTGATGAAGTCTCACTGGTCTAGAAACCAGAGAAACACATGGTTTCAGAGAAGGTCTTTCAGCTAACTGCTGACACATTCACCATCACTATTCCCTCCAGATTTTCTCCTGCATGCTTCAGTGCAAATGACTCTGAAACCTTCCTCCTCTTGGGCTGAATCACCACAGTCTGGGATTTAAACCAAGATCCTGGTGAACATAACTTTCTGCAGAGGCTGCATCCTTCTGCTTTGTGTTGTGCTATTGAGTATGGAGGTCTTGCATTGCTCAGCAAAGTCCCAGCGGTCCGCCTAGACTTTTACCTCTGAGACGTATCGATCAGAGAACCTGTTTTTAACCTTCAATGATTCAGGGAAGTTAGACTGCGCAAAAAAATATTTTCTCAGCAATGATTTGCTTCACATTTAAATTGTTTACTGCACCCTGTTAAACCTGCAACACTCTTATATCTGATCTGATATTTTAACATGTTGACTGTTTTTCTTTCTTCATATATTCCAGTATTAGTTTTGAAGTTATCAAAGACATCAGATGAAAGCCTACACTACAGAGATTGTTAAGGCATTAATAGCGTAGAACTTTTCAAAGTCTTGTACGAGATCACAGGGGAAAAACATCAGCACTGTGAGTTTATTGTAAAATCCACAATGAGCATACAGCTGAATGCAAAACTTCATGTGCCTACGCCCAATCAGACGCTTACAACTGTACTTTTATACTTATGTGACCATACATGAATCATTATATCCAATTTTATCCAACCATAGGACATTGTTAAAAAGACTAAAGCAACCCTTAACATTCTTTTACAGCAATTTCAGAATAAAGTATGACTCAGAATTTAGAGTCTGTGTTGCTGAGCGAAACAGATGAATAGAAATTAATGAGGAGAATCCCAAAGTGATTTCCCCTCCACTTGGACAATCTCGTCCCAGTTTCAATCTAGCGGCACACAGGAGACACTCCTTTTATTGATCATTATCCAGCTGACTAAAGTAGTTATGACACCAGGACCAAAAGCCATCACTCACTCCTGAGTCCTGAGTGACAACAGTCCAAAAAGACTGAAACAGTGACAAAGCGATTTCCCCTTTTAAATGTTAACCACTTTAAAACTAGACGGGCACTTGAAGAGCAAACATGTCTGCCAAGGCTGAGTGGCCACTTTATCCCCATATTGCATGTATTGAAATCAGATACATGTATTAGGTTCACGTTATACAAATTGCTCACATTGAACAGAGGTTAAAGAGATATTTGCTCCCGTACTGTAACTAAATAAAGATCACCCTCCAAACCATTTGAATCACAAAATCTACATCCACACCAAACAGACATATACACTATCATTAGGATCTCTACATTATTTCTTGAGAAATTCACATAAATATCCCCAAAATGTAAAACAATCCTGGATTACAAAAATCGGTCCAGAAGTTTTTGGGTACAGAAAAACAGTAGTCGTAACATCCATCCAACAGCTGTCATAACATTTCACCAAAAACCAATTTCATGGAGGAAAAGTGGGCGAATAATCAAAAATCTGCCGGATCTATAAGTATGTTCAAATTTGTATGCACCCAACCACAATGGTGGACCAACATTGACTGAGGAACAAGTCTAGAGCCCCACTGCTAACGTGGCTAAAAACCTGAGGTACAAATGAGACATACTCGAGCCAGATGTTGAAACGCTGAAAGAGTGTAAATGTACCTTAGTTTCCAAGTTGTTCATATCTCACTCCTCCCAAGTGTAACTAGGTCAGTGAACGATTCATGGAATAAGCCACTAATGGAGTCTGTCCCTTGTGATAACAGCTGCTAAATTATCCGTCCTTCTCCTGTCACATATATAGCAAGAGGAAGAAAGTCCCTCCAGAAATGTCCATACATACTGTAAAATCATACAGAAGAGGTTAGGTGCTGGTGTAGAGTTTATTTGATCCTTTATCGGTGAATAATCGGCAAGTTTAAGGGAGTTGCAGAAAACTTCAGACTGACAAGTCTACCATTGTGACATATAGATCCACATTCAGACATGGTATCAATGTGTGTTGAGCTATTCAAATTAATTAATTGTTGTGTATTTCTACATTTATTCATTTGTGTTCTTTTTAAGTTCAACAGTCAAACTATATAATAAAACAAGTTCTATGTCATTCGTTCGTTGTGTGTTTTTGTTTTTCAAAGGGTTTAACCTGAGCCAGGTCAACAATGACAGCAATCATCACTTCCATACAGGGTTATTGGCATACCATTGTTATAATACATTATACAAGTTGTTGTTTTATTTATGCACCGGTATCAGATCTGTACTTGGTATTGGCCAATAGCCAAAAGTCCATGGAGTGAAGGCTAAAGTCAGGTTAAGGAGAAAAACTAAATTAATGGCATAGTACTGAGAAGACAAAAGTAATCAAGGCTATAATCTTGGTATTGAAGACATATACCACGAAGGTTAAAAGAGAATAACTTAGATAAATCATAAATAAGTTAAAATGAAGCCTATTATCCATAACAAGAGCTATTTGTCATGGATATTTGGGTCTCTGAGATTTCTCTGCATTCAGACTATATAAATTAATCTATGAAAGTGCTTGCAGGCAGCCCTAAGTACGTAATTACATCCCGGTATCTGAATTCAAGACAGAAATAAGATAGTTGTTAAAGCCCTCAGAAAGGTTTATGACTAGTCTCATTACTTTTCAGTAGTCTATTATTCATTTTTAGCCTATAATCTGTCCGGATTTAAAAATAAATGCTAAAAGTGCCTTGCCAATCTAAGTCACAGGCAACCAAATGCATTAAAGCCTTCAGCGCAGCTCCTCCTGTATATGGAAATGTGTGCCATACTGGATTACAGTGTCTGTCTACTCACCAAGGGCCTACAATGGGAATTGGGGGATTAGCCTTTTACCCTGCAAGGAGAAAGGGCCACATCTCTCTCTCTTTACCCCATCTCTCCTTCTTTCCCTCTTTTCCTTGCAGTTCCAATAACACAAAACACAATGCTATGCAGTGGACCAAATTTACAGAGAGACCCCCACTGGCCTGAAGACTAAGGCACTGCAAATTGCTGTGACAAGGCCTTGAGAGCAGGGTTTTACATATCCCTCTGCAGACGTAAATTAGCATAAGTGTAACACTGCCCGAGGTTACATTTCTTGTTCTAGAAAATCTGCCCCTAGCAACGACAGTGTAATTAAGATAACCTCAGATTTCTGCAGCAGCTGCTGTTTGCATTTGAACATCGAATGCAACGCTCTCACGCGCACACTCTCTCACCCCTCACAAGTAGACCCCCTTTCTATGTGCTTCAAGCTTTAAACTTTTTTTTTTCCTTTGTTTTTCTTCTTCTCACCCACACCTCACCCTTTCTTCTTCTTCTTCTTCCCACTGGAGTCAGACAGGGGGAACACAGTGGCAGACAGGCATTGATGGACTCTGTGAGGGCTGAAATCCTTTAGCGTGGCTCCACCAAATGCCCACTCTGAAAAGGAGTCAATCAAAGAGTCCAGCAGCCGCCCCCACCATAAAAACAGACTAAAAGCTTCCCTCTCAGCACCGAAGCAGCTGAATTTATGCACAGTAGCACAATGCAGCCACTGTGCAGAGTGGGCACATGACACAAGCTGTTTATTGCTATGTATTAATGTTGTATATCAATGGAATGAATACACCTTGATGCCCCGAGGGTGGGAAGGAGTTGTAAATACTGTATGTCATATGTATGTAAATTATTAACAATCAACCCCCACACTTCACTGACTTCACTGTCACAACACGCAGAGCTCCCCGTCCCTGATTTAGTTTTTTCTCTTTTTGAGGCGCACAACTATGTCTCTACATCTGCTGCATATACATATCAGTATGCGCTGCATCTCCAGGAGAGTATCTCTGGGGGGAAAAAACTGAAGGTGACACAGAAACTATGCTCTTAACTGCAGTTTCTTTCATACATGTAGCATGAGCAGTGGCTCCATTAAAAGCATGGCACATTTGGTTGGCTCACTTGAACGGATGGGACAGAGAGTGAAGGGGTAAGCAAGCAATTTTCATTATGTCTAATTTACTAAGGAATACCAAATCCACATTTGTCTACATTCCTCAGGACCAAGATGTCACAACACATAAGTGATTCAACGCAATGCTGGGTACACTGATTATTGTCTGTAGACAGGTAAGATAATAAAGATGGACGACACCTCTCCTCTTCCTCCCACAACACAGGAAGGAAGCCAAAACATCCCAGATACGAACACTGCCACCTTGCACATTTGAAGCCAGAGTTCTCCGCGGTAACGATTGGGGTATGGAGCCGTGGTAGCAAGGTCCTGCCAATACACACATACGACCCGTCATTCTCAGCTGTCAATCATGGCATGTTTCACCTCGTTTTTTTATAGAATCAAACAACTAAATAAAACCAAACATATCTGAATAATGAGCACTTGGACATACATGTGTGTGATAAGAATTACCTCAAATTTGACCTGTAATTTGAATTTTTAGTTTGATTTATGACCTGTTCCAACCAGGCACAAGACGTTTTGGCTGCAGTCATGTCGTCCATCTCCAAATGAGATCCTATATTTGAGTTGGCTTTGGCAGCGTAACATTGCTAGTGAGTTAAGATTTTGGAGACTCATTTGGAATCGCATCGTACGTCTGCACCTCAAATACATGAGGTTACCTTAGTGCTGATACAGGAACGTCACATTTTATAAGCAAAGTTTCTGCTTTCACAAAACTATTTCTATCAGCCTTTGGCATAAAACGAATACTAAGCTTTCACTTAATGTCAAGATCATGACTTTTTTTTTTCTTACAAAGCACTGTGTGAAATGAGCTGCAAGCTTTCAAATGCAACAGCAGCTTCCTGTTGCGTGAGGCAATTTAATGAAGGCTTTTCTGGGGCAATTCTATTGCCATTTCTAACCTGCAATAATAATAATATACAGTATGCACCACTGAGATTCAAAGTAGGCTGTAGTGCTGCATGCCAAAGTGAGGTTTCTGCTGGGTGGATACAAAGAAGTGACACATCTTTGGGGATCACTACAAATTGAAAGATGCAGCGGTTAATGATTTTAGAGGCGGGTCGGAGGAGTAGATATCGGAGGATGTGGAACAGGTGGATGCAACAACAACTGCATGTCTAATAATCCTGCAGCAAATCATATCTGTGCTCAGCTCTGGATTGAGAATTTTTTTAAATTTTACTGTGTGTCATTACTGCAGGTCTGTAGCGATTGAATTTATTTAGGTCCTGCATGTACTGAAGCATGTTTAAATAAAGCAACGCTTGCAAGCTGGTTCAGAGAGTCAACTCGAGCTGTGACATCTAATCATGTGACATGCATCACTCAATCCACAATCCTCCATCATACACACCCTCACTATTTGGCGGTCTGTTTAAGCTGCAATGATTTCCCATCTCTCCCTTCACCTGTCAATGCCTCTGCTGCCCTGCGTCAGTATTGCTGCCAGCAGTGGCAGATCTAGGCTTTTTCTAAACCAAGGCCAATAAGGGGGCCACAGATTAAACAGAAGGGCCAGTTATATGTTCAACATCCATGCACAATTCCTGATTCAGCAAGGTGCACATTTACATTCTTTCTTTGTCTACTGTTTGCTCTATAGCTCTATTTTGAATGATTTTCCTTCCACAACATGGACAATCATTACGCGTAGCCGACCCTGTTCTTTGCTTAAAGCTGATGCAGTTAAATTCTGCATTTTACAAGACAAGCTATTATTTGAGCAATTCCTGTTAACACTGGCACGTGCATGCCATACGCTGAGTGGGCACATGAAATGCGTTTTCAGGTGAGTTTTCAAACGTAGTAGTATGGCGTGTAGCCTGAACTGCTATTTAAATACATGAACTCTGTTGTTTCAAATGGAAATACAGGAAGTCTGCTTTGCCTCTGTTTTCATAGCTAAATGGAGAAAATGTACTTCAAACAGTATTGTAAGTAGAGCAGGCGTGCTGTACGTGTGCCAGGTGTTCCCAGCAGCACCGCTGAGCAGATGTTCTGCAGTAAGCTGAAGCCTCCTGTAAAGCTGCTCTGTTCGTCTTCATTCAAAACAAACGGCTGCCATTGCCGTTATCTCTCTTGACGCTCGCTCTGTTGTCTGCGAGGCGCACACATGGCGCCGTGCAGACTGGGCCGCTGAAAACAATATCCTCAACTTCGACCTTCGTGAAGGAGAAACAACAGGTGATTCTTGATGGGCTGCCCATCTTATCCGATACACTTCTATCTGATCTGCATCACAACAATAACAAACTCCAAAATCAATGACCCTGCAGCACTCTTCATCCCTGCCTCCATCCCCCAGTTCTATAGCAACACTCTCCTTGGCTCACCTCAACACTTCCCTCTTTTTTCTTCTCTCCTGTCATTTTCACCTCTCTCCCTCTCTCTCTCTCTCTCTCTCTCCGTTGCTCTTGTTCATCCCTCTCTGGTGATCCATGTCACATGAGATTACAAGATTTCCCATGCACAACCAGTGTGCACAAACAAGACAGAACAGTGTTGTGTGTGTTTGTGTATAACAAGTCATTCCATTAGTCTGCAGCCAACAGAATGTGTGTGTCAGTGTGTGTCTGTGCTTGTGCATGTTTGTGCGTGCATGCGAGTGGCCGGTGGCTATGCATTTAAAACATATCCATCTCTGGTAAGGGCTTAGCTCTTGAGCTTTGATCACAATCTGGTTTCCCAAAAGCTCATGAGGTCAGGAACAGTTTCCCTCTCCTCTACTTTCAAGAAAAGTTCTGCTGAAGTACCGAGGTACGACTCTGCTGCCTCCTACACACACATTCAGGGTGACTCCTAAATGCGCATTAAATTCTTATGCAGTCTATAATTTAAATATTAACTCAAGTTAAAACAGGCATGGCTGAAATGAGACTTTCTCCTTGAAGGGGTGAGGGGGCTCTATATTACATTGTGTGAGGATCAAAATTAAGAAAAAGTTCCTTGATTTGAAATCCAGAGGCATTTTAAAAGATTTGGAAATCTGGATTTTTCAGCATTCGTATTCTAAATCATGACAAAACTAAGCGTTTTGCAATGACAGTAGCATTTTTATTCCCTTTGGTTCATGCATCAAATTCCCTGTGAACATTTCAAAGAAAGTTTAAAAAAAATCTAAATGCTGAGCGCTGTTTTAAAACCAGAAAGTTTGATGCAGAGGAGTGGCATAAAGCAGCTCCGCAGAAAAGGCACAGACAAAACAAATTGTCTTTGAGTCTGTTATGTTACATTCCTCTCAAGTCAAGAAGTGTCACATTTTTCTATGTACAGATCAGCACAGAGTAGAGTGTGAAGCATCGCAAGTCTATTGATCAGCACATGTAAAACCAGTCTTCCACTAATCAGAATGCTGGTTTCATTTATTAGTTCCTGTCTGACTGCGTGGCGTCTGCATACTAAAAACTATACTACTGCTGAGTAAATGAGTTTCAGCCCAATCCTTGTTTGCTGTTTCGCTGTTCAGGTAACGCAGTGTCTGACAATATTAAATCCCTATTTATCTTGGGTTTAGCGCATAAATTCTGCATTTCTGCTGAAAACCTAATTTATCACTCATTCAGAGGAAGGAGGAACCACTTCCACTTTACTACTACAATGAATAAAAGCCTAAAGAGCATTAAGAGCTTCATTCAACTCAAGCTACATAATCAGCAGCTGAGAAGAAGAGGGAACACAGAATGACTGCTCTGTGCACAATCACATAGAAATGGGAATGTAATGTAATTTAATTGGGGTTTTCATGAAAATTATACAGTCACACAAGTCAAACAGTCTTATTCGGTTCATTCAACTCGTTTTCATTGAGCTGTCAACTGTAAAGCAAAACAACTTAATTTTATATATTGTGTCAAAATGATTAGTTGGTAAAAACCTGTGGTTCCATCTGCTAAGTTGAGGAGGATTTGCCTTTTCACTAACAACATTTCCTTACACTTGCTTTTATAAGCATTATAAATATGTGGAAACAATTCAAAAGGGAAAAAAAATAAAATAAAAAGGTTTTTATATGCCAAAGCACACAATTAGCATCACTGTGGATGCAATGTGTATTCATTTCTATTTTATTTTGATGTTTATAAATTTGTGTTTTACGTTTGGAACCCTGATGACTGAAAATCACATTTCTTTGTGTTTTAACACCTGAAGGTCCACACCAAGGTTCATGTTCTGATTACCGTTTTGGTTTCATATTGTAATTCAGGGAGCAGACTAAAGACTTCTGTAATATATATATATATATATATATATATATATATATATTTTGTTGCCTCTGTAATATCATCATGGTATCACCAACTTCAGGCACAGTACTCGACATTAGATTGCATGTGAAAGGGTCTAACATTATGTAGTAAAAAGAGAAGCGAACCTGCCAGCCACCTCTTTCTCTCGTCTTATTCCTTAATGCTATCTCAACTTACTGCTAAACTACATTTTGATACATTCATTTTGGTTGTAACACTTGTTGTTTGGGTTCACCAACACTAAGTTTATAGAGAAGAAATATAAATGATGATATAGAATGATGGAATATCTCAGCCCTAAAGGTACCTGCTCCTTATCGACCATTGATTCTTTCTGTCACAAATCAAGTTGTGACTGTGGCAGTAGACCTTGCCACGGGGCTCTCACCACAGCAACCAGAGACAAACCATTCTGCTTTTAACATAGTTATTAAATCAGACACATTTAACAAACATAAATAAACTGAAAGCAGACTAGCTTTGCAGCTCAGTCTCTCGCTCAGTCCGGGCGTCTCTCGAGTGTCTCAGTTCCTCCTGAGGCGGCTTCGATGCTGCCTCTTAAGCACGAGGACCAATCAGCTAACAGCTCTCACCTGCACTGATTGATCCTCTGTGGTGGAGGTGAGGGGGCTCTCCCAGCCCCCTCACCTCCACAGTGACATCTTTTTCTTTACACTTCTCCAGCCCCTTTGGATGAAAGACAATGGTCCCAGTTCACTAGTAACCGGGCACATTGGGTGTGACGGGTGCATTGAGACAGGCAGGAAGGTGGGATGATTTCATGGCAGGGTTTAACATTAGGATGGTGGTGATGTAATGAGTCACTGTGTAGCCGAGGCGACTGTTGCTGCTTCTCTGAGCGGAGCTGATCCTCATAATTCATCCAGCTTCACTGAATCATCGGTAAAAAGAAAGAGACTTGAGGGCTCCGGCTGTTGTGTCTCAGCTGTTAGCTCATCACTTAACTTCGCCGCCACGTGCACGAGCCGCTGACGCTCTCCGTTAAACTGGTTTGACTTCACAGTGGAATAATGTGCTCTGTAGGTCCACGATGAGCGAGTGTACTCATCCATAAACAGATAAATCAAAATAGAGTGAGAGTCAGAACCTCGCTCCAGTCCCAAGCTGTCGGCAAAGAGTCCTGAGCGCAGCTATTGAGTCACATGGAGTGGCATTTTTCACAAAAAATGACTCAGAAGTTGTGAATTAGGCACCACAGTTCTTGCAATGTCTGCCAACAACCCCCCCTCGTGGGTCTGTTGTTTTTCTGACAGTGATTGTGGATGAAAGGCAATGTCTGCCTGGATGACTGCAGCCCTGAGGTCTGGGTCCACAGAGCAGGCAGCCGCTCTCAAACATCCAGCATGTGTCTTATTGATTCTCAATGTAACCTGGGTTCACTTCACTGCTACTACTGAATCACTGCCACAGAAAAACCTAGAGCCATGTGGAGCTGCATCACTGTATCACTAACGATTTCAGGTTTCAATACTGTGGCTCAGCTTTCAACTCCACAATTAAGAGAGAAAAAATGATCTCCATCCAGACGAGCTTTGTATCAGAAGCAATCGCCGTGTATACCAACACAGCAGAAAACACAAAACACATGATCATTCACTTACACTGGACATGTGTGTGCTTGTCTCTTCTGCAGTTGGTTGCTTGGTTACAGAAAATACAACACACGAGGAACAGCGATGGTGGAAAGTAAGAGAAGGAATTTCTTTTCTTGAAGGTGGAACTCTTTCTAACAGGGAGCGTTGTACCGGGGCCACACTGCATGCGGGCTTGTGCGCGTGGTGGAACGTCTTGCTTTTCATTCCATGTTATCAGGTTAAAGCAGCCACATGGCGAGTGTGAGCCGCGCTGCTCCTCTAGAGTGTCTGGGTCTCGCCTGTTTCCTCCGCACACAGCAAAACAGACGGTGAAAATGAGCTTTCAGCACAGCTTCAATGTTTATATCTGTGGAATATGCCCCAACATACGTCTATACTGGCTGTTTCAAAGTAAAAGCACTCGAGCACGTCTGTTGAGTGAATCCATTCATTGGTTTTAACAAGGTTTATATTATGAAATATTTGCAGAACTGGCATATATTTGAGTACACGGGCTACTTTTATTCAAGCAAATACAGTAGATATAGCAGAAACCTCACGAAGCAGCTGTGCAGCAAACACACGCGCCCTGTGTGGACAACAGATGTGCACGAGACGCAGCCGATCAACCACACAGCCGTCACGTGCTGCACATGCACCCAGTGAGGCCACGGCGTTTGAGCGATTTGTATTCACCGCTGGTACTCGAGTCGTGACTGATAGTAATCAGGAAGCGAATATGGGCGACTGCGTCATCGTTTACAAACGTCGGAAACACCACAGTAGTATGGACGACAGTAGTAACCATAGCAACAGTGATGCATTTTAAAACTAAACTAAAACTGTGGCCCAAAAGACCAACAAAGTTTCACCAAATGCATACACTTAACATTTAAGCAGCCTGTGGGGTGCTATTGAGGGGAAACAGTTTGTCACAGCAATGTAAATATGGATGATATACTTTTCACCACGCGCCATGTGACACAACATCCAGCATCTGACACATTACTGATCTATAGTGACATTGACTAAACTTGCACTGATAGCGATTCCCTGACAGCGTTTAAACAACATTTTTTATTCACCAAAAAGTCTGAATTGACTTTAACGCAATAAAAATTCCAGTCTGTTCAAACTACAGTTGATATTGTTTTAATACCAAGTCGGTTTTTGTAATGATTCAACTGAACTGAAACAGCATTTATCATGAGGCAAAGCCCACAGCTACGAGTGTCCCCACTGAAATATCTGCTTTTTAGATTTTAAAAGAAATGATGATTTTTTTTTGGTGGGGTGAAGTTAAATATGATGCAAACAAATGGTTTCTCTGAGGTGCTGGACACTAACAGGTTATGTGGAATGGGGGATAAATACACGGACGATGAGGGCAAGAGGCTGAGTGATGTTTTATACCCACACATTAATCCCTCTCTCATCCTCTCTCTCTCTCTTAGCAGCTCTGCATATAGCGACACACACACTAATCTAAGATAATAGCTCAATTGGAACCGCAGACGTCTTAATGATCACTTTGGGGAAGGTGGCTTTGAGACATGCAACCACAGGGCAGACAGGGCCAGCCAAAGAGGAAACACACACACACACACACACACACACACAGATGGGCACAGCTGTATCAGAGCAATGGCCTTCAACTTTTTTCTGGCACTTGAAGACAGAAAAGGCAAAGAGCAAAGCATCCTGGGAGAAAATGTCTGGTCGGATTTAAAACCTGATTTATACTTAATTACCTTATTTTCAAAGAAACACACTGTTTATCACATTAACTGCTTAATAACTAAAGGTAAAATATCTGCATTTTATTATTTTTTACACTCATGTGCTGTTTTACTATTATATGAGCATCTTGCTTGAATTAACATTCAATTATGCTAAAACATCAGGGCTGCATAATGATTATTATTACTGATTACTCTGCTGCTTTTCTGCTACATTACTATTCTCAAGGGATGTGCATTTTCACTTCCAACTCGATTTTTAAGTAAATAATTCGGGACTGATATCAGTCTAACACTGACTCAATACTCAATTGAGTCAATTCACAAAATGTTCAGCTTTTGCCATAAAACATTTGCTTTATGTAGGCTAATACAAATCGTTACATTAATTAAGGCTCTGCTGTGATTATGTGAGCAGCAACTGAGTGAGTTAAAATATACGAAATTCACTCAGACCTGACACATTTAGTGCATCATCGTGTTGAAGAGATACAAAATAAATAAATAAATAGTGTCAAAACAACAAAAAAAGATTACACAGAGAATTTGACAGAAACACAAACAACAAGTAAGTTTTCAGCACTGATAAGTGAAAAGCACGTTGGACTCTTTACCTAAAGCCTTAGCAGAATATGTCACTGTGTGATTCTCCTACATTTAGGCCTCGTCCCAATTCACCACTTGGCCCAACCCATTTGTTTTGTGTGCGGCAGTGAAGGGGTATAGTGTTGTGCCATTTCTCTATGCAACGTGGGGGTAGACAGAAATTCCTGAATGCTTTACGAACAAACGAAGGAACTCAACATGGCGACCGCTGCAGGTAAAATGCTCATAAAAAGATTAAATCTTGCAAAGTAACCATGAAATTTTTGTTTTAATCCAGCAGAATCATTTAATTTAATCCAGTAGCGAATCAAAATGCAATTAAATCGATGTGACACGCATTTTAGGAAAAACTGCTTCTGCATCTTAATTCAGGGGACATTACTTATATAAAACTAGAGTAGCACTCAGAAGAGCACATACCACAGTCCCCTTAAATAAAAGCAAGCCTTGTAACTGGGGCTCCATTATGTTTCTCAGCACTACATTGATCAACCCATATAAAACCACATTTAAATCCACTAGACCCAGTTTTTATTTGGATCTGTACGAAATTGCACACACTCATCTATACTAACCCCCTGAATATGACAATAAAATATCTCTCAATGTTACAGAAAAGAAGATCCCGGATCTGCACCTGCATCTATTTCACTTCTGTCCATCCTGGGCTTCAGGACAGATGATATTGCACCTTAACCTCTATCAGACAAATTGTGATTTGGGAGTATGGGCTATAGAAATAAAATGTTATTGATTGATTTACCCATAGCACACCTAAACCAAGTTTCATGATTATCTGCCCATAGTTTTTGTGTAACTCTGCCAACTATCAATCACCAACGAAAACATAACCTTCTTGGTGGAGGTAGAGAATACTGCTGCTGGGTTAAGTCCTGCCGAGCTCAGAGAACAACAACAAGCTGCCAGAGCAAGAAAAACAAGGCCAACAGTTCTCAAAATGTGCAGCTAACTGAAAATGTTTGTGCTCCTGCTGCCCATCAACAGAGAGAGTCACAATACTGCTGAAGAGAGGAGAGGAGAGGAGAGGAAAAACTCTAAGAGCAAACCCTCTTCTCTTTCTGAGGAAGAAGAACAACAAAGTGGTTGGAAATTAAATGCAGGGGATGATTGACAGATCAGCACAAAAACACAACATTCACAAAAAAAAAGCGAAACTTGCTCTGAAGTTAACACAGAATACCTGAATCATTTCAAGGCACAGGATGGTAGAACGCAGCATTAAGTCCAGCACAAAAACAACAACATGGTGAGAAGCCAAAAGGGCTGGACAATTATGTAATCTATTTTCATACACTGCAAAAAAGCAGAGAACACCAAGATTCAGAATAACGAAGAGTTTTAGCTCTTATCCAAAAATGGTATATGGTGGCATTGCACATTAACCATTTAAGGTTGGGGTTTTAAAACTGGTGCAATAACGTTAAACATATGCTGAGTGGACATAAACAGGCTATGCTCTGAAACATGTAAACTGGAATATGAATGGATAATTCTTTTAGCAGTTCATTTAAACACCGGCCATAATCCGAGTAATGTCTTATTCCAAATAAGGTGAATCGTCAGAATATCGGTGCACCTGTTAACGTAGTGAAGGTGTCAGGTGTAACAGTTGTAAGCTGAGCTTTAAAAACTGGAGACTTCAGTATGAGACAAAGCATTAATAAAGGGTGCATGTCTACTTTGAGCAGTTTTACATTGTTCATGGTGTGACGGCAGACAGAGGAAGCTGCATCCACTGAAAGGCTTTAGAATAAAGACATAAACAATGACTCCAGGAGCTGTGGGAGAGCGCTCGCAGTTTTAAAAGTGAGTTTTCATCCGAAGGAGGATTTATTATGTAAAAAGATTTTAAAAAAGGAGCACAAAGCGGGGAGGCAGGCAGTTTGCTGATTCTGCATCACAGAGGAAAACAAAGGCAGACGTTCAGCTCTTCTTCAGGTGCATGTGTTGAATTCATGAACGCGGACGTAGAAGAAACAGATCGTTATCACATCCAAGCATGAGAACAAAGTGGAGCGGACACACGCTGGACTTTGAAGGTAGCGCAGATGCGATGGAGAGTGGCTGATACGCCGCTATAATCAGGAAGAGGATTAAACAGCAGCTCCGTGTCAGAGTTGGCACAGATCTGACTTTGAGAATTCGAGGCAAAGTTCTTTTGTTGCTTCAGCTGCAACCTCCAGCTCCGGGACGCAGCGAGGGGCGCGGGCGGCTTTGCATCTCATCCTCACCTCAAAAACATGATGCAATCAGTGAACAAAGTTTCTATTGTGGTGCATGTGGATTCAACTTTGCTACATCTGTTCGAAACGTAGGAGAGCAGAGTTCATTGGTGGGCATTCATCTGTCTTTATATACTGTATAAGAATATCAAAAAGCGTCAACACCTCAATACTTTTTTGATACTACATGTTTAAAATGATACAATCTACCTGCTAATTCAACAAACAAATCTTTGGACACACAATACGTTATCTTAACAATATTGCTAGATATTATTAATGAATAAACAGTTGACTAGCACTCTGTAGCAGTAAGTGGGGACGTGGCAGTGTGCTAAAAGTAGAACACGTCTTCTTCTACATCCTTAAACTACAGCTGTGGTTGGCAACTGGCAGCCTGCGGCCAATGATACCTGCCTCACCGGATAATATTGGTAATTTGATTATTTTTATTTCACCATAGTGGACTGACACAGACGTTCATGGGTATCACGGGTGCTGATTCACTTCCTCTTTAGCAATTTGCCAGCAAAGTAAAAGCACAACGTTTGTTTTGTTGCCATAATGCTTTCTAGTGAGTCGAATTACAGAGCTTTTATTTCTCAAAAGTTGTGAACTTGGGTCTGAATAGTGTGCAGAATCCTTTACAGACCTCTGAAACTGCCGACATGCAATGCACGGAAAAATAACAGCAGTTTAGTAAACCATTCAAATTTATATATAAACCACACAATGAAAAACATTGACTATGAATTCTTAAACCAGGTAAGATGAACCAGCAAACGTTTCTACCTTCACTCTGCACCATGGACCGTTTCTAAAAAGCTATTTTTTCCAAGTCAAGGCTGGAAACAAAATCTACTGATGCTCAACCTGTGGCTGTTACATCATTCCCCCAGAAGCAAACCTGTGAATGACTGGAGGCTGGAGAACAAGCAGGCAGCTTGGAATAAAAAAAAGAAAAGAATAATCTTATCTGCCTAGGAGGTTTTTATCGAGGTATCGAAAGTTGTATTCGTCAGGTCCATACTTGTGTCCTTGCTTGTACATGGAATTATGAATCTATGAATGTGTGGGTGCACGCAGCCAGTGATTGGTCAGCGGGGAATAAGAGTTTGGATGAGGGGGGATGGTGGGGTAGATGAAGAGATGGGAGCGCCGTGTGGGGGTGGGCTGGTGGGGGATGGTGGTTATAACGGAAAAACAGGGAGGAGGATGGAGGAGGATAATGGTGCATATAGAGGGTATGATTCGGATTATGAGCAGCGACGACAGTTTTTAAGGCTTTTACACGTGTTCCGTGAAGTTGCACCACCCGGGTTAAAAACAAGGGGAGACATAAATCAGGAGCTGCAGCACAGGTTCTCTGCTGTCAGCATATTTCACAACCGCGGTCCGTTGCACACGTTCAGTCCCTGGCATTGTACTGTAAAATAATATATCGAGAATGTAAGAAGAAGCGACAGAAAGTGACGCCCTCCCTTCAGCCTTTCAGAAACTTCATTTAAAAAAAGCAACCACTTCACAGTCAACCAGGAGCCAACTGTGTAATTTCTGCTGTGTGTAGACGCTCGACCATCAGCCAGTCTGTGCAGCACAAGTTTCACTCCACTGCGCTACACTGTCTTTTAGCCCGTTCAGATGTAGAAATAGCAGACAGCGCTTCCAGACTCAACCCCTGAGAATGACTTTAATAGCAACACATTAATTAAATATCGCCAGAGCTGCGCGATGTGCCCGGGAACCTCTTCTCCAAATCAAACATGGTTCAAGTTGAACAACTAAAAACCGTTAAGGCTCATTTATTCTCTACACACGGAGGGAGCCGTCGGTCCATTTCCAGTCCACCTCACACTGTAAGTCGAGTAAATCGTCCGAGATGGAAAGCAAAAACTCACGATTGATGTGTTCACACTGTACGGTTGGATAGTCTAACTGCTCACCCTGTACGTTGCGTTGGCTCCTCTGGACCAGCAATGGACTGGTGTTTTTGTAACTTAAGTTGGTTTGCTAATAATGCTAAAAGTGAAAACTTGCTGCCTTCATTATAGCTCTATGTCAAAACGTCCACAAAAAAAAAAAAGGTGTGGGCATATGGGCATTCAGGTGGCTTCAGAGATGTGGACAATCTGGTTTGGCTGTTTTGCCAAGAGAAATAAATATACTTTTGAGGCTCCTATTTTCTAACTTGATCACTTCCTACACTCCAATTACTGTACTTTATACTAAATACTTTTTCTTTCTTGCTGTGCAATTTCTTCCAGCCATAAACTACATTTCCTTCTATTGTGTTTTGGCATTACAAGCAGACGCACGACCTTATGCGCCATCGCCAAGTTTGTTGTTGTCAGAAACCGTCGCCTCTGTGCTGCCCTCTAGTGGATGCATTGCTTACGACCATGTCAACGTAAATGACACATTGGAGGTATGTGGGAAGTGATAGTTACATCATTTGTTCTCGTCCATAAAGGCAGATGAATGCTCCTTCAGCCAATCAGCGGTTCAGCACTGTAAGGATGCACATGCAGAGACGGATCTGAACACACACACACACACACACACACACACACACACACACACACACACACACACACACACACACACACACACACACACACACACACACACACACACACACACACACACACACACACACACAGACAGAGAGAGAGATCCGCCTGCCCACGCAGATACAGCGAGCCTCACAAGGAGAGGAGATGGATGCAGAAAGTGAAGGCCATTCTCTAATAAAATGTACAGTATGTAACAGGGTATGTAATGGCGGACTGTCGCAATCATCAAATCGTGGGTTGACAGTGGTCTCAGCTTTCAGGAGAGAAGTGTTTCCACTCAAACACTAAACATGTCAGGAGCTCGGACTGATAGAAAAGACACTGTGGGTAATAAAACCTCGTTCACAATTTCCTGCTTCATTCATAAAAGGAATTCTGAGGAAAGGCTGGCAGAGCCATTTTCTCTGAACAGCATACGAGTGTCTGTATGCGTGTGTGTGTGTGTGTGTGTGTGTGTGTGTGTGTGTGTGTGTGTGTGTGTGTGTGTGGCAGTGACACATGAATGTTTTAGGAGCAAAGATGCTCAAAATGACCTGCTTTTGTTTGGCGCGCCCCAGGATACGTCCTGCTGCTTTCAGAGAAACAATGGAAACATCTCCAGAGTAACAAGTATAAGAATCACAAAGTGCTTGTGTAGAGCAGGTTTGTTGTGAGTTTGTGGGAGACAGAAGCAGCAGAAACAAACAAAGACAGAGAGAGGTATAAAGAGAAAGAAAGAAAGAGAGAGAGAGAGAGAGAGAGAGAGAGAGAGAGAGAGAGAGAGAGAGAGAGAGAGAGAGAGAGAGCACATATGTATACATGTGTGGTGGGAGGTGCAGGAATTCCTCCCGAGCCACAATTAACCCAGACACATGAGAACGTAGCTGCACAGAAAACATGCAGAGCTTGGCTTCGGAGTTGGCACAGCATCACTGGTTTCTTCCGAAAAATATAGGCCACTGGCACGCAGTCAGAGAGGAAAACTGAAATTCTATTATTTCTGCACAGACACATCCAAGACCGGGTTGAGCGTCGCCTATGGCTGACAGTCATCACAACACTGAGCCCAGCATCATGATTCTCCCTCACTATCAAATGTCAAAGTGATGTTCTTGAGCATAACCCGATACATTTGTTCAGTAGTCAATATCCAGTAGTCAGGTGATGAAACATATTCAGCAAAAAGACGTGAATTTTGAATTTTGGAGTAGGTTTGGCTTTGAAGATGAAAGTGAAGGATTTGCGATATTTTCCTCTTCAGGGCATAAAAATAAGAAGAAAACTGAAAAATATTCATGTAACACATTGAAAACGCTGTGATCAGGGAGAAGTTCTTTCTGTAAACACAGCTCCGGAAAAGTTTGTCGGGCGTCTGTACTGTTCACTGAGCAGTTAACTGTGATCAGCGCTCGATTCCACTGCGTAAAACAGGATCTGCTGTCGTACATGTGCCAGTTAAACAACAAGGAGCTAAAGGGGATAATCTAGAAAAACAAGCATCAGTTGTGAATATATTTTTGCTTTTTATTGATTTTTATTCAATCCAATCAACCCTCTTTTAACCCTCGTTTACAAAGATTTCTATACTGTATGGCTAAGGGATGAAATCACCTACGCACACGGTCTGAGGCGCACACACACACACAAACACCTAATCCCTACTAGGTACATGGTTTTATTTGTGCCTCTTTGGACACTATAAGCTTTTATGTCTCCCTGAATATAAGGTAATGTCATGCACAGTGAGCAAACAGGAGAAAACACATAGATAAAGAGCAAATATATTCAACCATGAAAATAATGTGAAATTATGAGAGGACAGAGAGCTGAGGGAGCCACTGTTGCATTTTCTGCCTCATATAACTGTTTTGAGAAAAATACATTAAGATAAAGAAGCTTCAATAAAAACATTGCAGTCAGGAACAGACCATTAAACGCACAATATGTAACTTCAGCCGCTAAGGGTCTCTCAATCCAAACAACAACAGAAAGCTTCATGGTCGTGAGGCAGCGAGGGAGATGTTCTCTTCGCCACAATTGCAAATGAAAATCTACGTGACGCAACAAATTCCAGTTTTACTCCCAGTACCCAGCAAGTTACAATGAATAATCGTGATCCATTACAGGTGAGCTACAAACATCCATCCGTGCATCTATCAAGTATACCGATTATCCTTTTGAGGGTCTCAGGGAGAGGCGGGAGCCAGCTGATTTGGGCGAGAGGCGGGGTACACCCTGGATAGGTCGTATCTTGGGGTCGACATACAAACACAAACAACCGTTCACACTCACATGGTCAAGGCCGGATTACCTGGAGAAAAACTACACAAACATGAAGGGCACATGCAAACTCTGCACAGAAAGCCCCCGGCCAAACCAGGATTCAAACCGCAAACCTTCTCTAGTACAAACAGGGGAATGAATGAACAGCCTGCTGGCTAACTGGAGAGCAGTGTGTTTCCCCCAAAGCCACTGATAAAGCAGACACGAGGGCGACCAAAACGAAACGCCAAATTTTGGATAATTTTTAGGGGGGGGGGGGGGGGGGGGGTTAGGGTTAGGTGTTCAAACAGATTATTCCTCCTTATTGAGATATTTGCATCCCAAGTGTTATTTTCCCCCACACAGTTCACAGCCATTGTTTGCATGTATTCCTCCACTGAGTTCTCACTTACGACAGTTTTCTTCATCACTGTTGTCTGAGCAGTCGTCATCGTCGTCGCACCTCCAGATGGTCGGTATACACCTTTTGTTGTTGCACTGGAACTGTCCATCCTCACACTCATCCGAGGCTGCAACAAGAAAACAGATGAGACACAAACCCCCATGTTGTAGTAACCGCAACTAGTTCAACTGTCATTTGCAAATGAATGCCTAATTGATATTCAGCCTTCATTCAGGTCAATTGGCTGAGCCTCTTTCAGCATCAGGCTCGGTTTTGTTTTGTTTTTTTCTTTCCAGTTTTATTTCAGGATATAATGAGCAGCAGCGGCAGCAGTAACAGCGGAGGAGGAGGAGGCCCAGAGTCTGTCAGCAGTCATGAGGACAAAGATTCAGCGTGCACGGGCCACTCCAGCTACTACAGCTCTCCCGATGCAGTATGGATGCTCAGGAACACATGACACACTCTCACAGGCTTTCTTTCACCTCCCTCATCCCACGCAAGCATTTATTCAAACACAGAGACATAATGGATTTCATATTAACTAAGTCTGAATTTTAAATGTTAATGATTAAGTTAAGTATTTTTTGCTTTTTTTCCCTCTCTTTTGGCAGAAATCACACGCGCACTGAGTAGGAGCGCTCCCAGTGTCTCACCTCTACATCCCACCACAAACACACGCTCACACACACACACACACACACACACACACACACCGGTATATTCTATTGGATTCCTGTCACACTGACCTGCCGTTAGCTGCAGCCTGAGGATGAACAGATGTAAAAGTAGCAGGGTCCTTATATCCGTCCACATGTCTGGAGCAGGTGATGGAGCTCAGGCTCATTCACATCCACTGAACAAAGCCCGAGAGCCGCGCTGCTGCGACGCCAGTGCTGCTGCTGCTGCTGCCTGACTCTGTGTGTGTGTGCGTGTGCGTGTGTGTGAGTGAAAGAGAACACCCCCCTCACTCCATCCTCTCCGCCTCCTCCCACATCCCTTCATCCTCCATCCCTCCGCCTCACTGGCTGCCCGGAGCGTGACGTCACCACGCAGGGCGGAGATAGAGATTAGAAACTGTACTAGAACTGAAAACTGTTTAAATTGGTGTTTTTTTTCATTTGTGTTTATTTCTTCCTTACTTTGTAATTATGTTAAGAAAGTGCTGTATAGTTTATTGATATTACTATGATTATCATTATGTTGATCATAGAATAGAATCTGTCTTGTTCTTTTCATTTCCACCCTTTTCTTTCCCTTTTTAAAACGTACTATATAATTAACGTTAATTAGAATTGCATTAAGATAAGATAAGATGTAGCTTTATGGATAATGCAAAGAGGAAATTCACAGATGACAAAGTAGCACAAGGGGGATTTTTTTAAATATAGTAAGAATATAAATAGTAATTATAATACAATTATTGTAAAGTAGAGAAAACAATGTCTCTTGTTTTGACTGCAGTTCGTTTTGTTTTTCTTTATGTAAAGTTAATTAAATAGCACAGAATATCATCATTTTGTAACATTAAGTGCTGTATAAATAACGTTTTGTATTATTACTATATTTTGCAATAGAATAGAACAAAATAATAGAATAAGTGTGATTAGTTTTTATATTTGAGATTGAATCTTTATACTAAAACACAGAAGTTATAATTCAATATTACTAATTAAATATAATCAACAAATATGTGAGTTGTATGAACTTTACAAAGGTAACATGGTCAGCGCCCTTTTGTCCCTTCTGAAGAACAATTGGGAGCAGTTTCCTGATGCAGTACCTGGCTGGAGATACGACTGTGGCTATGGTTTAAATGGTTAATATTTTTAATACACACCCACAGAGTCAGTGAAATCTATTTTAGAGCAAGACATGCAGGTTTCGGTGGAACAGTGGTGGGGACTAACAGGAGCAGATGGGTTCAGAAAGGTCAAGCAATTTTGTGTCCCTGTGGTGTTTGGTGTTGACTTTTGGGGAAGTCATTCCGAAATAAAGTAGCCAGCCTGAGTTCTGCTCAGGAACGCTGCAGTGGATCTTTCCAGGTTCTTCAAAGTTCAAACAACAGAGAGAAAGAAAGAAATGCAGCGTTGTTGAGTAAGAGAAAGGAAAGAGGTGGGACAGTGTGGCTTCAGCAGAAACCAACACGGTGAGCCCCACCTGTTTCAGTCTCTGTACTGTACTGTATCCTGTTCAACAACCACATTATTAATATACCCCCTGAGCAGTAATGTGATATGATTCTCATCTATATGCAAATTGTGCGAGTGCTAAGGTGAACCGCAGGCTGCACTTTCCCCTAGGCAGCAGCAACAGGAAAAGGCCCTTGCACCTCTTTTATTAACCAAACTGCAGCACTGTTGCTCTTACTAAACACAACTAGGTAACAGTTGTCTGCAGATAAAAGTGCATCAATGGCCACAGGGCTAAGCTAAAGAGAACAAGGCTGTCTTTCAAAACTAGGTCACGACCACTGCTCATCATTTAATGGTGATAAGCTGAGGGATAACTTAATCCCCCCCCCCCCTCATAACCTCAACATATAGCAAACACACAAAGAGACTCTGACACACATATGCACATATTTAGTAGCACAAACAATCGTATTCGCAGCCATTAAAGTCATGGCAGTGAGGTGAAAATTGATTGTCGTTGGTCATTGTTGCACAAGCGCAGTGGTTGTTGAACAGGCGCTCAAATCATTAAAAGGATTTAGTGTCTGAAAATGAGTTAGCAACACCAGCACCTGTGATCAATTCTGATTCTGAGCTGTGAGCAGGCGGTTTAGTCACACAGGAAAACATCACAAAACAATTAGAATTCCAACTTTGTGAAAAAGCTACATGCCTCTTTAAAGTTGTAAGTCAAATGACCTGGGAATCACAAAGCAATAAGCTTTTAGCTTCAAATTCGATCATCTTAAGCCATTTTCCGACATGACCTGCGGATAAAGTCCAGAGAATTGGGTCTGGACTTTATCTGCAGTTTGCCTTTCTCACAACGCACAACGCAGCGGGGAAGTTAGTTTTCGGCACAGACACATTCACAACAACAAATCCTCCGCATTATTCAGGCGAGAGCAGCCGGGTGCAGAAGGCAGAGGCAGGAAATAATGTGATTACAGCACATTGACACCGTCATTGGCTCTTATCACCACAAACTCTCTTGATATATTTGTCAGTGTCTTCTACGTGTGTCCACGCTTTTTCACCAGGAGATATATAATTTCTGTTTGTCTTTTTACAGTTTTGCATCGGTCGATTGTTAGAACCGGGGGAATCCAGTGGGGGAACTCCTGCTGTGCACTCACATCGGATTCTGCGGAGATAACACTATCTAAATTGAGTTTACACTCAATTTGCAGTGAGGAATGAGTCCTGACTAAATGAAAATGCTTTTAGCGTGCTGAGGATTAAGCTGGAGGCTGGGCACATCTGAAGGAGAGAGAGACTGCCAAGCAACTGAAATACAGAAATGGTGGAGAGCAGGTTTTGTATACTTCACGTAGGCCATGCTTGCTCTGGCCTCAGTGCCCAGTAAACTGGGCTTGAAACCACCAGATTCCATGACCAGTGGGTAGCTTGAGAACCAGCTTTGTTATGCCCCGGCTGTGATTCTTGCAAATAGTTTTAACAAGAACAAAGAAGATGAAAAAAGTAAGAAATACAACTATTTCAAGTAAAAACAGGAAAAACACAGAAAAAACAATAGCAAGAGACGAAGCTAGCAGCTTTGTGACGCTGTACCATGCACAGTAGTACTTTCACATGACATCAGAATGCTAACGACCTTTAGCAGGTAATGATGCTATGGACACCACTTCAATTTACAGTCTTAGCATACTTACATTTACAAATTCGGGATTGGACAAAGTGCAGATGAGGTTGATTGGAATGATATTATTGCATAAGTATTTAATCACCCTGTACACGACTCCACTTCCTCCCACTATTCAGAAACAAAGCCAAAATATCATTGATACTATATAATACCATCAGTCTAAGCTGTCAGTCATGACATTCAACCCCACTTTTATAGCATCAAATAACTACTTGAAACCAAACTTGCCAGAAAAGTGAGCATTTTAACATATATCAAAGTGATAAGAACGACCTAAAATGACCAAAACCATCGTTGAGAAAAATGTATTTGACGTGTACTTTGACTTTTTACATTGGTTGATGTCTCATCCACTTACATAGAGGAGGCAGGATTTATGACATATAGTGCAGCCACCAGGTGGTGATCAAGAAACTTTGGATTCACTTTAGGGGAGAAGACGTCCATCTGTATATGTGATGGATGCCAAACGCGAAGGTTTACTTCCCCACATTCACCCACACATCACTATCACATGCAGTTTTTATTTTCATATGCAGTCACTTAAGTTCATACATTAATAATATCACACAGTAATATTCTTTGTTCCTTTGATAGTTGGTGTATTATTTAATTTCTCTTAGTTTGAGTTAACTGCCTGGAGTTCTACTTCCGGGTCCAGCAAACAACCTGAGCTGAAGGCGGAGCCTGGTTTTATGCAGAGGCCCAAGCAGAGGACCAAACCAAGAGCTTTGACATCATGGGGGGGATTAGAGTATGTTTGCTTTGGGATTTGTGACTGTTTATGTAGTTCTCCACTGTGTGTGTGTATTGGTTTGGTCAGTTAGTAAATATTTTGCCCTCATGGCTCAATATGGAAGGTCATAGCTGTCCAAGTGGAGATGTGACAAACGCTGCTGAATCTCTGATACAAACAACTAACCCTTAGACCATGCTGGGAAAGTGGGAAAGCTAAGACACAGTGTTATGTATGGACAGCAAGTAAAATGGTAAAAAGAGATGAGGTTGCATGAACAAATATACAGTGCAACAGTTCCTTAAACTGTGACACCGACATGGTTTAATCTCTACCTCCTGTATCACCAGACTTTTACATTCAAGAGAAAATGAAGAGAGACAAAGGAAAAGGGAATTGGGCAGACAGAGCAGAGGGAAGGTTACGGACTACACATAATACTCATGTTGGCAATAGCACTGGCATTACAGTGGACAGAGCAGAGCAAGATAAAAAAGGTTATAGTATGTTCAGACTCACGATCAGTATTGGTATCATAACAGTCCATGTCATCCCACAGCAGAGCAGATAATCTGTATGAAATATACGAAACACTGTACTGACTGTACATCACACACAAACTGAAGTCAGGTTCATGTGGATCCCAGCTCCCAGGGGCATTGAGGGTAATGAAATGGCAGATTCACTCGCTAAACAATCATTAAAACAGGAAAGAATTATGGAGTTAGCTTTCAGTAAGGCTGAAGCCAAAACAGTAATAAGGAGTAGCATCATGACTGACTGGCAATACAATGGGATGAGGGAGGTAAAGGACGGCATCTGTATCAAATAAAGCAAGTGGGAGGAATGAAAGCAATAGGCAAAAACACCAGAGAGCAAACAGTCATATCAAGGTTAAGAATAGGACACACAGGATTAAACAAAATGCATTTAATAGGGAAACATCCATCAGGACAGTGTGAATGTGGCTTAGGGGAAGAAACTGTGATACTTGTCATTTGTCACTGCCAGAAATATAACTACAGAAAAAAGCTACAGAAGTAGCTGAGGAAATGGGGGGTGGAAGAGTTAAACCTGAAGACTTTGTTCAGTATGGAGGAAGGGAAATATAAGGTCTTGTTTGAGTTTTTAAAAGAAACTGGATTAATGAAGAGGTTAAGGTTTAAGTTGGTGGGGGTATTTCCACACACCAAACACTATGATTTGCACTCCAGTATAGTCGGTGTAATGCACCTTTAACGTTAAGTGCCACCTGCCATTAAACAAAAAGAAGAAGAAGAAGAAGAAGAAGAAGAAGAAGAAGAAGAAGAAGAAGAAGAAGAAGAAGAAGAAGAAGAAGAAGAAGAATTTGGAAGGTCTGTTAATTGAGTTGAAATTTAGCTGT